>JAKOOJ010000008.1:43690000-44890000 GCA_022577455.1 Arizona elegans | reverse complement strand
CTGTGGCAAGAATTATGGCTCTTCCTCCTAATTCCCAAGGTCATTCCTACATACCATTACAGAAATTCTTGTTCAAGCCATGATTAATTTCTATACATATACGTGTTGTGAAGATTAGACAACAAGGATAAATGTTCAAAATTCTGTTTTTAAGATAACACAGGATTTCCCACTCTCAGGTCTATGACAATTTGCCATGGCCAATTCGCCACAGCCAATTCACCCCAGCCAACTTGCTGTAGCCAACTCACTGAAGGACAACTCGCCATAGCCAACTCACCACAGGATAACCCCGCTGCAAGACAAAAGTTATACTGATATCAAAGAAATGGTGGAATAGAAAAATTAAAGAAAGGATGCAAAAGGAGGGACAAAATGAAATGTGAATGACAAAAATTAAAATATTTATTTATTTTAAATAATTAAATTGCATTGTTAAATTGTCCTGCCTTGAGTTGTTCCGCAGGGACTTAGCCATGGGCAGGGGTCAGCAACCTGTGGCTCTGGAGCCGCATGTGGCTCTTTCACCCCTCTGCTGTGGCACCCTGTCACTCAGAATGTGTGTCATAACTGCCAATGTGCGACACCCGCCGGCATACAATTTATTGAGCTTTTCAACCCCCGGTAGGTCAACCATGGATAAATCCAAGAAAAGAAAAGTTTCAGAAGAAAACAGAACATTTAATTCAACTACATATGCTAGTTTTGTGGCCGCTCAAGAAATAGTCAGGCACGGGAAGGGTTTTGTGGCTCCCAGTGTTTTCTTTGGGAAATGGGTCCAAATGACTCTTCAAGTGTTTTAAGGTTACAGACCCCTGGTGATGGGTATAGGCTGTGGCAAGTTGTTCCACCCACATTCAGCGTTGAGTATCATCCCATTGGCTGAAACACCTGGCTCTAATTTCCTTTCAACTGATAATCGGAAGGGTTTGCTTACTTTTACCACAAACAAGCAGGATCATTTTCCTCAATAGATAAATGAATAATACAATGTTTTTGACTCATTTGTTTAATTGGGTTATTATCCAGTTTTAAGACTTGCATGGAGACCATATCACATTTTAGATCATTACTATGCAGAAATATTGAAAATTTAAATGGATTCACAAACATCTAGCACATGTGTATGGAATGAGAAGGTTTCAAAAGATCCATAAATAGTCAAGGTCAAAAAGAGAGTTTTGCCTACTTCTAACAAATGTTTTCTATTGATCTAATTCAAAATCAAGTTGATTCATCCAATAATTCAATACTGATGTTTTATTTAACAGTATCATATAATAAATATATTCAATAGTAATAGAATATTATTTACATTATAATTTACATTTTTTTATATTTCAGCATTTACCTGTCATGATACTGGAGCAACTGTTTTGGCATATGCCCCCAAACACCAGCTATTAATATCTGGTGGAAGAAAAGGCTATACCTGCTTAATAGATCTTCGTCAAAAGCAACAGAGACAGTTTTTCCAAAGTCATGATTCTCCAGTTAAAGCAATTGCTGTAGATCCTACCGAAGAATATTTTGTTACAGGATCTGCAGAAGGAAATATCAAGGTCATTACATTACAAAATTACATCTTGTTAATTTGAATAGGAGTAGTTTCTTATAAACAGTATTCATTATAACATTCCTGAGAACTATTTATTTTATTTAAATATTTATATAACTGCCCACCGTATAACAAACTTTGGGCAGCTTCCAATCAAAAGTTAAAATAACATAATATCCTTCTTAAAATTATAAAAAAACAAATACATTAAAAACAACAAGCTGGGTCCAAATCAAGCATCTAATATGCACTCACCTCATCCCAGTGCTGGGGTGGGGACTGGGGGGGAAACCTGCTGACCTTCAGATGGAAGATGTTCATGGACAGGAGCTCCAGCAAAAATGGCATGCTTCCTTGTTTGCATAAGATGGCAATATTTATGGGAAAGGACTAGGAGTATTCCCACCCTATCTAACATGGTAGGACAGGTTTATGTCCTATTTAAAATGTGTTCTAAACTGTTTTATTCTTAGCCTTAACTTTTAAAAAATACTACATAAATACTCATCTGTAATTTCCATTCTTAATTGAATTCATAAAAAGAACCATAACTAATCATCTGAGTGTTTACATAATTGAAGCATATTTATCAAACTTGGAGAGATCAACTCAAAATCACAATCCATTTTTTCTCTTTGTGTTTTAGGTATGGAGTCTGTCTAATTTCAGCCTTCTTCATACTTTCCTCAATGAACATTCTAGACAATCTATTTTCCGAAATCTTGGGACAGGTGTCATGCAGATTGAGACAGGACCAGCAAATCACATATTCTCCTGTGGAGCTGATGGGACAGTGAAAATGAGAATTTTGCCTGATCAGTTTAATTCATTTGGTGAAGTGTTGAAAACTGATGTGAAATATGTGTTCTAAAGTGCTGTTAGCACATGTAAAATATTATAGAATATTATCAAGCATAATTGTACAGGTAAGCCCTATAGTAATATTTCCTGGTGTTTATATTTATTTCTTGGAGATATAGTCCTTAATGCACTAATGCCTTAAAGGTTAGCAAGTTCCTTCTTATTCTGCATAAGAATAGTTTTTGATGATTCAGTAAATATTTATTATGTATTTTGTTGAGTACTGTTTGTTCTTAATTGATAATAATGCCTCATTCCATGTTGTTGAGCATGGTCTTTATCACTTAATTTCTAAAGACCGTTCCATAAAGAAGCCTTATAATATCATCTCTTTTAGCTTGACAGAACAATCAGTTGCCAAATTCCTTATTCTAACTGTATATGGGTTGTATTTGTGTAAAATAAACATACTTGACATAAGCAGATACCCATGCTATATTGAAATTTGCTATAGGAAGAAATGATACTAGATGAGCCACCATTCGTAATATTTTCCTGAAATCTAGTTTTTTCACTTTTACAATTTGAACTCTGTCTTTAGTGTGAAGAATTAAAAGATAAAAGTTTGTCTTGGAACTTTTCATGCTTGAATGACTGCTATCAATATGGCAGTCTTTTCCTGGAACCAAGAGATATAAAGAAAATATATATAATCAAGTCCTTATTTAAAATAGGCTAATAGAGTATGAATATCTAGCTTTCAGATTGTTTTAAGAATTATATTTAAAAATAATACATAACGTTTAAAATCCATAAAATTGAATTTAAGTATATGCATAGGATAACTGAATAATCTGGGTGGGGGCTATAAAATCATATGTGCTTAAATCATTGATAAAACACAGGAAATTGACATATAATGTTATTTTCTCAGTAAATTTTGTTTTCATTTAATCCAAACATGCTTATTTAAATCATAGCATTTAGCTTTCATTTCTGAAGTAAACAAAATAAGAAAAGATTGCAAAAGAGAACTGTTCTAATGTATGATAAATAGTATAGATTTATATTTTTTAAAAAAATCAAGAGTTTGAAATTTGTTTTTGTTAAAATGTAATAACTGTGTACACTTAATTTTTTTGACCAAAATATAAAAATGTACAAAGCTTTCAAAAATTTTCTATGTGCTAAAATAGGCCAAGTAGTGTAATTATTTTGAACTACTCTTATTTTACTCATGTAAAAGTCTCGGAAAATAATTGGATTGGAGATAGATTACTTAAATGCAAATTATAAACAGTTTACTAAAATATTTTTGTGGAAAAACTGTCAATACAATTTCATGTGAAACAGATTTTGTCTGGGAATAGATGCTGTAAATAAAACAAAAGTGAAGGGCTTGTATAATTAATTTTGTACTATTCTCAGGACACTACTTTTAAAAGTAATATTTCTTACTTTTTATAGAGCATTTTAAATGTAACTTTAGCATATTTCTATGCAAGCATTAACTAAGGAAACAAGTGTTAACATAATCGAAAATACATTTGTGCAATAACCTAGGCCAGTAATGGCTAACCTTTTTGGGCACCGAGTGCCCAAAGCACGCGCACATACCCATAATGCAATGCATGCACAACTCTCCTGCCTGCTCCACCCCCACACATGCACGTGTGACACCCTCCCACGTGTGCCCAATGCCCATGTGCATGGGCACGCATCTCCCGCATATGCTCTGCTCCCGCACACCATGGCAGAGACCCAAAAACCATCTGGCGGGAGGCGCGCATGCATGCGTAGCTGAGCTGGGACGACGGCTTGCATGCCCACAGGGCTCTGTGTGCCACCTGTGGCACACATGCCATAGGTTCGCCATCACGGACCTAGGCTATTCTTATAAAGGAAAAATGCCTAGCAGCATTTTAAAAGAGCTAGTGCAGCTATTTGATGCAGTGAATTAAAATTTTGAGTCAGTTTGCTGGTAATGCAGTGGGAAGAATATAAATTGCAATGCTAAATCACAACAATGACACTGTGAAAATAGCTTTATACATTTTAGGTCCGTTCCACATATATTCAGTTGCTTGCTTAGAAAGAATATGTTTAATAGCCCAATCCTGTAATTGTTTAGGATTTATGTATACGCTTGGGGTCCTGAGTCATCAACAACAGTAATGTTCTGCTATGTTTGTAGGAAAATTACACTGACATAACAGCTAACACTAGTATTTAGGAAGAGATGTTAAATGTTAGTGTTATAACCATTTATTTTATCGAAGAATATTAAAACTAATTCTGCTGCCCTTCATATTTCATTCAAAGATTAATGTGGAAAAAATCATTTTAATGCTTAGTATATAAAGACTGATTTACTGAATTTTATATCTGAATTGCAAAATCCAAAATTATACCAAAGTATTAAGAGTTTAGCTTACTTGTAATTCAAGTTCCTTATATTAGATTTAACCTCGGATTTTGAGAAAGACTATAAACTTTAGTAAACTTTTTGATAAGTTGCACCAAGTTTAAGACTCCAAAATTGTGGAAAGCTCTGCATTTTTTACTAGAACGGCTAGTGTTTTCATTAAGAATATGCTTAATTTAATATTTTTAAGACTGTCATGTATTTAGTACATATCTACACAAACAACCATGTACAACTTTTATGATGCCATAGTTGCTCAAAACTTTATTTGAAGGCTTAAAGATTTAAGTTATATTAAAATGTTATGTGCCTCTCTTTTTTCCAATTAATATCTAGAGAATGTTTTTCCCATTAATGTACTTCTCCCTTTTGTTTTGTTAGTGTACCAAATGAAGTAGCTGGAATTTTCTATTTTTCTAAAAGCGTATTAGAAGTTCAGTTTATTTCTTCTATAATTAAAAAGGCAAAATAATAAAATGCTTAAGCATTCTACCACTAGTAACTGCTCAAAAAATAATAGGAAAGAGTGGTGCAATTGTCAATATTTAGTTGCCATTATTATGATTCTGTACATTTCTGTGTGTACAAAACAAATGACAAAGCATATGCATAGGTTTAGAACCCCCAAATAAAATTTATCATTAGCTAATTAGTTCTGTTCAATGTTTGCTTTTTAAATGGTACACAATTTCAGAAAAATAAACTTCTAACACTTACTGTTTGTAATGTTCTAAGCAAGAGATGCTTCCCAACCCCCAATCCGTGGACCGGCACTGAACTGTGACATGCCAGAAAATGGGCCATGCAAACAAGCAAAGCCCCATCCATGGGATGCAGGCAGCACATGAAACCATGTCCCTCCAGTCCACAGAAAAACCTCTCTCCGTGGAACGGGTCCCTGGTGCCCAAATGGTTGGGGTTCGCTGCTCTTAACTTTGACTATATTGGAACCTTCTTGTGATTTACACTAAAATGTAAATAAGAATTTAAGAATGTTTGTATTGTTTTGTACTTCTTCAATATTGTGGACCCCACTATATCAAGAGTTTTGTGCTGGACTGCTTTTGAACTATATGCCAATATTTACCTGTATTCATCCTGACGTCAAGTCATATCTTTATTTTTTACTACTTTAATGGGGTCCATTGTTTCTTAAAATCAGTTTAATACTGTTTAAAAGAAGTTATAGAATAAAACAAGAATTCTCCATAGAATTTATGTATAATTCATGACATGGAATACCAATACTATGCCATGAATGATCCATAAATTTCTCTTAAACTGTGATTTGAAGATATGCCATGGTTTATAAGATAATTCATATTTGTACTAGCTGTGCAATTAAAGAGACTACAACTCAAATATAATTTGAAGATAAAAAGAATTTCCTGCTTATCACATAGCCCAAGCGCCCCTTTTATTCATATAAGGGGAAATTATTTTTGTCTGAATCAACTCCTGGGTTGCTTAGAAAAGAGTAAAATGATAATTTCCCCTACTCATATTAAACTGCAAATAACTTAATATTGAAAATTAGTATCCTAGATTGCTTCACCCTTCAGAATTTTTAAAAAGCAGCCATCACACATTGCTACGGATGATTGTAATGGCTCCTGCCATTTTTGTGTGCTTTCTCCTAGAAATGCTAGTAGAGTACACAAATAGTATAAATACTATAAACACTGATATAAAATGTATGTTTATTATGCGTGTCTCTGTGTACTCTCCAGACTAAAACTTCCAGCTCAGAGGTCTTTGGGAAGATATAGAATGCATTTATATACTTACATACTTGATTGTTGGTCTTAGTATTAATCTATGCTCATCTGGTTGTTCACCAATCAAAATCAAATCAAGAAGTAAATAAAACACTAATCAAGGAACTGCCAAACAAGCTAACAACAAACAACCCAACCAAAGAACCTCTAAAACCACTCCTACCAACATTGACAGGACAAGCCACTAGAGAGGGGTGTCAACCCTCCGGGCTGGATGCATCATGTGCGAAGGGGAAAAGCCACAATACGTCATGTGACGACACTCTGATGACACAAGTTTGACACCCCTACACTAGAGTATAAGAGAGCAAACTGCACTCCTTACCTGCATTGATGATATCGAGTTTGAGTAATGAAACATCTGCAAGAAAACAACCAAGTTCAGCACCAAGGACCCTTCACTTCAAACTGAACTATATTCTCCTTTATAGGTGGATACACATACAGCCATTTCCTATGTGTTACACAGTATTATGTATCTCTTGAGCTAGCTTGCTACAGGAAGGAGGTGATGAATATTTGTTTCCATTGATTGATGAATAATGTAAACTTCAGCTGCCAGTCTGATTTACCCCTGTACATAAAACAGCTGTCTCAGTAGTATATCTTGGTAACAGTCTTTTCCAATTGGGAAGAAAAAGGAATAGTAGAAAAAGATAATAGCAAACTATTTCTGTAATATCTTTGAGAAAACCAAGTATGTGTGGTATTAGGGCAATGCTTCTTACTTTATTTTTGCCTTTTTGCTGAGTTTTTCCAGCACTGATGTTAAATCTGGTGGCAACCGAAAATATCTCTATTAAGCCTTAATATCCCAGCTTGAGTTCTTGAGCAAAAGATATGTCAATCTCCAAATGATTCTACAGTAGTCCCGATTAGAAAAAGGATCCCTTTAGATTTTTCCAGTCTGCTACAATGGTCACTTTCTAATATCACTCAAGCCTAATGAAATTTAAACCATAGTAAAGGTGTGAGTCTTTTGCTGTATGTACTATGTATTCAGTTGTAAATCAGCCATCCAATTTAGCCTAGATATGCAAACACTACCCTTGTTGGTTTCTAGTTCTGTCTTGCAATTTTCTAACACTGAATTGAGTAAACCATAGACATGCTTGTCGTGAGAATGGCTTACATTTATTGATATAAATATGAAAAATGTGCTGTATAGAATAAGTTGTGGATGGGCAGAATCCTCTATTTACTATTCAGTTCACTGATACCATTTTTAAACGCATATGCACCCTACAAATCAAACATACCTTTGTATACATAGTGAGAGGTACTACACATCTAGCAGCTGACACATAAACAAGACTATGCAAACAGAAAAGAGAGAACTGACTACAACATTAATTCAAAAGGCCCAGAAGAGCAAATAAGGAGTGCTTCGCGTTGTCAGATTGCTCAAAACGTGTAATCGTGACTCACTCCCAACTGATACAGAACTGATAAAAACAAGAATGGGCGGAATGTCTTGTAAGCATTACACCCACGTTTTCAACTCCTTTTACAAAACAAACCATTGAGAAATCCTTTTGGGATGGTTAGTCAATCTAACATTGCTCATCGTGCTCGCTCTCTAGCAAAAGCGAAAAATAGTCTTGCAGAGCCTTAACGACGAACCCGTTGACCACATCAAATCGGAATCTTTCAGGCCTTCGGGGAACGAAGCCGGGCTGTGCTCTGGGAAAGCTGCAGCGCCGACCCCGATCCCTACTCCTCTCATCCTAATAGGAGGCTGGTTTGCGCGGGAGAGCAAAAGCGGGCGGAACCAGCCCAGCACACCTGGCAAACCACCACGCGAGCTTCTCCTCCTGCTGCCCCCGCTCACCGCCCGCCTCTTTGATCCTTTTCCAGACAGCGATTGGCCCGAAGTCTCCAGCACCGCCTCCTTTTCTTCTGATGCTCCGCCTCTCTCCCCTTCTCTCCTCTCTCCAGTGCCTCGCAGAGACTTGGAACTAACTTAAATTGTTGGTTTATGCGTTGGGATCCCCGGTGTCCGCGGAGCACACAGTAAGTTACGTTGGGATGCTACCACCGGTGGGAAGTGATGGGGTGGGGTTATCTATGCCTGGCGCGCTGGGGGCACGCAGGAATTGGTGGAGTGGGAGGGTGAGCGAATGCCTTGGGTTTAGCAATGTTTGATGTTTGCACTAAGGCGGAGACGAGTGGGTGGTCCTCGCCCAAAGTTTTGGCTGGCTGAGGGTGCGACTTTTCCTAAGCAGTCAAGTCTCCGTTTTCAAGCTAAATTCTTCCTTGTTTTAAGTCTCTGGTTCTTAGCTTTGGGATTAATTACAATTCATTATACGTTATTAGCGTTCCCCACGTTGCATATTGCATAATGAGCTTTTTCACTGGAACTAAGAATAGGACTTAGAACGTGGGGAAGGAGGAGAAAACTCGTCCTATGTAGAAGTACATTCCGGGCTGTATCTTCAAAACCAAATGCTGTCAATATGGAGAATCAGTGTGATGTAGTGGTTGACGTGCTGGCCTAGAAACCTCGACACGGAGTTCTAGTCCCGACTTTGAGCCAGTCACTTTCACCCAGACACTCACCTCACAGGGTTGTTGTTGTCGGTAAATAGGAGGAGGAATTATTGTGTATGAAAGCAGGATAAAAATCTAATAAAATATCTTTGTTTTAAATAGAGATTCTGCTGTTAATAGGAATATCAACCGAGGCAGCAGTGGTGGGTTTTAAAAAATTTTACTACCAGTTCTTTGGGTGTGGCTTGGTGGGCGTGGCTTGGTGGGTGTTGCAGGGGAAGGTTCTGCAAAATCCCCATTTTCCCCCCATCAGCTGGGACTTGGGAAGCAGAGAATAGATGGTGGCCGGATCAGTCAGAATTTTTACTACAGGGTCTCTGAACTACTCAAAATTTCCGCTACCGGTTCTCCCGAACTGGTCAGAACCTGCTGAAATCCACCTCTGTGAGGCAGGCAGCATGCCTTTTTCCCCCAGAAGCTAGTAGGATTTTCAGAAAAAGGGGAGAACAGCTCATTTTTAAATTTGACATTGTTTAAGGCCTGGAGAAGAGCCTAGTGCTGGGAACAACTGAGGGCAAAAGAAGGAGGAGATGGCAGAGAATGAGATGGCCGGATGGAATCACTCAAGCAGTTGGCGTGAGCTTAAATGGTCTCTGGGGGATGATAGAGGACAGGAAACCCAGGAGAAAAGTTATCCATGGGGTTACAATGGGTCAGACACGACTTCACAACTAACAGTGGCTAAGGCACTGAGCTAAAGTTCGGCGGTTTGAATCGCTAGTATAGGTCTACTATGTGAGCAGGAGGTTGGACTAGATGACCTCCAAGGTCCCTTCCAATTTTGTTACTGTTACATTGTTCAAGGCAACCTGTTGAATGCCGAGCTTCCCCAATCTGGTGATTTTTAGCATCAGGAAGCTGCAAATACCACAATCAATCAGGAAGGCCACTACTGACTGAAATTGTAGTTCCTCATAATTGGATGGACACCTGGTTGTAGAAATCTAGATTGGCCTTTATCATTGTGAAGACCTATTCATGTGTATCATGGCAGTCAACAGTTTAACAGCTGAATTGTAGTTTTTAATTCTATTTTTAAAAATTCCTTTTAAAGAGATCAATAGGATCTACCAGCTGATTGTGTTGTGATTAAAACTTTTATTTATTTATTTGCCTAATTTATTTAGTGGTCCATCTTATATTGCAAGTAACTTGGTGGCATACAAAACTAAAACATCAAAAATCATTACCTTTATTTAAAAACTATAAGAACTGAAATTAAAAATAATAGATGAAGGAAAGTTAACAGTGATGAGGCCACCTCATTAGATCATCTGTCCCTGGAGTTCCCAGGCTTGCTGACATATTCATGTCTTGAGTGATCTCCCTCACCTTGGGGGATAAAACACAAATGATGAAGCCAGCATCACCTTAGGTCAGAGGTCTTCAAACTTGGCAGCTTTAAGATTTGTGGACTTTAACTCCTAAAATTCTTCAGCCAGCTATGCTTGGCAGCTTTAAGACTTGTGGACTTGAACTCCTAATATTCTTCAGCCAGTTATGCTGGCTGGAGAATTCTGGGAGTTCAAGTCCACAAGTCTTAAAGCTGCCAAGTTTGGGGACCCCTGCCTTAGGCAATGAGGTGACTCTACAATGCTGTGCCATGGCAGAAAAGGCCCACTGCCTAGAACTTGCCAGATATAGTTTCCTAGACGGAACCCATAACATACTCGGTCTGTTTGGATCTGGATCTGATTTAAAATATCACACAGGTTACTTTTGGCTGTGTCTGTGTTTTACAGGTAGTTGTAAAAACACTAAAGTTGCAGTAAAGTACAGTACAATAAATTATATTCTACCCTATATTTGAAGTCCTAAACAATTCTTGTTTTCCCTTTTTGAGATCTCTGACAGATTTACAACCTTGTGTCTAAAAAGTTGTTAGAACATTTTAATTTAAAACAAATTAAAGTGTGGGAAAAGTATCCTTTCAATTTTGGAAAGAAAAAAATGCTAAGTTTATTAATGAATCTCCTGAGAGTTGTAATTATTCAAACTAAAGCATTATTAAATAGTGAATGAATCATGTTTTTAGTGCTTGATGTGTCTAATGGTATCTTAAAGATCCAAGTATATCATTTGACAGACTTTGGAGGTAGAAACATGCCTATAATCTGTGGTTTAATGGTTTTCTGCTGCAATAGAATCAGGAAGCCTCAGAAAAGATACAAGTGCCCTGGATTTTCCCTTTTTTCTAAAGTTTTGGGTGGGTTTGTGTAGGGATGATTATTTTGCTCTGGAGCAGTGGTAAAAACCTTCCAGTTTGCACTGGTTCAGACGAACCAGTAGTAATAAAAGCTACCAGTTCGGCGAATCAGTAGTAAAAAAAAAAGTTACCGGTTGGTCTGAACCGGTATTTCCGCCAATCAGCTGTGTCACATGATTTAAAATTGCTAGAAAGCAGGAAATCCTGCTTTCTAGTGAATCTAAATCCCGTGGCACAACTGTTCCCTCCCCCGCTGTTCTACTTACCTTCCCAAGCCTCCTTTTTCCACATGCAGCACACGTTTGGTGCATACTGTGCATGTGTGCACAGCGTGCATTTGGTGTGCACTGTGTATGCGTGTGCAGCATACATTTGGAGCGCACTGCACATATGCAGTCAGCAAACTGGTAGCAAACCAGGGAAGATTTCACCACTGCTCTGGAGGCTATGATTTGTGTAATTGTTAAATGAAGGATTTTTCCAGTATTCTTCCTGGACAAGAAAGGATTCTAATACTACAGCAGCCTGATGAGTCTCTGAGCTATTGCTGGAGTGAGGGTGGGAGTAGAGAGAGAAATGCTTGCAAAGTTATTGGGATGGCGTAAAGTAAACAAGCCCTAAAATCCTAACTCAAAATAGGTTAGATAAAGTGAATTGCTTCGCTAGATAGAAAGCAGAGGTTAAACAACTTTGTCTCAGATATGAGCTCAGCGTCCACTAAGATTGTTGTGATTGGAGATTTCCTTTCCTTTGAAGATCTGCTTTTGCTATTTTGTATCCTCAAGTCCTCAAGCTATTCAAGTCTGTTTCTTTTTCTATTTTACCAGAAATCGTCTAGAAATCTGGTTTATAGATTGTTGATTGTTGATGGAAACAAGTACCATATATTCCACATCAGGGCTTGCTTGGAGAGACTCTGTCATTGTTGAAAAGAAATTAATTTGGCAACTTTTGCCTTTTCTTTAATGCCTAATGTTTATTTATTACCATAGAGCTTTGTTCCTGTTATGTAACTATAGCACCTAATGCCATGTAAAAGTACAACTGTTTATATTCATCTGTAAAATAGTTAAGTACATGAATATCTGTTTTGGATCTCTGTTCTCAATAAATGAAGTGAAAAGTTTCATAAGTGTACTTTTTATTATGATGCCAAATAATAATGCCAAAGTATATTTTAAGCTGAGATGAGAGAACAAAAATAGATAATGTAAACCGTAAGTTACATTAGAAAATCTGGAACAATTGATTCTCTAAACAATTGATTCCATATTTTTAAAAACTCCATTACTATTCAAAGTAGCATAAAATTCTACTCTTCTTGACTTTGATTTGTTCAGTTGGGTGATAAAATGAACGCAAACACATGCAGATTATGAAGAGGAGCTCTAGGGCTCATTTTTAGGGCTACATAAAAATAGGCTACAATTGAAATGATTAGAAAATTTGTTAATATATTAACTTTTAGCAATAAGCAATATGTCTTAATTATATTTTCCCAAACGTGCATAGTTTTTTTGGTAATTGGCTGAATGCTTCAGTATATATTATGAGGAGTAATTTGAAATATATATATATTAATTTACTGTCAATTTAAACTAGACAACTGCTTTGGAATCCAGTCAAAGTTATTGCTTTGAATATTTTAAGTTATTTAAAGGGGGTAGCACACTATTATTTCCAGTGGCCTGCCCTTAAGTGTAGGGTTTTTACAAGTTTGTTTTGTGGATTTTTTAAAATTCCACCTAATTCTGGACAATATCATCAAAAGTTTACATTTTTCTAGGTGCTACACAAGTTGTGAGGTAATAGATACTTTGCATTAAAATGGACAGGTTTCATGTGATAAGTTTAGTTTTCCTACTCGCTGTTCAGACACTCCTCAGACTGGGTAACGATCACTCTCATTTGCACTGCTGAGTGTCAATCAAATCCCTCTGGAGCTGGATCCACCTCACTTCCTGCTCCTTCCTCAGACTTTTTCACTCAGCCATTGCAATAGCATCGAGTGTCTGTTCTCTAGTTTAAATTTCTTTATTATTTTTGTCTTATTTCAAGGGAATTGACTCAATATCATTTGTTTTCTGTTTAAAAGTGCTGCGCTTCGATTGCCTTCACTTTGGTGAAGTTTAAAGCGCGTATCGGCGGTTCGGGGCTCCGGCCGCCGCTAGCGGCTTGGCTTGGCTGGCGGATAATTCTATTCAGCTGTTCCCGCCATTGCCGCCATTTTGCCAGTCATTTTGCGAGGTTTTGGACTGCCTTTGTGGCCATTACGTCTATCGGCTTGAGTCCCTGCCGGCTGGCATACTCATTAGCCTTTAAAAAAAAAAAAGTGATTATCTTATAGCTGCAGCTTCAGTCCGGCCGCAGGCGCTGTGTTTCGCCTGGCTTAGGACTTCTGAAACGTCGCCTCGCGGGCCGCCATTTTGAGCCCTGATCCTCGCCACCGTTTTGCTCTCTCCGTGGCCTTAGCGACCTGGGCTTTGGTTTCCAGGGTCGCTAGATTGGCAGCAGGTGAGGACGCTGTCCTGATCGTACCTGCACTTGGCAACTGTCTGCAGCACAGTTCTCTGAAAGCCACAGGGAAGTATATATTGTTTAAATTAATTTATATTTCTTAAAAAAAAACAAAAAAAAAACATTTAGATTTATATATACTAGGATTTAGCTTGCTAATATTCAATTATTTCTATAGAATTAATTCTTGTCTATTTACAATTGATTGGTGAAAATAAATTAATTCATTGGGGTGATTAATCATGGGTGACAGGGAGGAACTTGCTCTTTCCTCTGATCTGGACAAAAGTCCATCTCCCTCCCCAGTACCTTCCCCTAAACAGCTCAGGGGGAAGAAGTCTAAAGCTTCTAGACAGGAGAAGTCCTCCAAATCTGCTATTGCAGATAAGGATGCCCAAAGGAGGCATAAGGCATTAGAAAAGCGGTTTGCTAAGGCTAGACAACAGGCCCAGGACCCTGGTCAAGGTCCAATTCCTGAAGGCTTGAGCCACGAGGTGACCTGTGAGCCCTCGGCCTCTCATAGTAGAGGTTTGTTGGCCAGTGATCTGAGGGAGGATGAGCCATTGGCCTCTCAGGAGGTCCAAACTTCTGCAACTAATCAGCCAGGGCCTAGTGTTAGGTCTCGCTCCTCTAGTTTTGCAAGTCATATTTCTCAAGCTTCCAGGTCAGGTCCTGAAGCTACCTTTACACCCACTGCAGCAGGCCTCCGTCCTGAGACGGGCCCGGGCTTCCTTCAGTCTGTGGATTTTCAGTCCTTTTTTACTCACGCTATGTCACATATGTTCCAAATGGGGTTGCAGCAAGCCACTGGTGCCTTACCCACTCCAACGTGCCCTACTACTTCTGCCTGTTCTGTGCATCCCCCTGCTGCACAACATCAGCAGCTATCTGGTGCTTGTAGTCTTGAGCCTGAATCAGCCTGGGAGGAAGATTTCCTAGATGACTTTGAGATGTCAGGGGATGAGGAGGAGATTCAGGACAAGCCGGCCTTTCCGGGACTATTTAAGCCTTCTTTGTTTCGCTCTCTCCTGCGCAAAGCAAAAGCTGCCACTAATATGGATTCCACGCCTCTTCAAGGTTCCTCTGCTTCTGCTCCATCAGGCCCCAATAATAACTTGTTCAATCTGCCTCAGCCTGATGAGGATTTTGTTCCCTGTCCGGATCTTTTCTGCCAAGTTGTACAAAAGCCCTGGGACCGCCCCGCCTCGTTGTCGGGGCCGAATTCATTTGATCGAAAACTCTATGCCTCGGCTCCTGCGTTGGACGCTCTCTTGCAGTTGCCTACAGTTGATGATCCGGTGGCGAGTCTCACATCGTCTTCCATCCTGGTAGGTGAGGCGGGGGATGGTCTCAAGTTTGAGGACAAGCGAGCCGAAATGGGCTTTCGTAAAACACACCAAGCTGTGGCTTGGGCTATTCATGCTGCAACCTCCTCATCATTTTTTAATCGGGCATCGCTGGTGTGGTTGCGCCAATTGAAGGAAAGACTTCCCCCGGAAGATGCACGATTACAGCAGGATCTAGCCAAACTGGTCGCAGCTGCCGAATATTCAGCTGATGCGTCCTTGGACGCAGCTAAGTTTGCTTCCCGGGCTTTAGCTTCGACAGTATCTTCAAGACGTCTCTTGTGGCTCCGTAACTGGAGAGCTGACGCCAAGTCCAAGTGGCGTTTGACTGCTGCCCCTTACAAAAGCTCTGCCTTATTTGGCTCCTCCCTGGACTCTGTGCTGATCGAGAATAGGGATAAGAAGAAGGTGTTACCCACGTCCTTCCGGCGTCAGGATAGGCGCTATGTACCTTATAATCGACAGTCCTTTCGACAGGAGCAAGGCGCTGGTGGCGCCTCTTACTACAGATCTTCGCAGTCTCAGTACCAGCCAGCTTCGGACAGGGCGCCCTTTCGTGACCGCGGTCGCCGACAATCCAACTTCAGGCGACCCTTCAGGCAGTCAGCGGGCTGTTTTTCCAGGCGCGGTAAGTGACTCACCGCACCTGGTCCCCATCGGGGGCAGGCTCCAGGCATTCTCTCACCTGTGGCCAACTACCACCTCGGATGCCTGGATTGTCCAAACTGTCACCGAAGGGTTACGTTTGGAATTCACCACCATGCCACAGGACTTTTATGTTCACTGCCCTTGGCCACTTCAGCCGGAGAAGCGTTCCCTTCTGTCGCTCGAAATTTACCATCTGTTACAGATTCAGGCCATAGAAAAAGTTCCATCGGACCAACTCAAAACCGGCTTTTATTCAACGCTATTCCTGGTCCCGAAGAGTTTGGGCGATTGGAGAGGCATTTTGAACCTTCGACGTCTCAATCATCACATCTTGTACCGTCGGTTCAAAATGCATTCCCTCAAGTCTCTGCTCGGCTGCATCCGACGAGGGGATCTCATGCAATCTGTAGATCTGAAGGAAGCGTACTTGCACGTACCCATTCACCACTCCCACAGAAAGTACCTCCGTTTTGCGTTTGGAGACCACCACTTCCAATACCGGGCTATGCCATTTGGCCTTTCGTCCGCTCCGAGGACCTTTACAAAGTTGCTGGCGGCGTTAGCAGCGTCTCTCAGAGAGGTTCCTGTTCGTCTGGTATGCTACCTCGACGACATTTTGATCCTGTCGTCCTCTCCAGAACAGGCGACCCACGACCGGGAGCTAGTACTTCAGACCCTTCTAGACCACGGGTTCACTTTGAATTTGGCCAAAAGCCATCTAGTTCCCACGTCTCGCATTCTGCACCTCGGGGCAACAATAGATTCCAATCTGTGTGTGGTCTTCCTATCTCCAGACAGACGAGTCAGCATACGGAATCTGGTGTCTCAAGTCTTACTACACAGGACTGTGACCTTACTGACACTCTCCCAGCTTCTGGGGAAATTAATCTCATGCATAGACATTGTCCCGTGGGCACGTTTCCATCTACGTCGCCTTCAATGGTTTCTGCTCCCTTACCAGAGACAAGGTCGAGCAGAGACTCTTCTCAAGGTAACAGTTCCAGCTCCTGTGCGCCTTTCACTGAGGTGGTGGCTGTCTCCGGCCCTCGACAAGGGCTCCCCCTTCTTGGAACCAGCTCGGATGGTGTTGACCACGGACGCAAGTCTGCGAGGCTGGGGGGCGCACCTTGACCGTCAGTTAGCCCAAGATGTCTGGTCGTCAAAGGAACTGCAACACAATATAAATTGGCTCGAGCTCAGAGCGGTCCGTCTCGCCCTGATGCACTTCAAATGCCTTGTATATCGCCAGGATCTTCTGATTCTGACGGACAATGTGGCCACCAAAGCCCATATCAACAAACAAGGGGGCACCCGCTCATGGACACTAATGCAGGAGGCGGAGCGTCTTCTGTTGTGGGCGGAACTTCACCTCTCATCGATAAAAGCGGAACACATTTCGGGGACTCTCAGTCAAGAAGCAGATTGGCTCAGCAGAGACCAAATAGATCACGCCGAGTGGAGGTTGGATCCCGGCCTGTTCCAGGACCTGTCCAAGAGGTTCGGCCTTCCCCTAGTGGATCTTTTCGCGACGGCTCAGAACACCCAATTGCCGAGATTCTTTTCCCGCTACCCGTCTCCAGCAGCAGAAGGGCTGGATGCTCTTCGAAGTCAGTGGCCCCGGGGCCTTCTTTACGCCTTTCCTCCCCTTCCTGTCATCTCCAGGGTAGTGCGGAAGGTCATTCAAGAACGGGCGAACCTTCTACTAGTAGCGCCGTATTGGCCCCGTCAAGAGTGGTTCGCCGACCTCAAGAACTTATCGGTCGAACCACCGTGGAGGATTCCACTCGACAAGTTAGTACTAACTCAAGGGGCCGTCCGTCATCCGGAACCAGAATGGCTTCAATTAGCCGTGTGGCATTTGAGCGCATAAAGCTCTTCAAGGACAACCTGTCTGACGATGTTATCTCCATTATTCAGGCAGCTCGAAGACCATCAACAATTCATATTTACAACGCTTCATGGAATGCATTCACCAGATGGTGCGGAGATCATCACGTAGACCCCACATCTGCATCTGTTCCGGACATTCTAGGTTTTCTACATGCGGGGTTTTCCAAGGGCCTGGCTCCTGCGACTCTGCGCCGACAGGTGGCGGCCCTGGCCACTGTCCTGTCAGGGGAGGCTCGTGTTCCTTTGGCTCAGGACCCCAGGATTCGTTCCTTTCTCCAAGGGGTCTCAAACCTGCGGCCGCCGCCGATCCATCGCTACCCCACTTGGGACCTTACCTTGGTGCTGCAGGCCTTAACGAATCCACCGTTCGAACCCATTGCTTCGTCCAGCCTACGTTACTTGTCTTTCAAGATGGCTTTTTTGTTGGCAGTAACTTCAGCACGCAGAGTATCCGAAATTGCCGCTTTATCCATGAGGAGTGATCTCTGTGTTTTCTATCCTGACCGGGTTGTTCTACGCCTCGACCCGGTCTTTGTGCCCAAAGTGAACACTCGTTTTCATCGAGCCCAAGAACTCGTCTTGCCCAATTTCTGCCCGAACCCGCGTCATCCGGCTGAGAAGCGATGGCATACTTTGGATGTGCGACGGGCATTGAGAAGATATCTTAAGAGGACTGCCCCCTTTCGCAAGACTGAGGCTCTGTTGGTGTCCTTCCTTCCCTCTTCCCTGGGTCAGAAGGTCTCCTCGACTACAGTGGGCAGGTGGCTCAAGGCCTGTATATCTAAGGCATATGAATTAAGTGAGGCCCCCGTCCCGGGTGGGATACTGCCCCATTCTACCCGTAGCGCCGCAACCTCAGCGGCTTGGGCTACCCAGGCTTCAGTAGATGATATCTGCCGGGCGGCCACATGGTCATCCCTTTCATCCTTTGTAAGTCACTATAGGCTGGATAAGTTTGCTTCGGCAGATGCTGCCTTTGGCAGAAGGGTATTACAGGCTGTAATCTCTCCCCAAGGCCAGTCTACGGCTTAGTTCCCCCCCTTTTTTACTCTAACTTGGGTATGTCCCAGTCTGAGGAGTGTCTGAACAGCGAGTAGGAAAATGGTCGTTGCTTACCTGAACGACCCTTTTATACTCGCTGTGAAGACACTCCGTCCCTCCCTTTTTCTTGGCCGTGCCTGGCTTTGGTGGAGGTCTGCTTTTTCTCCCTCTGTAGCTGTCTACTTCCTGTCTGTCTACTTGATGGAGTCTCTCACTGTCGATTCTACTGCTATTGGTCCAAGTTGTCTTCGTGAAAAGTCTGAGGAAGGAGCAGGAAGTGAGGTGGATCCAGCTCCAGAGGGATTTGATTGACACTCAGCAGTGCAAATGAGAGTGATCGTTACCCAGTCTGAGGAGTGTCTTCACAGCGAGTATAAAAGGGTCGTTCAGGTAAGCAACGACCATTTTCATGAAGACCTTGAAAAATGATGAGCCCCAAAGGCATCTATTTTCCTGACACAAATGAAAAGGAAGATCTTAGGTAAGAAAGTTCATTAGCTGAACCAGTTGGAGAAAGCATATTTTAAAAGCTAAATATGAAACCGGGTATAACAGAAGTTCTGTTTTTTCATATAATTCACTTGAATCATTAAATCATGTATGTGAATGAGGTGAACTAATAATCGTCCCCAATATGCTTCTATCCTGGTGTATTGAACTTCAGTGCTTATAAATGCGAGCCAGCATAGAAATACTGACTTATTTGTGTGAGGAAAAGAGTCCTATACTTCTTATATATGAAATTGCCTACAGAGCAATTAGCCTGAGAGATACATAAAGATAAACTAAGGGCCACTATAACCCCAGCATTGCACCCAGATCCTAAAAAGATTCTAGTCCCTTTATTTGTGTTGAGAAGAAGCTACTTCGGTGAAGGAAATTACTCATTTACTCACACTAGTCTTTATTGTAATCTGTGTTACAATACAATGAACCATTACTCATTCATATATGAGATTTGTATGAGATGGCTCTGCTAGCCAGTGTTTCAGTTTTTACAAACACAACAAGCAGAAGATATGTGTGATGTTCTCTTTTGTAGAACAATTGTCCTGCTGAAATTAGGTAGGCCCTCAGTGTGAGTCTATGGATTATAATACATTTATAGACTTGCTTTGGCATTTCCTCTTTTTTTAATGGTGTCAGCACTAATAATAATTCCTGTACAGTAGGATTTTAATTAAAATGAAAAGCATTATAAATCTGAGAAGAAAAATTATCTCAACAGAGAAGAAAATGTTTTTCTAGGGCAGCGGTTCTCAACCTGGGGGTCGCGACCCCTTTGGGGGTCGAACGGCCATTTCACAGGGGTTGCCAAAGCCCTCTCTCGCTCTCCGCCACGCCTTCTCTCACCCTCACCCTTACCCTCTGTCTCTGTTGGATCGCCCGGTAGCCGTTTGCTTACCCCACCCACTCCCAATCTATTGCTGCCTCCGAAGTCCCAGCTGATGGCCAGAGGGAAAAAAAAACTTTAAATTCTTGCCGTGGGGCTTCAAAGAGCTAGCTGCAAAGAGGTAAATTCCTGGAGCAAATTTTTTTCCCCCTACCTATGCTGAAAAGAGAAAGCGAAAGCAGGGTCTTTGGTGCAACGTGACAAAATGAGGCAGAGAGATTTCTTTTTCTTTTTCCTCACCAAAAAAGGTAGGTACAAAACTGCAAACAATGGGAAATTTAGGGCAAGAGGAGGTTCAAGATTTTAAAACACAAAAGAAAAAAAGCTCTATTTAACTAGGGAATTGTAATAATTGAGATACTATTAATTGTATATTGTGTTGAAAGCAGAAATGGTTAAGTTGTGGTTTGGAGGAATATATGGGGGAAATTATTTGGTTTATTATTATTGGTAAATATAATTAATTGATTTGTAAGAAATTGGATTGCATGGAAATAATTGGAATATTCATGTTCATATTGATAAATATGCAAAAAAGGTAGTTATATAACTAATTGATTTATATTAAAATGTTGAATTTGTATTAAAAACTGTATTACATAATTAACCAATGTGAGGATGGATATAAAAATAGATGACAATGCGAAGGGGTATAATATAGAATAGAAGGGAAAAATTGAATTTGATTAAGATTAGAGATAAGGATGAAGGGTAATATTGGTATTTTTAAAAAATAGATGAATAAATATGGTAAAAAGGAAATATAGAAATCATAAATTTAATTGAAATGACTAAATACTGTGTTGGAAGAAATATCCTTCTGGGTTCTGCTCCAAGTGGGGAAAAACACACTGGAAACATGGAGACTGCTTGGAAAGATGGTTTAATGGTGGACAGGATCACATGGCTTGATGGGGCCCATTGTGTTAGTTTCTGTTGCTATTGTGTTGCAAATGTCCTTTGACAAAGGATTGACTTTCTGCCTCTGGCCCATTAACAAAGGGTGCGGGGCAGGAAGGTGGGAGCTGCTTTGTCTGTAAAATATGCTTCTCCATTTCTCATCCAGGTAGGGAAATATAATATTCTGCCTTTTTAATATTTCGAAAATATTTCATTCTTCTAGGAAAGGGGTGGGTGCTAACCTCCTACAACTGTTTAAATTTGTGAACCGGCCAAATAATCTGTTCAAAGAAAATACGTTGTATGTTTGTATGTGTGTTTCTAATTATTGCTATTTATTGCTATTTGTTCTCTTTTATTCTTTAAAGTTTAACAATTCATTCTTTCTCTTAATATCTTTATATTTGTTTGGGGTTGGCTTTCTTCCCTTTCATCTTTTTTATTGTACAGCAAACTTTCTCCTCAAACCTACCACCTCTGTCTTTTCTTTCTTACTTACTTTCTCTTCCCCCCCTCTTCTTCTTCTTCTCCCTACTTCCTCTTTCTCCTTCTCCTCCTCTCTTCCTCCCTCTCTTACCTTCACTTCTATTCTAATTTCCCTTCCCTTCCTTCATCCCTCTCTATTGCTGTATCCTTTTATGCATATGGACTACTCAGAGGGCTGAAAAAGTTATTTTTGACTGGTCCTCGCACTTTTGACCAGTCCTCGAACTTACGACTGTCCTCACAATTTATGTTTTTGCCCTATCTTGTCACCATGGTGAAGAGAAGCAGTTGTTAAGAATGGTACAATGGGCATAAACAATGACCAGTCATAACTGCGAAGACCGGTCAAAAGTGCGAGGACCTGTCAGAAATCATATTTTTCAGCCCTCTGGGTAGTCCTTTTGTGCACAGGGACTACTCAGAGGGCTGAAAAAATTATTTTTGACTGGTCCTCGCACTTTTGACCAGTCCTCGAATTTATGACTGTCCTCACATTTTACGTTTTTTTGCCCTATCTTATACCATGTTGAAGAGAAGCAGTTGTGAAATGAGTGACATGGTTGTTAAGAATGCTGCACAGGCATAAATGTGGGGATGGTCATAAGTGTGAGGACCAGTCAAAAGTGCGAGGACCTGTCAGAAATGACTTTTTTCAGCCCTCTGAGTAGTCCCTATACACATAGCCATGGCCACCCGGTCACATGACCAGCTAGCCACGCCAACCCAGTCACATGACCTCCAAGCCACACCCACAAAATAAGCCACGCCCACAGAACCAGTAGTAAAAGAAATTTAGAACCCACCCCTGGTTGGGGGTCACCACAACATGAGGAACTGTATTAAAGAGTCGCGGCATTAGGAAGGTTGAGAACTACTGTTCTAGGGTTTGTGTATGTAGTCTTCATTTACCCTGCTGTTTTATTTCTTCTCTGTCCACTGTAAATATAAATGTATTTATTTAGCTGCTTGGTTGAATTCATACAGCAGGTTTTGGAATTAGCTTGCTGATGATTGTGCAAGTAGACTAAATGTTTAATTCAATTAGTTTCAGTGGTGGGATTCAAATTTTTTTACTACCGGTTCTGTGGGTGTGGCTTGGTGGGCATGGCAGGGGAAAGATACTGTAAAATCTCCATTCCCTCCCTACTTCAGGGGAAGGTTACTGCAAAATTCCCATTTCCAGCTGGGACTCAGAAGGCAAAGAATAGATGGAGGTGGGGCTAGTCAGAGGTGATATTTACTGGTTCTCCGAACTACTTAAAATTTTCACTACTGGTTCTCCAGAACTTGTCAGAACCTGCTGAATACCACCTCTGATTAGTATGTCATAAAAATCATCAGTGCAGCATTTTTATTCTAAGTGTGGAAGAAAAATCACAAGAAAACTTCATGTGGTAAATGAAAAAAAAAACGGGGGGGGGATGACTCCTCTGAGAATGAGGAGTAATATTGCTAAGGTTGACTTTGCCACAAACAGCCACAGTTTTCAACTTTTGAAATTGGTCAGAAACAAGTGAAATGTTGGTTTTATTAAGAAGTCATATTAGTTAGAACATAAATAAACTCATTAGAAAAATAAAGATAAATTAACCAAAAAAATATGGTTTAAACCTTTTAAGGTAACTTGACCAAATTATTTTAAATGAAAATTTGTTTACTTGGTTTAAGAGGTCAGAGGACAAGATTCAAACATATTTTGTGCCAAAGGACTCATTAGAGTTCCAATTCAGTTATGAGCTAAATTAAACTTTTGAATTTTTAGTCTCCACTTATAGACCTGTTGAAAACTAATTCCAAAAGTGGAGGGCCACTGTTGAAGTCTTGTCCCTAATACAAACTACTTTTGAAGCTTTTAAATATATGCATACAAATATACTTCCAACTTTAAATATGGCCTGGAAACAAAAAAGATTAAGTAGTGTAGCTGGCACTATTTTAAGTACCTCTTGATTCAGTTTAAGTAGATGCACTGCACTATGGAGGTTTCCAAATAATCATTAAGGGTAATCACTGAAGAAGCTTTTTCTCCTCCATGTTTTCTTACATTCAGTTGAAAAACCTCCTCCTCCTCAATGGCTTAAAAATTATCCCATTTCTCAATCAACCAGTGGAAGGGATGGAAAAAAGATGGAATATCAAGCACAGCAACCTACAGGTAGGGAAAGATGTGGAAGAGACCGGAGAGAAGCATTCTGAGATACATCCTTACTTTTTCAGTAGTCCATCTGGCCCTGTTCCAAGATTCAGATAGTGTCAACAAGAGGCACAGGGTAGATTTGGGGAAGGATTTATCATAACTTCCTCAAATGTCTGTATTTGAATGACACACTAACATGTGATTTACTCAAGCCAGGGTTTTTTTTTCTTCTGATGTGCAAGACATGCTGAATCATAAATTATCCAGGAAGGTATGCAGAGCTCACTCAATTGTAAACTGATCATAAAGACTGATTTTGCATAACATGTAAAAAAAAGGTTTTGGCTGGTTCATGCTACTGTGTATCATGAGAATACAGTCAATAGATGAAAAATAGATTTTGTACATGTGGCCAACCTGACAGCAATAAAGTTGGGTGCTATTAGTGAGCAGCTTATGTTCATCATGTAGTTAAGTTAAATGTGGAAATATATTAACTCTTATCCCATGGCATCATTGAAATGTAATCAACAATGGATGATTAAGTCAAGTCCAACTCAACCGATGAGCTCTAAGAAATATAAGGTGACCATTTTTGTTAGGTTTTTATAACCTATTCTATAATTCTGACCAAATAATTTGTCTTAAAAGTATTCCACAACCTTTATTTATTTAGCCAATTATCTCTCATTAAAGATTGAATGACTTACAGAATATTAAAACAATGCAGTAAATTTCTATGTAAAACATGAACAAGAACCAGATCAATCTAAACAACCATAATAGAGTATCTAATTACCCATATTTTTTGCACTATAAGACGTACTTTCCCCCCTCCAAAAAAAAGTGGGTGGAAATGTCTGTGGGTCTTATAGAGCGAATATTGCCAAAGCCCCACCCACTCACCAGTCCCACCCTTTGGCTGTATTTGGGCTCCCCACAGGATTCCTATCGCCACCACTTGCCACCATCACCATTCGTCACCGCCACCTATCAGTGGTTGGATCAGCCTCCCAGAATACCGCAGATCAGCTGTTCCAGGCAATACCATCGATATACCATTCAATAAAAAATTTCTTTCAAATTATAATTCAGCATAAATTTTAACCCTTATGTCTATGTATATTCCTACTGATCAAGCATAGTATTATAACCAAATATTTTAATCCATTTAGCCATACAAGAACAATTGATATTTTTAAAAAGCCACTAATTTACAGTGAATTAGAAACAAAAAAGCTGGCAGCAAGACCTTCTAAAAAAATTACAAATATTAAACAATTAAAACAAATCAGTATTGCACATTTATAATAAGATAGAATAGGATAGAAAACATCAGAGCACATTTATTTATTTATTTATTTATTTATTTATTTATTTATTTATTTATTTATTTATTTATTTTATTAATTTGATTTGTATACCGCCCTTCTCCCAGAGGGGACTCAGGGCGGTGAACAGCCAAAATTAAAAAACATAAAAATACAAAAGTTAAGATAATTAAAAAGAATTAAATCATTAGCTTCCCAATTTAAAACCCCCAAGTCCATAAAATTTAAAATCCCAATTAATTAATTAACATATTTAACTCAATGAAAAGATGACCAGATACTGAATTTTTGCAAGGCAGTAACAACATGGAATGTGAATTCTATAGCTTGGAAACTGTATCAAGAATGAACTTTCTTTCTCAGGTTGGAGGTAAAAAGTCACCGGCCTATGTAATGTCCTGAAAAGTAAATTTTAGTTGTTTGGCTGATATGCAAAGAAGCAAGTATATCTTTAGTTATGTATCTAAATATGGCATTATAGAGTCCTTGAATGTAGCTCAATTGTAAACTGCTGGTAGCTTATATATTGACTTTGGAACAGATGCAGGACATTTGCAATGGTAGTTGCCTCATCCTAGTAAAGCAGGGTGGATAAAAATCAATGATTTTTTTTTAAAAAAAATCAAAAAAATCAGATTTTTTTAATTTAAATTGGATTTTTTTTATTTTTATCAAATTTATTTTAATAAATTTATTTTAAAACTTTTAGGGTAAAAATCTATCGTAAGATAGTTTTCTATTTAAGATACATAAATAATTTAGTTTATTCAGCATGAAATGGAGCTTAGTTATGTAGCATGAGGCTGTATATTCTGCAACACTGGGACTATCGGTGAGTCAACAGTGGGTCAAAGGAGTAGCAGAGATGACAGTTGCTCTTTAAAATTATGATTTAAATCGAATTGATTTAAATCAAGCCTTTTTACTAGTGATTTAAATCATGATTTAAATTGTGATTTAAATCAACTCGATTTAAATCAAATCCACCCTGTAGTAAAGAGCACAAGGAACAGTATAATTCTTGTTTCAAACAAACAAATCAGTGTCTGGTGTTATGCTATCAATCAAGGCTGAGCAACTCATGGTTCTTAATGCTGGGTTGTTTTTTTTTAAGCCCTGTTTCTGCAAGGTCGAGTAACTATGGAAACTTCTAAATACAGAAACTAGAACATCTGATACTCTCGTTTCTGATTTAGGTGGTTTTATGATCACAGAGCTTTGCAGAAACAGTACTTACTAAAAGAAAACTCCTCCACCACCCCATTGCATTAGTTCCTTCTTTACATAAATATTAACATTAAAATTAGCAAATATCATTTTATTGTTTAATCTGTTATATTGTCATTTTCATCTTGTAAATCTGCTCAGAGTCGCTTAATAGAAAAATAGGCGGCATATAAATTAAACAAACGAACAAACAAACAAAGCAGCAGCTATGATAATAGAAAATCAGGATAGCTTGGAGTCAGAGTTCTCAAGCTATCCTGACTTTCCTCCACAACAACCTTGGTTATATGAAGTTCTGTGAAAGAGTAAGTGTTATATATCTATGTCTACGTGTACAGGTGGCAAGGGTCATAAAGACAATGCTGTGGTCGTTAAGCGAACCCCATAGTTGTTAACTGAACTCATTGTTTGCTATGGGCCGCTTTGTATGAAAAACCAGAAGTAAATGCCGGTTTCTGGCAAAAACCTCAAAAGTCGTGATCACATGGCCGCAGGATTTTGCAAACACTTATAAATGTGAGCCAGTTTCCAAGTGCCCAAAATATGGTCAGGAGGAGAAGGAGAAGCCATTGGCACTTGAAACCAAATTATTAGTAGTTTTTGGGGTGTCTGTTATAACTTCAAATGATCGCCGTCATAAATCCAGGACCCTTTGTATAAAACTTTTAGATTAGAAATTACCCAATTCCAATTTAAGTAATAAATGCGATTACCTGTTTTTCTTTCTGCTTCTCCTGCTGCATAATATCTTTTTGGTACAGTATTGGCAGTATTCTACAATATTGATACAACAATGTACTGATTGGTATTAGTACAGAAGGTATATAGGAGATTTATGTGGAGAGAATATGACGCTCCTTTTTGTTCTCCATTCTAATAATCTTTTATCAGTTACATCAACCGTACATGGGCTTGCTGGTTTATTAGCTCTTGAGTTCAACATGATAAGATCAGGATACAAAGACCAGCTCAGACCCTGTGCATGACTCACCTCCTTTGCATATGTTGAACTTTTGAGTTTCACTTTAATATAAGATAGGGTTAGTACATGCCACCAAAGAATTGGAGAAATCATCTTGAACCCTCAGAAAACCCTTGATTTAAGATGCTGCTTAGCAGATTTCAGACAGACATAACTGTTAGGCTGTTGGTTTGAGCTTTGAGTTTGGCAATTTGATTGAAAATGTTTCATCACCATTCAAGGAGATATCGTCAGTGTGTTTTGAATTGTGCTCGTCTGTCAGAACCCAGGTCTTTTTAAATACCTTTAAAGACATAACTGTAGATCAATCTTACTTGAAGTTGACATCTGTCTGTATCCTATATGCTTTGCACATGCATAAAATTGTATTTTCCATTCTCTGCATAAAATCATTTTATTTTATACATACATAAAATCCCATCACTACTTTAAGCATGAATTATAGGTTAAAGTAGTGTAATGCTTCCCATCCATTGTTTAAATGGAGAATTTCCTTACTACAGTATCTATGTTTTAAGGACCAACATAAAGAACATGTTCCATATCTTAATTCTTTTTCCCCCCATCTGTGTAACTCATCAATTTAATATGAGTTTACTATTCAATTTTCAATTTTCAGTTCTTGAATATGATGGTACTTTTCAATATTTTATAGGAAAGTAGTTTACTCCCAAGGTAAATTCTCAATTAATGGATCAGTTGCAGAAAGGATGCCTTTGTTAGTTCCAAAAGCCCATAAAATCTAAAAGTAACCTAAAAGTATATAATGTGCACAGATAATATAATTGACATTATAATAAAGCATGAGAGAAGTAGTTTGCTACTAGATTATTTCTGGGCATTTTTTACTTCTGAATCTATCTACCTCCCTTGGATTCCTGGTAAAGTACCCCCCAGATCCAATTCCTGCTAAGCTTTTTATATCAGCCACTTATAAAGATAGCTAGATCCAAACAGCAATGCTGCAATTAGAATCATTTAACTACGATCCATTCATAGTCTGATGTTGCTTTACAGAAAATAGAAATCATTCAGTGCTAAAGGCAATTTTCAGGACAGCTGAGCCCAATAGTTTGTTTGTTTGTGTGCGTGTGTGTTCATGCCTCTGAGTCGGGTTTTTGTTTTTTTGTTTTTTTTTACTTCTGGTGACTGCCTGGACTAGTTTCTGCAGTTTTCTTGCCAAGGTTTTTCAGAAGTGATTTGCCATTGTCTGTTTCCTAAGGCTGAGAGAGAGACATTGGCTCAAGCAAATCCAGCTGGTTTTGTGCTTATGGTGTGATTAGAACTCACAATCTCCCAGTTTCTAGCCTGTTGGCTTAACGTGCTCTCTTTTGTGTCTGTGGATATATGCTTTTAATATCAAAGTGAATGCAGGCTTTTAAATAGCCAAAATTAGGTGCTTGCCTTCATTGTTTAGTTACCCAATTAAGTAAGCTGACTTATTTGCTGGTATTGGTATCACAGACACAATTTATTTCTCTGTCTTACGAAGATGAGAATCAGTTAAGCTTATTTTAATGTATTTGGAAACGTATATATTACTAAAACTCTCATGTCTGTTTGTAATCTTCAGTCGGGTGAATTTTGGAAGGTATAGGGTATAGGGTGTCAAACTCAATCACATCACGTGACATATCGTGATGTACCACAACGTTTGTTGCCTTTGCGGAGCCAGGGTGGGTGTGGCGTACGTATGATGCATCTGGACCGTGGGCCACCAGTTTGCCCTGGTATAGGGCAACGATTTTGAATCAAGATAACTCAAATGGACTAACTTACCGAATCCATGACTTCTGTGGGAATGACATTTGGGAAAGTTGTGGCCAATTCAGTATTACTGCATTGTTGCTACTTTAGCACTGCTTTTGGGCTGCCAAAATCAGTCACAACCGTGTGACCCTCATTTCCAGTGCTCCCTGATAGCTTCCCAGAAATCAATTGGGAAGCCAGCAGAAATTGTAAAGTTGTTTGTGATTGCAGGGAGAAAGTCAATAGAGAAGCCAGCAGGGAAGGTAGCAAGTTCTCAGGAAAGTCTATCCCACCTACACAGTCTCCCCCAGTCTCACAGTGCTTATACTGCATTGGCCACTCTCACACGCACTCTTATTCCCATTCCCATCCGACAGCACCTGCTTACCTGCCTGTTGGCTTTGGACTTGCAATGTCCCCAGGGAAGGTGCATAAACTTTTTTGGGTTTCTCAACACAGCAACACATTCAACAACAAGGCCTCAAAAGAGAAAGAGTAAGGCAAACCAGTTAAGGCAAATCAGGATTAGGAAGTAAATGTTGGAAAAAGGCTAATTCTTAAGTAAATATGAATAGCTTGACATCAAACTAACTAAATCTCTGATAATTACACAGGATTCAATCATGGCATGTTGCTTAAAGTGTACTGATGAGTACTTGTGTCAGGCTTCAATTTCATGAACAATAGTAACACAACTTTTCTCACAGAATCTTCCCACTAACTGGAGTAAAAGAATAGATGTTAAAGCACATGCCAAAGTTTCAAGTGTACCGTATCAGCATTGCCATCTATTGGTGGCTTATAATATTGGAGGCATTATTTTCCATTAAGTCCTCTTACGATTCTGAGTTTCTCATCCAGCCATGAGAAGTTGGAGGTTACAGTTGGATCTATGACTGTCCATCTCTTGCATTTCAGAAGTGCAAGTTGGGGGAGAAAAAAACCACAGGCTTGTAAAAGCAAAAATGGTCCTAGGCAAAATTTAATAAAATGTGCAGCAAATAATTCTGTAAATTTATTCACATTTCTGAACTGCCTATGTCCCTCAAAGTGGAGCCTGGCTGATATACAATAAAATGTTAAAATATAAAACAGTATATGAGGCCCCATGTGGTTGTGAGCAATATGCTGACTCTGTAAACCGCTTAGAGAGGGCTGTAAAGCACTGTGAAGCGGTATATAAGTCTAAGTGCTATTGCTGTATATAAAAGTTTAAAAACATTAGGAAAAGGCAAGAACGACTAAATTTAAATTTTAAATTAACATATTTTAAAAAGCTGACAAAACCTTGAATTTTGAACAGCCTGAGCAGATTGTGGAGGCTATGTATAATATGTATGATACTAGTCTTACATACTGCTCCATAGTCAAGCATTAACATTCTGCACTTCCTGAAGGTTAGATAACCCCATAAAGTGCTTATTACAGCAATCTAAATGTAGAATTACCAAGCAAGGTTATTTTTGTTCAAGCAGCTAGTGAATGGAGCTAGTTCTTATAAAAATCTGAACCTATGGTGGCAAAATTTGATTAGTGTCATGCCTACTTTTTAAAGACAGTAAAGGTTTTACCCCATTCAGTTGTCTGTTACTCTAGGGCAGTGATGGCTAACCTTTTTGCCGTTGCATGCCAAAAGAGGGCGGAACACAGGGCGGTCGTGCATGTGCGTGCCCACACCTATCATTCATTGCACTCTGTGTATCTGCGCATGACTCCTTCCCCGCGTGACCCCCACTTTTGGCACGCGATGGCATGGTAGGCCTCTTTTTCACCCTCCCCAGACTCCAGAGGTTTTCTTGGAGCTAAAGGAGAGCAAAAATGGCCTCCCCTCCTCCCCGGAAGGCCAGAAAAGGCCTGTTTCCAATCTTAATAAAAGTAGCTTTAGCCTTTCTGTAGAGTTACTTTTCTGGTCTGGTTTAACTAGTGGAGTTCCCTCTCCTTATAATTTGGCCATCAGGAAGAAGGGAAGTAGTTGCCCCTTCCCATGCCATCCCATGGGATGTTGTCTCTGAATCTGCGAAAACAACAATCAATTAACTTGACATCCTTAATAAAATTTGGTTCCCTTGAAATCCAAAGCAATAAAAGAGGAAGTAAAGAAGAAGAAAAGAAATTGGTTTACAAATCATGGCGAATTGTAACTCTTGTTTAATGTAGGCTAAACAAGTTGCTTGAAGCAAATATATAATTTGGAATGATGTGTGATCAGAATCTGATAAACCTTGACATTTTAGCTTGTATAGGTTGGCATCATCCTGAAGATCTTTCTATGCCAGGGGTGTCAAACTCGTGCCTCGCGGGCTGGATGCATCACGTGCTCATCACACCCATCCTCATTTTAGCAAAGGGAAAAAGTCCCGATACATCACATGACGACAATGTGATGCCGAGAGTTTGACACCCCTGTTCTATGTGGTTATTAAGTATTATCATTCACTTTGAACATATGATCAGTATTGGCTTCAGTCACAAATTTTATTATAGTATGGTTAGTGGAGCTGGATTTGTCTGTTTAATGGATTGAAGACCTTAATGTAGTCTTCAAATTAGGTGCATAAAGTATCATCCATGTAAGTCAGAAGGTTTGTTGCAGTGTTTGACAAATCATAGTTAATGTATCACTCTGCCCCCGTAGGCTGCTCCCCTGGAACTTGACAAATCAGTGTGTTGATAGAGTGAATTGTGAAAACAAACAAATTTTCCCAGTATCTTTTTGTATGTGTTTGGATAGACTGCTGATCATCAGTCATGATTTAGTATGATAGCCTAGAAATGAAAGCACAAAGCAATAATGTATGATAAGTAAGATGGGGACAAAACCCTCTTTATTGTACTAAAATTCTAGCAAAAATTATGGGTTGATTTTTAAAAAAACATGGGCTGATTTTTACAGCAAAGACAGAAGAAACAAATCCAATATCTATTGTTTGTGTGATATGGACTCACACTGCTTGTCAGTCCATAAAACAATACTTAAAAACTGGGTATTCTTTTTCTGCTACTTGGCTTGCAGTGGTTTCACACTGTATCACACACATTGAGCTGAACAGGCAGCCATTTCTGGCAAATAAAAGGGGTGTCTGAAGGTGCTCTTTTTCAGACGGTTCTCAGATGCATTCTCCAAGAGGTGGGACTTTGTAGCACCGCTGAGCTCTCATTGGTTGATTTCACAAAACTTTTCCTCTCTTAGTCCCAGCCCCCTTTTCTTCTTTTGAGAAGTTCATTTTGCTGCTTTTCAAACAGGCACGTCATCTAAATCTTCAAAGATTTAGGTTGATATCATGGGTTCCGAAGCAGATGATTCCAAAGAAGGTATGCTTTTTATTTATTTTTTCTCCCAAGGAGGTTTTTTTTTTTAAATGGTTGCTTTCCAAAGCTGCTTCTGGGAGATGATGAATAGAGGTTTGTATTTGCTGTAATACTGAACTGTTTTAAGGGAGGGAAAGAAAGCAAAGGAATCCGAAGACAACTATCAGCATTTCACTGAAAATGCAGCAACTAAGCCGTTGACACCAAGGATGTTTTGTTCTTTGTAGAATGACAAGCATACATAAAGTGTATGACCTAGAAGCTTTGTGTGCCTATGTACTCACAGGCAACAATGGCTTGAAAAGGGAAAAGATATACGTTAGTCTGAACACCCTCCGAGTTTTCTAAAAGGAAGTTGTGTAATTCAGAGAACTAAAAGATCGTTATTTTAAGAAAGAGCTTTGGAGAAACAGTTTTACTGGTTGATGCATGTTGAATTGAATAACAGTATGTCTGTGGCAAAGTTTGTCAAAAGGGAAATAGCCTTCCTTTCTTTCCATGGTATGATGAGCATGTGGAAGAGCTGGAAACGTTCCAAGAAAACTGAATATTTAGCAGTATAAATGTGGGTTGGGTTGGGAAATGACTGGTGAGAGAAGATGATTCCCCCCCTCCCTGAAAATTTAATGCAATAGCCTACTTAAGTCCAAAGAGAGGGTAAATACTTCTGAAAATGTGGGCATATTTTAAACAGCTCACATTTCCTGATTTTGCTAAAAAGCCAGATAAGCTGCTGGTATAAACCACACTAATCAGATTGTCAGTTTGATAGTGAAGTAGGGAACTTCAAAATATTGCAGAGAGCTGCTTTCTTCTAATCTGACAATCCCCACAATAGTAACATTTTCCACATATATCTAATGTGAGTTAAAAGTGTGTTTGTTTCTGATTCAAGCCATTTGGCTGCGCAAAAGTTACTAAATTTAGTATAACTGGTGGAACAAATTTATTCAAATGCTCCCATATGCTAGTGCTTTCTGTTCAGGGAAGGGAATAACTGAATCTAAATCCAGATAACTATGCTAAACCCTTTTCCTGTATCTGCTTTAGAATCTAGCATTCCAACATGCTCATTTCACTTTTGTGTAGCAGATGAGTAAGTAGCATGCATGTCATAACAAGACAAGGAGTAGGAAGAAAACTTAAAAGTAATCTAACTTTACCTGCAGATGCAGTTAGCTAAATTAGCACAGCTATCTGTGTTCAGAAGAATTATAGTCCTATCAATACCTATAAAAACAGTTCATTGTTTCTGTTTTTGAAAAACAGCTGAAATTAACACTGGGTAGGCTATCTATCTCGGGTAGAAAAACTAGTGGTGGCTTTGACTCCAATGAAAATTAAATTTGTTACATTTGTATTTTGCTTTTTTTAAAATATGAAACATTAGATTGTAATAGTTTAATAAATGCAATAATTCTGAAATTCCAATTCAGCTCTAAATTAATTTCTAGGGTATTTCCCAGTTGAGTTGCTGTATTGTTTTACACTTCATGGAGAAAACTATGTGGTCACTAAAACTGACTTGATGGGACATAATCATAATCTCGCTTTACACCACAAAAAGGTTTTGGATATATATGTGTCTAATGGCAATATTCTGTATGTTTCTCATGGATATCTTTTGAATAATCTCCTTCCATTACAAAGCATTCAGTGCATTTTATTTGTCTTTAAATTTCACTGGATTAAGGAAAATTTATTTCTAGGTAAATCTCTATAGGATTACTGACTTGAGTAGGTAGTAACAGTGGATGGTTGGTAGAGGTATACTTCTAAGGACACCATCAATCCCATTAGCCATTACTCTGTATCTTTTATTTCTTTGTCTAAACCAGTTGGGTTTAGATAGTGTTTAGTTAATGGCTGCTGCTCCTAATTCTATTTCAGTTGTATGACTGTTACATGCATCTGTTTTTTATTTTAATTGTTTCATAGTCTGGAGAACTTATGAAATATATGGGATGAGGGCTTTAAATATACATATAAACTATCTTTCGAAGTGATAAAACTGTAAATATCATTAAGTTACATTTTATGCATTTTTGTATAACTTCCAGAAGAATTATACTTAGATATTAAACTTTTAATGAGTAAAAACAGCATTGAGTAACATACTGCTGATTCTACAACTAAGGAGCAATTATACTGGATCTTTATAATTAAACCACAGTGCACTGCCAGAGATGTGTTTTTATCATTATTTTCCATTGCATTTTAGTTGATGAAATATTAATAGAACCTTTGTATTGATCAAACATACAGACTAAGTGAAATATCATATAATGTACTATAACACAAATTCTTGTCTTTTAGAGATGGAAAATATCCTGATCAGGACATTTTCTAGTTCATTTTGAACAAATATTTTCCTCTCTTTGGTTGCACTTCTCCTTTGTGCAAAACACACTAGCTTACGACATTTGGGACTGGTCGAAATGAACGCCTATAACTATCTCATCTACTTCCTTCCATTTGGAATAGCCAACAGAATGAAAAGTTGAGAAATGCTTTCTAACGGTTATATATCCGGGATTTATAGCTTTCAGTTCTTGGGCCTAATCTGGCCTGCTAGGTCAGCCCTACTTTAGTTTATGACTCCAGCAGCATGAAATGCTTTAGTTATCCTACATTTTGTGATAAAGTAACAACAGTTGTTGGTGGACGATCAATTTGAAGGTTGATTATGCTTGAACTGTCCTCCACTATTCCCGGATTGTGGAAAGTATTGGTAACAAGCTATCTTGCCAAACTATCAAGTGGGATCTAAATCTGAGAAACATACATAGAGTTGTAGTATCAGTCCTTGGTATTATTCTGATTTGGTGATTTCATTTCTCTCTAAAACGATCCAATTGTCTGAGCTTACCTTGTAAGCTTTCTAGTTCAGTTATAGAATTAATATATTTCAAAACCTTTATGTAATATAAGGGTATAATGCTTCTTGTTGATTCCTTTTCCTCCTCACTCCCCCGTCCACCCTCGTCAACTGAAATTAGCCTCAACATGGATATTTGGAGGCCTTTTCTGGGTTTTAAGAATGACAAAAGGAGCAATTTGTCTCCTGGAGGCCATTTATTCTCAATTCCATGCTAAAAAACACACCTCGGCCCATCAGGAGATGTCCTTCCACATCTATCCAAAGGTTAGGTACAATTGTTGTTCCTGAAGCCACTCAATGACATTGAAAAACACCATTCTGTCCAGCCATCACATAACTGTCCAGCACAAGAGTGGACTTGAAATTTGGCTTGTAGTGATCCAAACTGATAGCAAATTTGCCAGTCCCAGTCTTTTTCTCAAAGAGTCGATGTTAGTAAACTTATTTCAATTTTTTCTACTATTGTGGGCCAATTTCCAAATTAAAGCAGCCTAGGTTGCTTTATTGTTGCTGCAGAAGAACTCTATGCTGGCTATTTTGCACAGCTACAACTTTCTTATGTTTTGATGGAAGTTACATCACATATTTCTAGTGTATAAAATACATATTTTTGACCCATGGCCTGATAAACATTGCTTACTTATATTCAAGATAAGCTAAAACTACTAGCACACCTGTACAGGTTAACTCTTAGGTACCATGATAAGGCTTGATTATAGCAAATGCAATGTAAAGCAAATATAAATGTTGGAGGTGTGACTAAGATATTGGCTTAATTGATTACTTAATATCTTGCAAGTGATATTCTCAATCTCATATATTAAAAGTATATATTTGTTCAGCCAAATTATTTAATTCATTTTTAATTTATTTTAAATTTTTGTATTTATGTGTTTTATCTTGTGGCTGTTCACCGCCCTGAGTCCTTCGGGAGAAGGGCGGTATAGAAATTTAATAAAATAAATAAATAAATAAATAAATAAATATATATATATATATATATATATTTACTGCAAAAGACTCCTCACATAAGCCTGATGATGGCAGATGAGATTCTGTCGAAACGTCGCTTCTACCCTTTTATTTCATTTTTTCATTTCATTTTATTAAATTTGTATACCGCCCTACTCCCGAAGGACTCAGGGCGGTGAACAGCCATAATAAAACATATAAATACAAAATTTAAAAAAGAGATAAAACAAATTAAATAAATTTGGCTGACCATTTTAAAACCCCAATAATTTAAAACCACATTTAAAATTTCCATTTAAAAGAGGAGAAGTTCAGGTCAGGCCGGCTTGTTGGAATAAGAACGTCTTAAGCGTGCGACGGAAGGTACGCAGATCCAGAATCCTCCATATCTCGGGGGGGAGCTCGTTCCAGATAGTAGGTGCCCCCACAGAGAAGGCTCTCCCCCTGGGGGCCGCCAGTCGACATTGTTTGGCCGACGGCACCCGGAGGAGCCCCTCTCTATGGGAGCGTACTGGTCGGTGGGAGGCTATTGGTGGTAGCAGGCGGTCTCACAAATAGCCAGGTCCTAAGCCATGGAGCGCTCTAAAGGTGATAACCAGAACCTTGAAGCGCACTCGGAAGACCACCGGGAGCCAGTGCAGCTCGCGCAGGAGAGGCGTTACATGGGAGCGCCACGTCGCTCCCATCACCACCCGTGCGGCCGCACTCTGCGCCAGTTGGAGCCTCCGAGTGCTCCTCAAGGGGAGCCCCATGTAGAGAGCGTTACAATAGTCCAGACGGGAGGTGACGAGGGCATGAGTGACCGTGCGTAATGAGTCCCGATCCAGAAAGGGACGCAACTGGCGAATCAAGCGAACCTGATGAAAAATCCTCCCGGTCACGGCCGTCAAGTGCTCTTCTAAAGACAGCCGTGAATCCAGGAGGACGCCCAAGTTGCGAACCCTCTCCGTGGGGGCCAGTGCTTCGCCCCCAATAGTCAGCGATGGCACCAGCTGACTATATCGGGACGTCAGAAACCACAGCCACTCGGTCTTGGATGGGTTGAGTCTGAGCCTGTTTCTCCCCATCCAGATCCGTACGGCCTCCAGGCACCGGGACATCACTTCAAGGGCATCGTTGGGGTGGCCTGGGGTGGAGATGTACAGCTGGGTGTCATCAGCGTACTGATGGTACTCCACCCTGAAACCACGGATGATCTCGCCCAGCGGCTTCACATAAATGTTGAACAAAAGGGACGAGAGGACCGATCCTTGTGGCACCCCACATATAAGGGGCCTCGGGGTCGACCTCTGCCCCCCTGTCAACACAGACTGCGACCGGTCGGAGAGAAAGGAGGAGAACCACCGTAATACGGTGCCTCCCACCCCCAACCCTTCCAACCGGTGCAGCATGATACCATGGTCGATGGTATCAAAAGCCGCTGAGAGATCTAATAGGACCAGGATAGAGGAACAACCTCTGTCCCGAGCCCTCCAGAGATCATCCACCAACGCGACCATGCCGTTTCCGTGCTGTACCCAGGCCTGAAACCCGACTGGAACTGATCTAGATACGTCATTTCATCCAGGTACTGGGGAAACTGTCGTGCCACCACACTCTCAACAACCTTCGCTACAAAGCGAAGGTTGGAGACTGGGTGATAATTAGCCAATATTGCCGGGTCCAGGGAAGGCTTCTTGAGGAGAGGTCTCACCACCGCCTCTTTCAAGGCGGCGGGAAAGACACCCTCACTCAATGAAGCATTTATAATCCCCTGGAGCCAGTCTCGCGTCACCTCCCAGGAAGCCAGCACTAACCAGGAGGGGCACGGGTCCAACAAACATGTGGTCACATTCAGTCTACCCAGAATCCTGTCCACGTCCTCAGGGGTCACAGAATCAAACTCATCCCAGATAACATTCTCAGGACCTGCCTCTGTCATTCCCGCTGGATCTACCCAGTCGGAGTCCAGATTTTCCCGAATCTGAGTGATTTTGTCATACAGATACTGAACAAAATCCTCGGCTCTTCCCTCCAAGGGGTCCTCCCTCGCTTCCTGGTGGAGCAGGGAGCGGGTCACCCTAAACAGGGCGGCCGGGCGGTTATCTGATGACGCAATAAGAGCAGCAAGATGAGTGCATTTCGCTGCTTTTATCGGATATATCCACAATTACACAGGAAGAAACCCGAAATATTAACTATACACACACACACACACACATACACACACACATATATATATACATACACATACATACACAGTATAAAACTAGACAGAGAATTCAATATGAAAATTGATTTACTCACTAATTTGAAAGCTATGAATGAAGTTAATTGTGAAGAATAACTGTGACTATAGTTGAAGACTTGAAAAATGCATTAAGCAGTCAAAAAAGGTAGTCAAAAAAGGTTCTGATTACTTACACGTAGCGTGCAAGAAAAGGAATAGTGAGAACAAATGATCTTGTAAATTGTCTGGAATCACAGTTGTATTTACCAATCACAAATTATTGTTTGTTCTCAGCAATAGCTGATGGTTTATGAATGTGTAGATAAGTACCAATGCCTTGTGCTCTTCTCATTACAGTATTTCCAACCTTAAACCTTTCAATTAAAATTAGTCAATAATCTACAAAAATAAGTCATGTTTATAAGCTGCAAAAATCAGGGCAAGGCTTGGACTTACTAACTGAATAAAAATGATTCGAATTATCATCTTATATTGGGCCACTGTCTTCTAAATAAATGTTAACTAAAAGTGAATAAAACACTACTGGTATTCCTCATAAAGCAGTATTCTGCAGGATGCTTGAGCCCCAACTTAATAAAATATCTGTCACAAGTTATCATTTTTATGTTACATGTTTATCTGATAGTCCTTGAAGTCTGTATGTCATAAACATAGTTCTTGAAGGCTGCATGTAATAAAGAGGCATTTCAAGAGCAAAACTCTGCAATAAACTTTTATATCTTGTTGCTTAGCTGTAAAAAAGATGAAGCTCCAGTTCATATTTTTGGAAAACAAGGCTGAGTGTTGTTCCAACATTCAGCTGGAAAAATAATACATAGGATGTCCTTGTTTAGTGACCACAATTTAAAACCAATAACTTGGATATTAAGCAAAGCAGTTTGTAAGTGTAACTGTGACTGTACTTACAGTCTTACTTTAGCACTTCTTTGCTTTACAGACCTGCAAAGGTCATAAATATGAGGATTAATCATAAAATTACTTTTTCGTCACTGTTGTAACTGGAAACAGTTGCTAAATGAGGCAGTCACTAAGTGATGCCTACCCTTATGAAATCAAAGTTCATACTAATTCACATGCAGTTTTGGTGCCAAGGGAGAGAAATCAAAAGAGGAGGCATATGTGAAAGATCTTGAAAGTATGAGACTAGTAGCTAGAACATGGATTGACTACAATGAAATCATGGTTCAAATTCTTATACCCCTTTCTTTCTCCTGGACAATGTAATACACTAGAACCATGATGGCGAACCTATGGCATGCATGCCACAGGTGGCATGCAGAGCCCTCTCTGAGGGCACTCGAGCCATCATCCCAGCTCAGCTCCACCGTGCATGCGCGTGCACCTCCCTCCAGCCAGCTGGTTTTTGGGTCTCTGCCGCGCATGTGCAGGGGTGGGGCGAATGCAGAAGATGTATGTGCATGTGTGGGGTGCACACAGGGAAGTCTGTGCATATGTGGGGGTGGGGCGCACAGAGCATGTTGTGTGTGCATTGCATTGTGGGTATGCGTTCGCACACATTCGTGTGTGCACTTTAGGTGTAGTGCCAAAAATGTTAGCCATCATTGCACTAGAAGCTACTCTATTTTGAGTGAAAGAAACATTTTCCCCCTGCCTCTTGTTTCAGTTTTGGACTGATATCAAATTAATTGATTGTGATGTGTAAGAATTATCCTCTTACTTACTTAGCATTGTATAGTTATGGTTACTGTGGTCATGTTTAAAGGATTTGTGGCCCAATTCATTCATTGGAGGCCACAAGCCTTTAGAAACGTGTGTTAGAATATTTAATTATATAAGGAAACTTAAATGACAGTTTAGGTGCGATTCATCTAAATAAGCACAGACAAAAGTGAAACCTTACAAAAAATCTGATTGTCTCCACTAGTGTGAATGTGCCAATGCTACTTACAGCTATTGTAGCTCAAACCCTTAACCTTTTCCTACTGTTCTTTCCATTAACATATCCTTAGTGCTTGGCCTTGAAGCTAAGTGATTACTATATTACGATTTTCTGTATTTGTCAACTCTGGCCTGAGAACCACCACATGTCTACTTAACTTTAACACTTGGAAAGAACAGCAGGATATAACATAATGAGAACAATATGTTTAAAAAGATGAAGTCTAGTCTACTGAGTCTAAGGAAAGCCAATTGATGTAGTAGTCAAAATATTGCATTAGAATCAGGGAGTCTTAAATTCCGTAGAGGTTGACAGATTTTGGAGTAATCATTATGTCTGAGTTTATATTCTTTTCAAAAACATAAATGAAGAATGTGTGTGTTTTAATTTTATTCAGAATACAGTTTCCCTTGATATTAGAAATTTGAGAAAGTGCAGTTATTATTGAATGTAATTGTGGCTTGCAGAATCAATTCTAATTACTAGTTTAGTTTATTCAAATTATTACTGTTCACCAGGGTGGATTTGATTTAAATCGAGTTGATTTAAATCACAATTTAAATCATGATTTAAATCACTAGTAAAAAGGCTTGATTTAAATCAACTCGATTTAAATCATAATTTTTAAAGAGCAACTGTCATCTCTGCTATTCCTTTGACCCATTGTTGACTCACCGATAGTCCCAGAGTTGCAGAATATACAGCCTCATGCTACATAACTAAGCTCCATTTCTTGCTGAATAAACTAAATTATTTATGTATCTTAAATAGAAAACTGTCTTACAATAGATTTTTACCCCAAAAGTTTTTTATCAAAATAAATTCGATAAAAGTAAAAAAAAATCTGATTTAAATAAAAAAAACAGATTTTTTTTTATTTTTTTAAAAAAATCATTGATTTTTATCCACCCTGCTGTTCACTTTATGACTTTTTCCTTATTTTTCTTTTAGTTTTACCAACACATACACACACACACATACACACAAACCAACCAATATGTCTCCTCCCTCTGACAGGTTAATGTAGTTTTAGTGTATTTACAGGTCATGTTTTAAAAAAACTTCTTTCAGGAAGGTAAACAGGAAGGAAATAGTTTCACCACTGTTTTGAATAACTAACTGTTCAGATTCCTTGTGCAGTAGGAATGCCATTCTTTTCTTTATACTACACTTGTTTCAACTAGAATATACATACTGTACCCCCAGAGCAGATTAGAACCCCTACATCTTGCATGTGAGTTACACAGAGTCTGCCAGACATTAAAATCTGCAAATAAATGACGATATACAGGTTGTCCTTGACTTACAACAGTTTATTTAGTGACTGACTTACAATGGCACTGAAAAAAGTGACTTATGACTGTTTTTCACACTTACCATCATTGCAGCATCCCCATGATCACGTGATCAAAATTCAGATGCCTGGCAACTGATTCATATTTATGACCGTTGCAATGTCGTGTGTGTGTGTTATTTGATCACCTTTTGCAACCTTGTGACAAGCAGAATCAATGGGGAAGCCAGTTCAATTTAACAATGTGTTTACTAACTTAAGATCTGCAGTGATTCACTTAACAACGTGACTCGGAAGGTCTTAAAGTGGGGCAAAACTCTCTTAACAAATGTCTCACTTAGCAACAGAAATTTTGGGCTCAATTGTGGTCATAAATTGAGGACTACCTGTATATAAGTTTTAAAAGATTACATACTTATGTAATATGTAATAGAATTATATATTACATAAATATGTAATTCTATTAACAGTGCCAGCCTTGCTACTAGACTGGAAACTAATTGTAACTAATGTTTTCTGATGTATTCATTTTATTACTAGTCCATGTCTCCCTTCACTTAGCAGAATTAGTGTGTTTCAGAGTAACAAGAACATTTATAGCTACTGTCTTGTGATTTATTGCCAGCAGCAATAATTGTAATGTTTGTAAAATCTTGCAAATAAACAGCCAAGTGGTAAAAATGAAATTCTATATAAACTAGATATCCAGATATAGTAAGTTCTTTCTCAGTGGGCCATAAATATTCACCTTAATAACAAATTCCAGTTGACTTGTTACCATTAGGCCCAGATTATATAAGACTACTAATTTTTTAGAACATCTTATGTCATCTAACAGGACAAGCTGTGTATCCTACCGTTAAATAAATGCATTCAGAATTGCATTATTTGTTTATCTGTTGTATATGTTCAGAAAAAGTATTTGAGAAGTAAATTTATATAACATCTGCTGTAGCAGCTACGTATTTAAAAATATGATATATCTTTAACCCATTGGACTTTTGACAAGTAGGTACAAAAATAACTTGAAGAAAGGTTCTACATGGTCAAACAGCTATGACCTCTTTCAACATGTTCTATTTACCTTTCTTGTTATCTTTTATTTTGTCTGCACCCATGAACTGTTTTAAATTGTATGTGCCCTTAGCATCATAATTTCCCAATAGCATCATTTGGTACCGGTAATACCATTGTGGATTCTTCCAAAACTGTTGATAGTTTATTGTGGACAATGTTTGGCTTTGGTAATACTCATAAAATGGTCTTTGAAAAAAATAATAATAATGATCAGTTTCTATAATAGAACTTCCTTCTTTAGTTCTTCTTCTCCAGTTAGTTTTACTCCATACTCTGTCACAATTTTCTTTCACAATCTCCTTTGGTTTTCAAGTGGAGAAATAAAGGTAAGACTTCAACAGAGTTGCCAGAAGAAAAGAATCAAACAGCGAGTCTTGATTTGTCTGTATTCTCCTTCCTGTTCTCACTGCTTTTCCTGAATGAAGATTTATTTCTATAAAGTTCTGCCTATGCATTCCCATTTTTTCCCATATGTATTCTGAAGCAATATCAGCATCAAAGTTTGAGAAACAGTAAGTCATATGCAAAGTCTGAAGCTCCCACTCAGTGTATCTGCTTGCAGCTGGATAAAACATTTAGCTTAATCTTCTTAACAGTTGCTTGCTGAATTGCTTGTGGTAAATTATTGACCGTGGAAGCAATTAGGTGAAATAAGAATGAATTAATTCAGGGGTGTCAAATTCGCAGCCCACAGGCAGATGCGTCACGTGCTGGCTCAGCCCCCCGGTTTAGCAAAGGGGGGGAGGAAAGTCCCGCTACGTCACGTGACGCTGCTGTGATGACCCGACTTTGACAACCCTGAATTAGTTCTTCACAGTACCAAAAAGTTGCAAATAATTACAAGTGTTCCAATTCTTATAAAACTATGAACATTTGTGGGATGTTTGATTTTATTTTTATTTTTTTTTTTTGGGGGGGGAGACTGATTTACAAGCAGTAGGCATAATCCAGATGAATTATCTTGAAAGGTTGAAATTGTTCAGATAAGTGACATGTCAAATACTTATTCTTATAATACAAACCTAAATTCACACTTCTTGTTTTGAATCATCAGCTTTTCTTTATGAAGTAATTGGAGAGCTGCTGCCAGTCCTGAAAAGATCAGACATTTCAGGCTGTTCCAGTAAAAAAGGAAAATCATTATTTCAAAGACAAACTTGATAGCTGCAGTATGCATTTCTTGGAATACTTCATCATAAACATACAGTGTTGAAAGAGGGAGTATAGATATATCCATAGTTTGAGAAGGAGTATAGAGTAGCAAAAAGAGGAAACCTAAAAAAATATAGCTATTGACAATGCAGTTGCTCTCTGTGTGGAGTTAGGCAATTGTGGGTTGTGGATTGCATCTTTTACAGCTCTGAGATCAGGCCAGTAAAATTGTGTAACAAAACCACTATGCTTTTGGTAAAACTTTTTTTAAAAACTGCTTATGGCATTTAAACTTTTTAAAATTATCTGTTGATTACTGCAATGCCAACAAGCCTTTAAATGGCTTATAAATAATATAAAAGTAAAATGAAAATGTAACTACATCTCAGAATTAAAAGCAATAAATCCTACTGTGCATTAACATAAGCAGGACAACAATCATTGCCTGCTGCAAGGACCTGCTGCATATTCAAACCCCTGAGGCTTTCCAGCAAAATTAAAGTATTAAACTTGATGCGCTGAATCTTTGGCTTTCAGTAATTACTATCAGTTTAATTTAATGCCTGATTCTGGTTTGCAGAGCTGTTGATATACCGATAAGTGTTTGCCACCAGACCTCTAAATATTTGCTATACATTGTATAATATGATATATTAGTTTGCACCTCTACCTAATGTGCCATTGATAAATAAAAAATTACAGTGAAATACATCTATTAAAACAAAAATGGAGGATTAAAAACAAATGTGAAAACAGAAAGATTTTATTAATTCAAGAAAACTTATAAAAATAATTAGTTAAATCTGATGTGTCAGTGCCAAGCTGTTATTTTTTTCAACTGTTGCTTTATATATGCAGTACTTTATTCAGTAGAGGTACTTCCTTTGGCTGTTTTCTTCAAGGAAGCGAAAATATTATATCAACATGCTGCAGAGATTTAGAAAGACCAACTAAAATGTAATATTGAGCTTCAGTGAAATGCTCAAGCATATAGTGTAAAGGAGAGTAATATGTAGCTGTTGCCACCCAAAGTGGATTTCCTAGTTGGTTCCTCAACTAGAGTACCAATCATCTGAAGGTAATTTTATAAGAATTGTATTTTAGTGGGGAAAAAATTTCAAAATAGTGAAAAGCACAGAAGTATTTTAAGTAAGTTATGTATGTATACATAGAGTATGTGAAGAAAAAGCAATAATTTAAAATGCGAGAATTGCCTTTTGAAAAATGTCAGATATTTTAGAATAACTAATTTTAATCATATAGATCAAACATTTGAATTAAATGGGAACATAAATGCCTGTTAATCATTTGATTAATCATAAAACTGATATTCTTTATAGGAACTAGCTATCTTTGAAACTAGCTATCTATGATTTAAGGCAGCAATCCCAAATATTTTTGAAATCAGGGATCGGTTTTGTGGGACAATTTTTCTATAGACTGGGAGGGGGGAGCGCAGAATCTAGATCGCACATATGCAGAGTTTTGCTCACCTGCCACTTACCTCCATCTGTAGACACTAGTCCCTAACAGGCCTCGGATCACTACCAGTCCATGGCCCAGTGGTTGGGGATCCCCGATTTAGGACACGTGAATATATTTCTATCTTATCTATCTACAATAGATTGCAACATTTCCACTGGTATATAAACTTGGGGAAATCATTGAGCATTAAAATAAATTGTTTAGTCTGTGCTTAATAGCATAGTTTTGTGATGAGTAGTATTAGGACTTTTTAGACATATTCCAAGTTCCAGGATTTGATCTTTAAGTCTTTCAGAGGGAGCCTTAGATGATAGTGTTAAGTCTTAATGCATCTCAATAAATATTTGTTTTATAAAACAGATATATAGAACTTTGTTAATTTATATTCCTGTGATAATCTTTGTTTACATATGTATTAAATAAAGCAATACTCATAGTCCTATAGCTCCTTGTAATCAATATATTTTAGCTGTCTTGGGGGGGAATCAAACTGTTTAAATATATGTATATTATAAAAATACTTTAAAATAGTTACTTTGCTCTTATTCCTTGTAGCGTTCTTAAAATGCTTCAATTGTAACTCACATGGAAATGACTGAAATTTCTGATTTGTATTTGTTTGCTTTCTTCTAGTGGCAACAGATGTCTTTAATTCCAAAAGTTTGGCCATTCAGGCCCAAAAGAAAATTCTATGCAAAATGGCTTCCAAATCAATAGCAACTGCTCTGATAGATGATACCAGCAGTGATGTGTTGGATGAACTCTACCGAGTGACAAAGGAATACATACAAAACAAGAAGGAAGCTGAGAAGATAATTAAAAATCTCATTAAGACTGTTATTAAATTAGCAGTCCTCCACCGGAATAACCAGTTTAATCAGGAAGAGACTGTACTTATGGAGAAGTTCAAAAAGAAGGTTCACCAATTGGCTAAAACTGTGGTGAGCTTCTATCAAGTGGACTATACCTTTGACAGGAATTTTTTATCGAAACTGTTGAATGATTGTAGAGATCTACTTCATCAAATAATTCACCGTCATCTGACTGCAAAATCTCATGGACGTGTCAACCATGTGTTTGATCATTTCTCGGACTGTGAATTTTTGGCTGCCTTATACAATCCATTTGGATCTTACAAGACTCACCTCCAGAGGCTTTGCGATGGTGTCAACAAAATGCTAGATGAAGGCAATATTTAGTAGTATCATTATCAATTGCTCATATAATCAAAGGCTAAGTATTGTTGATAGTCTTAGGGAGCCAATGAAAGAATGAAGAAAGGCTTCATAGTATTGGTGGCAAAGAAGAATTTAATATCAATTGAAAATTCTTCAGCAGATTTATTTATTTATTTGGAATTACCTTTTTGCTGTTTCAGTTTTTTTGATAATACTATGCTTTAAAATATGGATTTATAAAGCCATAAAATAGGACTACTCAGAATAAATAGGACTTAATGAAAAGGCAGGGATAATGAAATGTCATATTCTAAAAGTATAAGAATTTTAATAATTCACAATTTACAGATTCTATCTATGCATACTTGCAGAGAGCTGTGCTACCTATGTTGAATGAAGTTAAGATTGAACAGATTTAACAAAACCTTTTTTTAAATTCATTTAAATGTTTAAGTTACATTGCCATAATTATACTATTGAAAAATTTAAGTGATTCTTTGAGGTCTAGATCTTCATCTTTTTTTAAATGTTCAGGGCTTCCACTAGAAAATAATTTAAGTGGTGTGAATTGCTATTTCCATCACTGTTTTATCCCATATTATAATAGAGACTTTAAATTGCTGTCCTCTAGCTATTCTTGCTTCCCAGAAGGGATTGCATTTCACATAATGTGCTTCTGAAAAGCCCTGAACTTAATCTATACTTCCAGGGCAATAACACTGGGCTTCTTTTACGTGAACCTTTCTTTAATCAGCTTTATGGTTTGATTTCTTTATCTGTTCTGGAATAATTTTGTATTATTTATCAATGTGTATGTATTTGACAATCACTGAAAATTTACAGACATCCTCTACATCCTAAACATGCTTAATAGCACCATGTCATATATACTTAAAAATATAATAGTTTCCAGTTATATTTTGTAGAAAAATGTCATTTCAGATGCAATTGTTCAAGAAAGATGAAACTGGAATATGTGTGTCTTCTACATGTACAGATAATCCTTAATTTACAACCTCAATTGGGACCACAATTTCCATTCTAAAGCAAGGCTGTTGAGTGAGTCATACCCAATTTTGTGAACTTCTTTGCCACAGTTGTTAAGCAAATCTAGCTTTGTGATTTGCTTTTTTGATCTGGCTGGAAATGTCACAAATGACAATCACATAACCCCAGGCCACTGCAACTATTGTAAATACATGCTGGTTGCCAACGGCCCGAATTTAGATCACCTGACCATGGAGATGCTGTGATGGTTGATGTGTGAAAACCAGTTTTAAGTCATTTTTTTCAGTGCTACTGTAATTCCCAATGGTTGCTAAACAAATAATTGTAAATTGAGGATTACCTGTATGTACATTTTTAGGACAAGGTTAGAGAATGTAGTGATTATTAGAGAAAGATGTGGATAGTAATCGATGTAGAAACTACAAGTCTGTGAACCAAATTTGTAATATTTGTGTATTTTTGTTTTATTCAGAAATCAATGTATATGTCATGTAGGTTGAATATATAGCAAATATTGAAAAATATATTGCAGCAGCTTGAATAAATTTGTTTAATCTTTGTACTGTTGAAAAAATGCTGAACATGTAATGCTTTACACTTCAAGCAAGTGGTTGATTTTTTTTACTTTTTCTTTGTCATATGTTTTTTATATTTTCTGAGTAAACTGAAGAACATTTGCACTCTCTTAAGTTTTATGCATGATTTTTTCTATCATTGCAAACATTGGCAATTTAATAACATCCAGATCAATTTTTAACTTGGATTTACAATTTTCTGTTGATTACTGTTAATTATTCTTCTGCTATGACATTTTCCCCTCCTCCTCCTTTCTTTCTGCAAGTTATGTGCTTTTAGCATTGTTAGATAACAATCTGTTACATTAACTGAGATGGATATAGTTCCAAGCAAAGAAATCTCCAAGTAAAGATAATCTAGAAATTCAGATGTTACTGAAGTAAGTGTAGCTGCTTTAACTTTTGGGAGTATATATTATTTTAAGGCCCATATTTAATAAATAACTTTTGATATCATTTCCCTCTAATTCACTTTTTCTTCTCAGCAATTTTAAGAGGGGTGGATGTCCCCAGAATTCCCCAACCAGCTCCCAATTCTGGCAGCTGCAGTCCACCCGTTTTAAAATTGCTGAGGTTGAGAAACATTGCTCTAATTCTTCATTTCACTTCCTTCCCCATCAACGTAGCATGGTTATGGTACAGTTATTTATCAGGAGAACATTTCAGTGCAATGTTATACACTATATAAATGCTTCTACCACAATTAGATGCAAACTGTTTTTAGTTAAAATATTTTGTGCACAATTGTACGTTTGAAAGTTGTACGTTTCATGCACCATTCACAATAATGCCTTTGCTAATCTTCAAAATAGCATAAGACATTTTTATTTTACTTACACTTTAACTACAGTAATTACTACATTTTATAGCCACAAATTTAAAACCAGGATCTCTATGCTGCTCTTTATTACCAGATGCTATTGCCCTGAATAAACTCTAATTGAGTGTATCCAAATTCAGTTGATCTTATTGTGATTATCCTGTATTAAAAACATTTGTTCTAGCATGATTTCTTCACTTTTCCCTTGTTAAAGGTATGGCATTTCCACAGAAAATCTAAATAAGGACCTTGTATTGACCCAGCGGCACACTCTCTTATTGAACACTTTTTTCAGTGTATTTTTTCAGTACAGATTAGGCGAAACCTGGCTCAATAACAATAACTGTGAGAGAGACTTTGGAGTCCTAATGGATAATCACTTAAACATGAGCCAGCAATGTGTGGCAGCAGCCAAAAAAACTTATACAATCCTTGGTTATATAAACAGAGGCATAGAATCAAAATCACATGAAGTATTAGTACCGTTTTATAAAGCCTTAGTAAGACCGCACCTGGAATGTTGCATCCAGTTTTGGCCACCACATGACAACAAATATGTTGAGCCTTTGGAAAAAGTGCAAAGAAGAGCAACTAAAATGATAAAAGATCTGGAAACTAAAACGTATGAAGAATGGTTGCAGGATTGGGGTTTGGCTAGTCTAGAGAAAAGAAGGACTAGGGGAGACGACATAGCAGTATTCCAGTAACTGGACAGTCACTTGTCTGAATTTTTTTTTTACTATGGTTCTGTGGACGTGGCTTGGTGGGTGTGGTGTGGCTTGGTGGGCATGGCAGAAGAAGGATACTGCAAAATCTCCATTCCCACCCCACTCCAGGGGAAGGATAATGCAAAATCTCCATTCCCAGCCCACTCCAGGGGAAGGATACTGCAAAATCACCATTCCCACCTCACTCTGGGGCAAGCCAGAGGTGCTATTTGCCAGTTCTCCAAACTACTCAAAATTTCCGCTACCAGTTCTCCAGAACCTGTCAGAACTTGCTGGATTTCATCCCTGCCTTCAAGGTCCCTTCCAGCTCTATTCTGATTCTGTTTCTTCATGGATTGATTGATAGTGTCTTGTCTTTAAAGTAGATTGATTTTAATTTTTGGTTCTTGTTACTCCCTCCTCCTCTGGTCATTAGAATAGCATGTGAAGTTCAATTCTTTGCATTCATTTTTTAAAAAGGTAAGTGATAATCACTTCAGAGTAAAGGATAGCCATTGCTCTACTTTTAGCCGTGTAGCTTCATTTCAGATTTTTGTTAAACATCTTCATCAGTTAAAGTACAGAAACCTCCTGCCTAACAGAGCAAGCAAGGGACTATGGTTAAAGGTTAACTCTTATCCCTGAGAGGTTACCCATGTTAATCTGTTGATCATACTTTTTAATAGTCAAAAAGTTGCAACACTGCATATAACTTTCGCTATAGTGAGAGATAATTATATGTATATTTCTGTTTCCCAGAATATATGGAACACTGACAATTCTACAGATTAATTCACTCAAGAAAAGCACATGGTATTAATAGAAGGTATTAACATGATGCATTCTTCTTTTCTTGAATTCTTTATAATTTAATTACAAACAGTCAAGTTGCTGTGTTTTTGTGTGTGTGTGTGTGTGTGTGTGTGTGTGTTCCCTAGGACCAGTCTAACAAGAGAAACCAGTATGTTAGGCTTGTACCTTAGGTGCTAGTTATTTTAAAAATTCATTTATTATGCACTACAAGTACAAAGCTCAGTACTTACAGCTAAACAACAGATCATTCTTAAGAAAAAGGAAAGTGAAGTGCTTCTCAAAATGTTTGCATTTGCCAAATTGTTTTGAACTATGTCATTGCACAATACTTCTTGCTTGCCATCACATCCAGGCAGAAGGGTTTTTTTAACTCATGTTGATGACAGATGGTCAACTGCATAGGTCTGACAAATCTACGACTTTACTATTTTTGAAGCAAACAATAAGAAACTGCAAGTTATTCTAATGCATCTGTACAAAATTAGCAACTTGTCACACATTGCAAGAAATATTATTGCCACAGAAACTCCAAAAATATGTTCCAAACTGCTGGAAATTATAAAAAGTTATACTTTGAATCAGATTTCTCCATCTTGGTATTCTTCAGATGTATGATCCATCTCCCCAGATTCTCAGCAAATACTGCATGCTAATTGCTAGAAGTTCTGAGAGTGAACGTATATATTTCTAAAAGCTTCCAAAATTGCGTAAGTGTTTTTGCTGTTAGCAAAAGAAGGCACCTGATCCCTTAATGAAAGAATGATGTGTGGTCTGGGCTTTTACAAGCCTATAATTTCTGGCCATATAATTCCTTTATTTTTCATAGGCCTTTTTACTGCAAATAAGCAATTAAAAATAGTCTCTTGACTTAAGCTCAACTAAAGATGTCTGTATGAATTAGTCCATCTAGATTTCTTTTGCAACAAGATGACAGAGATTTGCTACTGCTTTCTATCAGTACTTGTTCTTTTACTATTTAGTCCAGCCAATAGTCTTCCATATGATCCTGCTTAGTTTTAAAAAAATCAAAATTAGATAGGTGGTGTCACCTATTGTGATAAGAAAGCAATTATAACTGAAGTAAAACCCTATTTGCATATGAGCTGCTCAAAACTTTCTGAATGTTGATAAAACTATTTTGTTAGAATTTATATTAACAATTATTCTTGAAAACAGATTCATTGTGTTAAACAGAAAATGCTAACCAACATTCGTAATTGGCTTAGGTCAATACATTGTGTGTATTACCTGTCAGTCTGTGATGATTCTTCACGACTACATGGAGTAGTCCCTTGGCAAGATTTTGGGAAGTGGTTTGCCATTTTCTCCTTCTTGGGGCTGAGGATGAGTAATTGGCTCAGTTGATTTTGTGTCAAAGGCAGAACTAGAATCCCTGATCTCCTGATTTCTAGCTTAGCATAACAATCAAGGTAAAGACAGAAACAAAAGTAATTATGAAGTCAAGTGTTATACATGGGTCTTACGAAACAATTTTTAAGGCTTGAGTCTGGAAACATCAAAGATGGTATTTCTTTATATGCAATAGGTTTCCCTCACTGCTGAATAACAAAATATGATGGCCACTGTTGTACACTATGCAAGTATGGATGAGCTTGGTCCTCTTCTAAAAATGATGTTTATGTGCTCCATCTCCCTCTCAAAATCTTGAGGGTTTGTGACGCCCATTCTTACCTCTGTGAATTTGGTTAAAATTACTGAATACTTATTTTCACCCAACTGCTATGGAAGCAGTTCGAGCCTGCTATTTGATTGAGCTTTGCCCACTAAAAGCAAAGAATAAATATATTGTTATCATCCTGCCTCTTACATTTTCTGACTTTTTAAGCATATGAGTAGATTGCCAAAGTCATAGAGCAGGCTCTCAAAATATCAAACGAAAGGAGATCAGATATAATGAAACCATGGCAATACTCCCCCTACTGTTTTTTTTTTTTTTAAAGATGTATCTGAAGCGTCTTGAAGTAGTTTGGTGAGTTTGCCCATGCCGGAGGATTCGGGACGGAACAGATGTTTCTATCCTTTTTAATGGCCCCGGCCTTCAGTAAATCCAACCCCCCCCCATTCCCCAACATCTTTCCTCCTTTTAGGATTCTGCCAGAGCTTAAGATCTTTAAAATACAGATGCGAAAAAAAGAAAATGTCTTTTTTCTCCCACCACGGACTCCCCACTCAGAAGTCTGATCGTGGTTCGTGGATGCAGGGAAAAAAGAGAAGCGAGTCTAGGACTGGGCCAATGGCCTCTGCAAAGACAGTTCTCCAGGAGAAACATTTTTTAAAAGTCTCTTTTAGAGAAGTGAGTACCTTTCATTTTTATGCATTAGACGTGGGCATGCAGTTCTGATGCAAAGGAAGGCTTAAAGTGGCATTCCCCCACCATATAATATATGCATAATTTTGTATTTATTTGTCATATTTATATAGTGTATATTGGAGGTGGGGAGCCTTTGAGAGACTATATGCAACAAAATTTCATTTTAATGTATGCTGATTAATGTACATTTAAAGTGTCAGTAAAGTTGTTCTAAGTTCTCAACCTTGGCAATTGAAAGGTGGGCGGATTTCAAGTCACAGAATCTCACAACCAGCAAATTGAGAAACACTGGCTTAAAGAGAGGAAGACTGTTCCCGAAGTCAATGGGATTTACTGAAGTGCCTTGCATAACCATGTAGGAAGAAATATCTTTCTGGGTTCAGCTCCAAGTGGGGAAAAAGACACTGGAAACATGGAGACTGCTTGGAAAGATGGTTTAATGGTGGACAGAATCACATGGTTTGAGTCCTTGAACAGAAAAGGGGCCCGAGATGCTGCGAGTCCCTGGGTTTTATGCCCTCTCTGGCTTTGAACTGCCTGGGCCCCCGAAAGAATATCCTGATTGGTTGTCAGACTCCCAGGGGGTGGGGGGTTCTTAGCTAGCCTTGCTGGCTGATGTAATCTTCCCAGGTGCCATGTGCTGAGTTTCTGTTTCTAGATGGGTCCTATTGTGTTAGTTGCTGTTGCTAGATGGGTCCTATTCAACCACAGGGATTAGATACTGTTCAGAACACGCTAAGCAAAACATGGAGGGCTCATTTATAACTCAAAGTGCCATGAGATGAGACTGAGGATTGACTAGATCTGGAGGATAACCAAATCAGAGAATCCTCCTTGCCTTGAACTGAGCCCTAGTACTAAAAGCAGCTCCAAAATCCCGATTGTGGTAGTAGGAAGTTAGCACCCCCCTTTCCTAGAAGAATTAAATATTTTAGGAAATATTAAAAGGGCAGAATATTACTTCCTGGATGAGAAATGGAGAAGCGTGTTTTAAAGACGAAGCAGCTCCCACCTTCTTGCTCCCGGCCACCTTTTGTCAATGGGCCAGAGGCAGAAACTCAATTCCCTTCGTACATTGAGGAATGGGGTTGAATATGCCAAGTTAATTTTGTAGGAAGTTAGCACCCACCCCTTTCCTAGAAGAATGAAATATTTTAGGAAATATTAAAAAGGCAGAATATTATATTTCCCTGGTTGAGACATGGATACTCTTTCGGGGCCCCAGGAAGTTCAAAGCCAGAGAGGGCATAAAGAGGGCAGCATCTCTGCCCTTTTCTGTTCAGGAACTCAAACCATGTGACCCTATCCACCATTAAACCATCTTTCCAAGCAGTCTCAATATTTCCAGTGTCTTTTTCCCCACTTGGAGCTGAACCCAGAAGCATATTTCTTCTAACAATTTTACTACCCGTAACATGCCCTGTAATTATCCTTATTCTCATTACACAATGGCTCTACTCCGATTGGGGAGGCTGCTATGGTGAAACTATTGGGAGGTGGGTGGGAGTGGGATCATGTTCGGCAATAATTATTCAATTAAATCCACCAGCCGAGAGTGAGTAAGAAAACTACGTTTCCCAGGATGCAGCAAGCTATTGCGCGCGTGCGCATTCCCCCGTGCCCTTTGCCCATATTTTGTCTATTTAGTCCGGCAGGGCTCCTCAAAAGGCTCATTTTGCCTTGATCGGACGCAGGATGTCTTCTCCCTTGAGATTTGACGGGCGGGTAGTTCTGGTGACGGGTGCTGGGGGAGGTAAGTGGTGGGTCACGATGACTGTTGATTGTCCGGAGGTTTCCTTGCAAGGGTGCTTGATTGTAAATAGGCTGCAAGAAGATCTTTGCAGTTTTCTTGTATTCTTGTCTGCATTTCTCCTTAAGGACGAAACCGCCCTTTTAAATGAAGCCGAGTTTATAATTCTGTCCATGCCTCTCCGGAGTTTACTTTTAAGTAGATCCAACGATAGACCTTTGTAAGTGCAGCCTGTTTTCTCTCCAGAAAGAAAGTCGTTTATTTAGTGGTGACGATTCTTTGTTTAAATCCTCAACCTAATAATACCTGTTCACATAATTGTTTTTAGTTTCTGGGTTGAGCCTGGAAGTTGGGATATTTCCCACGTAATTCTGTGAGCTAACTCTAATAATTCATGCACTCATATCATAATTCAAAATGACATAATCTGGTCCTTTTGAATCCATTTTTCTTTAGTGATTATTTCTCTACTAACTCTAAAAACCATATGTACATATAATATTAGAACTGATTCAAGAATAGTAAAAAAAAATCCTCTCCATTTTTTAAAATGTCTGTAAAATATTCCTAGTTTTAGCTAGGCAGAGATTGGATAGTTAGCTTTAAAGCTTTACTGGCTATTCAGAGATAAAGAAGCTTGATACCAAACAGGTATAACAAAGATAAATTATGTGATAATTTTTACTCACCATTGACTTGTTAAACTAGTTTTGCCGAATAAGATATTTTTTGTAGCAGTCTCTCCATTAGCAATTCGTTTGCTGATTGTGATTTTTTGTTTTAATGGCATTACTTATACACATTTTGTCTTTTAAGTTATGGAAAACAGACTTTAGGAGACAGAGGCTAATTAACAATCTATTAATACTTTAGCATAAGGTGGATTCTGATTGTTGGTGTTGATGTTCAGTATAATATAATCACCATTGGATTCTCTTTCCCCACTGAACAGTGGAAAGTATTTTAAAATTAAATGGAAGAAATACTACTACATATTTGAATTTGATGGAAATTTAGCCAAGAATATGGAAACATTACTGAAATTAGGGGTGGGGGGAACTGGGTGAGATTGGCAGGCTGTTTGATCCACACAATATCAGATGTCCAGGTACACCATTTTAGTAAGGATTTTGAACTTCAATCTCTACACATGCCCAAATACCCCAAACCAGCTCTTTCAGGTTTCCAGAGAAAATTTAAGATCTTTGGAGGGTTGGAATAAAAGGAAAATCTGTTCTACTTGTAGGTTGTTAAGTATAGTTAATGCATATTGTATATAAAACAAAATGAAATTACAGTTCTAAATATAGTGAATTGAGGGAGCGACAGAAAATTTAATGGGACTTTTGAGCAATATGTAGAGAATTGCACTGACAGATATAATACACTGAAACTGTTCATAGTACAAGGTTAGAGTCATTCTGTCCAAAACAAACTTGTTTTGATTATGAAATCATCAGTTAATTAATTCATTGAGTTGTTAACTTTGCTCACATTTAGAAACAGAATCCATCAGTGGCCTTAACTACAATTAAGGAGAGGAAAGAGGCTACTTAATTGTGTATTTCTGTAGCTATGATAAAAAGTACAACCCCTCTACTTTTCTTTTAAGTTGGAACCATCAAGTTCTCAGCTGAAGTTTGCTAAAGAAATACAATAATCAAAGATGAATTGATACCTTGTCAGCGTAATTATTTTGCATTTTTCATTAAAAAGGACATTGAATCATTCTGTTTGAAAATGATACATTCTTCGATATATTCAGATCAGAAATTGCCTATATAAAGAAACTTAATTATCAATCTTGCTTCAGTTTGAAAATGTGATTTTAGTTTCTAAATGCTGTGGATATAAGAACTGCGTAGCCAGTTTATCTTCACAATAATTTTATCTGAGTGGAGAAGACAACCTCAAGAACGATCTCAGGAGGAAATTCAAGAAAAGGACACTATGTGAAAATATTTCAGTTCATATGTATCTTTTTCTGTTTAGTCAAGATGTATTTTAAAGTATTTCACTTGTACTGAAAAGAACTTCAAGTAATTTTCTCACGTGTCAAACTTTTTTTAAAAAAAAACCTTACAAAATTACATGCAATACAATAGTATCATGCAGCTCATGCAGCAAAACAATTTTCTTTTCTTTAGTGGAAAATTTATGTCTTTGGACATATAAAGGGGAGAATACCTTCTAAAGTTTGGTGGCTTAATTGAATTGTACTAATCTGCTGCATTCTGAGCAGTTCGTTGCCTTTTCAAAAAGTTTCTTCTCTGGTGGCCTATTTGGAATTCCCAATTGATTCTACAACAATGTTTCTTAACCTTGATAACTTTTAAGAAATGCTGCTGGAAAATTGTGGGAATTGAACTGTATGCATCTTAAAGTTGCCAAGATTGAACAACACTGGTTTAGATCACATGTCATCAGGACAGAGTATTTTTCTGCTTCTATTTAACCTGATGCATCAGATACTCAGATATCTAAGATCAATACAACATTTTGCTTTTAAGTAGCGTGTTTCCACGAAAATACGACCTACCCCAAAAGTAAGTCCTAGCTTGATTTTTACACATACACCCAATATAAACCCTCCCCCCCCAATAAACCATAATTAAGACCCTGCCCATTCTGAGGTGCAGGGGGTGGGGCGAGGTGTATGGGTAAAAATTAAAGTATATGGGGGGTGGAGCTACCCTACTTACCAGCCTCGCATACCCCAATACCTGCTTTGCCTTACCAGCCCACTTCTTCTGTAGCTGTTTGCCACCGCTTGTGCACATCGCACCCGGCCTCTGTTTCGCTGTCAGAGGTCCTTCCGGAAAGCCCTTTGCAGCCAAGAAATGAGGTCCGGATTGAGTGTCTCTCCCAGGGCTACATTTTGCTGTCAGAGGCCCTTCTGGAAAGCCCTCTGCAGCTGATAACAGAGCTCCAGATCAATCAAGGGCTCTTTTATCGGCTGCAGAAGGCCTCTGACAGCGAAACTGGGGCCAGTGGTGATGCATACAAGCGGCGGCAAGCAGCCGCAGAAGAAGTGGGCCGGCTGCAGGCTCCTGCTGTGTGGGGCTGTTGGTGCTGCCGCTGCAAGGTGAGCCAGTGTAAGACCCCCCCTTCCCCCAAAAAACAAGACCTGATGCCTTTTTTGTTGGCAAAAAAATATAAGACCGCATCTTATTTTGGGGGAAATACAGTATATAATTGTCTCCTTTTGATGTTGACGTCCTGTGTGTGTGTTTTTTTTTAAAACTGTCAGGTTATAAAAGACTTTACTTATTTTTTTCTTTATGCTAGGACTGGGCAGAGCATATGCATTGGCTTTTGCTGAAAGAGGAGCTGCTGTGGTTGGTAAGTATTTTTTTTTCCTTCTGCCAGTAACTGTTGAATCTATAATTGTGTTTTAAAGTGAAACTTGTTTTAGTCATCTTCACCTTTTTAAAAATAAAATTATTTTCTTTACTCTTCAATTTCTTCTTCTTCTTCTTCTTCTCCTTCTCCTTCTCCTTCTCCTTCTCCTTCTCCTTCTCCTTCTCCTTCTCCTTCTCCTTCTCCTTCTCCTTCTCCTTCTCCTTCTCCTTCTCCTTCTCCTTCTCCTTCTCCTTCTCCTTCTCCTTCTCCTTCTCCTTCTCCTTCTCCTTCTTCTTCTTCTTCTTCTTCTTCTTCTTCTTCTCCTCCTCCTCCTCCTCCTCCTCCTCCTCCTCCTCCTTCTTTTTGCTTTTCCACTGAAATTCCTTCTAAAAAAAATATGTGCCATGGTAATGAAGATCCAAGGTGTTCTGCCCCAGCTACGGACCCCAAAGAATGCAGCACACACAAAATCTATACAAAGCTTATTTTACTCAAATAACTCAGTCTTTTTCAACCAAAGGCTCTTAATAAAATGTTTTAACAGCCTACAAGAATTCTAAAATAAGGTAATCACAGTCTTAGTAGGGTTGACAGAAAGCCCAGAAGAAATTTTGCAGAGAATCCAGATGCGAAGGAGAGTGAACTAAAGTTGTTTCCTACAGCTTGCTGCAATCGGTGTTCCTCCTTAAATAGGCTAACTATTTACTCTCGAGGAGACCTCCTCCTGAGGAGCCACTCCTGCCTTTTGGCAGCTCTGTGCAACCGTGCATTGAGAAGAGGCTCCTCCTCTTCACTTAAAGGAGCTTCTGGAGGTTCTGAAGGCCCTGGCTGAATCCCTGCCTATGGCACAACATCTTCTGAAGCCTCCTCACTGTCCAACTCAAGCGCCAGCTGCACAGGCTGCTCGCACAGCACCACACCAGCTCCTCGTTGTCAGAATCAGCTACAATCTGCACAGGACGCTGACAGGCCACAACACAAGGAGGTTTGTCAGTGAGTGTCACAACACTTAGCACATTAGGATACTATTGATATGCCATTTTACCCAGCACAGCTATTTATTTATGGGGAACATAATGCTAAGTTATAGTGGTAGCTAGTGGTTAGGGAATGTATAGTTCCATAAGAACAAGTTAATTTAGTATTATTATTCTTTCTGAAATGCCTTAGATGACCATTTCTAAATCATGTGTACAACACTAGCCTACACAGATAACATTGTGAAACTTAAGAGATTAAGTTGGATATTTGGCATTCATTTTTATTGGTAGCTCTCTTTTGCAACAAGTACTTCAAAGCTTATTAAGAAATTAAGGAATGAATTACTGCAGATAGATATTTGTACACTGACTACATTAGTTTTGTCCACTGAAGAGTTAATAGATGTTAACTGTTACAACAGCAAAAGTTACAAAGTCCATTTTCTGATGTAACTCAATAATGAGTTTAGAGTGTCTAGTAAATTTTATTTATTTATTTATTTATTTTATTGAATTTGTATACTGCCCTACTCCCGAAGGACTCAGGGCGGTGAACCGCCATGGAATAAAACATATAAATACAAAATTTAAAATAGATTAAAACGAATTAAATAATTTGGTTGAACAAATTTAAAACCCCAATAATTTAAAACCAGATTTAAAATTTCCATTTAAAAAGGGGAGAGACTTAGGTCAGGCCGGCTTGGTGAAAGAGGAAGGTCTTAAGCGCGCAACGGAAGGTAGCCAGATCCGGGATCCTCCGTATCTCCGGGGGGAGCTCGTTCCAGATAGTTGGTGCCCCCACAGAGAAGGCTCTCCCCCTGGGGGCCGCCAGTCGACATTGTTTGGCCGACGGCACCCGGAGGAGCCCCTCTCTATGGGAGTGTACTGGTCGGTGGGAGGCTATTGGTGGTAGCAGGCGGTCCCGTAAATAACCAGGTCCTAAACCATGGAGCGCTCTAAAGGTGATAACCAAAAACCTTGAAACGCACTCGGAAGACCACCAGGAGCCAGTGCAGCTCGCGCAGGAGAGGTGTTACATGGGAGTCGCTCCCGTCACCACCCGCGCGGCCACACTCTGCGCCAGTTGGAGCCTCCGAGTGCACCTCAAGGGGAGCCCCATGTAGAGAGCGTTACAACAGTCCAAACAGGAGGTGACGAGGGCATGAGTGACCGTGTGTAACGAGTCCCGATCCAGAAAGGGACGCAACTGGCGGATCAGGCGAACCTGATGAAAAATCCTCCCGGCCACGGCCGTCAAGTGTTCTTCTAAAGACAGCCGTGAGTCCAGGAGGACACCCAAGTTGCGAGCCCTTTCCGTAGGGGCCAATGATTCGCCCCCAATAGTCAGCGATGGCACCAGCTGACTATATCGAGACGTCGGAAACCATAGCCACTTGGTCTTGGATGGGTTGAGCCTGAGCCTGTTCCCCATGGAATCATGTCGGAAAATCTGGCAAAGCCAAATCTTAAAAATTATACCCATTTTGGGAACAAAGAACAAAATCTCTTGTATAATAGTTTATTCAGCTGGAGCTGGCAAGACATTTTATAATGCAAACATACAGTTTTAAGAAATTTAGGTAACATTCCAACTTGCCGGCTAGATCCCAGACACAAACTAGCCACAGAGAATATTATACTTTGGAATAAAATAACTGTCAGTTTCTGACTTTCTCATATTCATTATTAGTCTGTGAAAAACTAGTATTGCTTTCAATCTGAATGCTTTTGAGTGGGACAACGCATTTTCAGATTATTATCTGTTCTCCACATTCATAATCTTTTAACCCTGGTCCTGTTCAAGTAGATAATGGCCAAGAAGCTAAATTAGATTTTTCTTCTTTGATTTCAATTTAGAATTGTGTGTTTAAATAGTAACTCTTGAAGAATAGTTGAATTCAACAAGAGTTGAATAATAACTCTGATTTTTAAAAAAAGTTTTACACTTAGTTTTATTATTTTGAAAAAATAATATATCACTAAGGTCTTTGTCCAATGTAGGCTATGTAGTTTCACAGGTATTACTTGTGATCTTTGAATTTTTAACAAGTATTTCTGGACTTCGATCAAGAAAATCCAAAGTATCTTTTAACTTTTTCTCCCAGGCTGTGCTATAGGGAGTAATCTTTTAGTTTTTAGCTTCTACTCAGCTGACAGAGTAGAATTGTTGATGACAACTATCTGAGTTGTATTATTAATGTTTTTAAAAAAAATGTATAAAAGAATGAATGTCAGTAACCCTCAGTTTATTAAAATTCCTACAAATACATAAACCTGCTTTTAGTGATGTGTTTGTAATTCCCTGTACTTTTTCAACATTAACACTAATGTTCTAACTGGGAAATATGTGTTACTGAACTCAGGGAGAATTGTTTCTGAATAAAGAGATCTGTGATTAGTAGGCACTTTGACCATCTGGATTTAGCAATGTCTGATTCCAGCTTCCACTTAAAAAATAATTATTATGATATCTTGAAATTACCTGGTACTTCGAATGAATGGCAAACTATTACATTCTGGCTGGATAGTTCAGCCACTAACTAATAGGGTTATCTTTTGAACTTCAGTTTAGCAGTAATGGAAAAGATTATTAGACTGGCAACCTAATTTAGCCCAATGTGCTTACCACAGAATGCGATGATGAACCTAATTCACGGATTCCGTAACGGAAATGAAATTAAGCACCTCTGCTTAGTTGCTGATTTGCAAGACTGTATACCTTGGTTCATTTAAAAATAATTTGGGACTAAATTTGTTGGTAATAGAGGTTTTAAATTTCCAAATACTGATAAAAAGTAAATCATGTATATTTACACACACACACACACACACACACATTAAATGATGAGACACAGATTTTGAAGGTAATAGATGGGAAAAATATTAAAAATGTATGTATTTCACTTACGTGGCTCTGATTGGAAGAATGTATTGTTGTTCCCATATAGAAATAGAGAGGTTGCAAAAATGAACCCAAACTTACAGGGGGATTACTTTATAAGTGTGCCTGGAAAGTTATTTGACCAGTTTCTGATTATTTCCTCCTGCACCCTTTTAAAGAGCAGAAAGTGAGGAATGCAGGGAATATGTAGTTGATCTTCAGCAGGTCATTGAGAAATCAATGTGAAAAAAGTACATTTATACATTTTGTTATTTAGAGCAAGATTGCCAAACTGAAACTCCAATTATTATGAAGGTTCTCTGAGGATTACTTTATTAGCCCAAGGACTTCAACTTTAAAGGTTTTTCATTCTTTGATACAAAAGTCTCCAGTGAATGAAAAATGAAAAAGTATTTTCATGGCATGTCATTAAGCTAGCTTAGCTAACCAGTTAACTAACTAAATAAAATAACCTCTTTCTGCAAAAGAACTGCTTTTTCACCATTTTATTTTGACTGCCTATCTGACAGCTTTTTTCATTATTTACAAGACTATTTGGTTTGGTTGTTGAATAAATTTAAAATGTTAAAAAGGATTCTTCTACTCATAAGAGGCAATTATGTTATGCCTGAAAATTATTTCCAGTTGTGCCCAGTAATAGAAATGGCATTGGCAGTTCTCAAAGGAAAGAGGAAATCTTATTTTGTCTTCCATTTGGCATGCGTTGTCTCACCCCCTAGTAAGAAGTTATCACTTCTGCCAATTTAGCTAAATGTCAGATTATTGTTGATGAAAAGCACGAAAATACAAACAAGCAAATAAGCACACCCTTGTGATGTATAAAAAATATTTTTGGCAGTTGTGGATCTTCCAGGTCCGTATTTACTTATTTATTTGCAGGATTTATATTGCTGCCTATCTCACATCACCATCTAGACAGCTCACAACAATTCATTAAAAACTATAAAAATTAGAATACCTCCCACCCTCCCCTTTAAGGTGCCACACTAAACAGCCTACCACTCAACCTCCAATTTAGCTTCACAATCCTCCAAAAGCTTAAAGGGTAGGGATCCTTCTCAGATTTTGGACAAGGTAACACTCATCTGATGGGAGTCAGTTGGCTGGAGCACATTGTTCCTTCTTCCCACCTCTGCCCCTTTTTCCCAAAGCAGCCTTTCCCAAACATCCTGACTTGAGTGGTTGGCAGGGAAGGGGGATTAGAGGGAGAAAAGTGAGGAATTGATTTTGCTTGTTTTGTTTGTTTTTTTCCCAACACAACCCTGCAATAAGATAGAAACAAGACTTGTGGATGGGAAGGATGTTTTGCCACATCCACATACTCACGCAAACTCTAAGTTTCCTTTTTGTTTTTCCAAGGCTTTAGATTTCAGCCAAATTCAGTTCTATTTGGAGTTCACTTTGAATTCTATTTTATGTTTGAACGACTGTCTAAAATGGACCTACTGAGCTATTAAATCAAAGGATAGGATATTAGGCTAGGAAATATGAGGGGATGGGAATTTTGCCATGATTTTAAATTCTTGGTTAATGAGTTGAATTAATATATGGAGCTGAAGTTTTCCAAATTTTTAATTACCTCCGAATCAGGAGACTTCATATTTCTTGATACAAATACAAGTAGTCCTCAATTTACAACAGTTCACTTAGCGACCGTTCACAGATACAACAGCACTGAAAAAAATGAGTTATGACCGTTTTTCACCCTTGTGACTGTTGCAGGATCCCCATTGTCACATGATTAAAATTTGGACGTTTGATAACTAACTCATATTCATGATAATTCCAGGAATCACCTTTTGTGACCATCTGACAAGCAAAATCAATGGGGAAGCCAGATTCGCTTAACAGCCGTGTTACTAATTTAACATCTGCAGTAATTTACTTAACAACTTTGGCAAGAAAGATCATAGAATGGGGCAAAACTCATTTAACACCTGTCTTGCTTAGCAACAGAAATTTTGGGCTCAAATTGTGGTCGTAAGTTGAGGACTACCTGTATAAACAGGAAAGGAATTTTTGAATTTACCAGACCTGTACCATCTTGTAGAACAGCGTTTCCTTATCTTTGCTGTCTGAAGATGTACAGAGCCCAACACGGTTTTCTGGGGAATTCTGGGAATTGAAGTCAACGTATCTTAAGGTGATCAAGATTAGGAAACACTGTTTTAGAATATTCTTTTGCTGATTGGTGCAGGCAACGAACACGCTGAATTATGCTAAAATCTTGACTTAGGCTTTGTGCCCCCAGTTTCAGCTTGCAAATCTGTATGATCCAGTCTTGGTTGTCTTAGCAATTTTGACTGACTCACCTCTTTACACTAAGTTTTGATTTGTGTTAACAGGTGTTTCAAATTTTTGGTTTTTTCCCTTGGTATTTATCAACCTCAGCAAGCATAAGGTGTGTGGACTTCAACTCCCAGAATTCTCCAGTCAGCAGCATTGCCAACATTGCTCTACAGAAAATTATTAAAAGGGGTTGGAACAAGCCTTTATCATTTTGTACTCAAAATAGGTAACATACAAAAACCAGTGTTTTATAGCAACAAAACTCCAAGTTGGATAAATTTTGTTGTTTCCTTCTTTTTAGATATTTTTAACAATCTGTAAAATGTCTAGAATTATCGGGAGTTAATAGGAATTGGGTAGCGTAATAATTATTTAGAAGTATTTAGAATTTAAAACCATATTTTAAATAATGGGAAAAAGAATTTTTCCATTTCTGTTACTGAAATAACCATCACATTAAATATTTATGATTGAATGTTTTATATAGCTGCTGTATTCAGCATATGACTATAAATATAAGCAGGATAATTTTAAGTGGAATCAGAATCCTTGCCGGTGTTCTGTCCCAGTCTCACGCACACCAGCAGTCGACCAAGAGTTAAAATAAACCAACAGACAAGAATTTCCTTTGATAACAGAATTGGCAGCAACCCAGTGGCTGCTTGCCAATAGTTTTTACTTACAAAGGGAGGTTTATCTCCTCTGACCAAAAACATCAAAATCCACCAAAGCCAAAGAATAGTCAAGTCCAGTCCAAAAAATCAGTCTAAGCAGAGCATATAACGAAGTTCCAGAAATACAGAATGACTTACTAGCTTTCAGTTTTGTCCGTCACAAAGCCTGAATGGCCACCACACCCCCTTTTATCCCCTGTGGGGTATATGGTCTAGTGACTCAGTTTAACCTCTGGCACGCCTCCTCTGTTGCATGCGCTTGTCCTTCCGACGCTGTCGGGAATCCAGCCAAGACTTATATCCATCGCTGTCTAACTGCGGCTGCTCGGAAATGCCGGGTTCCTGGCTTATCTCTTCTCCTGCGGAAGACACCTGAGGCATTGCCAGAGAGGAGGGTCCTGGAAAGGGAGGCCTTGCCAACTCCTCTCCTTCACTTTCGGAGCCTTCTCCCTCCGATAAGACGGGCTCGGGGGTCGGAGTCACAACAGCTGGAAACACTGAATTCAAACAGTCTTTTTGAATAAAAATCCAATTTGTATGAAGCTATTTTTTTTTCTCAGTAGCTTTCATGAATTTTGTATTGACCTATGAGCAACTTTGTTTACTATTTTGCTTTTGTGAGGATCAGGTCTCTTTAGAATGAGCAAGACTAAAAGTGAACTTTTGTGGAACAAAATTTTCTGAGTTTTCATTAACAAGATTAGTTAAGAAATCCACTAAGGTGAAATATAAGCACCTGGATGAATACCTTTGGTTTAAACTGGGAAACTTGTTATATATGGATAGTTCAGTACATCAGTTCACTGTTCCCCCCCGCCCATCCCTTTAGTGAGAAGTGAGAGGCTTGTCTCTTCAGAGGAGCTGGACCTACCTGCATCTTGATAATGCCCGGGTATAAACATAAGCTAAAGCAGAATGAATAATTAAAAAAAGAAACCAAAGTATAAAATAGAAGAACAGGTATTGTATATCTCTCTGTATTTCATGACTATATTTGGTGTTTGTAGTCAGTGCTGACTCCTGGTAACTTTCTGGCCTTATTCCTGCTGTTTTCTTGGCAATATTTAAGAAATACCCTGTTTCCCTGAAACTAAGACCTATCCCAAAAATAAGACCTAGCATGGTTTTTATGTGGGCACCTAATATAAACCCTACCCCCAAATAAGCCCTATTTAAGAGACTGCGCAGTCGTTTGCTCGCCCATTCCATCTGGTTGTTTGTGGTGCCACAGCCAAGAGATGGTAGAGTTTACCTCAGGGCTCCCCGTAGCCATGCCATCCACACCCTGATACCTGCCTCGGTTGCAACAGAGCAGGAGGTCGAGCAGTGTGCTGGTGTTGTAGGCAGGTGTTGGTGTATGGGTGGCCTTGCTGCGGGAGCCCTGAGGTAAGCCGGTGCAGTATGCATGGTGCAGCTCCACCACCCCCTGCCACGCGGTGGTGGCACTGGCATACCGTGCTGCTTCCTGCCCCACCGCGAGCAAGTAGAAGAAGTGGGCCTCCCATACATGGAAAAAATGACACACACACACACACCCAATAAGCCCTAGTGCTTATTTTGGTGTCCAAAAGAAAATAAGACCCGGTTTTATTTTAGGGAAAACATGGGTAGCTTGCCATTGCCTGCTTCCTAGGGGTAAAAGAAAGTTAGTGACTGGCCCAAGGTCCCCCAATTGGCTTTGTGCTTAGGCAGAACTAGAACTCAGAGTATCCTGAGTTCTAGTCTGATACTTTAATCACTTTACCAAACTAGCTCTCATGTCATGGATAGTCTGTACCTAATTGGAAGCAAAAGGTAGAATAGCTAGCAAAGAAAATGAAGGCATTTTTTTTAAAAAAATGCAAGATCTAGTTGAAATAAAAAGGTAATGCTGGAAATTTAAAATTGCTGATTTTTAAGTCAGTTTCCTCCAAAACCAGTTCCCTTCAAATATACTGCCAATTAAAACATAAAGACCCACTTGAATCAAGCTCAATTCCTTGTGACTAAATGTATTCTGTCTATTTTGAATATATTCCGTTGAGCCAAATAAATGATTAAATATATTTTTCTGGTTAAAACATTTTTAGGTTTGACCACATGGGGGAGATGCTGCTTCATAAAAACATATATATATATATATATATATATATATATATATATATATATATATATATATATATATATATATATATATATATATATATATAGTATAATTGGTTCTATTTTAAACTATTCTTCTAGATGAATTCTTTTCTAACATTATTGCTTAATTTGGAATTTTCTGTATTATTTAGATAGCTAGTAGTCCATTTATCATGAAAAAATGCAATGTTTTGGAATTGCCCTTTGGATTAAAAATAAATTAGGAGTAAAAAAATTATTAGGAGTAATAAATTATTGGATCTGTCAAAGGTTAACGTACTTTCAAAAAAATCAGTGACTTTTGCCACAAAAAGTTTGTCTAGGGTTTAAAACACATAATTTTATATTCAGCTTGTACACACAACTGTTCTCACAACTGTTTTTACTTACAAACATATGGATTACTTGATGATTTGTCAAGATTCTTTAACCAAAGTATTTTCACCTATTCCACGAAAGAAAGATTGGACTTTTTCATGTTATGTGGGAAAGTGTTTATATATTCTTTCTGAATTTTTTTAAAAAATGTATAATTTATTTTACCCCTTTAGACCTTTTGATCTGAATGTACAGTAAAAATAAATCAGTAATGGCTACTGTATAAAGGTAAATTAGAATTGAGCCCTGGTTGAAAAGAATTATTTCTTTGACCTCATGGATTATTTCTTTGACCTGTTAGCAAAGAAAATAAATAAATTTGTAGCACTACTTAATGTATGAGTATAATTAAACTTGGAATTACAGTTGTAATTTATCCTGGTCATCAAGTGGATCACCATATGCCTGCACCAAATTTTACGACCTTTTTGTGGGTTATGAAGTGAATCACCATGGTCATTAAGTGAATTGTCCACAATGGGTATTTTTTGCCAGGAATTGGACGTAAATGCCAGTTTCTGGCAGACAGACAGACAAACAGACAGACAGACAGACAGATATATATATATATATCTGGATCCTGCAAATGGCCTTAAATGGTGGCTGGTTGCTGAGCACCCAAAATGTGATCAGGAGACTGAGAGGAAGGCTTTCCAACCATTGAATTACGAACCTGGATCATCATAAGTAATCCTGGAGAAGTATGTCATAACTTTAAATGGTTACTAGGCGACCAATTGTAAGTTGAGGGCTATCTGAACTCTGATATTCATCAAAATAGTCAGACTTTTTTAAGGCTTCCATGCGAATCTTAAAAATAATGCTATTTTGAAGAAGCCACTGATTAAAATTAATGAAACTGATAAATCACTTTGAATACAGGAAATGATATTTAGTACTTAGGACAGTTGATTGGATACGCCAAATTGCTTAATATTGTTGTGGTCTGCCAGCCTGCGGAGCTGGCAGCGGAGTCGGACAGCAATGAGGCTGAGGAAGAACATTGGCCAGTCCTGGAGGCTGGGGAAGGCCCGGATGAGGGCTCTGCATCGGAGGCAGAGATAGGGCCAGGGCCATCAGGAAGTGATGTGCGGACTTGGGAACTTCCAGAGGCTGACAGAGAGGCAGGGGAACAGGAGGAGCCTGTTCCTAGTGCACGTATGAGAAGAGCTGCCAGAAGGCAGGAGCAGCTAAAGCAGAGAGCATGACTCGGGAGTAGGGCCAAGAGATGATTGGCCCCTTCCATTAGGCTAAAAAGACCAGCAACAGCTCTTGGCCTCTTTGCTGGAAAACAACCGTTGAGAGAATTGTTTCTTGTTTGGCTGTAGTTATTTCTTCTGTTCCTGAATTGTTGCCAAGAAAAGCCTTTGGCAGATGGCCTAATTATCCCAAGGTCAGAGATAAATTAAAGACTGGTGTTTTAAGGACTTTGCTTTCATTTCATTTAGAATACGCTGAGAATGAGTTAATTCTCAGCTGTTTTAATAAAATCTGTTTGTTTTTTGGAACTGCTTTGCATTTAATATCAACTACGTGGGCCTGGGTCACAACAAATATCTGCAAAGCTGCTGCAAGAATAAAGAGGTCTTTAAAAGACCTCTTCAGATAGCAATTTATAGACCTCTTCAGATAGCAGTTTATAGAAAGAGACCCAAATATTAACAGTATGTTCAATATAAACTCTTTCTTAGCAGAAAGACTGCAGGATGGCAACTACTTATATTATTGTCAACCTTCATAGGAGATGCTAACATGCCTGAAGTCTGGAAGTCTGAAATTTACACATGCATTATAGCATCTGGGAGTTGAGTTATAGCAATTAGATATCTTTTTTTGTTGTTGATTTGAAATGTTTTGTTGCTTATCCAAATAGCTTCTTCAATCTGGAAGATAAGTCTTGAATAAGCATTGAAATGTTTCAAATCAACAAGAAATCCAGTTGCTATCACTCAACTTTCAGACAACTCTACCTGGATAACTGACAATCTTCATCGACATACATTACAGCATGAAATCTTCACTATACCAGTGAGGCAATGCCTGAATGATCACTGAAGACTGCAGAAAATGACAGCTATTTTATCTAAGTACTAGTTGGACTCAATTTCTCTGTCTCTCTTTGTCTTTTTTATATCTGTCACAGTGAATGATCTTGGAGGTGACTTCAAGGGACATGGAAAGAGTTCCTCAGCTGCTGACAGAGTGGTTCAAGAAATACGAGCCAAAGGTGGAAAAGCAGTAGCTAATTATGGTATGTTTCTCCCAATCTATTCCAGTGAAAATATCTACAGTTAAATTACAGCTGAAATACTACAATAGTGAATGCTACAGATCTGGAGAAAATCATCTGCCATTCTATCATTGAGATGATTGTTGTAAATGATAATCAAAATGAAATCAGCAAGTTTCTTGAAGATTTAAATGACTGTTCCATGATAAATTATTTCAGTCAATAGAAAGTGGTCATGCCACTGATGAGAGAGAGATCTAATGTGCCTTGACTTGCATGATTGTTAATGAACTCATGGATTGTTTGTGATTGCAAATCCATGTTAGATTCATACTGCTAAGTATTGAGCCATGATCCATAATTCCAAAATGTGATTCATTTTAAAGTGAGGTTCACTGTCCATTAGATTCTTATTCTTTGTTATGTTGTGGTTGTTTGGTTTAGAAATATATATTATATAGATGCATTACATGAAAAAAATCCAGGTAGAATACCCCTATTTTAAAAGCTTTAGGATATTTGGGGATAAACGATGTGTATTCTTCAGCTTGATATACTCATTGTGCTTCACAGAGTTTTATGTTCACTTAAAGATATATTAGTGCACGCTTAAACGTAGCACATATACTATGCAAGTGAGTGATATAGCAAATATCATGTGCCACTGTATAATGTGTGATGTTGTTGATGCATTCTTGTATCTGAAAAAGTTATTTGGTCATTTGAAGGCAACTGCATTCTCCTAATTTCACATTCAAGCTTATCCATGTGTCATTAACAGTCCTTATTTTTCTGAGCATAAGAAAGCTTGGATACAAACAATCATTTGCCAATTTACTGTATCTAGTGCTACCACAAGCAGACCCGTGTACCTATTTTTGTAGAATTCCTGAAAGGCATCACTTTGGAATAGCATATTTTGGGGAGATGGCGACATAACTGGAAAATGAGGATATTGGCCTTTGTGCCTAAACCTAAATTTTACCACTCATAAAGAAGAACATTTAGAATCCAAATCAACATTTCTTTCGCCTGTGCTACCTGTCTTCTTAACCATAGGTATCCACTTTTGTTAGTAGCACCTCAGGGAATTATGAATACAGCTGAAAGATTTCACTAGCTGCAGTCATAGGAACAACTTTCTTCTGTCATGAACTTGGTATCATTGGTAAGTGCATACCAATGAATAACTTGCTTATGAAAGAAAATATTTCCTCAAGATTACAATCTATTACCATTTTGTGTTCCCCTACCATTGTGCTAGGATCTCCATCATTTCAATAGATTCTGATCTGTGTTTCTTTCTTTCCTGTTGGTTTTTTCCCTCAGATTCAGTGGAAGCTGGTGAGAAGCTTGTGCAAACTGCTCTGGATGCTTTTGGAAAAATAGGTACATTTCAAATAGAAGCATAGTTTGTGCTAAAATCTTCTTACTATTATTCTGTATTATTTCATGAAAAAAATGAAGATATCTATTATTCAGGAGAAACTCTTCCAGAACAAAGAAATGGCTTCATTAAGCTCTTTAACAAATTACCTTACTTTTTGATGAAAGCTGTAATTACTTGTACTACTAGTAATCAAGACATTTTCTTCAAGATGAGTTCTCTTTAATTTTTTTCAAGGTGGCTTTCTCTTCCATCTGTAAATTTTAAGTTATAATTGTTGATATCATTAAAGCTTTATCATGGTCAACACAAAGTTCTGTCTTAGAAGAAATCGAACTTCCTTTAAATAAAGCAAAATAGGTTTGATCATGAAAAGACCTCTCCATCAAGTAGAGCTGGGGTGTCAAACTCACGTCGTCATGGCGGCTTCATGTGATGTATTGGGACTTTTTTCCCCTTCGCTAAACCGGGGTGGACGTGACCAGCATGTGAAACATCGGGCCCATGGGCCAGGAGTTTGACAGCCCTGAAGTCGAGTCATGAGCAAAATTTTAAAAAATCCTTTTTGTTTAAAGCCACATTCCATTGATGGAAACAAAGCGACAATAAAGAATCCTCGTAAGAATTTTCACTTTTTCCCTCTAAGCTATACATATGCAAAAACTGTTATGGTTATTCTTTTAGATAAGATCTTTTTCCCACTAGCAGTACACTGCATATTAATGCTAAATTGAATGGTGGCCTGAAACTTGGACTTGCTGTACCAGCAAATAGTTACGATAGCATGCATCAGCATGTTCTTTTTTCTTTATTTTATAAATGTTACTTCATAGAGATACGGAAATGCATTTGAATTACAATGAGGCTGTTAAGTCTGTTTAACTTATTGCAGAAAGCAAGCAAATGGCTGTTTGCCGCACTTGCCCAGAATTCTGAAACCATTAAATTCATTCTACAAAAAATGCAGAGTGTCCCTTTCTATGTTTGGGTTCATTTTTACTGCTTAAGAGATGATCATAGTTGAGACCTACATGCGGTGTCAAAAGTGTTTGCCAGTCTTTGACAACCACAATAATTCTGAAAGTCTGTTTTCTTTTATCGATTTTGGTAAGGACAAAATTAAACATAAATAGGATGTTAATAAATGTTATCCTTCACATCAGAAGCAAGAATAGCTAGATTTGTTTCTTAATAATTTTGTATGGATTTAATTTACAGATATTCTGATCAATAATGCTGGGTAAGTTGATCTGAGTGTTATTTTCTTCTTTTTCCATTACACTAGAATATTTTTTATTCAATTTATGATAATTTTCCTCTTCTTTTTTACTTCTTTGACATTTAGGATCTTGAGGGACCGTTCATTTGCTAGGATCAGTGACGAAGACTGGGGTAAGTTGTACCATATTATGATTATGTACCATACTCCATTTTTAAAATGAACATATTACATACTTAATGTACTTAATGCCTTTTCAAAGTATAGATATATTTAATGGCTTCAATTGTTTCTAGATATAATTCACAAAGTTCATTTGAGGGGATCCTTTCTCGTAACCCGAGCTGCATGGAACCATATGAAAAATCAGAAATTTGGAAGGTAAGTAGACATGATTGCTCACCAAATATATATACTGATCAGACCAAAGCCATCTAGATTAGACACAGAGAAAGTGGTTTGTGATTATACTGTACCAACATCTATTTCTCATAAAAAGTTCAGCATGCAAAACTACATCTAAAGTAGAATCCTCATCTCTACAAGCAACCAAACAGTAATAGGAATGTTCATATATCAGAATGTTATTAGATTTTTTTTTTTAAAAAAAGCAACAGTATAGTTGATAATATCAATCAAGGTAGTGTTTAAATTGCTGAAAAAAATCTGCATTTTTATCTATAATCTTTCCCACAGTCATATAAACTTCATTTGTCATGTTGTAGCTGCTGCGACTGAACCTGGAAATCTTGCCTAAGATTTCCAACTGCATCCTAAAGTTGTGGTAGTGGAGGAGAAACTACCATGGACGGTTTCTTAATGGGTACTGCAGTAGCTTGAAAAACCAGCATGAGTTCTGCTAGAGTGGTATAATTCACAATAGGGTTTAATTAGAAGCCCAGAGTACAACCTTTTCTGATCTTTTATGACATTATGCAAATTATGATTAGCCAGTCTGAAATCCTCTGAAAGTTGGAGATTATGGCAACTGAGTTGCTTACTCTGTTTTTATTTTGTCTGCATTCACTTTTTCAGTTTGTAAACTCTTTTCTATAAGTTGTCCTTAAATAAGAAGTGTGACTTTTTTCTTGCAATTCTTAGATGCTATTTTGATGTACGTTAAACTAGTTTTCATTACCAATAGCACATTCTGAAAGCAAATTTATTTGCAATAAAGCTCTGTGAGTTAACTTGGGCCTATCTCTGTATTCACTACTTATGAAATATATATTTCTAATCACTCCATGCATGTCAGCTCTTCAAAGACATTGGATTAAATGTCGTCTGATGGTAGTCATGGTAACATGCTAATGTAAATGGGTCCTTTAAATACAGCTACTTCAATATTTTTATGGGCCCTATGGCAGAATAAGACAAGATATTGAAAACATTTTTTTCCTATATTTTCTATTTAATAGATGTTCATTGGCGCTTTAAAACTTTGTTAAATGGCAATGTTGTCTAATTAGCACAATTTTATTGCTTTTACTGATGCATTCCAGGGGTGGGTTCTACTTACCTTTACTACCGGTTCGCAACAGGATCTCGCACGCACGCTCACTTCGCTCACGCACGTGCCTTGCTTCTGCGCATGCGCACATTGCCAGTGATGATATCTGGGGTGGTGGGCGGAACCTTCCATCGGTTTTACTACCGGTTCTTTTGAACCGGTCCAAACCGGGGTCAACCCACCACTGATGCATTCCCCTTCAATCTTCCATCAGGCTTTTTGCTGTATTCTAATGTCAGAATTTCCTACTGTTTGTTTTCAAGAATAATCATGACTTCCTCAACTTCTGGAATATATGGGAACTTTGGCCAGGCTAATTACAGTGCTGCCAAACTTGGTCTTTTGGGTCTGGCAAACACACTTGCAGTTGAAGGCAAGAAGTACAACATCCACTGCAACACTATTGCTCCCACAGCAGGCTCCAGGTTAACACAGGCTATTATGCCTCCAGGTAAATGATTGTAAATATTCGCAACAAATTAGCCTGAGTGAATGATAAAATATCTCTTCTGTTCTCTACTCCTGAGGCTTGTTTTTGTTTAAATTTCATTTTCCCTAGCTATGGTGGATGCCTTAAAACCGGAATATGTGGCCCCTCTTGTCCTTTGGCTTTGTCATGAAAGATGTCAAGAGAACAGTGGATTGTTTGAGGTAATAATCATGTATTGTGCTTTCCCAGCAATGGGCCTTGCATCCATCATGTTTTCTTTCTCCCAGTCCCTCTCCCTCTCTCTTTCCCTCTCTCACTCCCTCTCTTCACAATTCAAATCTGTGCAGAAATCTGTTCTCGCATTACAGATAGTCCTCAATTTACAACAGTTCATTTAGTGACCTTTCGAAATTACAATGGCACCATTGCAGAGTGGGACGCGGTGGCTCAATGGCTAAGACATTGAGTTTGTCGATCAAAAGGTTGGCAGTTCAGCGTAACGGCGTAATCCCTGGTGCCATGTAACGGGGTGAACTCCTGTTACCTGTTCCAGCTTCTGCCAACCTAACAGTACAAAAGCACGTAAAAAATGCAAGTAGAGAAATAGGGACCCCCTTTGGTGGAAAGGTAAAAGCGTTCCATGCATCTTTGGTGTTTAGTCATGCCGGCCACATGACTACAGAGACATCTTCGGATAGCACTGGCTCTTCAGCTCTGAAACGGAGATGAACACCGCCCCCTAGAGTCAGGAACGAATAGCACATATGTGCGAGGGGAATCTTTACCTTTGCAGCATTTCCATGGTTATGTGATTTACATTCAGATGCTTGACAACTGCTTCATATTTTTGATGGTTGCAGTGGCCTGGGGTCATGTGGTTCTGGTCTGACAAGCACAGTCAATGGGGAAGCCAGATTCATTTAACAACCATGTTACTAACTTAATAACTGCAGTGATTCACTTAACAAATGTGGCAAGAAAAGTGATAAAATAAGACAAAACCCACTTGACAACTATTACTTAACAACATAAATTTTGGGCTGAGTTGTGGTTGTAAGTCAAGGACTACCTGTATAGGATAAGTTGAACACATATCAATATCATGCTGAAAAACAGGAATGATTTGAAATCAAATATTTGATACAAAATGGTGAAAAGAATATTTATTAAAAAGATTCCAACATATGTTGAACCTTAGGGGCAATAATTGCTATAAGAAGAAGGAATCCATTGATGGCTTCATCCTACATGATTACCTTATATTCTAAATTCCATACTCCAGATAACACTACATCCAAAACGTCAAGGACCAAGGGGAAGAAAAAAATATTACTAGACCTGCAATAAACTCTCTTTTTGCAGAAATATGAAAAACTTTAGAAAATAATTTTAAATAGGAAACACTAAAACCAGTGGTGAAATGTAAAATTTGTTACTACCGGTTCTGTGGGTGTGGCTTGATGGTGTGGGGTAATGTGATTGGGTGGGCGTGGCCAACTACTTTTCTTTTTACTTTTAAAAGCATTTTTTCGGCCAAAGAGGTTGTAGAAAAAATGCTTTTAAAAGTTAAAAAAAAAACCCTCTGATGATTGCGTTGCTCAGCTGGACATAGGGGGTGGCACAGGGCCGAACCACCCGCCGCCATCGCTACCGGATCGCCCAGATAACTACCGGATCGGGCGACCTGGTCCGAACTGGGAACATTTCACCCCTGACTAAAACCCTGAGAATGAACATGCTCAGAACGTAAAGCTGACTGACTGTTGAGTAGAAGAAACTGAGGAAACAGGACACAAAAATAAGACCAATGCTTTGTAATATAAGAAGCTAACACCCTGCCTTGTTTAAAGCTGCTCATGTATTGATTGATTTGAACTTAATCTAATCATAGTGCCTTTTGTAAGAATCAACTTCATATGGAGGTAAAAAGTAAATGCATATTTTGATCTATTGGAACTAATCTGTTGTGATTAAATGGGAGCCACTCCCATTTGATTTGCTTCACACTTCATTTTCAGTTTTCTTTGTAAATTATATTAATTTTTAAAACTATGTTGCAGGTTGCAGCTGGCTGGATTGGAAAATGTAAGTCTTCTTGCTCATTTGATCTAGTGAGAAAGTATCTGAATTTGACACAAATTCAAACTAATGTGTTAAACTAGGATATAATAACATTAAGTCATTTCATTTTAAGAGTGGTAGAATTTGAGGATAATTTCACTGACTCTCCATCTGAGCCTCCTGCCCTTGCTCTCTTTCTTACTATATTAGGATTTGATTTTGTTCATTTGTTTATTTATTTGGTTTGGTTAAAAGAGATTAATCATAGATAGTTGGTAAATGCAGTTTGCTTTAATGGCAATAGCAATAGCACTTAGACATATATACCGCTTTACAGTGCTTTACAGCCCTCCCTAAGCAGTTTACCGAGTCAGTATATTGCCCCCAAAACAATCTGGGTCCTCATTTTAACTACCTTGAAAGGATGGAAGGCTGAGTCAACCTTGAGCCTGGTGAGATTTGAACTGCCAAATTGCAGTCAGCCGGCAGTCAGTAGAAATAGCCTGCAGTACTGCACTCTAACCACTGTGCCACCGCAGCTCTATGATGATGATGATGATGATGATGATGATGATGATGATGATGATTTGCTTTTTCAATTCTACAGAACTGTTTTATAAATCAGAAGTTGATCTTTCATACCTCTGTTTTTATTATTATTTCCTTTCTTTTCTATTGGAGTTATATTAGGGCCCACAGTTATTTTTTTTAAAAATTCTACCGTTATCTATTCTTAGCTGTCAAAATAGTTCTGGTGTCCAACACAAACAATGTGTTGATGACAAATCAAGAAAACCTGCTGCAGTTTCATATTCAGATTGGAATACATATTCTATTCAGAGTCCTCAAGAATATGCACAGTATGCTAAATTCCAATTTGCTATCAGCAGTAATCCATACTTTGTTTTGATCAGAAAAAAATTTACATTTATAAAAGGAACTAGTGATGCAGCTACAGCTGAATGGCTATTTTTAATTGATGTTTAATACCCTTTCTAATTGCTATTTGCTTAGTACGCTGGGCGCGATCCCTGGGAGCTATTGTTAGGCATAAGAACCACCTAATGACACCAGAAGCTGTGGAACATAATTGGGAAAAGATTTGTAATTTTGATAATGCCCAAGCACCTCAAGATATTGGAGGTAAAAGCAACTTTAAATTCATTACATATTTTGTAAAGTTAAAAACACTAAATATTACAATATGTAAAAATAAAAGTGCATAATGATTTATTTTTATTTTAATATATGTGTGTGTGTGTTTATGTGTGTGTATTCATCTACTAATGTCCTCCGTATAGCTTTAGAGAGTAATTTTTTTCCATAATATTTCATTTTTCCCAAAATTTTTGAATTTTTTAAGATGTCATAATTTTTTTATAATATAAGTAGATAAAGTCATACCAGTTTGCACAAAACATTTCCATTTTCTTTCCTTAATGTTACTAATTTATAAATTACCTTTTCCATAAAGGCTAAAGTCCAAAGTTTCATCCCAAACCTTCAGTCTACTTTGATGTAGCTCCAGGTCTGAACTATAACTTATTGCTGTTAAGAAAAACACATTTAAGAGTGAAAAAGGGAGAACAATGTTAATTTATGGTGGCCAAAATGAAGAAGAGTTCGGTAACACATTTTCTGACTAACAACAGCTATTAAGTAGCATAGATAACTGAAAATTGTAATATTAGTGTTTTATGTTAAGGGAGCCTAAATTTAAGAAATGGTATAATCTCATATAGGGAATTATAATCCATAAATCATTTACAAATTAAATTAAATTTTAGGAAAGATTATTGTTCAAATGCAGGGTTACTTTAAACATTGAGGCATATTCTCACAGCCTATTTAAACATTCTTCTGCATAAGTAGCTACACATACTTTCCAGTAACAAAAGTAAAATATCCTTGCTGTGATTGCAGTATACCAAACTAGTTCGATATACCTTGTGGGAATGTAAGATTTAGTAGCATTTTATTTTAAAAATAGCAGGTTTGAAAGGAAATTTTAAAATTAGAGAACTGCATGTAACCCAAATATTTCCCATCATCCTGTATACAAATATATTACATTACAAAAGAGGTGAAATTTAATTCTGTCACAGGAGTTTACTGACTTAAACAGCAAGGTATAAAGCAATTTTTTAAAGTTTGTTTCCTGAGGAATGATAGTAGTCTAATGGTAAGACTCTTGAGAGTTAACTTGTATTGATGCTAAATAAATTGTTGGCAACAAGCTAATCAGATGGGTCTATGTGTAAATATATGCTTAATCATTTATCAATTCATATAGACTGATGTACAATTTACTGTGTATAATTCCAACAATAGATCAATAAAATGATAGCAAGCATATACATTATCCAAAAGGATCACCTACTCATCCTTTTTCAGAATTGCAGCCAGTATCAAATGACAACTAAGAAATTGCTGATAAATCATTGCCTGTCAATTCAATAATCCTACCTTCCTTATTTAACAGTGAAAATCATTTTTACTGTGATTGGGAATGGCCATGAAGAGACTTCTAATTGATTGAATTAAAAAAAGCCACCTACCTACAACCTTATTTTAGGGCTGATCATTTGGCATTTATTATGCACCTAATTGGGGACTGAATGCTGGGAATTAGGCCCAGGTTTCTGGGACAATTTGAACAAATAAGCCTAAGCACATACTACAGGTACTAATTTTTGGAAGAATTAGGGGAAAAAGGCATATCAAGGTGCAAAGATGGTGGCACTCTCTTTTATCTCCATATCTTTGTTTCAAATAAACACCTTGGGTATTAATTTGTTTCATTAACAAAATATAATTTATTTCTAAATAGTTGATCGATAGTTCAGGAATACAACTCATGTTTGCATGTATTAAGTCCTCTTGATAAGCTCAAGAATTGGATCTGGATGTCCCCCAAATCCTTAAAAATCCTTACTGTCTGTGTGGGCAGTATTGGGTTAAATTTATGAATGATCTGAGTTAATGTAAGATTGCTTCCTATGTTTTTAAGCTTTGATTACTTAATGCAGAAAAGAACAATTTCAAGCACTTTCCCCCCATTTTCGTGTCCTTTCTAGCAAATCCAGGTGGAATCCAGATAGGTCAATCTGTCACAGGCCATTGCTACCTAGGTATGATAAATAGGTATCTTAAGTAAATATGCAAGTGTTTTAAGAGTAGGGCCAGATTGGTAAGACTTGACACTGACTTCATGGCATATAATCAACTTTGAAAGTCTGATATGTATGATATTTGATACAAAAATTATTAGTCCTGCTTTGCATTATTCATTTTGATTTTGACACATCAATAAGAATATACTGTCTTTCCCTAAAAATAAGACCCTGTCTTATATTTTTTTGAACCCTGAAATAAGCGCTTGGCCTTATTGCCATGCACTCAAAAGCCCGATTAGGCTTATTATCAGGTGATGTCTTATTTTGGGGGAAACAGGGTAGCTTGTTATATATAGTATGAGTTTTAGTTTTCTACTAAATAAGGCATTCTGCATGGTTTTTGGGTGACAACCCAACTTCTGAATCTTCACCTGTGAGAATAAGAAAAAACAGGAAAAGAAAAATGCTGTACATACCTGATAGACTATTTAATGCTGTATTAGAGCATTAGAAAATAATACAATTAAAAAAAAACTTTGTCCCTTAATGCCTGAAGACACTGAAGTAAGGAAAACTAATTAGAGTATTCACATTAAAATTGACATCTATATTCCTTTATATCTGCAAATTCAAGCTATCCTAGAAGATTTCATTAAAAACTATTACAGCATTAATGTAAGTAAATTAATGTTGTGAAAAGCTGTTATACACTAAACCGTTACATATAATTATACAAAAATATCAATTAGCGTAAGCCTTTACCTATCATTTGTAAAGATTACCTAGAGTTGTATTTATTTGCAAACATAGGATTTAGCAAAATGCATATAAAATTTCAGCTGTTTAATACATGCTCTCTAATATTAACAGTACTATTTGCCAAGGTGTGCTTTCGTATCTTCTTTGCAACCATTGTAAACAAAGCAATTTGCTTCGTTACATTTGTCTCCATCTGATTTTTTTTCTTCTAAACTAGACCGATTCACTTGGATTAACAAGGATGAATCTAGCGCTAGGTTCCTGATAAAGTTTGCACAGTAGATCAAATCTCCAACCTGTAAATTATTACAAATGCATTAAAAGGTAAAAGTTCCCCTAGCACATATGTGCTATTCGTTCCTGACTCCAGGGGGCGGTGCTCATCTCCATTTCAAAGCCAAAGAGCCAGCACTTTCCAAAGACGTTTCCGTGGTCATTTGACCGGCATAACTAAATGCCAAAGGCACACGAAACGCTGTTACCTTCGCACCAAAGGGGGTCCCTATTTTTCTACTTGCATTTTTTACGTGCTTTTAAACTGCTAGGTTGGCAGAAGCTGGGACAAGTAATGGGAGCTCACCCCATTACATTGCACTAGGGATTCGAACCACTGAACTACCGAACTTTTGATCAACAAGCTCAGTATCTTAGCCACTGAGCCACCGCGTGTAAGTGATGTATAATTGGTAATCCTTTTTATCTTCCATCCAAATAAACTGTTGGCATTCTTTGAAAACAGAACTCTGTGAAGGCTTCTCTCAGAGATATGAGAGACTAAATAGTATGACAGTCCTTGTCCTTTTCTAAAAAAAAAATAAATAGATACATTTTAGCTAACTTAAGCTTTCATATCCTCTTTCTATCTTGTCTAAAACCTTTAAAAAAATAAATAGTTCTTAAATAATGTATGCTAATTTATATCACTGAGACGTTCCTGATCTAGTGAGAATTGTGAGAGTAGTTTTAGACATTAATTCATCCATCTGTTACCATTAAATTGTTTGGGAAGCATTGTTGTGCCAAATAAGCATCAGGCATATTCCTATAATATTCCTATAATATAAAATTATTGCTTTCTTTCCTTTACATTTATTCATAGAAGGACCACTTGTAATCCCAACATTGCTATTGGTATACATGGGGATAAGGTTAATATTTAATTTATGCATTTACTTTGGACCACTTCTCATTCTTCTCTTTTACTAAATCTCCAAATTGGGGCCTCATATCAACTGTGATACTGTTTTCCCCTAAAAAGATGCTAAGCATAGGCCGTACTAACAGTAGTTTATAGAATTATAAATTGTGGCTCAAAATGATATGCAGATATTTAGTCTCTGAATGCATAATCTAAACTTTTGTTTTCCTGAGATTATCAAGTATGAAACGTTGAGTGCTGTATCATTTCAAAAGTATTTTCTTTTTGTAAGGATCTTATTAAAATGATTATAAGCCTTAATAATAGGTCAATGTTATGTATGTTTCCTTGCTAGATAATTATAGCATCTTTGTCAAAAAATACTATTAAAGAACTAAATAATCAATGATGTAATAAGTTACTATAATGTTCCATTTGGATATATGCTTATATGGAGGCCTGCCATATCTTAAAACTAGCCAATTATATTGTGTTGGCTCATGCTTGGGAATGAAATATTCTTAGCTCTTAAATTCATTTGTCAAGTTGCCATGTCTTAAGTATTGTGTTCGGTTAGAAGGTCATGCTGAACTTTTGAATTAAGATGAGATACAGAGGTAACAAGGAATGAATACACCATAAAGACATCATATATGAAGCTGGATAGCTTTTCAAATAGGGTAGCCAGACACAGTTGAGAAGTCTTTTTCCCCCCTGCATGGCATTCTCTTCTCTGGTATCAAACATATTGGGCCAGATGGGGCTATTAATTGAAGATTTGTAAAGTTAAGAGGCAGTGTTACACACTTCAAAAAATTTTAAGACAAAATCTCACCATAACCATTTGCGCAAGGTAAATTTTGTCCAATTGTATTTAAAGAAATAAGCAGGATAGGGCTCTAAAACATCTTTTTATTGATCAAACTGAACCCCTACTTTGTTTCACTTCACACAAACAATATGAACAACAAGGTATAGAATTAAACCAAACTGAAGTACAACCTGTCACTCATTGTGATAGCGTTGGCTAAGAAATACAATATATATGTACAATCTACAGCTAAATATTCTTACGCCACTCTCATATAAAAAAGAATGATTTTGCTTCCCACCATGCCTGTAAAAGTATTGAAATATGTTTTACGATGTTTAGGAATACAGAGTCCCTTTTTTCCAAATTATTTTTAGCCTCAGTGTGATTCTTTGGAATCTGCTTCCAGCTGTCGTCCTTTGTGGAGACAGAAACGGTTTCCAAAGCACCCATGTGAACATTAGGCATTCATTTATGTTGTAATAACACAACATACAGGAATAGCAGACTGTCCTACACCATCCCTGCTTAACTATAGACAGTTGCTTATTCATTCGAATCAAGTAACACTTCTGCAATTTACAAAATGTATCTGACATTCCAAGTATGACGCAGTTTTTTAAAAAAACACACCTCTGAGTGTGAAATCAAATGTCATGTAACATTTTGTGTTGGTTGTGTTACAGCTCCAGAAATATCTATGGAAAGACTTTTTTTTTTATATAGTTTTGAAACCACTATTTTTTTTTATTTCCAGAATCTCTTGTTATGCTGAATGAAGTGTTGAATCAAATAGAGTCTCAGAATGTCTCTCCAAATCCCATAAGTCACAGTATGCCTACATCCTCTTCAGGCATTGACCCTGTAAGTAAAATGCATATGCTCATTATTGTACTTGAAGACATTCCACTTGCCTCAAACCATGAGAAACTTGTTACAGATGTAAATCAGAAGATGCAGTGTATAGTCTTAAAAGTTCAATTTTAAAACAACACTCTTTGTCACTCTTATTCTTTATTTATTCTTTAAATAAAGAATAAATTTTTATAAATAAAGAATAAAGTTTTATTCTTTAAATAGCATTTATAAGAACCATTACATTGATTAGGTGAGCGATGAATTGGTTTTGCTCTGGAAAATTCCGACTCTTAATGTTCTTTTGTTAAATAGATTTAATTTCTCTTACTCCAAAGTATGGTTTCTGCCCAAAATAAAAGTATTCTAATTTATAATTCTAATATTGTGACTTAATATTCCAAGCAATATAATGTAGCAATGTCTTTTAAACAATTAAAGAATAGAGAGAACATTTATTATCCTAGGGTTATTTGTACCTTGTACAATTTTCATTTTGCAGAATATGATAATTTTGAAAAATGGACCTAGCAAATAGGAAAGTGGAATCCCTTATTTAATCATACAAAAACTGAGTTGAAGAAGACATGGTATAAATATGGCTGAATCCCAACACATTAGCTGCCTTTTATTTTGACAAATGGACTTTCCCCTGCTTTCCCCACTTCTATAGACATCCCCCACCCACCCAGACTTCCATAATCAAATATCATCGCTTTGGGAAATATTTAACCATTCTGCTTAATACAGTAATTCCTATAACAAGCATTGTTAATTGGAGATATCTATTTTGGTAAATGTTTCTCAGTTGAGAGACTGGGGAAGGAGAACACTACATTTTGAAAATGGCCAGCTCTAGTTAGAGATAAACAGGCAGGGAGCAAATGTGGGTTAAGTAATGAGCCAGATAAAAAAGAATGTGGATACACTGAGGTCCTCTATCCTTTATTTCTAATATTTGAGGGGCTGTCACAAATAAAAGGGGGTCAATCTATTTTCCAAAACACCAGAAGGCAAGATAAGAAACAATGGATAGAAACTAATCAAAGAGAGAAGCAACCTAGAAATAAGAAGAAACTTCCTAACAGTGAGAACAATTAACTAATGAAACAGCTTGCCTTCAGAATTTGTGGGTGCTCCATCCATGGAGGCTTTTAAGAAGATACTAGACAGCTACTTGTCTGGACTGATATAGGATCTCCTGCTTGAGCAGGGATTGGACAAAGTCCCTTCCAACTCTGTTATTCTGTTTTTTATCTGACAGCATCTTCTACAGATGGTTTTTAACAGAGGTCTGAACTGATACCTTACATAGAGATATTGAAATAAGGGTGCATTTGGCTTTGGTGTTATAATTAACCCATAATATCTTTTCCATCAGTCTTCCTGACATTTTAATGCTTAGAATCAAAGAAATAATTTGTTATGTTTGGAATGATTTAAGTCTTGATAGGATTTATTAGGATTATGCGCTAATTTCTAAAATGATTTTTATAACTCATCCATACCTTCATTTACATTAGAAGTGTTTCACTCTTACACTGACTAGAATTACTGGCAGTGGGGGTTCAGCAACAATGTTGTCCTATAATTAGTTGGCAAAATCTATTAGTCAATAAAATGCTTAGTGTGTTGTTATTTATATAAATAAAATAGGAGCTAATAAAATATGTAAAATCCTTGTCTGAGAAATGTGAACCAAGTGTTTTCCTGTAAGTATACATACATTGAAAGAACTAGAGATGATTATAATCACTTACGGCAAGTATTTATTTACAAACTTTAATCACTTTAGGCTCCTTGAACTAATGGCAAATATTATTAGCTGAACGTCTAAATCAACAAGTAACATGTGCATTTAATATCCACAGGCAAAGTGCATTGGCCAGAAGCTCCCCGAATATGCATATGAATACACTCATTTGCAGCCCATTTTGTATGCTCTTGGAGTGGGTATGTCCACCAAGGATCCGGACAATCTGAAATTCCTGTTTGAAGGGAGTGAAGAGTTTTGCTGCCTTCCTACTTTTGCAGTCATACCAGCTCAAGTTTCCATGATTGATGGTGGCATATCCAGTATTCCAGGACTCAGTATTGATGTAACAAGAGTAAGGATGCATTAGAGCAACTAATTTGTTTTATGTTACAGCCTATTAGAAAACCGTGCTCATTACCAGTACAAAATGATGAAACAGAGTGTTAAATATATACATGTATATATATATATTAAACTTTAAAATCTAAGTACCAAATCCATAGTTTGGTTTCCCATTTTTCCTCAGTATCCAAGATAACATGGAAATTTGGGAGTCAGGTGTACTCAATTCTGTAGGATTGATATCAATATCACAGCAGTCTAATAGCCGTCACAATAATTTTAATGGGATGGAATAACAAAGTAATTGGATATGCTTTGCTAGACATTTCATGTAGGCGTTTTTTCAATACTTCTTTGAAGCCAGACTGAAGTACTAATGAGCTTGAGGTATTTTACACTTTAATTTCTACTTTCAGAAGAAAGAAAAAAATAAACAAACTATGAGGGATACTGATATGATTTTAAAAAAAAAAATACCCAAGTCACTGAAAGTTTAGTGAAAGGGAAAAAAAGGAAGTGAATTAAATGAAAACTACTTTTTAAATTGGACCCTTGGAAGAGATAAGGATGTTTTGCATCTAATGGCATATTCACTTCCAGACACTGAAGATTTACAAGGCCATAAAACAGTAATGCCTCATTACTTTCATTACTTTTCAACAGATAAAAAAGTAATGCCTTTTATTGGGAAAATCCTCAATGTGAACTTTAATCCTGCCCCCCCCCCTTTGCCAAATTAAACTGGTAATGTATTTAATAGATTGATAGATATTTCAGTGAAATAGTTCTATATTCTGTGAAAAATATTTTTTTCCCTTTTAGGTTTTACACGGTGAACAATATTTGGAGTTGTACAAACCGTTTCCTACATCAGGTTGGACTTTTACATATCTAATTAGCTTCATTAGGAAATATATTGTATTTCCATAAATGTATCACACTATTTCTCTTCTTCTCTTCTAGTTATTGTTTTTCTCTCTCTGTAGTTATATGAATAGTAGTTTCACTGGAATAGAACCACTTCTGAATACTATAAAGCTATATCTAAGATATATCTTTTCTTCCTGCCCTTAAGGGGAGATGTTCTATCATGCCTCAAAGAGCAGAGCAAGTATTCAATATAATCTTCTTCAATTTAGTGTCTCCAAATTGGTTAAGGTTCAAATAATCGGTACCACCTAGAAATAATGGAAGTGAAAACTCCCAATGTTTCTGAAGACTAGGTTTTTGTAGGATGAGTTAGTGTTTTTCTGCAGAAGGATACTCCTTTTGCATGCAAGGGGGCCAAACTGTTCAAATGATTGCCACCACTCTCCAGTTGAAACCCTGCCTCCTTTTTATATGTATCACAATGGAAGTGAAAAAGTATTGGGGCTTCAATCACATGGTTGCACTTGTTCTCTTGACTGTACTTGGTTGTTGGCCTCAAATGTCCTTGGTTCAAATAAAGTTACTGTATTTTTCAGAGTATAAGACGCTCCGGAATAAAAGATGTACATTAATTTTTAAGGAGGAAAACAAGAAAAAAAATTCTGTCTCTGCCTACCAGCATCCATCAGTATTCATCTCGCTAGCGTCCTTGCAACAAACAACAAACAGCCTGGTCAGCTTCAGCACGTTATCGCAACCTGATTCAGCATGAGCAGCTGATTGGCAGTTAGATCGGCCTCCCAGAATACTGCCAATCAACTGTTCCAGGCTGAGGGATTCACCACAGTCCATCGCCACCTCTACGTGTTGTGTTTTTGGCCTCTATGTGTCGCATTTTTGGCTTTCGTGCATCACATTTTTGGCCTCCGCACGTTGAACTTTTGCCTCCAAGCGTCACATTTTCGGCCTCTGTGCTGTATTAATAATAATCATTGATACTTTGTGAAGAAAATAGAAAAATATATGGTTGGGTTTTTGTTTTTTTTTTTGAGTATTTATCATTATTTGTCATCCAACTTTATTTGTCATCCAATTTTGTTAAATTATTGCTAAATTATTGTTAAATTAATTATTATTTTGTTTTACATTTTAGGAAAACTGACTTCACAAGCCACTATTGCTGACATTCTTGATAAAGGCTCAGGAGCTCTTATACTCTTAGATGGTAATTTTCTTGGATTTTGTGATGGATAAATAGCTGGAGAGGTTGGGATAGAAACTGCCCTGAAAACTCATTGATGATAACTTGGAAGCCCGAAAGTTATCTCAGGGGAAAGTTGTATAAAATGAATTGGAAACACTCAGTTTTATCAGAAGCTTCAGTTTTGCCTGGCTTTTCCAAACCATAGCATTTCATTTCCACAATGTAATATTGTGGCTCTTTCAATTTTACAATTCTAGGTAATAATCTGAAAAAGTAGTGATGTGTGTGTTCATATAAAACTGGAAAACTTACAGTTATGAAGTCCAAAATTTTAGAAGGCATATTGAAGCCTAGCTCCTCTTACCTCACCTAAACATTCTTCTTGTTTTCACTCATTACCCTATATATTTGTAGATACATTTTAAAAGTCATCTACTGTACGGTTTTAAAATACCTTTACAATTCCTTTCAGTTGTTCCTACAATAGCTTGTTGCAATCTTAAAATGAGCAATGAAAACAAACTACAAATTTTAACAAATGGGTAGAATAAAGTCTTAATCCAGTTGATGTAAATAGTCAGGCCAGAATAAAATAAAAAAATTCAAACCAAAAATGTTATAGAGACAAAATTGTATATTCACCAGTAGCTAGTTTCCCGATCTCAGAGGGAGGAGTGATAGCGCATATAGAAAAGCCTTATGTAACTTAAATTCCTCTAGATGTGCTAGGGATGTTCAACTGTCCCAAAATATTAGCTCTGTAGGGCTTTAATTGAACATGCCAACCCTTGACGTAAGAGCTAGAAAGTATTAAAGGTAGTCCTTGACTTACAACAGTTCATTTAGTGACTGTTCAAAGTTATAACAGCACTGAAAAAAGTGACTTATGACCAGTTTTCACACAACCATTGCAACATCCCTGTGGTCACATGTTAAAAATTCAGATGGTTGGCAACTGTCACATATTTACGATGGTTGCAGTGTCCCAGGGTCATGTGATCATCGTTGGCGACCTTTTGACAAGCAAAGTCAATAGGGAAACCAGATTCACTTATTGTTGCTAACTTAACAACTGCAGTGATTCACTTAACAAATGTGGCAAGAAAGGTGATAAAATAAGGCAATGCTCACTTGAAAAATGTCTTGCTTAGCAAAAAAAATTTGGGCTCAATTGTGGTTTTAAATTGAGGTCATCTGAAATGAATGGGGTGAAATTTATCATTTCTAGCTCAATGGAATCAATAAGTAAGATCCTGGGAGTATCAGAAAAACAAAGTGACTTTGGTTAAAAATCCTATTAAATTTAAACTAAACTTATAATAATTCTGATTTATCCTAGTCCAGTCCTTGTACTGGACATTGCCAGAATAGTCATGCCCTCCTTATCTTTCCTCTGAGGACAGAGAAATAACTCTAGTTCATTCTTCTCCCCTTCACTGAACTAAAAAAAATCCCTGAACTCATGTATATAATACACTATAACTCAATACTGTAATGAACCAGCATCTGCCAAACACATTAATTATGCCGGGGTGGGGAATGATGGTCCTTTTATGACTTATGAACTTCAACTCCCAGAATTCCTGAGCCATAAGCCAGATTTATGCCTATCAGTGTTATAAAATAAAAGCCAGTCTTTCCCTTCTAGTGTTTTATAACTAGCTCACCCAATACTCAGTTCATTCATAGCTCTAGTCATGATGATATATTCCATATGCCAATGATAGAATCCAAGATAGCAAACGCATCTCTAAGAATCATCAATCATTTTAGTGTCATAGTTATATCAGTTTCAAAACAATATAGAAAAATAATACAAGCTCAAAGCATGTGAATATTTCAGTTTCCAGATTGAACCTTCAGCAAAGTTAATGGTCTCGCAATGATGTTAGGTTTCTACCTTTGGAAAGTCTATTACACCCAAGCCACTCTATTCATTTTTTTTAAAAAAAAAACAAGGTTAAAATTAAATTTTAAAAAGGCATCTTTTTTGGCTTTCTCATCCTCTCTAGTACACACATACCATGGAAAGGATCTTTTGTGCTATAATCAGTTCTCTGTCTTTGCTATTGGAGCTGGAGGATTTGGTGGAAAGCGATCATCTGAGAAAGCCAAGGTAATATGAGTTTTGTGTTAGGCTACTGAATTTCAAATGTACTGCCAATTACTTAACAGTCATAAAAGTAATTACTCCCTGAATTCAGTTCACTCACTTGGAAGTTGATTTTTTTTCAACACTAAGTTCTGTTCAGCTTGTAATATGCTCCCTACCATCAGTCTCTCAAAACATATCTATTTCATTGGTTGTGCTAAGTCGGGCTGATGGTAGGCACTGCAAGTAAACTCCCTGGCAACATTTGATATTTAGGGAGGGTGGTCAGGTTGCTGATCTTTGAATTAATTTTACTTTGATATATTATTACCTCAGTTTAAGATTTTGCAGTGTACCTAATGACCAATTGGTTGCCCTCTGGAATCTATATTTTAAGTACTACCTCTTGTCATTTTCTGTACAACTGTACAACTCTACCTGAGAAACTGTCCACTCTAGTTAAAACTTCAGAGTTCAGCAATTTGTGTAAAATTATCAAACATCCAACATTTCATAAAGAAAAAGAATCTTTTTCTTTCTTTCTTTCTTCTATATTCATTTATTCATTCCTCTCTTTTAGGTCACAGTGGAGGCCCCCAAGAGGCCACCAGATGTTGTAATCACTGATGCCACTACAGTAGATCAGGTAAATACTTTACTTCTTAGAGAAAAGTTTCTTCTGTACAATTTCTTATGACGAGTCTCAGTTCATATTTTTTAGAAATACTAAGTTACTACTAAATTAGTGAAGTCAATTAATGATTTTTATAATTTTGCAATACAGAGTTTATGAGCAGTACCAGCTGGTAGCTAACTGCTTGAATCCATTAGGGTCTTGGACTAACTTAGGTCTTGTATTCTACTGCAAACATCCCCCTTCCCCAATGCTTTTTAAAACATGCCTTAAACATCCATTAATAGAACTTTGTTCTTTAAATAAAAATATTCACATCTAAGAGAGTCCTATTTAGGGTATGTCCATATATGAAATACAGTAGTCCTCAACTTATGACCACGATTGAGCCCAAAATTTCTGTTGTTAAATCAGACATTAGTTAAGTGAGTTTTGCCCCATTTTACGACCTTTCTTGCCATAGTTGTTAAGTGAATCACTGCAGTTGTTAAATTAGTAATCTGGTTGTTAAGTGAATCTGGCTTCCCCATTGGCCTTGCTTGTCAGAAGGTCACAAAAGGGGATCACATGACCTTGGGCCATAGCAACAGTCATAAACATGAACCACTTGCCAAGCAGCTGAACTTTGATCACATGTTCATGGGGATGCTGCAAAACTTCGTAACTGTGAAAAATAGTCATAAGTCACATTTTTCAGTGCCATTGTAATTTTGAACAGTCACTAAATTAACTGTTGTGAGTTGAGAACTACCTGTATATCCAGACATTTTTGTTGATGTACTACAGTGTGTTATTTAAGGACTTGCTCATTCTAAAGGACAATATGGTTGTATTGTTTATTTATTTATTTAGATTAGTATGCCACCTTTCCCCAGAAGCTGGATGTCGGATACAGTTCTAACAATCTCCTTTGTTTAGTAAGTGCCTCAGAAACAACCCTCTGGGGTAGGCCAGGCCCAAAGTCACAGAGCAATCTTCCATGAAGGAAAGCAAATTTGAATCCAGGGCTTCCCCCAGGAATGAGAAAAGATACCAGTTCATGTCAACAACTCTGAATTAGGAAAATCTAGGATTTCATCTGCACCATATTTTATCCATGGCATTGATATTAACAGCAGAGACTTTAACTATTCACAGTGCACTTTTCTAATATATGGCTGAATAACTATTGGCAGGAATTAGTCTTTCTCTCTTTGCCTCAGTCATACCTAGAGACACAGAAGGAGTCAGAGGATGAAGGAAATGTTCTTAGGCAGATGTTTGTGTCATTGTCAAAACCTTTCTTGCATTCACTCCATACTGAAAATCCCCATCATCTGTCACAACTGGCATAAGCATGGAAAGCATGAAGAGAGAGTGATGAAGGTAGCGGGGGTTGCTGTCACATCAGAAGCCTGAGGTCCTTTTCTTTATATCTCCCCCCCCCCTCTCATTTTAAAAGAATTTTTTTTTCAGCCACGAAGAGCAAATGCTGCCTTTTTTTTCCTACTTTTCCCGTTGTTTCTTTGTAACGTGAACTTCTTTCAAGTGTGTTTTCTTCTGTTTAATCTTTGCATCAAGCCAAAGTGTTGACAGAAGATTAAACTAAATCTAAAAGCATTTAATTGTTAACAATTTGTGAACCGATGAACATACCCATTTCAGTCCCACAAGGGGATGCTCTGACTTCAGAATTTAAAAGCTGCTTCTCAGTACTGCCACTTATCAGAATGACGTTTTAAATCAACAAAAAGATAAATATTTTGTCAAGGGATTCGTTTTCCTATTGGGAGTCATCTCTTTATCTGTATGTGATCACTTTTGGAAAAGGGTTAATAAGAAATCAATTTTCAGAAACTCCTATCACTGGAAGTCAGTGAGGAGAAAATAAATGGTGGCAAAGAATAACAGCAAGGACCACAGGCAGCCATTTGAGACAACAGTTGTGTTATTGGTAACACATGTAATGTTCTGTATTCCTCCAAGGTTAACCTAATGGAGTTTTAATTCCATTTTTTTCCTCAGAATACAAAATATATCGGTATTAATGACGGATATAACAATGATATATTCTCAGTTTTTATATATATATATATTAATTCCTTTCTGTTTGATTCTTTCACCACTTATTGTGCAAATATTGTAAATTGACCTAGTAAGTGTTGATTGATAAAATATCTCTATCCATGTTTAAGAATTAATTATATTTCAGCTGTTGTAGTTATACAAATATATTGGAATATACACAACATTCCTAAAGCTGGTTGAAGCTAGTACCTAAAAAGGCATTTTTATTAGGATTGCAGTGTTTTCTTAATAAGTACTATAAACCACTAGAAAAGAATATGTATAGCTCAGAATTGAGCTTTGGGGTGCTTGGTGTTTTCTGAGTTTGGTTGTTTTCCTCTAGACATTTCATTAGCCAACTAGGTAACAACTTCAGCCTAGGAGAAGAAAGCACCAAGGACTTTGCTATAAAGCACATCCAAGATTCCATTAAATACTGAATTTTCAATAGTTTTGCCCTTAAATTTGTTGTGTAACACTTTCACTGTTCAGCTTCCATCTTTTGTCATACTGCTATGTAAGAATAGGGTTTTTTAAGTCTTTGTTAGAAGTTTATTTATTTATTAAATGTAGGAACTGTTCAACTCCAATATGACTCTGGGCAGGATACAATATATAGCATTTAAATAAAACAATTCCACACAGTACAAAAACAATGTCCAGAGAAAACAAACACTATCTCCTAAATTGGTTTCAGCCAGTTGCCCCCACTCACCTCCTCCTTGAGCTGGAACTATAAATCTGACAAGATTCCTCAAATTATGCACCAGCCCTAAAGAGGGCAGTTCAACCTCCCCTCAGGTCTAAAGATGGAGCACCTCCCCCATCATGATGGTCCAAATATCCTGTCATTGGATGCTCTTCTTAAGATTGAATACAGATTTGTATAATAATACAACATAGATGTCAACGCTACAAGGCAGACAATATCAAGAAATAAACTTCACACAAAGCTAAAAACTATTTTTATTTAGAATGGGTATAGTAAAATCATCTTGCAAGTTGATTGAGCTTTTCCTTCTTCCTTTTTTAATAACAGGGTAAATAGGGAAGGTGGCTGAGAAGTTTGAGTACACTTTCTACATGTGATAGATTCAATCTAAATTTTCCTTCTCGGGCTCTTGGGAATGGTTTTCCCACCTCTTCTTCAATGCCATCTTCTTTACTCTACAACAGAGCAATTCAAACTCAGCATTGCAATAGTTTTTAAATGATTCTTGGTGGAGAAGATTATGAAAGAGATTGAAAGGATCTATCAATAGCTGCACCTCTATATATTGAACAGGACTGACATACAGAACTACATCTTTGTGTCAATGTGAAAGGACCTTTTGTCTGGACTTAGGCTTCCTTAGAAATTAAACAGCACAAACTTAATCCTGGCAAACTTCTTTAATTCATAAATGAAAGTAATTTACAGCCTGCAATTTTGAACCTACAGTCTTTCAGAGAAAGGTTATTAACACCCACCTATCTCACATGGAACGCTGTCAAAAAGCTAATTTCTAGACACAGAGCAAGGCCAAACTTGGCACAGAGTCACAAACGGAAGTTTCAAATTTTGAATCAGCCAGATGAACTAATTGCTTCCTGCAAAAGCTCATGTCCTGTTCGCTTCTCTTTTATGTCTTATGGGAGGGGCGAATCATCTCCAAGCCTTACTCCCAAATCGACCCTGTTTTCTTAATTGCATATGCACACCGGGAACAGCTCACACTGTTCTTCTGCCTCACTGATGTCGGACTCCGGAGGCAGCAAAGAACTATCAGATGGCCTTGGCCCCCTTTCTGCCTCCGACTCAGGGCCCTCGTCTGAGCCTTCCCCAGACTCCAGGACTGCCCCACATTCCTCCCCAACTTTCTCACTGTCCAAATCTGCTGCCAGCTCTGCTGGCCGCTGGTGGGCCACAACACCTTTACTGAGACAAAGGTACATACAGAGAATTTCTCTGTTTTAGAAACACATGAACATCTTTGCACTGCCACTGAACCCATGCTTAGAAAAGAACCAGGAGATACTTGTATAGGAGGTTCCATTAGTAGGTACCATTTTTCAGCCAGTTAAATGTTCTTACCTCTAGGCTTTATTTATTGGTGACCTATACAATTCATACTATTCCTAACCTGGGGTCAGTTTGGCCTCTGTTATTACGTCTCTTACTGTAATTGCATTGAATTGTGCTGGATATTAAAATACTGCATAAAGTATATTATTAAAGATTGGAGGAGGTGAGACACTTCAGCAGCTCTACATATGGTGGCCTCTTTGTTTTCAGTTCTTATAGTAAGCATAAAAAGCAGTGGAATAGCATAGCAACAAACAGCAAAGCCAAGAATTCAGACAGCAGCCTAGTCACATAAAAGGAAGGGAGATTTCAAAGGACTTAACAGACCAAACGGATCTTTTGCCAACTCAATAGCAGCAGCAGCTGCATCCCAAGACTATATATCTTATAGCAGAAATTTATGAATAGAAATATGTGCCTGTTAAATATTTTAAAAGGATACTTGTGATTCTGTGATTGAGGGAAACAAAAGCACTTTCAGAACATGGATGTATGTGCTTTGAACATCAGTTTCATTACCTCATCTTTAGTTTAATTCTCTTCTTCCTTATTCTTCCATATCTCAAGGTTTTGCTGAACTTCAAGGAAGGGGAGGGAGATTCATTGTCAAAGTGAAACCTGTGGGTTGTAATATTTGCTTTTAATTTGGTAACATGACATGCCGCAAATGTGTGTATATTGTTTCTGCCATAGATTGATTTTTCCTCCACAAATTACACATCCTTGGATGCTTCGGTGTTCTTTTATTTCTGTTTTTCTTCCCTTGCTATTTCAGCTGCTCTTTGATAGGGTTATGGAGTTAAACAAGAGGGCTGGCCTTAATTCACAGTGCTGCTGTTTGTTATTATAGAAAATAATCTTGTAAGGGATTAATCTTGCAGAAGGGCCGACCTAATTCTAGCTTGGAGATTTTTTTAAAGTGTCCTTTGGTCAGTGTGTTGATTTCTAGATGATAGAGGATAAAACTGTAGCTTAAGGGATTTGTCAGACCATTGCTTTTTTTCCCCTTACACAAATGTTTAATATTTGACAACAGAATTTATCTTTATAGCATCCCTTGTTATATCAATTTTCAGAGCAAACATTCCCTTTTATATGAGTGTGTGTGTGAAGTTACTGATAGTTTTTCTCTCCATATATACCAAACTTTAAAGAGCTTTATTTTAAACTTTAAATATTTGATACCTTCAAGACATTTATATGTATTATTTTATGAATGTAGTAGAAAGATCAGTTTTCACACATTTTCTTCTTTACTATAAATATTTTTGAATCTATTTGGAGCTGAAGCAGAAAGTCAAATAACAGTCCTAATCATTTTATTCAGGACTAACTTGAATTTGGCTACAATAAATGTAGCTTTTCATAGGTATGTTTTAGATTGATAGCAAAAGGTTAATGAGAACCTAGTTCTGCGCAGGTGTTCACACAAGAATAGATAAATGGGAAAAATGTGCACTTGATACTCCCATCCACAGAGCTTCTTTCAGTTTTTATTATCAAGAGCTCTATAAAATGCCACGTGTACACTTGCATTGCTATAATGTGTTATATTTTGTAATTAAGGGAAGAGAAGAATTTTCAGTGCAAGAAAAACACTGCAAGAAAAAGTGTTCACTGTTTTCTTCTTTTGAGAACTGTAATCCTCCACCAGATAGGGCAGAATGGCTCTTTAACAAAGTGAAATGGGATAAGAATTCAGTTGTGGATCTACATAATCTTCCAATTTAGCTTTGTTAATTATTTATCTATACTATTCCACTATGATGTTTGCTTTATTCCAGATTTGAAAATATATTTGATTAGAGAAATTTTTACATAAGAGAGAGACTGGTTCATTTTCTCTCATTCATAAAATAATGCATGATGGTATTGTTGGCTTCAATTTATGTTAGTTTTGCATGTAACCTTTATTGTTGACAGCTAGCAATACTGAAAAATTGCTACAGACAGGCTGGATATTGTCTTTCCATTTTTGATCTGGCAGAACGTCTAAATTGTTAGGAAATAAAATTTGATTGTTTCTGTTATTAATTGGAGAACAATCCAACCATACCACAACTGACTTCAGTCTATTGCTCCTAATGATTTGATTTTTGACATGGTCCAGAGAGAGAGATCCATTTTTACATGATATTGAAAATGAAAGGAAATACCATTGTTGCAGACATGCAAAAGTTGCTGGGGGTTTTCTTTCTTTTGTTTTTCAGTTCTCTTTCACCAATTTTATCTGCTTTAAATTACTTTTAACTAAGAATTTGAAAGGCTCATTCGCCATGGCAAAGTGATTTTTGGAAGTAGGAACATTAACTAAGCAAGCTGCAAGTTTGAAAGTCAGTTTGGTCCAGTGGTTAAGATACCCAGAGACTGTGATTTTTAGTCCTACCTTAGGCATGAAAGCCCGCTGGGTGGCTTTCAACAGTTGCTTTAGTGGGGAAACTACCAGAAGGGAGGAGTATTACCAGTGGTGGGTTGGTCCCGGTTTGGACCAGTTCGCAAGAACCGGTAGTAAAACCGACGGGAGGCTCCCGATGTCATCAGGAAGCTTCTGCGCATGCATGCGCGTGGCCCCATTGCGAACCGGTAGTAAAAGTAAGTACAACCCACCCCTGAGTATTAGGTACCAGTATGTTGAGTTATTTACAAAAATAATAAAGACAGGATATAAACAAGCGAATGAAGCCAAGTTGTACATAGCAATTTATAAAAAGTGACTTGTGTGCTTCTGGAACAGTTCTGCATTCTTTTCTTTTTTCTTTTGACAGAATATTTGCATTTTACTTAGGGTTTTTAAAACAGTCCTGCATCTTTGTTTAATCCCCCCAAATATACCTTACAAAGAGAGAGTTTTCGGGTATTAATTATTAGGAAGAGGGAGATAATGTCAGCATCACGGTACAACGAATATTAAAAATTGGCACTTAGGTGAAGATATCCATCTGTTGCTGTGAGCAACGTGAAAGTGCTGACTGGGACATGGAGGCCAAAGCAGTGGCCATGAACTGTAACCCCCAAAAAGGAGCTCAGCATTCTCCCCAAAATGATCAGTGTGTGTGCGCTTGCATTCTTATAAACTCTAGTTCTACTTTAAGAAACATCTGGTTGCTGCCTGCTCCCCATCAGTCCCAAATGTCTCAGTTATATGGCAAAGTAACAGATACTAACAGATGAGCAGGTTCACTACAACTGTACATCAGCCTTCGCCAACCTCCAGATATGGTGGACTGCCATTTTCCTCCATTGAATGGCAGTGCAGTTTGTAGATCAAAGACATAGCCCTAATATGTCTCTTTGGACCAAGTTACTATGTCACTATATTTACAATTAATTCTTTTATTCAGATGTGGAATTTAGTAAATATATATCCTGATGCCGTTGACCTTACTGTACTGTAATATGAATTTTTTTTAATGAACTGTGGAGAATCACATGCAAGAACTTAAATGATTCTTCTGGATCCTCACAGTTTAACAGCATTGCAGATTTGATCCTATTGAGTTCTTTCATGTGTCAGTCATCTTGTCAAAAATTTATACAGCAAAACCAGAATCTTAGCTTTCCAAAATTAATAGCAATTCTTAAGATGAAAAGATATAAATATGCAGTAACAAACAGCATTTGGATTATCAGGAAGAAACATGATGCATAAATTTAAGTTTTGTTTTGTTGCACATATAGCTTATGGAAAAAGAATATTAATATGTGCCTAAAGAATACTCTCTGCCCAAAGGGGCAGTCTGAAGGTGGAAAAGAAATTGGCATAAATGCTAAAGGTTTTCATAGAAGAAAAAGAATCCAAAATGTTGCTGTTGGTGATATTTAGAGCATCCCTCTTGATTTTGAAGTGTCTTTTTAAATATAGATTTAGTACAACTATATACCTCCACCCACATAAACACCACACACACACACACACACACACACACACACACACACACGTGTTTGTGTGTGCAACAATAGCAAACTCATTTTCCAGGTGCCACCCCCTATAGCAAAAAACAAAAACAAATTACTCATAAATCTGAAGGTTTAGGAAATCTTAAGAATTCAATGAATACTAATCATTCTCCTTGGACAGGAGATGGTTCCTGATTATTATGAATCCAAAAGCAAAGATTATTTCAAACAGGGTTTCACGGTTAGCAATCTCATGATGTTTATGTGGTTTCATTGCAATAATGCAGAAGTGGCTTGATGTTGCCTTGTTCCAAGATTTGGAACTTCTTTGTGTAGCCTGAAACCCTAGGATTTGGACACGATCATCTAATTACTCTATTAACTGATTCTACTTTTCTTGGCTGCTTTTCTTTTTTCCTGACCCCGGTTCAGGTTAGATAAGACACTATTACTTTGCTGAACATTGTGAAGAGAGAGAGAGGGAGAGGGAGAGAGGGAGAGAGAGAGAAGTAGAAGTAATAGTATTAAATAGTATTAAAACAGAACTGGAATTAACTTCCTCTCAGATTTTGACACTGTAATTGGTACCTCAAATGACATGCTTCAGTTTGTTTGTTTGTTTACAAATTGTTGTGGTTGGGTAGTTGATTCAAAATAAAGTTGTATAGAAACCTTCTCCATCTCTCATTCTATGTACCATCCCAGCCCATTGAGCCAAATCAGGAGACATTCACTCCACACACTGCATCAATCTGTTCTGGAGGATGAAAACACAGAAGACTTTCCATTCTGTGTTCATTCTGGCTTGATTGTCGTGCCAAGAAATGCAATTGAATTGAGCCTGTTTGGTTACATTACAGCACCAGTGATGTGGCTTGTGGCAGACACCTCCTGTTTAGCTTCTGTTTCTTGAAATTTGTTGTTGTGTGTTTTTAACAACTTTTGTTTTATGATGTTATTGCTTTATTTTCCATCAGTATGGAAATGAAAACTGTAGACTGCTTTGCAAATGAATGCATTTTGGAACAGATTCTGCTCTCAGTCACAAGAAAGAAAAGTAAACTTTTAATTTATTTGTTGATCATGTTTTTCAAATGATTTTTGTTATGTAGGCTGCCTTGTATCGGCTTAGTGGTGATTGGAATCCTTTGCACATTGAGCCTGGGTTTGCAGCCCTTGGAGGTAAGTTTGAGTAGCTTCTCTAAGAAAATGAATGACTATTGCTTTTTTTTTAAAGTCATTTTTAATATATATATATATATATATATATATATATATATATATATATATATATATATATATATATATATATATATATATATATAATTAAGAGAATGTGAGAATGTTTGAATTGTTGCAAACAGTGTTCTTTCCCTGGTATAAAATGTAATTTACTTTTGTTTTTTCCTTATGTAAAATACAGTGGTGTTTTTAGAGGCATGAAAGAATGTTTCTTAACAATTGAACTGAAAGGACAAATAGTTTTGGAATATACGCAATATGAGATAAGTGGTACAACTGGATTGAGAACAGAAACATGGAAAAGAAATAGACAAAATAGAAGTAAAATTAAAATGTATAGTAAAAATGTATAGAGTGCATTTGAATTGGAATGTTATGGTATGTAAATGGTCGCAGTTATGCATAAGATGTAAGATTTATTTAATGGTAAAAATGCAATAAAAAGAAAAAGAAAGAATGTTTCAAATGTATAACAGTAATAACCGTTTGAAAAAGATATATTTTTATTGTTCTTCAAGATTAGAGACAGTCATCAAAAGAAATATTGAGTACATTGAGAAAATAAATTTATCTTCAATTAACTCGTAGTGATTAAAACAATGAAACGTTGAAGGGTGGAGAAATGACTATTTTTATCTAATACCAAAAGAACAAAAAAAGGAACGCTGCATTCTTGGAAAAGATGGTCCATGAACAGGGAGTCACCAAGCAGACTTTTTAGATACTTTTTCGGCTTCTCTACTAGATGGGAACACCGTGGAAGTAGAATGTAATAAAGAGGAAATTTCCTAAAAAAGAATATTGTCTTTCATACACTGGAGGTCAAGACATTTATCGATCACAGCATTTAAATACAACCAGAATTAATTCTGCACAGTACCTTTTATTTCTCAAAAAAATATAGGGAATTTAACACTGCAAGATATATTGCCAGCTTTAACCTCAGATGGCTCTAAAGGGAGATTGAGCAAATTCATAGAGGATAAAGTTGTTTCTAAGCCCTAGTTATAAGACTATATATTACAATATAGGCAACTGTTGGAAACCACAGTGCTAGTATAGTTATGGCCTGTTTATTAGCTTTCTGTTGGTATCTTCATGGATCGAAAAACTATATAAGGCAGGCTTTGATCTGATGATATATATCCTTTGTTCGCTCCAGTTCCACACTGTGAATCCTGGTTAGCAAATTGGCTGCTGTGTTATGCACCAGTTGAGGCTTTGGAGAGTGACCGGATTACAATCCTTTAGCCAGCAATGTGTTATATTGAAATGATTTCATGTAGCCATCTGTACTAATTTCAGGATTTTTCCTGGCAGACAGATTCTAACTCTGTGTGCGTGTGTGCATATGAGTAGGTTTGCAAAACAATAAATAATCATGATCCGTAGAGTCTGTGTTTAAACCGAGGAATGTAAATAAGAAATAAACTCTTAGAAAAAATTGTGTTCTCCTAATAGGATTTCAGAAGCCCATATTGCATGGACTTTGTACTTTGGGATTTGCTGCCAGGCATGTTTTGAAACACTTTGCTAATAACGATGTGGCCAAATTCAAGGCAATTAAGGTCTGTACGTGTTCATGTTTTCATTAAGTATAGAAGATTACTTTTCTTAAATACAGTTCTTAAAATTACAAAAATGGTATGCTATGTTGTTTGAACAAGCCAGAATTGTAAACTATTGTTTGGTTTTTAAGTTACTTTAAAAACAAACAAACAAACAAGGCTCAATTTCCAATTTGGTACATCCTATGGGGCAGGGGTGAAATTAAAACTTGTTACTACAGGTTCTGTGGGCATGGCTTGGGGGGGGGGGGTAATATGACTGGGTAGGCGTAGCCAACTTTTTTTTTTTTTAATTTTTAAAAGCATTTTTTCTACAACCTCTTCGGCCGAAGAGGTTGCAGAAAAAAATGCTTTTAAAAGCCTCTGACGATCAGGCAACTCAGCTGGGATTGTCAGAGGCTTTTAAAGGCATTTTTTCTTCAATCTCTTTGGCCGAAGAGATTGAAGCCTCTGATGATCCCAGCTGAGTGGCGCGACCATGAGAGGCTTTGTTTTTTACTTTTAAAAGCATTTTTTTGGCCAAAGATGATGTATAAAAAATGCTTTTAAAAGTAAAAAAACTAGCCTCTAATTATCGCGCCAATCAGCTGGGCATGGGGAGCCCAGAGATTTTTGCTACCAGTTCTCCGAACCACCACCGCCATCACTTCCAGATCAGGCGATCCGGTCTGAACTGGGAGCATTTCACCCCTGCTATGGGGAAACCTATAGCTCCATGATGGCTGATCCATTATTGAGATGTCATTCAGCAGACTCTGAGACCATAGATTTTCCACTCCTACGGTGATAAAGCAAGAATCAAACTTTAATGACTTCTAAGCTTCTCCTGGATTTCTTGATAATTCAAGACTCTATGAATTCTAGTTTATTATAATATCCAATCATGATAATTATTCCACAGTGAGACAATTTTGATAGTAGTTTCACAACTTTTATACACTTTTCTTAATATTAAATTTTCAAACCTGCCTCAAATGTATACATATGCATCAATCATGTTTTTAGAACTGTTGATGGGTTTTTTTGCCCTTCATTAACTCTTAAAGTACAGTTTATATACTCCAGAGTGCCTTATGAACAGTTTCCATAAAACTGGTTTCAGTTTTTATCTTCTGCATGCTGATATTTGGTTATTATATAAAAAAGAGAAGGTCATAGCAGGATAGTAGGATAGTCTCTGCCAATTGTCCTAGCCATATCTCCACATGGCACAGATAACGCCTAACCTAAAATACCTTAAATGCCCATACCACTGGCTTGATGAAGTTATGCAAGATCTTCACAACAAAGTTGTCTGCATTTTCTTTCTTTCTTACATGTGACTTCTTGTAGCAAAAATAGGGGAAGTTGCAAATGTTAATGTTTGTGTTACGCAATTATGTTTTATCTATATTTGATTTCTTTGATTTTTTTTTCTTATGACAGATTCGTTTTGCAAAACCAGTTTTCCCAGGGCAAACATTGCAAACAGAAATGTGGAAGGAAGGAAATAGAATTCACATTCAAACCAAGGTCAGAGTCTCAAAAGTATAGCCTTTGTACAAATCTCACTGTTTTCATTGGGGAATAAACAGAAGAAACTAACATGCTTCTTTTTGTACGCAGACTTCCTAAACATATAAACTTAAACTTCTTTTAGTGTCTAAAACTGTTTAAAACTGCATGTGGAGAATTTTAGATACCGCATAAGGAATATTGTGATGAAAAGTGGAAGGAAAAATCATGTAGCCATGTATCTAAATTCAGCCTATCTATCTTGATACATTCATATTATTCATATCTTGTTTTTAGATAATTAATACTAACATAATTAGAATATACGTAGAAATATAAGTAGAAAACACTTTTAGAATATAATGAAGATTTCTCATTCCCTGAACATTCCCTTTTAATTACCAGCATTTACTGTACATGGTGTATCCTACAATAACCCCTTTTCCATTTTTCCATTTTGAAACCTGTTTTAACTATACACTGTGTCTTCTGGGTGTGCTGTGCTACAATTCCAATCATCATGACCAAGAATAGTGCGAGTTGCCCAGCATATGTATTGGGTTGAGGTGGCTTGCTTGCACCAATATTTATTTTTTCAGTTTCAAAAGTGAATAGTTTCTTATCTCTGGCATTCTGGACAATCCTCTCTATTCCTGTTTGTGAAGCTGCTGTTGCTTGTGGGCTAGAGACGCAATGTTCGAGATTAAAATAAATGTCTAGATGCATGTATGGCCATAGATAAAATTGGGTTGGAGGCATAATGACATTCATTTTTAGGCATGATTTGTGTTAGGCCATGGGCAAACATAGGAATGGAGACAAGGGCAGCACAAGTTAATGTGGGATGGAACTCTGGTTCATGGTGGCCTTCTCTGCATGTTTCTAACTAGTTTTCCAGCTTCCTGACCGACTTGCCACTAAGTAAAGCCCTGGAGGAAATTCCACTCGACGTTCTGTTATGTCCTCCAAACTGACTGATTGGTCAATGCTGCTGTCTTCCCACCAATGAATGTTTTTTTAAAAAAATTAAATAAATAAATTAAAAAAAGGAATCGAGAATTTAGAGTTACTTTATATCATAAGATACTTGACTTCACTAACTGGCGGGGGCAATCTGAGGTTTAAAGAAAGTTTTTCTGATCACTTTCCCAAACCTTATTTTTAAGCAGAGATATCAGAAACTAGGATTTTGGCCATGGAAACCGTTAAGTGTTCTGCCATATTGCTAGATAATCTCCTTCACTTCTCTTTTTCTCTTCATAGGACTTGATATAACAATTGAAGTGCCATTGCTTTGAAGCGTTTATCTTGTATTTTAAACTTACATTAAAAATGGGGGGGGGGGAATTAGAATAGCTTTTAAAAGCTCTTGTTTCATGTGCTTGAATCTCTTTTCTCTTAAGACTTTGTTGGTCTTTAAAAAAAAAATCATGTAAATAGGCTTTGTTGATATTGCCCCTGGCTTGGAGTCTCTTGGCATCACCCACCCCCTCCAACTTTTATTTTTCATTCATTTCAATTTTTCTAAAACACATTTCCTTCCTGTATTTTCGTAAAAAGCCCACAGCAAACTGAGAAGAGCTATTGCTGTGGAGCTGTTGAAGTAAATAAAGATTTTGAAAAACGTAAAGTGTATTTTATTGAAACAAACAAAAACAGATTCCAAGTTAAATGGCTGCAGTTTATTAAATGCTAGAAGCTTGTTGTTCCATTTGCAGTTTGCTTAAAATATGCAGCCTGCTCTTTATAAATCTACATTTAATACTAGAAGTGATTCTTTTCTGTGCATGCGGGTTTTATCTGTAATTGTGTCAGGAGTTGTAGATTTTCTTTCATTAACTGATATTTGAATTATCATAATGAATAGTTGCAAGAACAATTGTTTTATGTTTAGGAAGGTTTGCTTTTTATGATTTCTAATTACTTCACTTTTTCATTCCCCTCATACTGTTGCTTTGTTTCTTGACCTAAATTGTGCAATGAAAGGAATGGAGAGGATTTCTCAATTAACTTAAAGCATAACAATTAACCCTGTTTATAATTGTGATGTCATGGAGATGAAAAACCCACTTCCACTTTTTTTCCTTCTACAGGTCAAAGAAACGGGGAATGTTGCAATCGTAGGAGCTTATGTGGATCTAGTGTCATCTTCTATGCAGCCTTCAGCTAAGGAGCCTAAGGTAGGAAAAACACGAGTAGCCTCTGGTATGATGGCCTCCAGATTTATGTTTTCTTTTGTCTGCTTTCTGTCAGAAATAGCAATAGCAATAACTTTTGTATATAGCGTTTACTCTTTCACAAAAAAGCCAAATTGTATTGCCTGTTTACGTGTAGCCAATATTTGTTTATTTGCTCTGTGAGAATTCTGCCTCTGCATTAGACAAAAAAGAGATTTATTTAAGCTGTTGAGGCCACTTTCATTTAGCCACTCATATTCTTCTTGCTAGTTATGTAGTCAACTCTTGTGTTCTCTGAATTGAACCCTTTCTACATCTAAGCATCAAGTCTTATTAACAATATTCAAACATATCAGAACAGTGCATTCTTAATCCAATAGTATTGGCATTCACTTGGCATTTTCTTTGGTGAACGTAAATTGAAAGGGAGGATAATCTGAATATTTCAGGTTTTAAAAAAAGACTTCAAAAATTTTTCATATTACTTAAATGGGCTATATCCCAAAGTGTATCAGAGCATTACAATTAGTGAAATAGACTCAGATATCTACACCCTGCATATTCCTCAATCCTAGAGGTATATAGAGTCATGACAAAAATATGAAGAATGCATTCTATTGATAGATGCCATTCTGTAAGTCGACCAATATATTTGGTTGCTACAACGTTCAAAAATACTCTGTCTTTAGACTGTACGATAGGTAAAAAGTTTATCTACCCAATAGTCTTCCATAATGATTTAGCTTAAAATCTGGTATGTTTCTACTATTCTCTTACATCTTTCTATTTCATACATTGCTCAACTGCCAATGTTGAGCTGATCATAAGAAAATATTAAAATTATAAAACAATACAGCAAAAGATGAGAAAATGGAAAAAATATGGATGAAAAAACTAGACAGCAACAAATTACACACTTACTCCTCAAAAGTGACTATGCCCTTCCTAATCAAAGTCCTGGGTAAATAGCCAAGTCTTCAAGGACCTCCAAGGTATTAGTACTATGAGAGTTACCTGGAACTCAGGAGGAACCTCATTTCATAGGACAGGAACTGCGACAGAGAAGGTACACTTCCAGATGTTCAATTGAAGGAAAGAGTACAGAAACCCTGTTGCCCCCCAGTAGACAGGCACATATTAGGGAAGATAGGCAGTGCCACAAAGTAGCTGTATCCTATGCCATGTAAGGTTTTATAGGTAATGCCACAAGATGACCAAGTTGTGAATGACTTGAACTGTTTAGTGAATAGCAGCATATTGATCTCATTTCTCTTTCAGTTTCGTTATTCTCTATTAGTGGGGGAGGGTGCTATAATGTTATATAAAAGTGGCTGATTTAAATAATATGGACGTGAGGGGGGCTTGGGTGGTTTGGTAACCGCAATATCTCTCAGAGAACATTCAATTTATATGCTAGGCAACAGAGTTGCAGAGCAATCTTATTTTTGAAGAAATTGGTCGCCGTATCAAAGAAGTTGGAAATGAGCTGGTGAAGAAAATAAATGCTGTATTTCAGTGGAACATCAATAAGGATAACAAGCCTGCAGTGCAGTGGAGTAAGTTGCAAGATTAATTAATTTATGGAGTGTCTTATTATGTCCTCTAATGGAATTAGCGAATCTTGTTTCTAAATCCCGCTATTTGAAAAGCAGCGACATAATGTTCACTTCTTCTAGAACTGACAATTGTAATTGTAATTGTGCCTTTGTCGGCCACGGACATTCATAAGTTTGAGGCAATTGTTATCTCTTGGCTCAACTTGTCACATAGATTTCTTGCAGGGAAAAAAAAGGGACATATGACAAGGTTTATGCAACCTTGAATTTATGAAGGAAAGGCAGCATTTCAATCTAATAATTGAATGAATGCCATGTTTTGTGTTGCTGTTATCATAGTTTGTTTTCCAGGGCTAAATTGTATACTGGCAGTCCTCACATTAAGTAGATTCTGACTTGCTTAAAACCTGCTTTTAACCAAGGTATAATAATATTGATTGATGTGGCCCTGGACAGCTAGTAATGTGGCACCACAAGATCATAAACATTTAATATTATTATTATATATTTTATATATAAAACCTAAAACAGTCTCTATAGAATATTCTATGTGAGCAAAAACAGTAAGTGCATAAGGAATTGACCTCCCTTGTCTTTAGGCCCAAAGCAGAAATGTTTCTGGAACCACCCTTGGCTTTTGAGCAGTCCCATTCCATTTTAAAAGGCAAACTTTGTATGCCAAACCTCTAGGTCAGCATCTGTCTGAGGAAGATGGGAAAAAAAAACAACTGCATAGGTTCTGGCTAGTTGATATTTCAATTCAGACATGAGATAGATTGACCCAAACATTATTATGTCCTAAATTCTGCCTTTCTTTCATACTGAATATCCATGGAGAATTTATGCAGCAATTGGAAAAGGCAGTTGGCTAAGCTTAATTTTTAGCTATAATTTACCCTTTCAGAGTGGCATTTTTATGACAACATACCTGGGTGTAATTTCCTCCCCCCCCCCCCCAATTTTTGTTTGTTAACTTTGGTTAATGCATGCTTGCTTGTTTTTACTTCCCAGAATCTTTGTCACTCCCCACAACCTTTCTTCTTGGGTCCTCTGTTGTTAATAGCTAGTAAATCTAAATTTTAACTACATATATTAGCTTCTGGCACTTTCTCTTTTCCTGCCTGATCTGCTAGGTTTGTTTGTATCGTTAACCATGTGTTGCAGCCTACCTTGGCTTTGCCTTGCCACCGTTGCCTGGCCTTCTGCTGTTCTGGACCCTGTGGCTGCTGACAGCTCTGGCTACCTCCAGAGACCCTGCAGTTTGTAGCTGTTGTGGGCGGTGATTGAAACTCTGGCAACTTTGCCTGATGTCCTTGGGCTGCATGTCAGGAAGGGGATGGGGGAGAGAAAGCCCTTAAGGAAATGATTTGCAGTTCCGGTTGACATGGCCAATAATTTTATTCTTCCCAAATTCATGACTGCCAAAAAAGCTTTTATTGCTTTGTGCAATTGTCTGTAGCCTCCTCCCTCGTATCACGCCAACCTCTTCATTTCATTAGTGTCCCTTAGCGGCTGGAGTATGTGAACTAGAATTAATATTTGCAATGGGAGTGGGAATTCTTCACCGTAAAACTTTTAGCAGCTTATTTTAATAATAACAAGATTTTATTTGCAGGCTGCACAGAAATGCGTTTGATATATCAGGACAATTCGTTGTCTCCACCTCCCTCCCTCCTCTCCCAAACAGGCATACCCTGTTTAAATCAGGACCATTTTCCTCCCCTGATGGACTAGCTTTGTGAGGCTATTTAGCATTTATATTTACGCAGCATCTTTGAAGTGTCCAGAACTTTGTGTACATGAACACCAATAAACCAGTACTGTGCATATGCATTGTAAATTCAATTAAACAGAAACTATGTATAGTTGGCCTGTGCTAGTATATGATCCCATACTGCTGATGATAAGCAAGACTATAGTTTAGCAGAGAGCAAGTCACCTAGTGTTTTTGTGGGTAAAGTGAAATGTGAATCTAGGATTTCCTGAGTATGTACTGGTGTAGACTTTCATGGCTGGTACCTGTTGGGCAGTGTTGAACTTCCAGGTTTATCTGGACAGTAGTTTTTTTCTGATTTTTCACAGGCAAGGGTGGCTGGCCTTTTCAGAGGCAAGGTGGTCTCTACACAGACCACAGGCAACTGCGCAGAAATTGACTGGGTTTTATAGCAAGGTGATTTGACTTTTGACTGATCTTTAGCTGAGTTAGTTTCCAATTGGTGCAGGTGAAATTAACCAACCAGCATGGACAATGGACGAATCAGGTATAAACACCATTAAAATGACCAATCAAGATCAGGCACAAAGAACCAATCAGAGATAGTCCTCACCAATCGGCACCAAACTGTTGAGTCTGGCCTGCGTAGTCATAATTGCTGGTGAAACTTCACAAAGTCTGTCTGGACCACAGTCACTAAATCCTGAAACTCAATACTACCCAGTAGTGTTTTGACTATTGCTTATACTCTTGTCGAAAACATTAAATTATCAATATGCGCTTGTCATAGACAATTTATATTCAGCTAAGTTCCAGTATTTCTACCCATACATCCTCTAACAAAATATCTCTATCAGAAAATACCATATTTTCCGGCGTATAAGACGACTTTTTAACCCAGGAAAATCATCTCAAAAGTCGGGGGTCGTCTTATACGCCGGGTACCCGAATCTGAGTTGCTGGCGCTGACTGATGACACTTTGGGAGCGCCGGCAACATTGAGGGGAAGCTGTACTCCAAATTAGTTCCAACCTACAAGAGGTGCCAGGCAGTGCACGGCCCACGAGAAAGGAACGCGTCCCCACTCTACCCCAGAATTCGGGTCACCTTCCTTTCTTTCCCAGCAGTCCACGGTGAAAGCGGCGCCACGGTTGACCTGGGCCAGCGCCTTGCACGCCTGGCTCTGCGTCTCCATTATGAGAAGCTCCATGTGACTTCGCATGTCTCCGCCCCAGTCGCGCAGCTCTCGCAATCCGCTCACCGGAGGAGCCATGAAGTGCTCGCACCGCCTTGCCAGATCTTCCTCATCCTCCTTTCCCCATGGCTTTTCTGGTTGTAATTGCTGCTGCTGCCGCCGCCAAGGCTCCTCCTTCATCTCCACCCGCCGCACCAGACCCAGCCCGGCCAGCACCGCCGTGGCTCCCGCAGTCCAAGCGGATCGGCACCCGGGCTCGCAGGCGAAGGGTGGGAGTGCGCAGCGCACTTTCCTGGCTTGGCGCCGATCCGGATGGCTGCAGAAGGAACTGGGCACCGGCTGTCATGTCTTTTCTGCTGTGCGGGATTCGGCACCTGGGCTCCCGGGGTTTAAGCGTCCGGGCCGGCCCGCGCTGCTCCAGGATGTTTGCTTCGGGCTCCTTGGAATCGCTGCCGGGCGGTTCTTCCCGTTGGGGCGATGGTGGGTGGCAGCGATCGGCGTTGCTTGGACTGCAGGAGCCACGGCGACTCCTTCCCCACGAGGTATTGCTCTGCATTTCACCACCTCTTCCAGGCTCGCAGCCACCCACCATCGCCCCAACAGGAAGAACCGCCCGGCAGCGATTCCAAGGAGCCTGAAGCGAACATCCTGGAGCAGCGCTAAATTACCTTCCGGGGTGGAGGGGTGTGTGTGGAAGAATAGGTGAAGCTAAAACGGCTTTCTCGTTCATCCCGGTGTCGGGAGAAGCGGCTTGAGGGGCGCCCGAGCTTTTAAGATTTTAACCTGGGCTAATCGGGCGGGGGAAAGAAGTGCTCTAGTCTGCTTGTTCCAATGCCTTTGCGATAAGCCGGCAGAATCAAAACTCTTTTTTTTCTTTCTTTCCCTCTCTCTCTCTCTCTCTCTCTCTCTCTCTCTCTCTCTCTCTCTCTCTGCGGCTTTGAACCTGTGGAATTGGGTGGGGGAGAGGGGGAATGTTATCAGCAACAAACAACAACAAAAAGTGTGTGTTTGTGGAGAGGGGAGGTAGTGGTAAAGGCGGCAGACCGGTTTTTTTTTCCCCAAGCTGATCTCTTTCGCGGCGTATCCAGCCCGACCCCATTCAGAAGAAAGCCTGCAGCCACAAAGAAACGGGGGGGGGGGGGAGACATCTGCTCCTTTTGTTACATACACACACACATGAAACCCACAGTTTTCTGGCCTCTCGCACAGATCTGTTGTGGGGTGGGGTGGGTGGGAGCCACATAATTCCGGGAGGCGAAAAGGGGCGCAGGGATATTTCCAGAAATGAGCGAAATAATGCAATCCACGCAGCGACGCCCATATTCTCCCATTCAGATTCTACCTCTGGCTGAGAGAAAACTGCCTTGAAAGTTTCTCTGCCCCCCCCCTTTAAACCCAAGACCCTGCCTCGTTTGCAGACTAGAGCACTTCTTTCCCCCACCCGATTAGCCCAGGTTAAAATCTTAAAAGCTCGGGCGCCCCTCAAGCCGCTTCTCCCGACACCGGGATGAACGAGAAAGCCGTTTTAGCTTCACCTATTCTTCCACACACACCCCTCTACCCCGGAAGGTAACTTAGCGCTGCTCCAGGATGTTCGCTTCGGGCTCCTTGGAATCGCTGCCGGGCGGTTCTTCCCGTTGGGGCAATGGTGGGTGGCTGCGAGCCTGGAAGAGGTGGTGAAATGCAGACCAATACCTCGTGGGGAAGGAGTTCGCCGTGGCTCCCGCAGTCCAAGCGACGCCGATCGCTGCCACCCACCATCGCCCCAACGGGAAGAACCGCCCGGCAGCGATTCCAAGGAGCCCGAAGCGAACATCCTGGAGCAGCGCGGGCCGGCCCGGAGGCTTAAACCCCGGGAGCCCAGGTGCCGAATCCCACACAGCAGAAAAGACATGACAGCCGGTGCCCAGTTCCTTCTGCAGCCATCCGGATCGGCGCCAAGCCAGGAAAGTGCGCTGCCTTCGCCTGCGAGCCCGGGTGCCGATCCGCTTGGACTGCGGGAGCCACGGCGGCGCTGGCCAGGCTGGGTCTGGTGCGGCGGGCGGAGATGAAGGAGCTGCTTCGGTGGCGGCGGCAGCAGCAATTACAACCGGAAAAGCCATGGGGAAAGGAGGATGAGGAAGATCTGGCAAGGCGGTGCGAGCACTTCATGGCTCCTCCGGTGAGCGGATTGCGAGAGCTGCGCGTCTGGGGCGGAGACATGCGAAGTCGCATGGAGCTTCTCATAATGGAGACGCAGAGCCAGGTGTGCAAGGTGCTGGCCCAGGTCGACCGCGGCGCCGCTTTCACCATGGACCTCCTTGGAATCGCCTTGGAATGCTGGAACCAGCTGGTTGCTGCGCGGAGCTTCCCCCAGGCATCCAGGGAGAGATTACCGACGCTCTGACTTCCCCAGACCGGTGGAGCTCGCCATCAGTGGGGGTCAGCTGGGGAAGTCGGAGAGTCGGTAATACCCCCCTAGATGCCTGGGAGAAGCTCTGCTCAGCAGCCAGCTGGTTCCAGCATTCAGCAGCATGCAGCCTTGACTAGATCGGCACAGCTTTCTGTCAATGTTGTCGGCGCTCCCCTAGCGTCATCAGTCAGTGCCAGCAACTCAGATTCATGAAGCTGTGCGGATCTCGACAAGGCTGCATGGGTGAAGGAAAAAAACCTGGTACAAAATAGCCCTCTTGCCACTACACGTAGCGTAGCCCATTACCTTTCTCTACAGTACAGCAACAGTACATACAGTATAGTATACAAATATAACAGTCAAGACCCCATCATGGCTCCACCAGCAAGAAGAAAGAAATATGAAGCCAGTTTTAAACTTAAAGTTGTAAACTTTGCCATGGAACATAATAACTGTGCTGCTGCAAGACAATATGAAGTAACAGAAAAGATGGTTCGGGACTGGAAAGCAAATGTAAAAGCGTTAAAGAGTATGCCAAGGGGTAAGTGTGCATTAAGAAGAGGCACCCCACATTGGCCAGAACTCGAAAAACATGTAGCAGACATGGTGAATGAGCATCGCCAAAACGGTTATGTAGTGACACGAAATAAAATACGTTTGTTTGCACTTCAGTGGGCCAAATCTAACCCAGATCACAGCAACAGATTTAAGGCCACTGTATCCTGGTGTACTAGATTCTTGGAAAGGCATAAGCATTTGAATTAAAATTACCATATTGAAATCAAATCTGATGTTTTTTAATTTTTATTTGGTGTGCGTTGGAAGAGGGGTAGTCTTATACGGCGAGTATAGCCCAAACCCTATATTTTAACAGGAAAAGTAGGGGGTCGTCTTATACCCCCAGTCGTCTTATACGCCGGAAAATACGGTAATTGTTTTCTGTTTCATTAACCTTGATCAAGCTCTGTTCTTCACAATGAGTAACATGATTTAGCCCTTTCAGTACATGTATTATGCAATTGTTATGGTAAAATGGAGCAGGTTTTTAAACAGACTAATCTCTCAGGTCAAAGCAGATTTTTCATGTGCATTGGTAAATGTAAAACTATTGTACATTAAAAAATGTTTTTAAAATAAAATTAGCTTAGATGAAAATATAACTTGTAGGAAGAGAATAAAGCAGCTTCCAAATTATTGCCTTATGATGGCAAGATTCCCACAACATCATAATTAAATCTGCCAGGTCCATGCAAGAATAATAATTTGCACTGTCTTTGGTTTTGCACTCTTATATGGGGTGAGAGAAAAAATAGCTCTGAAAATCTGCAAGACATGAAAATGAATTGACAGAACACAATTTTGTCATAACATTCTCCATTGCTAACATCATGATTCCTGACAACTTAGGTACCTTGCAGTAGATCATTTTGGCAGTGCATCTTGTACAGGAAATAGGACTTTGAAAATCAGACACTTTGAGAAATAGTGGTATTTCTTGAAGAAAGGAGATATACTTGGCTGAGATTCAGGATACTCGTGAAACTGATTGTTTTAAAGAAAAAACAACAGCAAAAAATACTGCAATATTGAATGCGTGTTCACTAAAGAAAGTCTGTAACATACAGGAGTTTAGGAAATCAGAATTAAATAATAATTTCTCCTTAAATATTTATAAAAGTATGAATGTATGCTGCTTTCTGTTTTTCCCAATCACAACTGTGAAAAAACACTTTTTAAATATGCTATTTGATTAGAATCTTGGATGGTTATGTCTTTTTCAGTAAGAATTCAGTGGAGAAAATCCAGCATATTTCTGTGAGGCTGAATGATAAAAAATATTTAATAATTTGTAGAACCATGTCTCTCTTTTTCAAATATAAGATTTAACATTGAGTAGTTTATGCCCACTATCTGAGCAAATGCCTTTGTGTATTTCTTTTCCACTCTGCAGTTTCACAGCATTTGTGAGCACCAATTAGAATAGACTACCAATAGCAATAGCACTTAGACATATATCATTTTATAGTGCTTTACAGGCCTCTCTAAGCAGTTTAAAGTGTCAGCATATTACCCCCAACAGTCTGATTCCTCATTTTACTGACATCGGCAGAAGGGAAGGCTGAGTCAACCTTGAGCCGGTCAAGATTGAACTCCTAGCTATGGACAGAGTTAGCCTGCAATACAGCATTCTAACCACACCTAGAATTAGAATTAGAATATTTTATTTGGCCAAGTGTGATTAGACACCCAAGGAATTTGTCTCTGGTGCAGAAACTCTCAATGTACATGCAAAGCAACAGAATATCAATACTAATACCAATAAGACGGAGTAGTAAAGACAATAAGAAGGATAATAGTAATATTACAGTCATACAACATGGATAAATATGCATAGACATTGGACAGTACTGTGAAAGTTAGATGGTTAGCAGTGATGCACAAAGGAAAAAACTGTCCCTGTTTGTAGTTGCAGTTGTATAGTAGCATCCCGAGGGGAGGAGTTGAAACAATTTATGTCCAGGATGTGAGGTATCTGTAGCTATTTCTCTCAGCCTTTCTTCTGGTCTGCGCAATATACAGATCTACTATGGAAGACATACTGCAATTATTTCTGCAGTCCTAACTATCCGTTGGAGGCTGTATCTGTCCTATTTGGTTGCTATACCAAACCAGTCAGTTACAGAAGTACAAATGACAGGCTCATTAAACAATTCCTCTGTAAAACTGTAACAACAGCTCCTAGGGCAGTTTGAAGTTGATGCAGAAAGAACGTTCTTTGTGTTGCCTTTTTAATGATGGTTCTAATGTTGGGTGTCCATTTCAAATCCTGGAAGATTATAGAGTACAAAAATTTGAAGGACTCTACTGCTGATACTGTGTTGTCAAATATAATAAGAGGTAATAGAATAAAAGGGGTCCTCCTAAAATCCATTCTTAACTAGAAATAATACTTTCCCTACTACGTTCTAGATAATCTAGAAAAGTACCAGCAAAAAAAGTCCATGAAGAAGAATTAACATTTTTAAATAGAATAAATTTAAATAAAAGCACTTGCTTCTTGAAGCTACAAAGAACCTATGGTGTGGGTTGGGCTTTGTCCTATGTTCTAAGTCAGATGACTTTCCATGACTATTGTTCTTGAAGTAGTTGATATTGGCATATTGAACTGGAAGATCTGTTTAGCTGTTTATTTGATTACAGTTATTAATCATAAACCAAAACACAATCTTTTTTTTTATGAATTTCATGGGTCCTCTCTTTAAGGCATTTGTCATTTACTTAATTGGAAACTGTAGTCAGTGCATACCCAGTGAGTAACAGTCACATTTAAGGCTGAAAAGCCTGTCCAGTTCATTTATTATTTCCATTTGGTCACTTTCACTGGTTAGAGGGTTACAAAAGAGAAAAGTACCGTATTTTCCGGTGTATAAGATGACTGGGCGTATAATACGACCCCCGACTTTTCCTGTTAAAATATAGGGTTTGGGCTATACTCGCCGTATAAGACTACCCCTCTTTCAATGCACACCAAATAAAAATTAAAAAACATCAACTGGCTCAAAATGGCCCCTGCAACAAGCAGGAACTTCACACAGCCACAAAAAGCCCAAAAACCAAACTTTCACACTTTACACACACAAAATTCCACATACAGCTTTGTGAGATTTTGTGTGTTTGTGTAGTTAGAGTGAAACACTACAGAAACACTCTAAATCTCAGAAAGCTGCACAAATATTATTTTATTTTATTTTATTTTTATATGAAAGCTAAATTTAAAACTTCCTAAGCTTTAGATGGCTAGGTCTAAAAAAGAACAACTAAAAAAAAAAAACCCAATTAACTATTTTTTTTAAAGCTCCCAAAGGGGGGAAAAACTTACCCAATAGAACAGGGGTCTCCAACCTTGGCAACTTTAAGACTTGTAGACTTCAACTCCCAGAATTCCTCAGCCAGCTTTGCTTTGCTGGCTGAGGAATTCTGGGAGTTGAAGTCCACGACTTCCTGCCTGCTCGATTGCAGGCAGGGAGTTGCTTGCTGATGGAATGGATTCAGGCAAGTGAAGCAAGGCAAGCGTTGCGACTAGCAGCTAAGGTAAGCAAGCTGGAGGGGGAAAACTTTTTTTCTTTTACATGGCTCTGGCGATCCAAGCTGACTTGCCTGATTAGCAGGCAACTCAGCTGGGATCGTCAGAGCTTGGATCGCCAGAGACATGTAAAAGGAAAAAAGTTTTTTTCTTTTAAATGGCTTTGGTGATCCCAGCTGAGTTGCCTGATTAGCAGGCAACTCAGCTGGGATGGTCAGAGCTTGGCTCGTCAGAGCCATTTAAGGCTCATCAGAGCCTTTCGGGCTGGTCTTCCTGGTTACATGAGAACGACACCCAGCGTATAAGACGACCCCCAACTTTTAAGAAGATTTTCATGTGTTAAAAAGTTGTCTTATATGCCGGAAAATACGGTATGTTCATGTCATAATATGGTGCATACCCCGTGAATGGATAAATCAGCAAAGATGCTATTTAATCAAATTAGAAAGTAATCTAAGATTCAATTGGAATTTGTGATTCATATTGAAAGATGACAAGATTCAATTCAATTTGAATTGATTACAGTTGGATAAAAGATACCAATCACAGCTCAGCCCATATCTCAGATTGGTTAGGAAACAAAATGCCTTAAATGTTCCCAATATCTGTCTTAATCAGTTTAGAACATGCCAGTGCTTTTTCTGAAAGCTTTCTTGAATATATAGCTGTTAAAGTGTATGTACAATATTTTTATTAAGATATTTGAATTGAAGGTAGTCTCTGGGAAATTGGAGATTTAAACAGCATATCATGATCTGAATGAGACTAATGGGCTGGGGAAAAGTCAGTATAGAAAGCTTTAACTCCAACCATTCTGTTAGCACATTAATACAGAAATTAGAATGATTAATGACTAGAATTATTGCAGAGGATGCACATAATTAGGTATATGTTATTACTTCTGTGCTTTATTAAATAAATTTAAGAAGTCTATGGTTAGAAGTTTGAAACTAAGTGGTAAGAGAGTGGTTTTCATAGTTTCTGTAACTATATTATTTCCTATTTAATGTTTAATTTTTAAAAACACTGTTAAGACTAATTCAATGTTTAAATTAAACTCATTTTGTTTAGTTATTAGTATTTTGTCATTTACTGTAGCACCCATTTTGAACTAAAGTTTTTGGGTAGAAAAATATGTTTCCCAGGAAACATGCAGTTTGTCCTCTAATTTTCTTCATTAACTTTTTTCCCTCCAATGCTACTATATATACCATATTTTTTGGACTATAAGATGTTCCAGACTATAAGATGCTCCGCACCTAGTTTTTGGGGAGGAAAACAAGAAAAAAAATATCTGCCTCCCTGCAATTTGCCTCCTTGCAGCATATATAGTGGCTGATCCCTGCCGCCTGGAATGGGCTGAAAATGGGGCACGTGGAGGCGGCGATAGGCAGCAGTGGTGATGACGATCCCCGCAGCCTGAACAGCTGATAGAGATGGTATTTTGGGAGGCCGATCCAACCGCCAATCATCTGCTCGTGCTAAATCAGGCTGTGTTGAAGCTGACCAGGCTGTTTGCTGCAAGGAGGCAAATTGCTAGCAGGCGGAGGCCAAAAGATGGGGGCTGGTGAGTGGGCGGGGCTTCGGCAACATTTACTGTATAAGACACACAGACATTTCCACCCACTTTTTTTGGGGGGGGGGGGGGGGAGAGTGCGTCTTATACACAGAAAAATGGGGTAGTTTTAAATAATTAAGTCCACATTTCTTCCTTCTCTTAATGTTTCTTTTTGGTATCTTTTTTGCCACCAGCCATAGACTTAAAGAATGGCTCTGGAGAGATATACCAAGGACCTGCCCGTGGAAAAGCTGATACTATTTTCACTGCCTCAGATGAAGACTTTGTGAACTTAATACTAGGCAAGATCAATCCACAAAAGGTATACATACAAATGTTTGCAGCAAGCTGTGACTTATTAAGTAGAACATCAGAATTAAAATACATTTGTACTTAGCTGCTGCTATGAGACCAACATTTTATTAGTCATGTTGTACACTGCAATAATGTTAAGTCTGCTTTAAATTATATGATCCAACTTTGGATGTATAGGTAATCCTCAATTTACGACCACAACTGAGCTCAACATTTCTGTTGAAAAGTGAGACAATTGTTAAGTGAATTTTGCCTCATTTTACGGCATTTCTTGCCACAGTTGCTAAGTGACATTTTACTGCAGTTTCTAAGTAAATCAGTTGTTAAATGAATCTGGCTTCTCCATTTTTTATTTTTTTAAAAAAATTTGATTTATATGCTGCCCTTCTCCGGAGACTCGGGGCCGCTTACAATGCGTTAAGCAATAGCCTTCATACTTTTGTATATTTTATACAAAGTCAGCTTATTGCCCCCACAAACTGGGTCCTCATTTCACCTACCTTAGAAAGGATGGAAGGCTGAGTCAACCTTGAGCCTTGGAGAGATTCGAATCAGCAGAAATTGCAGGCAGCTGTGTTAATAACAGGGTGCATTAAACCACTGTACCATCAAGGCTCTTACTTTTTGCACAGTGACTTTGTTTTTCAGAAGATCGCAAAAGGGATCCCATGACCCAGGGACACTGCAACCCATGGACACTGCAACTGGCATAAATACATGCCAGTTGCCAACTGTCTCAATTTTGATCATGTGACCACTGGGATGCTGCAATGTTCCTAAGTGTGAAAATGGACATAAGTCACTTTTTTCAGTACCGTTGTAACTTTGAATGGTCACTAAATGAATGATTGTAAGTCGAGGACTACCTGTTTTTGCAAAGTGGTAAAAGTAAAGGAGTCTAGTCGGATTTTAGTTGTCTAGTCATTGCTGGCTGTAGAAGGTGGTGCTCATCTTCGTTTCAAGGGCTGTTGAGCCAGCACATGTCCATGGCAGTGGTGAAATCTAAAATTTGTTACTACTGGTTCTGTGGGCATGGTTTGATGGGGGGGGTTAATGTGACTGGGTGGGCGTGGCCATTTTTTTTTTTTTTTACTTTTAAAACCATTTTTTCTACAACCTCTTCGGCGAAGAGGTTGTAAAAAAATGCTTTCAAAAGGCTCTGACGATCCAAGCTGAGTTGCCTGATCAGCAGAGGCTTTTTTTCTTTTAAATGCCTCTAATGATCCCAGCTGAGCCTTGCGATCATCAGAGGCTTTTTTTCTTTACTTTTAAAAGCATTTTTTCGGCCGAAGAGGTTGTAGAAAAAATGCTTTTAAAAGTAAAAAAAAAAAGCCTCTGATGATTGTGCGGCTCAGCTGGGCAGGTGGGGTGGAGGCAGGGATTTTTGCTACCAGTTCTCTGAACCACCTGCCTCCATCACTACCGGATCGGGCGATCTGGTCCGTACCGGTAGCATTTCACCTCTGGTCCACGGTCATGTGGCCTGCATGACTTCAACTTGAAAAGTGGGAATAAATTTTTTTAAAAAAAGATAAGTAGGGGAAAAATACATAATTTTAGGCAAATAATTTTCTTTTGGCCTAAACTATCTCCCAGGATTTTTATTTTGGGGGGAAATGGAAGGAGGGAACAATATATTCATGTTCTTTTAACTGAAAAAGGACTGTTTTCACTGTGCAAAAAGGAATATATATGGAAATCTCTTGTTAACCTCATATAATTTGGTAAACCTAAACTTGCAAGTGTTCCATATACAGTATGCAACAAGTCTCATTCCCCCCCCCCGGTCCCCCCAAATTCTTCCCTCTTGGGTGTGGGGGGGGAGTTGTGTTCACATGTGATGTGCATCAATTTTGAAACATTTTCAAGCACAGTAGCTCAAATATCAAAGCCATCTTAAAAATAAACTTGGCTAAGAATTACACATCAGTTGAGATTTCAGCGACCCCAGATTTCAGCCTTTTTTCTTAAAATTGTGGAATTTAGTTTTGGGTTGTGTGTTTAGAGGTATTGGAAGCATTACTGATTTCTTGAATGCAATATTAAAACATTGCAATTATAGGGGTTTCATGACAGTGATTTGGCTTTCCGGGTAATAAGGCTGTAAAGCATAATATTTAAAGCCCAAATGAAATTATTCTCATATTTTCAAAATGAAGGCAAGTTCCTCATTTCTAGATCTATTGGTACAGTAAAAACTATTTGTGTATAAAGGGTTCTAAGCACAATGAAGAAAAGGAACAACTCTTCCCTCTCTGCTGCTTTTTTTTCTACTTCTTATGTCTTCTCCATAATCTTGTCAAAGTTATCTAATGAAGGTGACCACATTGGATATTGAAAATAGTCATTAGGTCATTGGGTTTTATTTCTTTGGTTGCAGTTAAAGTATGTGCATAATTGTGGTTAATTTGGTCTTAGTCAGTTTTAACTGTTTCTAAGGTGCCACTTTCAGGCACATTTAATTGTTTTTCTTTCCTCTTCCTACTTATAGGCATTCATCACTGGTAAGCTAAAAGTTAAAGGAAACATCATGCTGAGCCAGAAACTGGGGACAATATTCCAACAATATGCAAAGCTGTGAATTCCCTGCTGAAATGATTTACCTTCTGAAGCAAAAAAGAAACAATTTCAGCAAGAAGGAGAAAGAAGCAGCTCTTTCATTTTTAGAACAACCTGAAATGTTATGCTAATTCTATACTAGATAATTTCCAAAACACTTTATTGCTAAGATGAAAGTAGTCTTGATTCTTGCAGATTCAGACAGTCGATTATTACTGTTTCTTCTCTTTTATTCTATATTGTGAGGCTTTGTACCAGACTTCCTCTGGCTAGTATCCATAATATTGCAGATGATGGGGTTTTATTATACAATTCATTATGAGAGCATCTTATAGGGGATACTACTTGATTTATGTCTCTTCCTTATTCTTCTTTAATTAAAATGCAATTAATATATTTCTTATGGAAGTAAATAAACTTTGTTTGATACTAACCGCCTAATTTTGTTTCTTCTTCCTATCAGTGATGTAAAACAGATTTCTTAGTTAATTAGTTCCTTAGCCTATAGAACTCATCATTTGCTAAAAAGCAAATTACTGGGGATTGATTACTGGTTATATTAAGGGGATAGGAGGGCTGTATTTTATTGTATTTTACTTTGATATGCTTGGTGAATCTGCAACCTGCAAAAAAGACTAAACTGAATTAAGTTGTTATTTAGAAAAAAATTATATAAACTGAAGAATTTTGGAGATTGGTGCATTAATCGCTAGTCTATGATAGATCCTAGGAGCTACCAACTAACTTGATTGACTAGATACTATCCAGAAGAGGTAATTATATAACTGGTTCTGCTCACAGATTTCTAATTTAAAATATTGAGTCATATAGAAGAAATGAAGAAATTCTGAGATTATTAATTTTTTTTTCTGGTCATGCTACATATTATAGTTTGCCATGTCCTGTTTTCTTACTCCTCATTTCTTAATCTGAGTTTCTAATATTTCTGTCAAAAAGACATAGATTTAGTTCACATATATTGCTAAACTGAAATGCGATTTACTTAGCATATTACGTAACTTCTGGTAAATATTTTGTTCATTAAATCAAAGTTAATTAAATGATGGATTAGCAAAATGTGTGAACCCTGCCAATAGAGAAGCTGCCATCATTTGTTAGCTTAATAGCTTGGGAACACAAGTCATAATAAATAATTTTAAATAATCCAGCAGCAAAAATCACAGTACATTTTTGAAACATGCAATAGTTTTGGAGATTAATTTCTGCCATTGGATTGATGTGAAGTTACTGGATGTCATATCATTTCTTTCTGGCTTCTGTTGTAGCATCAAGCATTCTATTCAATGTTATAATAATGAAAATTGGTCTTGACAAATAAAACAAAATATGCAGATGCGCTCAGATCACATCTATTTGAAGCGGTTTAGCACATACTCTTTCTTAGGCATCTGTATCTAAAGGCACATACTTGGAACTTTAATCAAAAGTAGTTTGCAGCAACAATTAAGATTGCTCTAGCTGGGAAAAGCAATAGACAATAGGTACAATGGATGGTATACTTTAAAAAACATCTGTGTAGCACATAAAACAGCTGTTTTGGTTAGTTGCACAGGATTTTGGATGGTGAAAAGGACAAGTTGCTTTCATTTCAGAAGAATGGAGGATGAGATGCAAATATGTAATAAATTGAGAAGGGCAACTAGGTTTACTGTTAGGATTAATGGAGTAGAAACCAAGTAGGATGTTCTGCATCGACAAAGTTAAGGAAAAAGCTGTTTGTTGGTATCTAGAAATTTATTTTTGAATTTGCTTGATTGTGTCTGACCTATATACTAAGCCCTCCTTCTCAAGCCACACCCTCCTAGAAAGACAAACAGCAGGGAATAGCTGGAGGAAGGGATCTTGATTTGGTATGATGCATAAGAAAAACAAGATAGGTGCCAGTCTTCAAATTGCAAAGCAATTCATAAATTCTAAGAAAAGAACCAGCTTCAATATATCAAATCTGAGGGAGAAAATGAAAGTTTCTGAATAAAATGAACAATTATGAGCTTTAGCTTCTGAATTTATTCCTGGTCCAAAGTAATTGAGGAAAAGAGTTATATAGAGTTGCTTACCACTTTAAAAGTACCCATCATTTGTAGTCTTAGATTTGAATTTAACAATCAGAAAATAATTAAAATCCTTAGTGATTGATTCACAGGAAACTAGAGATAATCCGAATAGAAATATTACTAAAGTGCTAGAGATTTTAAAACTGTGTTACAATCAAAGTTGTCAAGATTAAGTGTCTTCATTACAGAGTCCGCCTTGTAATATGATTTATGATTCTTAAGCATTTCTCACAATATTGAACTAAAAAAAGTCTCTAACAATCTTTGTGGAAGAAGTGTATGTACTTGACTAGGTGGCTCAGTGGCTAAAACATTGAGCTTATCAATCAGAAAGGTCGGCGGTTCGAATCCCTAGTACAGGTCTCTTGCGTGAGCAGGAGGTTGGACTAGATGACCTCCAAGGTCCCTTCCAACTATGTTACTATTACTTACATTTACCAAAGTTGTATTACAAGTGTGAATTGAAACTTTATTCCAAAGGCATCCATTTTATTCTTTTCCACTGAATACAAAAATCTTGCCCTGTTTCAAAAATCTGTAGTACAGCCTACTATTCTGCATTGATCTCAGCAAGCGCTGTCTTTATCTATATGCTACTAAAATTCTCCTCATGACCTTTAACTGTGCAAAATGATACATCCTAGGCAACAATTTGGACCAAGGTAGTTCAAATGAGCTAAATGTGTCCAAAATCTCCCCACCCCGAAGTACAGTACATCCCAGCGCATAAGAATGGAATGGAACAATCAGCAAGTTTCTGAGCACATATAAATTGATACTCAAGAGTACAACTAATATAAAGAATTGGAAAGAATTAATAAAGCTTCTCCAGCTTTGTTTAATGTGGTTTACTAATTTTGAATTCTGGGAAAGACTGCTGATTATGGAAATTTTTCTTTTTAAATAATTATCCTTACATGTAGATTGTCCTGGCAGATGATACTGTTTTTTTACTGACCCTCTCAAACAATTTGGCTTCACAATAGAGTAACCAATTTCTAATATATTATAGTACACAATAATTGATATTTTAAAGATACAGTCAGAAAAACTAATATTGCCAGTGGTAGTCTCACTGGACAGGAAAAGAAAATATTGAATATGGAAAATATCTTCATTTTGACCTTTGTTTCTCTGTGAGATCCAAGAGCTCAACTTCAGTAACCACAATAGGCATAATTAGAAAGCAGTGCCATAACCTATATCTTGGCAGGGATTTGGTTCTTTTTCTTAGTCAAAATTGAATTGGATTTCCAGCATTACAGACTGCAAGACATATATGAAAGCTGTTGGGATAGAAGTATAATTTTACATTTTTTGTTAATATGATTTTAGGAAGAGTAATAAAAAGTCATGAATATGCTTTTGAACTGTATACAAACATTTTGGAATATATCAATATATGAAGGACTGGATTTATTTAGCATGGGATATTTAAAAAAAAATATATGATGGGATTATTGGGTCCTGGATTTAAAACTTTGATTGATTCTGCGTATGAACTTGTTCTTTACTGATGTGATCGAAAATTTGATCAATATTATTCCCTATGCTCATAGTTTATAGCTATGTTTAAAAACTGGCTTGTCTTTTATATGTTTTATAATCTGTTTTTGCATCTTTGTCACATGCCCAAAGCGGAGGGAGTGAGGGTGGTTGCCCACAATTCAATGAGCCCCGCCCCCGTGCATGTGTGCACGCCCCCCATGCTCTACCCGCTTTTGGCACGCAATGGTACGGTGGGCCAGGTAGGCCGGTTTTTTCGCCCTCCCCAGGCTCCAGAGGCTTTCTTGGAGCCTGGGGAGGGTGAAAACAGCCTTCCCCACCCCCCGGAGACCCTCCAGAGGCTGGAAACATCCCATTTCCCAACTTCCGGGACTGGAAGGCCTGAAAATCAGCTGACTGGTGTGCACATGCGCACTGGAGCTGAGCTAGGACAACACTCGCGTGCCCACAGATATGGCTCCATGTGCCACCTGTGGCATGCATGCCATAGGTTCGCCATCATGGCCATAGGCATTGGCATTTCAGAGCTCTAGTCAGCCAATTTAAATGTATATGTCTTCTATGACAAATTCTTTTAACAAAGCTGGTTCCAAGCCATATGCCTTGGAACAGCCAGGAACAGCCTTCAGAGTCAGCATAGATGCTTGGAAAAATATGTAGCTACTTCAGTCATTTGAAAAGTCCTTCTTAATACAGGCTCCCGTATATTCTGAAGAGCCTTTTTCAAAATGTTTGCACAGCTCTGATACCTTGATACTTTAGACAAAGGGAATAGCCATTTACAGAGGGCTTCAGGTTATTTGCTTATAGTGGGAAATTATACAATAATCTTGCAGGTTAACAATAATGCCCTGGGATTTTTGAATTTTGTAGTGAGAAACAAAAGTCCCCCACACCCACCACCAAGCCTTAAGGATGCAACAACATAGAAGAACTGTAAGGCAAACGTACATTGGTAGTGAACTATTAAGACCCCCCTCCCCCCAAATATCCAATTTTCTTTACTTCTTGAAGCAAAAGAGACTTTAACCTAACTAAAAAGCTAAAAATAAGGAGCTTGTATGACTTTTAAAGAAGTCTTTATGTTATGTTACGCAGGTTGATGACACAACAGTCACAGGAGAATTAACTGTTCTTAAAACTGGTCTTTTTACTGACCACTTACAGTAGCAATTCCAAAGATAGCTGTCAAATACATTATATTTTTTAATAGATGAATGAAATGAATGCTAAGAGTACAGAAAAAAATTATGGAGTCATTTTTGAACTATATCTTTTGTTTGATGGAAGCTCTCTAAATCTCTTGTATGGAGGTTCGTGGATTTTTTTTTTCTGCTGAAAAATCTGTAATAATTAAGTTTATTTCCCCCAGTGTAGATCCAGCTGAGCCTAAGATCAGAGGTTTCGGTTTTAAGGTCCTTAAAACTCACTTTACATAGTTTTACATGAATTACAGTAGAATAGCAATAGCAATAGCACTTAGACTTATATATCGCTTCATAGTGCTTTACAGCCTCTCTAAGCGGTTTTACAGAGTCAACATATTGCCCCCAACAAATGGTTCCTCATTTTACCGACCTCGGAAGGATGAAAGGCTGAGTCAACCTTGAGCCTGGTGAGATTCGATCTGCCAAACTGCTGGCAGCCAGAAATAGCCTGCAGTACTGCATTCTAACCACTGCGCCACCGCAAGAAGAATATATAGTCTTTTTGTTTTTTGCTTTGTTTCCATGAAGTTTGGCTTATGGTAAAGCACATCAATTTCCCTTGCAAGAAATGGTTGCATTCACAATGCACAGATAGAGAGGTAGACATAGACATAGTTTGGATGGCTAAGGATAATTAAATTTGATTAGGCCCATCTGTAACAAAAACAGACATGTTTTCCTCACAAAAACACGAGGATAGTAATGAAATTACAGTCACGGAGAATATGTAATTCTATTTTTTCAGATAGCAGATAATTAATTATATGTAGCAAAAGGAATGTGTGGCGAAAGACTAAAGTTAGGTGTATAACTTTTAAATGAAGTCTTAGTGAGACCGGTGGTAATGTGAAAGAAAAAGATAAGTTTGATTTAGGCAACAATACAGAGATAGGAAAATCCGAGTACATACCTTTAGTACTACGGCTAAAATGTGCTGTCCTCTATTATGGAAAGAGAGCTAGTAGGTAAATACTTGAACTGCATTGATCAGATCTGAAGAGCAAGGCAGAGGAGCTGTGATGAAAACCCCTGAGAATATTAGTTTAATCAAAGTATATCTTCTATCTTTTCTATGGGAAGAAAGAAAGCACTTCAGCTCAACCAGCCCATTGTGCTATATACTTCACACATAATGATACTTGATATCAAAGTACTTTCTACGGGAAATAATTTTCTCTGCTTTGGAAATCGGAATTCAACTTTATTGTCCCTGTGCATAATTGTGAGCTTTGGCTCTTCTTAAAATGCAATTTCAGTTTGTACAGCCAAGTTAGTTCTTGACAAACTTGTGCTACAGATATGTATTGTCCTGTAGATGAGAGGGCAACTTTTGACTGGATTTTTTTTATGGCTCTCTTTTAATCCTTATACCACATAATATATTATCAAGATAAATTAAACCATATGTCCTTTTCTTATTCTAATATCTGGTATATGAACAGGAGCGGCCTTGTGGGAATGCTGCATAAAGCAACAGTTGATTTAGTTTTTCATTCCAAGCACTTCCTGCTTATTTGAGCCCATGAATACTATTTTGTAACTTGTTCAGGATTTTTTTTTTCTTTTTCCAGGATCTGTGAATCATGGTGGCTGTTGCTTTTATATACGTTCCTCAGTGTCCCCATGTGAGAAAACTGGCCTGAATAGGTTTTATGGGTTAGTTTTTAATTGTATAGCTAGGGGTTTTAAATTGGGGCGGCCGTTTAATTTAATTTATTTTTAATTATTTTAACTTTTATATTGTATGTTATTTTAATTCTCGGCTGTTCACCGCCCTGAGTCCCTTCAGGGAGAAGGGTAGGATATAAATTTAATATATATATATATATATATATATATATATATATATATATATATATATATATATATATATATATATATATATATATATTGTACATCTGTGTGATGAGCATCAGACTGCAATGTGACAATGCTCTAGTTGAAGTGTGTAAAAGATTGAAGGCGAATATATGTGTCCAAGGATAGTGTTGCAGGATCCAATCTGGGTCAGGCACTAGGACCAGAGGTTTTGTCTTCTGAGCTTTCACACTTGTGCTGGAGCCCATCCTCAGGGAATCTCTCTGTGTGCTCTGGGTGTTCTCTGTGTGGTGTTTAGATGGTGGCTGTTTTGTATTTTAGACGTGGATTGGGGTATTGTTATTAAGTCGTTACTCCAAGCATCCTAATCTACCTCTAAAAAGTTACACACAACAGTCACCATATAAATACCACACAGAGAGAAGTTCCCTGTGGATGGGCTCCAGCAGGAGTCCAAAAGCTCTGAAGGCAAAACCTCTGCTCCTGGTGACCAACCCAGATTGGATCCTGTGTAAAAGATTCATCATACTGGCTGAATGAAGTAGCTCTCAACTACAGCCACAACTGGGACTGGAATTTTTGTTGCTAAATTATGCAGTTGTGAATTGAACGAGTCCAGAGATATTTCACAAGAAGTGTCCTCTACTCCTCTGCTCACAACAAAATACCTTATGCCACCGGACTTGAAATTTTGGGTTTAGACAACTTAGAACTTCGCCATCTTTGGTCTGACCTAAGCATAGTACATAAAATCATCTGTTACAATGTCCTACCAGCCAATGAATACTTCAGCTTCAACCAAAACAATAGAAGAGCACACAATAGATACAAACTCATGGCAAACCGATCCAAACTAGACTACAGAAAATACGACTTCAGTAACAGTTGTCAATGCCTGGAATGCACTACCTGACTCTGTGGTTTCTCCCCAAATCCCCAAAACTTTAACCTTAGACTATCTACTGTAGACTTCACCCCATTCCTAAGAGGTCTGTAAGGGGCGTGCATAAGCGCACCAGCGTGCCTACCGTCCCTGTCATAATGTTTTCTTTTATTCCTATCCTTTTAATGTATTTATAATTATGTTTACACTTGTATCTGTCATAAAATGCATGCTTGACAAAAAAAAAAGCATGATCCCCAATTGCCTTTGTAACTTCAGATGTACGGGTTGTTAAATGGGAAGCAGGAAACAGAAGCTGGAAGAGGGAAGCGCCAGATAAGAAGCATGGAGTGCCACAGTGGAGGGAGCCCTGGAAAGCCTGGCACAAAGCATATGTGAGTTTGGGGATGGGTGGGTTTACTACAGTGTGACTTTAAGGAGGCCAGGGAAAGAAAATATGGAGGGGTATTTGCATGCATGTGTGCAAGTATAGGAAGCTGGAGAAAAACATATGCTGTGGTTCTGGGGTTTTGCAATGAAGTACAAAGAAGCAGCCACTCTAGAAACCTTAGTCACCCCAATCTGGCCCAGTAGCACAGCACAAATCCACTGCACTCCAGCATGGCACAAAGACCCTGTGCTCTGGCAAGTGCAAAAGGGCTTCTTGGTGTGCCACAGCTCTTAGAGTGAAAAATGTTAAAAGGATGCTCACCGAGAGGTGTAAATGTAGGACAGACGTACTAGAAGAGGTGAAAAAACTGGAAGCAAGGAGATTTAATGGAATACACACATTGTAAGGAAATTATGGGACAACTCGCTGCAGCCAACTCACCATGGCCATCTTGCCACAGTCAATTTCCTGCAGCCAACTTGACATAGTCAACTCACCATGGGACTTGTGTGATCTCATGGTACTTTAGGCCTCCATTCCCTGCAAATGCACCAAAAGCCGGAAGCAGCAAACCAAAGGCTCAATAGATCTCCCAGTTCCTCTGGAGACCTGGCCGGAGTGGGGGAAATAGGCAGGGCAAATGTTACAGTGTTTCTATGGTTGTTCGTAAGGGTGAATGACTGCCATGGTGCTGCAACATTCATAACTTCGGTACTTTAAGTACTTTGACGGGGGGGAAGGTTAATGTCCTAACTTCGAATGGTCGCTAAGTGAACTGTCGTAACTCAAAAATTATTTGTATAGCAGTTGGTAGCCAGGATGCAATAACTGTACAAGGCACCAGTCAGATCCAGAAAGTCATACTAATCACAGCAGACAGTCCATGCTGTGGTTATCGCTAAAGTGGAATGAAGTACAATAGTCTAAGAATATGGAAATGTTAAGGCAACCCAGGGTGGAAATGTGCATTTGAAGCAGAATCAGAGATGTATTTATGGTGGGTTGGCCCTGGATGGAGAACAACATTGTCAGTTCCTAACTTCCTATATTCAAAAAAGATGAGTTGTTCATAAGTGGCAATAAACAAAGAGACAATGCAGTATATAATTTTTCTTCTACTGCTTAAAGAACATTGTTAGTTTCTTAGGTGTTCAGCTAAGAATTCAGCTGTTTTCCAATTTAGCTGTTTAAAAGCATATTGGAACATCATTCCCCCAGAGATAAGATTGGACCTCATCTTCTTGCTTCTTTGCAAGGCTTTGAAAATGTGATTTTGTCAGCTAGTTTGGGGACCCCATTTTGAGCCAATCAAGTGGTTTGTCCAATTCTCTTGTCACTGCCATGGAGTGGGAGGGGAGAGGAGAGTTAAACTGTGGCTTTTTAACTGTGAATTTTTAATATTGTATAGTGCCTGGAGCAGGGGTGGGTTCTACTTACCTTTACTACCAGTTTGCAACGGGATTGCATGTTGCGCATGCGCAGATTGTTGATGATGACATCCTGGATGGTGGGCAGGGCCTCTCGCCGGTTTTACTTCCCGTTGTTGGGAACTGCTCTGAACCGGGGCAACCCACCACTGGCCTGGAGTCAGTGTGTCAGTTGGACGGCTATATAAATTTGTTTAATAAATAAATACAATAAATATTGCTCCTTTATATTCCTACTAAATTACATGAGCTATAGTCTTTTTATTGTCACTCATATTTCAGAAACATCACAGAAAATGTATCAGTTTATGCCCACTTTTTTGCAAGTAGAACTTTACTTCTAGTCTCTTTAAGACTCTGGATATAAAACACAGTACAAAGTATTTCAGCTGGAAGCTGTATGCACTGTAGAGTCCCAAATAACCAGGATGTAAAATATGCTAAACAAAACTAAATGTTTCAATTGACTTAGCATGTCACAATCAAATTTGTTTCTTGCACTTTTAAATCACCCATTACACACAGGATTTGGGTTCTTATTTGTTCAATATGTACTGGAAATGGTGTTGCCAAGAAGAATTGCTGGCATTTTTCTCTGTCAGGCTTACTGCTCTGTGGCTAGCTTTGCATTAATTTTCCATTGTTCATCTGAGTAGGGTTTTTTTTGCATTGTTTTTATTCTTTGCAATCCAACAGAATGCTGGAAATGAATTATGCAAAGAGTCTCAGGATTCTGTCCAACCATCTGTGTGGCCATCATCAGGTTAAGTCTTTGAAAACAGAACAGAATGGGACAAATTCTGGTGTGGTTGAGAAGCTAAAATGAGAAAGTTTGAGTATGAAAATGGACCAGAACCAGTGATGCTTGATTAGGTATCAAGACATAACAATGCAAACGTATTCATAAAGTCAGTACATTGAGTTTTGCTAAATCACATTTTCTTCTTCTGAAAGATGGAAAGATATGAATTGACCCAAGGTATAAACTTCAAAGAAAAGAAAAGAAAATGTCCCTGCCGTCTGTATCAAGGCTTTTTTGTATTTTCTTTTGTGCCAATGTTATGAACTTCTAGAGGTTTTTGTGACTCCTTTTCGGCAAATCAGTAGAAGAATTGCAATGGACCATTCCCTTAAGTAATCCATGTAATGGCTTTTAGATAACATAGGAGAAGCAAAAGAGAACTAAAGCTTTTTATGCATTTGTTTCAGCTTAATCTAGCTCCATGCTGCTGACTATTATGCCTTCAAGCCATTGGTTTGGCTCTTAATTAGGTTATTCTGGAAGATTTCCTAGCACCTAAGAAGTGTCTTCAGGAATTGGCATAGCATATTAATGAATCACTTTAAAAATGAATGTGATGATAAAAGGACGAAAACTTTGTAGCTTGGAACTCCTGGAGCTGCAACGGGCTTTGAAAGAGTGGGCCTTTGAAATACTTCCATACACTATGCAAAGTGAGTATTTTCCCTGGTGTCATATTTGGTAACCTGCTGCAATTCCCACAGATTTGTAAATGTAAGATAGCAATGCAAGAACTCTCTAAACACTTACTTAATTTGTTCCTTTTATAGACATAAAAGGTATTCTTTTAAATATCATATAGCTGCCATATTCTTAAGCGTGGTTCCCTGGCATGCACCCATAACTTTCCCACTTACAAAATCTATGGTGACAAAATCTGTTATATGCCTACAAAAATGCTTCCTCAATGGGAATGTGTGAGACCAGCAAAGTCACCCTTCTAGATGTTCAATTTTGTCATGTACAAATACTTTTCAGATGTGGAACAAGATGTCAACCTTGTGTCAGCTTTGGAAGCCATATTAGGCCGGAAGCTTCCATGCTGCCACCTTCTCATGTGTGGGAAAGTAGGAGGGGGATTTAGTAGAGGGATTGTCTATAGACATAATAGCATTTTTCCTGTTGGTCAACGTCAGGCCGATCCTGCATCTGGAGAAGGAGTGGTTGGAGTGCTGTCACGAGATGGGACGGGTGGTGATTGGAGCATGTGATCGACTGAGGAGTGAGGGGATGGTTTTGGGAGTTTTGATTTACTGAGGGAAAACCCGGACCTCTCAGATTCAGGTTTTCCCAGATGTGCCAGTTTACCTATTCTAGTAAATAGAACTTCAAAAAATGCTTGCTTCAGAGTTTTTACTTGGGTTTTTTTCTGGAACACTGACACACTATGTTCCTGTGCAGAAAATGAATGCCATCAAGGCAGTCCATATCTTAAGAAGTCAGGCCTTCTATCTTTTAAGCTGGTATCCTGAACCCGTTCGAGTGCCCTATCTCTGAACAACAACTATGGTATAATAATTGCAGGTGAGATTAAGAAAGTTCACTTCAGTCTTGGAAGAAACCTCAAGAAAAATATGCTAATCCTTGTAGCATCTTTACTGAAAAAATGTAACTTCTAATATGATGGGAAAATGCTAAGATATACTAAGATCCAGTTTATTTCTCTCTACCCAATCAACTGCAAAATAAAATTTGTAGACTGCATTTGAACATTTCAGAGTATAACAGTTAATCAAATTCCTTATGCTTATCCTAGACTTTTAGAAGATATTAATGCCATGTAAATCTAGGAAACAGCGTCTTTCTTCTTTTCACTCTTTTTTTCCCTCACAACATGGATGCTTTGGAGATGTTATAGAGCTGCAAAAGAAGGATTGACTTAGGGAAAGTCAGTCCTTCAAAATAGATCAGATCAGGAAATGGAGAACAGTCCTTAATAGAAATAGCTACAGTAACAGTTTCTTGCCAATATTTTGTGTTTGCCTTCTCTCTCTTTTATACCCAGGGATTCATGTGTTTTTGTGTATACCTCTGAGTCTCTGTAATATTCTCCTGCATCTTCTGCAACTGATTTACCTCTACCTATGTTTGAATTTTATTTTCTAGATCATTTCCCTGGCTTCCTACATGGAGTGAAGTTTTATGCAAGAGGTAATTTTTTTCCAAATTTAGTTGGGAACTCTGGGTGACATCCCAATTCAATTAAGAAATGTTTACACCCACAATTCTGTCTGAAGTTATTTTTGTGAAGTAAACAATTTAAAAACAGTTTTCATTAAATTGACAGTTTTCTGTGAACGCTTAGAATTTGCTTACCCTGTTGTTAAGATTGAGAGGAGATATGAGATCAAGAAGCAGTTAAAAGAACAAAAAGGTAAGACTGAAGCAAATGAGAAATTAAATGCATCTTTAATTGTGTGAGACAATAAGAACTAACAAGCCATAACTGTCCAAGAAAACCTGGATGGCATACAAGGTCCAGTAAAAAAAAAAGCTTCAATGGATGTTTTGATTTACAAGATAAAGAGATTTTAATAGAAACTGTAAAATGATTTCTAGACTCATTTTAGATACACTGCACTGAATCTATTGAAACAGACATCTACAGGACACGAGGGACAGAGGAGGAGTTGCCCTACCAGATTGGGAGACTTATTATCAAGCAGCATGCCTGACCTGGATAAAAAAGTGGATTGGGTTGGAAAATAAAAGAACTTTAAAAATTGAGGGTCATGACCTATAGGCTGGATGGCATACATTTTTATGGGGTGAAAAATACAAATTTCATGGATATTTCAAAAGACATATAATCAGGAATTCACTATTAATAATTTGGAACAAAATTAAAAAACAACATTATACGGGAATGCCAAATTGGATTTTGCCCAATGAAATATTAACTCTCCCAACTCTATTAGATTGGACTAAAATAATTAGGTACAGGGATATACTTAATGAATTGGGAAATCTAAAAATGAAACAAGAATTAGAGCATGATTTGAATACGGAAGTACAATGGTGGATGTATTTGCAAATCAGATCAAAATACACAGATGATACAAAGATTAATCAGATACAATTGGAACAAAATGAATTAGACAAGATTATATATGGAAAAGACCAAAAATTAATTAGTAAAATTTACAAATTTTTATTGCGGTATAAAATGGAAGAGGAAACTGTGAAGGACACTATGATTAAATGGGCAAGAAATGTTAATCACACGATAGAGTTAGAGAAGTGGGAAAAGATGTGGAAAATAAATATGAAATTGACAGTATCAATGGCATACAAGGAAAATCAGATGAAAATGTTTCATAGATGGCAGCTTCCGCCAGCTAGAATAGCAAAAATGTTCCCCGGTAATTCACCGAAATGTTGGAAATGCAAGAATAATTATGGAACGTACTATCACCTCTGGTGGACGTGTCCAGTGGCAAAACAATTTTGGACTAAAGTTAAAAAACTATTAGAGTTTTTTAAATATAATATAGTTTTTTATTATAATACAGAAACCAGTAAAAGGAGAGCCAGAGCAATTATTATTAGGGATTCAAACAGAAAACTATACAAAAGAAATTCAATATTTAATATTACATATATTAACTGTAGCCGGTATAATATATGTGCAAAACTGAAAGAAGGAATATCCACCAACAGAAGAGGATTTAATCAAAAAAATCCTCGAATGCGCAGAGATGGACAAGCTTACAAAGGAACTTAAGGAAAGAGATTACTATAGAGTATGGTTTAGATGGTATGATTGGTGTGAGAAAAGGAAAAACGAAAAAAAAGGAATAAAGGGGAAAAAAAGGGGGAATGGAAATAATACTCTATTGTTTATTTTTGTGATAATATGGATTGAATGTGCTGAAGATCAAAGTAAAGAGAAGTCGACACAAAGGAAATTAGATTATTTAAATAGATTAAGATAAAGTTAGAATATATGTAAATAATAAGAATGGATCACCTTAAATGAGCTGTTAACAACGGAAAAATGATTTGTATATATGTGTTGTTAGTTTTGTGTTTGATTTTAATGTATTCAAAATAAAAAACTTTAAAAAAAAAGAAGAAGAAAGAAACAGACATCTCGATCCAGGTTGTGCGTGTGTCTGTGTGCCTGCGTGTCATCATCTTTTTAGATCTGCTTCACGTCAGCAGGAAAATTCAATAAAGTTTACCAGAAACAACAACATATCTTATTTTAACCTTGATAAAATAAACCAATTTTATGATCCTTTCTTTTACTTCTAAGTCTTAACCCTTAGTCCAGTGTTGGCAAACCTTTTCGGCACCGAGTGCCAAAATGGGCATGTGCCTGCATGCTGGAAACCAGAAGAGCAGCTGCCCAGTGCGCATGCACCCTCAGGGAAAGTGACCTTCTGGTTTCCGGCACATACATGCACAATGGCCACCTGGTCTTCCGGTTTCTGGCATGCATGTGTGTGCAAAGACCAGTTGGCTGGCACGCTGGAACCCGGAAAAGCAATGGGTGATGGCTCGCATGCCCAGAGAGATGGCTCTGCATGCCATTTCCAGCACGCGTGCCATAGGTTCGCCATCACAGGCTTAGTCTATTCAAATGTCATAGAATTTGATTTCTTTTCATTTATTCTTTGTCCTAAATTCAATGTAAAAAAATTATCCCAATCACTCACTTGGTTTATTATTTGTGTTTTCTTTTTGATTTTTGAAACATCAAGCAGGTTATTTTATATGTTCAGTGATGGATCCTCTTTCACGTTATTCTTGTAGCTTTTACAAATAATATATCTTATGAAATAAAACTTGTTATTTATCTGCCATTGCTTCCATAACATGTTTTGGACATGGTCAAGTATCGCTATTGCTGATACTAACTTCTGATTTCATTTTTCAAAAGTATTCTTTAGTATTTTCAAGTTAATAAGGTTTTCTGACAATTAGTCCCACTTAATTAATTGTCAATCAAACTTGAGTATTTTTCTCCTTTAACTACAATCTTTAGTTCCCTCTAATGTCCAATTTTCAAAATTTACTTATTGTGTCTTGCAAAAAAAATATAAAAATCCAAACAAATAATTTCCCCATGGGTAAGATTCTTTATAATTAAATCTGAAACCTTATTCCAAATTTATCTGGACTATCAATTCAAATATATATATATATATATATATATATATATATATATATATATATATATATATATATATATATATATATATATATATATATATGTTTTCTCAGGTTTTCGCGGGTGTTTGTATGTAGGTCTTTGGTTATTCGGGTCTTCTCCCACGTAAAATTGGAAGTGTCTTGGCGACGTTTCGACGAAGTCTCATTCGTCATCTTCAGGCTGGTGTTCTCGGCTTCGTGCTTCCAGGAGCAATGTGAGATCGCAGCTGTCTCTTCCTTTTAACTGCTAGTGGGGGTGTGAGCTGATTGGGTGGGAACTTGGCTGTGTTCTGATTGGGTGGAGGTGTGTTCTGATTGGTTAGGGGCTCGGCTGTGCTCTGATTGGATGGGGGGTTGGTTGTGCTCTGATTGGCTGGGGGTGTGTTCTGTTTGGGTGGGGGCTTGGTTGTGCTCAGCTTAGTCTGAGTTGCAGGGGGATTTGAGCTGGTGAGCTGCGTTGTTGTTGTTTGGCTTCGTGTTTGTGGCCGTGCGAGCTCTTCATGGTGGGTGTCAGTCTGCTTCATGTATGGATTGGAGAGGTTTAAAGTGGCTAATGATGCAGCTGCAGTCTGGCTTCTGGTCCTTGGTCGTGGCTCATTATCAGTGTGGGTTTGAGTCTGTTTTCTGCGTGGATGTGTGGTGGTGACATCCTGTGTGGCTCTCGTGAGTGTGGGTCTGGTGTCATTCGTCGTGTTAGGGACCCGTTTGTCAATAAGGGCGGGTTTCCAAATGGCTGGTAGGCGGGAGGTATCGTCTCGTTTGTTCATGCTGTGTGGGCGTTTTTCTATCTCGATGGCTTCTCTGATTATTCTGTTGTTAAAGTGTTCAGTTTTGGCGATAATTCTGGTCTTTTTAAAGTCAATATCATGTCCTGTGGCTTTAAGGTGTTGGACCAGGGAAGAAGTTGGTTCTTCTTTTCTGACTGAGTTCTTGTGTTCTTCTATGCGTGCACTTATTCGTCTGTTGGTTTGTCCGATGTATGTGGTGGGGCAGGCGGTGCATGGGATTTCATATACTCCTTGATTTTCTAACTCAATTTTGTCTTTGGGGTTCCTTAGGATGGTGGATATTTTTCGGTTTGTGCAGAATGCTGTCTTGATGTTATGTTTGTGGAGGATTTTGCTTATTCTGTCTGTGGTGCCTTTTATGTATGGGAGGAGGGCTTTGCCGTTTTCTTGTTCTGTGTCTTGGATTTTAGTGGGGGTTTCTTTTTGGATTAGGTTGGTGATCTTATTTCTTTGGAATCCATTGGATGTTAGTACGTTAGTGAGGGTGTGTAGTTCGGTTTTTAGGTGTTGTTCGTCAGCTAAGCGTTTTGTTCTGGAAATGAGTGTCTTGGCTACAGAGTTGATTTGGGCAGGGTGGTGGTGTGAGAGTGCGTGCAGATAGCGGTTTGTGTGTGTTTTCTTCTGGTAGATAGTGTGTCCTAGGGAGCCATTGGATTTTCTGTAGACTAAGACATCCAGGAAGGGAAGTTGGTTGTTCGCTTCTGTTTCCATGGTGAACTGTATTTTGGGGTGTAGGCTGTTGAGGTGTGTGAGGAAGTTGTCCAGTTTTTCTTTCCCATGTGGCCAGATTATGAAGGTGTCGTCCACATATCTGAGCCAGAGTTTGGGTTTATGATCAGATTTTTCTAGAGCTTGGGTTTCAAAGTATTCCATATAGAGGTTGGCAATGACCGGTGAGAGGGGTGATCCCATGGGTGCTCCTTCTGTTTGTTTGTATTTCTGTCCATTATAGATGAAGTATGTGTTGGATAGGCAGTGGTTGGTCAGATCTAAGATGTGCTTGGGGGGGTTATATTTGTTTTGGATAACTGTCAAGGCTTCTTTGATTGGTACTTGGGTGAAGAGGGGTATGACATCAAAGCTCACGAGTAGGTCACTGGGCTGTAAGTTTTGTTGCTTTATGATGTCTATGAACTGGAATGAGTTTTTTACGTATGAGGTGATGGATTCTGCATAGGGCTGTAGTTGTTTGGCGAGAAATTTGGCTAGGTTTTGTAGAGGTGAGCCTATGGAGCTGACTATGGGTCTAAGTGGGGTTCCTTCTTTGTGTATCTTGGGGAGACCATAAAGCTTAGGGCATCTGGATGATTTCTCTCTGGGTATGATTCTTTGCTGAATCTCTTCGCTGATGGGGGAGGCTTTTATTTTGGATCTGGTGGTTTTTTCCAGGTAGGTGGTGGGGTCTGTGTTTAGGGGTTTGTATATGGAGTCTTGGAGTAGGTTGGTTAATTTGGTTTGGTAGTCAGATGTGTTCATAACCACCGTGGCATTGCCCTTGTCTGCTGGTAGGATTATTATGCTGGTGTCTTCTTTCAGGTTAAGTAGTGCTGTCTGTTCCTCTTTGGGTAAGTTACTTTTGGGTGGCTTGCTGGTGCAGAGGATGTTGGTGATTTCGAGTCTGATTCTGTTTGCATCGTCGGGGTTGATTTTGGTCAGGCTGGTTTCAACTCCGCATATAATGGTTTCAGTGGGGATGCTTTTGGGAGCGATTGCAAAGTTGAATCCTTTGGAAAGGACATTGGTTTCGGCTTTGGTGAGGATCCTATCTGAGATGTTATGTACTGTTTGTTTCATGTGTGGCTGTGAGGGTGGAGGGGATTGTTTCTGGCGTTCTTGTAGTCTTCGGAATTTGTTGGTGTGTGTGTCTGTCTTGAGGGTGGTCTGTGTTTCGGCTCTCCAGACGGCAAGTTGTTTGGATTTGTCCCAAAGTGCGGGGTGGATCTTGTTGCTGAGTTTGAGGTGAAGTGTGAGGAGATCCTTATTGATTTCCAGAACAAAACGCTTAGCTGACGAACAACACCTAAAAACCGAACTACACACCCTCACTAACGTACTAACATCCAATGGATTCCAAAGAAATAAGATCACCAACCTAATCCAAAAAGAAACCCCCACTAAAATCCAAGACACAGAACAAGAAAACGGCAAAGCCCTCCTCCCATACATAAAAGGCACCACAGACAGAATAAGCAAAATCCTCCACAAACATAACATCAAGACAGCATTCTGCACAAACCGAAAAATATCCACCATCCTAAGGAACCCCAAAGACAAAATTGAGTTAGAAAATCAAGGAGTATATGAAATCCCATGCACCGCCTGCCCCACCACATACATCGGACAAACCAACAGATGAATAAGTGCACGCATAGAAGAACACAAGAACTCAGTCAGAAAAGAAGAACCAACTTCTTCCCTGGTCCAACACCTTAAAGCCACAGGACATGATATTGACTTTAAAAAGACCAGAATTATCGCCAAAACTGAACACTTTAACAACAGAATAATCAGAGAAGCCATCGAGATAGAAAAACGCCCACACAGCATGAACAAACGAGACGATACCTCCCGCCTACCAGCCATTTGGAAACCCGCCCTTATTGACAAACGGGTCCCTAACACGACGAATGACACCAGACCCACACTCACGAGAGCCACACAGGATGTCACCACCACACATCCACGCAGAAAACAGACTCAAACCCACACTGATAATGAGCCACGACCAAGGACCAGAAGCCAGACTGCGGCTGCATCATTAGCCACTTTAAACCTCTCCAATCCATACATGAAGCAGACTGACACCCACCATGAAGAGCTCGCACGGCCACAAACACGAAGCCAAACAACAACAACGCAGCTCACCAGCTCAAATCCCCCTGCAACTCAGACTAAGCTGAGCACAACCAAGCCCCCACCCAAACAGAACACACCCCCAGCCAATCAGAGCACAACCAACCCCCCATCCAATCAGAGCACAGCCGAGCCCCTAACCAATCAGAACACACCTCCACCCAATCAGAACACAGCCAAGTTCCCACCCAATCAGCTCACACCCCCACTAGCAGTTAAAAGGAAGAGACAGCTGCGATCTCACATTGCTCCTGGAAGCACGAAGCCGAGAACACCAGCCTGAAGATGACGAATAAGACTTCGTCGAAACGTCGCCAAGACACTTCCAATTTTACGTGGGAGAAGACCCGAATAACCAAAGACCTATATATATATATATATATATATATATATATATATATATATATATATATATATATATATATATATATATATATATATATATATATATGATCAAAGCCTTATTTAGCTTTTTTGCTGTTTATTTCAAAATTTAAAATTTATTAACCCTATGATTCAAATTTTGAACATGATTAGAAAAGAAAGTTGCAAACTTGGTGTCCTCTAAAGATACCTACCATTGTTGCAAGCAAGATGTTTATTCCCATTATGTCCTACTGCTCAAAACCCAATGGCGATGGTAATCTACAATCTCCGTATGAGGAGGGCCTGCTTGGAGCACATGTGGGTGATTTCCCATTCTGTTCTTGTTCACAGACGTTCCAAAAAGCTGGAATACTCATGACTCTTTGTTTTTTACCATGGTCACCATCTTCTTTGAAGAACCTTCTGTAATCCACCATTTCTTCCAGAAAACTTTCAGTCCTAAAAATAGGACTTTTAAATCTGTAATAAATATCCCAGAAATTTGGGATATATGGTTAGATGATTTAGTGCTCCTTAGCCTTAAATAAATCTGTAACACTATTCATATGGAATCTAAAACAAGTCCCTGGACCATATAGCCTATAGAAAGATATTTTAAAAATCTAGGGCAAAGTATCTTTTCCTTTTCCTTTTCCTTTTCCTTTTCCTTTTCCTTTTCCTTTTCCTTTTCTTTTTCCTTTTCCTTTTCCTTTTCCTTTTCCTTTTCCTTTTCCTTTTCTTTTTATAAAATTGAAACATACAAGCCACAATGAATTCCTCCAATCTGGTAGCCAAATAAGTCAAACAAATCATTCTACTATTACTACAATATTGCAAACTAATAACTAAGGTTTTTAAATGCCCTAAATTCTTCCATCTTAGCAGGTCATATAGGTGACAAACTTTCCCAGGACTTAAAAATAAGAAATGCTGGCTTTAGAAAATGAAAAGTTTTTAAAGTAAAGCAGTTACAGTAGTTTCATAAATGAAAATACTATTCTAAACTATAGAAAATAAGATCCTTGAAACTGCATTTAAAGTCCAGGGTGCCATTATTATGTCATTTTTCTCGAAAGGAAACTGATCACACATGCTGAATCACAGTAAGAGATTTATTTCTCTTGTCCGGAACCAATACTAGCTGCACAGTGCACATGTTGGGCTGTAGCCGGTTTGGCTTCAACAAATCTCTTCATGAAGGGGTATGTATATGTGTGTGTGTGTTTACACCCTACTCTGTTCTAATTTTTTCCTTTTCTACAGCATGTAATAATTGATGTATTATTCTGAATCATTTTACTTATTATATTGACTGGTCTCCAATCATTCAATATTTATTTCTTTTCTCTCCTAGTAATCTTCTTTCAAACTGTTTACAGAATATGGAATCAGAAACAAGTCTGTGTTGGATTAATTACATGTGTGCCAAAATAATTTTGATTCTTTTGGAAAGCTCTTACTGTATATTTTTCCTTCTGACTCTCTCTGCTTTGCAGTTGTAACAATAAGTGGAAAAAAATAGATTCTGGAGGGGAAATAAACAGACAAGCATCTACTTATTATCTCTCTCTTCCTCCTTCCCTCCCTCTCTCATCTCTCATCTCTTATCTATCTATCTCTCATCTATCTATCTCTATATTTAGAAACTTCTATCCTATTGCACCAGTTGTATGAGGTCCATTCTTTGCATTCTACACTACTCTGGTTGTAGTGTAGACTACAACCTACTGGTTCTATATTAGAATTTTATTATGAATGCTGGTATTGAACAATTGAGTTCTCTCTGAAGAACACTTTTCTAACTTAATTACTAGATTTGATATATACATAAAAAAAGATTCTCTGGCACTTTTTTTCAAAGAAGGTCATTTTAGGGATTGCTATATAAGAAAATTCTTTTCTTTGGTTGCTTTTTAAAAATCTTTTCCATCAGATTTATGCAATCTTAGAAGAATCACCAGTGTTTTAATTTTATACTCGGTTCCCCAATCTTGTTAGTATTTTTTGAATTATTTTAAAAAGAACTTGCCTGTAGTAGTACACACCAAACCAATTTCAGCTTGGCATAGGGAATTTGATTGCAGTGCATGTCACTTACTATTTCAGAGATAATTAAATTTTGAAAGAGCAGAGTATTGCTTCCCTTTTTAATGTTTGCCTGCCTGGGATTTGTGTGCTGCCCTTGCCTTGTTCTTGGCAGGCTATTCTTTTTTTTCCAGATCAAAACATTCCAATTTTATATATGACATTGTTCTCTTTTTTCATTGATTGAGTAACTTGATTATTTTCTGGAGATTATCCAAAACATTCAATATTAAACACTTTTCACACAATCATGCCAGTATTTTCTGCACGTAGTTTATTCTTTTCTTGAGTAGAAAAATAGGTTAAAGTTTAGATCCGCATTTCTTCTGTTCTAGAAAGGAATAAATAGGACAGAAATGTCATTTGATTTATTTTATTAACACGTTAATCCAGTGATGAAATCCAATTTTTTTTACTAACGGTTCTGTGGGCGTGGCTTGGTAGGCATGGTGTGGCTTGGTGGGCATGGCAGGGGAAGGATACTGTAAAATCTCCATTCCCACCACACTCTGGTGCCAGCCAGAAGTGGTATTTGTCAGTTCTACAGACTACTCAAAATTTCTGCTACTGGTTCTCTGAGCTGCTCAAAATTTCTGCTACCAGTTCTCCAGAACCTGTCAGAACCTGCTGGATTTCAGCCCTGCGTTAATCTAAGTTGTATATCGGATTACTCTTTAATCACCTGTTTAATTATTTTCCACTTTTGTATCATTTGGTGACAGTTTCTGGAGGGGTTAGGAGAAGAGTAAAATGCAGCCTTGACCTACTGTGTTATTTTGCCAAGTGTTAGGGCAGTGATCAGGTGCCCAGGCAATTTATTCTTTTGGTTCCAGAGACAATGAGCACCAACAAATAAAATTTTTTTAAGGTTTATTATTAATTCAGTTGAACAGATCTAAACACATAACATAAAAAGCGTATGTACCAAGCAAGATGATACCCAAATCTCTCACAAGTGGTCAGGAGCTCCTTAATAGCGTCAGCAGACATATCCCAAGAGTGGCCAATTTCTACAGTACCCAATGCTAGATTCTGTGCAGAAGTTCCCAGCCTCAAGATCAGTTCTAAAGTTTTATTAAAACTTGGCACCAAGACTTTATGACCCTGCTTCTATGCTCATGAGACTACAAAAACTGACCTTGAGCAGGTGACTCTTGAATGAAGGATGGGAACAGAAAGACAGAGACTTTCACAGATTAAAAAAAAACTTTGCAGCTATGTGAAGATTCTCGTTTCCCCTTCCTCCTTTATTTGACAAACAAGAATGAAAAACAAGCACGCTAGCTCAGAATGAGCCCTAAACGTTTAGGCCTTTCTTAATATGAAGGAGAAATCAAAATATGTCACTAAACTCCTTGGAATAAGAATGGTCTTCCACGTTGCCACTATAGAACTGTGTATATATATTGCAAATATTGTTACAGAAAAGTCTAGGAACTAAGGTAAGGACAGCAAATAACTGAAGAGATTGGATAAGTAAGATATGGTGAACCAACAATCACATTGTGATCTCCAAAAATGAAATGTTTGGACAAAGAAAAATACCAACCCACCTAAACATTAGGTGATAAGAAGGGAAGCAAATTTTAAAGCAATGGAGGCCATATTTTTCCCTGTCTGCCCATTAAACTGATTCTACATAGTTTGAGAGGCCCAGAAACTTCATGTTCTATCAGGGTGATAGATTTGTAGTTCATTCTGGAGAGAAAATTATCCAGTAGAGTATCAGTAGTTATAGAGTATATTTACACTCCATAAATTATGGTATTTTTATTTATATAGGTTTTAGAGTATATTTATTTATAAAATATAAGTGAAAATATAAGTCCATGCTTTTTAAACCACTGTTCTAGACACAAAGAGATTAAGGCCATTGGCCCTGCCTTTTTTGGTGAAAACATGGGGTATAAATTAAGACTGTGAATTTTGTTTAGTTGCTTCTGATGAATACTGACAATGCCCAGAGGTTTTTTGAGTACTTTCCAAGAAGAAGAGTTATTCATACACCCTCTTGAACTAGAATGGAAAGAAACTTGACACAGTTAATGGCAGCATGCCAGCTGCACCAATCACAGCATATTTATGAATATGCATATTTGTATAACAGATTAGATAAATAAGGGGTCAACAACCATGTTAAGGTAGTGGAAATAAGGATTATGTGAGTTTGTTTAAAGCCAACCAAAGTCTCAAAATTACATGGAAAAGCAAAGGAAGCCCAGCGGTTAGTGGGATACAGTTTCTACATACAAAGTATGGGGACACACACTTTATTTGTTATGTAAATGGCTGCAATTTCCATTGAAAGCCTCTTTTGAGTCCTTTTCATTGTTATCCATCTCAGTAACAGACTCCTATCACCCAATCATTGAAATCTTGCTGCGTGAAGCTAAATAGAAGACAGTGTCACTTAAGAAGTAATTTGCATAATTACAGCATTACAAAACCAACACTTTATTATTTATTACAATGGCTTTTTATTTTTATCAGATATTAAAGCAGGAAACTTTTGATGCTACAAACTTATACAAAGGGATTTCTTCATCTCCTTTTTGACAGCAAAAAAAAAAAAAAGAACCTTTTTTTTTTGTTGTTGTTGCTTAGGGTCAGACCAAAATGTAGAAAAGAGCACATATGTTTGATTTGTACGCTTGTTGTGTGTGGCTGGTGCACTGGATGGTCACGATGACAATAACATTTACAATTTAAAGATAAACTTAGAGGAAAGTATAGCAAACTTTAACAAATTTTGGATGCAATGGACAAGATACTTCCATACAATATATGTTTTGGATGCATATAACCACATTCACATTTCAAGTAAAATATATGCATGAATAAAAATCCCATTCTGATTTAATAAACTCTTTTTTTAAAAAAATAATCTTTATTAAATATTTACAATAAAATTAACACACAATAATGATTGAAAAGCAATATAGGAAGCGAAATATAGAAACACCTAAACACAGGACTAAAACCAAACAAAAAACATGACTAACCGAGAGTTAAGCTCAGTCTCCAACTAATATTAACTAATATCATCCTAGCCAAACATTTCAATGCAATCAAGTTCTTTTTACTAACTACAAAACAATTGGTCTAGATTTAATAAATTCTTGAATGAGAATTGTTATGTATATATCTATTTTGTGCAGGAAATTCAAATGCATAGTGAATTCTGATTGGTTCTTGGTTGCCCCTGGAAAGTATATAAAGAGGGCTGATGCCTGTGAGTTTTCGCTGAAGTCTCACCCTGAATTAAAGAGCTGTTGTTACTAGCCTGCTTGTGCCTCTCGTTATTCCCGCGCTACAACATTGGCGATGAAGGTGGGATTGAGGCCACAAGAGGCAAATCAAAAAGAGCTTGGAGTTTCAGCCAGGGTGACTAGCGAACACGGAGACGCGGCATGTCTGCCTACGTTCTGCCAAAACCCTTCGACCCGACCCGAGAGAAGTGGGGATCGTATCTGACAAGGTTCGAGTGCTCCCTGGAAGCGAGCAAAATGCAAGGGCTCTCCACGAACAGAAAACGGGCTCTGTTCTTAAGCCACTGCGGGCCAGACGTATTCGAAATGGCCGAATCCCTCTGCGAGCCAACCCCAGTCCAGACGGTCCCCTGGGACATCCTTCAAGCCAACCTGAAGGCCCACTACGCTCCAGTTCCATCCAAATTCGTTCAGCATTACGAACTCCGGCAAAGAGTTCAAAAAGAAGGGGAGCCGGTCAGTGCTTATGTGGCCGCGCTTCGAAAAGGCGCTACGCATTGTGACTACAGAGACTTAGATGATGCATTGCTTGAACAACTGATTTGCGGGGTTCGTGATACCCGGTTACAAAGGCGTCTTCTAGCCAAGCCAGAGCTAACGCTAGCTGGCGCACTAGATGAAGCCCGAGCACACGAGGCATCAACAAAAGCGTCGGAAGCGCTGCAGCGTCCCACTTCAAGCAAGGACAGGCCGAAAACAGCCCCGGTCCACAGAGAAGAGGTGCGAACCAGCACAGAGGAAGAGTCGGATGAGGACGTCTTCCATACAGATAAGAGATCGAGCGAACAAAGCCGCCGCCACGAGAACTGCCCCAGCTGTGGCGGGGATCACGAGAGACAGTCGTGTAAATACAGAGAAGCCATCTGCAGGCATTGCGATAGAAAAGGCCACCTAGCACGAGTTTGGAGAGCTCAACTTCCGCGTAGTCGAAAACCACGTGACTACCACGACCAACCAGAACCGGCTCATTCAAAACAGCCAATCAAAGATGACGGCGCGAGAAAACAGCGCGAATCTCAAAAGCGGGAAACCTACAGCACGACAATCGGCCAAGCCAGCACACCCGACAACGAGAAAGTCTACACGAAAGTAGAAATCGATGGCAAATTGTGCGAAATGGAGATCGACACCGGGTCTACGTTATCTATCATGTCCTGGTCAACACTCAAGGCACTCCTGCCCAAGCTTCATAAAAACCAGCTATCCCAACAGAAAATCTGCCTACTCGACTACCAGGGAAACCGAGTTCCCATTGAAGGCGTGGGCACATTCCGGGTCACCTACGGCGAGTTCCAGAAAGAGCTGCCCCTGACCATCGTCAGCAAGCCCCTTCCGAGTCTACTGGGCATGAAATGGTTCCGAGCCCTCGGCATGGGCTTCATGGGCGTCCACAACATCAACGGATCATCACTGAAAGAAACACTGCTTCACGAGTTTCGGGACGTTTTCGAAGAGACTCTAGGCAAGTACGTGGGGACCTCTATTTCTTTCAATTTAGACCCCAACGTAGCGCCAATTAGACTGAAGGCAAGGCGAGTTCCCTTTGCCTTAAAACCCAAAATCGATGTGGAGCTCGACAAGCTCATTAAGCAAGGGGTGCTAGTTTCTGTAGATCACGCTAAGTGGGAAACCCCAATAGTTACTCCAGTTAAAGTGGATGGCTCAATTAGAATTTGCGCTGACTATAAGTGTTCGATTAACAAGGCGTTGCAGCAGAGCGCCAATCCGGTTCCTATAGTCCACCATCTACTACACTCTCTGGGCCCTGGCAAGCTATTCGCGAAGCTGCACCTTGCGCAGGCATACCAGCAACTGCCAGTAGATGACGCCACGGCGGAATCACAGACAATAGTAACCCACAGAGGTGCCTTTAGATGCACCAGGCTTCAGTTTGGGGTCAACATCGCCCCAGGACTTTTTCAAAGTACTATGGAGCGTCTCCTACAAGGCCTCCCAGGCGTCGTCCCGTATTTTGACAACGTTTTGATTAGTGGCCAGGACGAAGTGCAGTTGGGCCAAAGGGTTAGACAAGTCCTAACCAGATTCAGAGAAGCGGGACTTAGACTTAAACGAAATAAATGCAGGATAGCAGTGCCATCAGTGGAATTCTTAGGCTACAGAATCGACGGCTCAGGCATTCACCCCACAGAAAGCAAGGTGAGGGCCATCCAAGGCGCGCCCACCCCCAAGTCAAAAGCTGAGCTGCAGGCCTTCCTGGGCCTACTCAATTTCTATACAATGTTTTTGAAACACAAAGCCACTATTGCGGAGCCTCTGCACAGGCTCCTTGGAAAAAACATTCCGTGGGTTTGGGGCAAGCGAGAAGCGACCGCTTTCAACGCAGTAAAGAGACTTTTGTCCGAGGACAGTTTCCTCATTCAGTACAATGCTGAACTACCTCTGGTGTTAGTCTGTGATACTTCCCCCTTTGGCGTTGGCCCAGTTTTAGGCCATAGACTGCCGAATGGGTTAGAGGCACCCATTGCCTATTACTCTCGCACTCTGTCTAGTGCTGAAAGGAACTATAGCCAGCTAGATAGGGAGGCACTAGCGGCTGTAGCGGGGGTCAAAAAATTTCACGAGTATTTGTTTGGCCGCACTTTCAAACTCATTACAGACCACCAGCCTCTTTTGGGACTTTTGGCTGGAGATAAACTGACCCTGGCAGCCCTCTCCCCCCGGATGACCAGATGGTCCATCTTCTTGGCCGCATACTCATACAAACTGCTCCACCGGCCGGGCAAAACCTTAGGACATGCTGACGCCCTCAGCCAATGTCCTTTGCCAGAACTATTGGACAACCCGACCCTGGAAGCCCCGGTTTTACTGCTGGACATTGTTTCCCCGGGCCCCATTTCCTCAAACGAGATGGCAAGGGTTTCTGCCAGAGACTCTCTTTTGTGCACAGTAATGGGCTGGGTAACGAAGGGTTGGCCTACCAAGGTGGACGGTGGTGACTTCCAATTGTATTTCAACAAGAAAAATGAACTGTCAATGTTGGGGGGTTGCTTGTTGTGGGGTGACAGGATGGTCATCCCTTCGTGATTAAGGCACAGGGTTCTGGAAATGCTGCATGAGGGACACCCTGGGGTAGTTCGCATGAAAGGCCTAGCTCATAGCTATGTTTGGTGGCCACATCTCGACCAAGATGTCACTGAGTGGGTGGGGAAGTGTAGGCCCTGCCAGGAGTCCCGCCCAGATCCCCCCATAGCACCCATTCGGGAGTGGGAAAAACCAAAGGGACCATGGGGGAGGATTCACATAGATTTCGCTGGCCCGTTCCTGGCCAGAACTTTCTAATTATTGTAGATGCATATTCTAAGTGGCTCGAAATTGCCCTAATGCCATCGACCACTTCTGAGGCCGTAATCAAAGTACTCAGAAAACTATTCGCAACACACGGGTTGCTGGACACTCTAGTGTCCGACAATGGGCCCCAATTCATGGCAACTCAATTCGAAGGCTACCTAGCCGAACTAGGCATTAGACATGCACTATCCGCTCCTTTTCATCCGGCTTCTAATGGCCTTGCTGAACGATTTGTAAGAACGGCCAAAGAAGCCCTCTCCTGACTCGATGCAGGGGACTGGCAAGCTAGGATAGACGAGTTCCTAACAGTACAGCATGCTACCCCGTGCCCCACTTTGGCCCGCAGCCCGGCCGAACTTTTAATGGGCCAAAAGCTACGATGCGTTCTAGACAGACTGCATCCTAATTACTCCTCTGATAGTTTCACCGGGGAAGGGGGAGGACTAAGACACTTCGAAGTAGGATCACTAGTCTTTGCTAGAAGCTACACCAATGGGTCATTATGGGTAGAAGGAACCATCATAGGAATTACCGGTCCAAAGTCATACACAGTAGATATCGGGCATGGTAAAATCTGGAGGAGACATATAGATCAATTGCGTAAACAATTACCAAACGAAACCCAATGTCCTAACTACCCAAGTCTTTCCGACACAGCTACCTCAAGCCTGAGTAAGCCGGAATACTTATCTGGCAACCCTGAGTTCCAGCGCCACCCCAGCGAGCCGACACTCCCAGCCGAGGATCGCCACACTTCCGGAGAAATCCAGGAGGTTCCATTAGTGGAGCTGGGAGAGATGGGAGGTCCCTCCGACCAACTCGACGCCTCACCAATAACTGAACTGCGCAGGTCAACCAGGATTAAGACACGCCCTGGTCACCTGCGTGATTTTGTATGTAAATATGTAAATAGATAGAATAAGTGCCTTCTGGGAAGGGAGGGGTGTTGTGTATGTATCTATTTTGTGCGGGAAATTCAAATGCATAGTGAATTCTGATTGGTTCTTGGTTGCCTCTGGAAAGTATATAAAGAGGGCTGTTGCCTGTGAGTTTTCGCTGAAGTCTCACCCTGAATTAAAGAGCTGTTTTACTAGCCTGCTTGTGCCTCTCGTTATTACCGCGCTACAACAAGAATTAATTCTCTTCTAGGAAGAATAACAATTTTAAACCAGTCAAGAAATGTTCACAGTTTTGCTCTTTGGGGTTTGGGTGCCAACTTATAATATTTTAATTATATTTATAGTCACTTAACATATTTTTTCTAGTCATTGTAAGATTTGCCCATCAACATTCTCATATTATCTGATTTCAAATTAGGAGTCTAAGAAAGCTTCTTAATTAACATAACCCTGTTATAATGCAGGACACAGATTCCATTAGTACTGTATGCACAGCTGCCGAAGGATGAACCAGTCCATGGACAGCACTTCATGGTAAGCAGGGCCATTATAGACTATTATGTGCGTATTGGGCAACCACTAAAACAGGTGGCAGGGGCTGATATTTATTCCTAAAGAGCCTATATTCACTGGATTCTGCAAGATAACAGTCATGTTGCAATGAAACAAACCATGCTGAGACAGTCCACTGAATCAGTATGTGTGTGTGTGTATGTGTGTGTGTGTGTGTGTATGCATTTTAAAAACCATACATTTATTTCATTTACTGCTATTATTTCAGTCATTGAGCTCAAGTGTAACCCAACTCATTTTACCAGAGCAAAAAGAAATCCACTGAGTGTTTAGGTCCAGGAGGGTTTTCCCATTTCTACCCTGGTCTTATTAATTCCATGGCACAGTGTCTCTTTCATTTGTGTTTGGTTTAAACATACTGTAACATAATAATTTCTGGAATATACATTATCTATTTTTCTCTTGTTTCAAAGACATAACACATGAAAGAAATAACACTCATTTACATCAACAGGTATGCAAGTGGTTATCCAGATCTTTTGAGCTACAGTTGAACCATGCCATTTTCTTCTCTTTAATTCTTGTAGAGCTTAAAATGTAATTGAAATAACTATAATTTCAGAAAGTACCATCCACACAAACTGTTTTGAAAAGCTTTTCTGTGTACTAAATGGGGTGTGCAAATCTAAGGTGACCAGATTTTAACATTGGTAAAGAGGGACATTGTGGGTGTGGCTTATTTTGTGGGCGTGGCTAGCTGGTCATGTGACTGGGTGGGCGTGGCTAGCTGGTCATGTGACCGGGTGACCATGGCTATGTGTATAGGGTAAGGTGAACAGATTTTAACATTGGTAAGAGGGACACCATTGTGGGCGTGGCTTATTGTGTGGGCGTGGCTTGGAGGCCATGTGACTGGGTGGGCGTGGCTAGCTGGTCATGTGACCGGGTGGCCATGGCTGTGTGTATAGGGACTACTCAGAGGGCTGAAAAGTCATTTCTGACAGGTCCTCGCACTTTTAACTGGTCCTCACACTTATGACCATCCTCACATTTATGCCCGTGCAGCATTCTTAACAACCATGTCACTCATTTCACAATTGCTTCTCTTCACCATGGTGACAAGATAGGGCAAAAAACGTAAAATGTGAGGACAGTCGTAAGTTCGACGACTGGTCAAAAGTGCGAGGACCAGTCAAAAATAACTTTTTCAGCCCTCTGAGTAGTCCATATGCACAAAAGGACTAACCAGAGGGCTGAAAAAAGTCATTTCTGACAGGTCCTCACACTTTTGACTGGTCTTCACACTTATGACCATCCTCACATTTATGCCCGTGCAGCATTCTTAACAACCATGTCACTCATTTCACAACTGCTTCTCTTCACCATGATGACAAGATAGGGCAAAAATGTAAAATGTGAGGACAGTCGTAAGTTCGAGGACTGGTCAAAAGTGCGAGGACCAGTCAAAAATAACTTTTTCAGCCCTCTGAGTAGTCCATATGCATAAAAGGATACAGTAATAGAGAGGGATGAAGGGAAATTAGAGTAGGAGTGATGGTTAAGAGAGGGAGGAAGAGAGGAGGAGAAGGAGAAAGGAAGAGGAAGTAGGGAGGAGAAGAAGAGGGGGGGGGAGAGAAAGTAAGAAGGAAAGAAAAGAGAGGTGGTAGGTTTGAGGAGAAAGATTGCTGTACAATAAAAAAGATGAAAGGGAAGAAAGCCAACCCCAAACAAATATAAAGATATTAAGATAAAGAATGAATTGTTAAACTTTAAAGAATAAAAGAGAACAAATATGAATAAATAGCAATAATTAGAAACACACATACATACAATGTATTTTCTTTGAACAGAATATTTGGCTGGTTCACAAATTTAAACAGTGTTTAGTCATTTCAATTAAATTTACAATTTCTATATTTCCTTTTTGCCATATTTATTCCTCATCTATTTTTTTAAAAAAACAATTTTACCCTTCATCCTCATCTCTAATCTTAATCAAATTCAATTTTTCCCTTCTATTCTATTTTATACCCCTTCCCATTGTCATCTATTTTTATATCCATCCTCACATTGGTTAATTATGTAATTATGTAATACAGTTGTTTAATGCAAATTCAACATTTTAATATAAATCAATTAGTTATATAACTATCTTTTTTGTATATTAATCAATATGAACATGAATATTCCAATTATTTCCATGCAATCCAATTTCTTACAAATCAATTAATTATACTTACCAATAATAATAAACCAAATAATTTCCCCCATATATTCCTCCAAACCACAACTTAACCATTTCTGCTTTCAACACAGTATACAATTAATAATATCTCAATTATTACAATTCCCTAGTTAAAAAGAGCTTTTTTTTCTTTTGTGTTTTAAAATCTTGAACTCTCCTCTTTTGCCCTAAATAATTTTCCATTGTTTGCACTTACCTTTTTTGGTGAGGAAAAGGAAAATAAATCTGCTGCCTAATTTTCCAACGTTGCAAGCAAACCGCAAAGCCAACAGCCTGTTTTACTTTCAGTTTCGTTTTGAGCTTGGTTTGCACAAAGAGGAAAAAAAAACTGAGCAATTTAGCAAGAGCAGAGCCCTGTGCAAATCAGCTGAGAGGGGGAAGCCGAGCTAATTAACCTAGGGCGGCCCTTTGAAGCCCCGCGGCAAGAGTTTAAACAGGTTTTTTCCCTCTAGCCATCAGCGGGGATTCAGGAGGCAGCCGGGAACCAGGAGGCAGAATGAAAAATCGGGACTTTTTTAAAATGCCGCGGGACGCGGGACAAATTGCTCGAAAGCGGGACTGTCCCGCCAAAAGCGGGACGTCTGGTCACCTTATGCAAATCAGTTCTATGATAACTTTTCCACCTAAAAGTAAGAAAATACGTAGTACCAAATATCTCCACCCTTCCCTGTAAAAGTTCTTTTTTATGCTATTCAGGTTTACAATTACTCATTTTCTTTAATCAAAGGTATGGTGTGGCAGCTGCAAATCATACTGGAAACTCACAAGCAGATTCCAATAAGCATGCTGGGCTCCCTTCCTATGGATCACAGCTTTAAAAAGGATAATTACAGCAGCTGTGAAGTCTGTTTGATTTTTTCCCCTCTTTTATCCTCTTCATTTCATTCTTCTAAGTAATGGAATGATATGTACTGATTGGAACTGAAGCAATTGGGAGATTTGGAATTGTTGATGAAATTCTTGCCAAGAACCCCTGCCAAGTTCTAGAACCTCCTATTTCATGTCCCCTTTGTAATCAGGAAAGCAGAAAGAAAAGAAGATGAAGCAGAACCCACCCCTCCCTCACATTTTAAAGAATGGACAGTGCTAAAAGAGGTAGGCAGAGACAGAATCAATTCTGTCAATCAATCAGAGGCAGAAGGTGAGTTTGCCAAAAAAAAGTATGGAATTACGATTGCTATGCAAAAGTTTAAGTGGTCTGTTGAAAATACCATAATCAATCCCACTGGCCACCCAAAGTTAATACTCCAATTTTTGCCAGGTTGTTTTGCATATGTAGTAGGGGGAAATTACATTCATTTACTTTTTTTTTTAAATTTGATTTATATGCCGCCCTTCTCCGGAGACAAAGGGCGGCTTACAATGCGTTAAGCAATAGCCTTCATACTTTTGTATATTTATACAAAGTCAGCTTATTGCCCCCACAAACTGGGTCCTCATTTAACCTACCTTAGAAAGGATGGAAGGCTGAGTCCACCTTGAGTCTGGTAAGATTCGAACCTGCAGTAATTGCAGGCAGCTGTGTTAATAACAGGGTGCTTTAAACCACTGTACTACCAAGGCTTTATTAAACACACATCCACATCCACATCCACATCCACATCCACATATACATATACATATACATATACATATACATATACATATACATATACATATACATATGCAAGCATACTAAAAAGCAGAGACATGACCCTACCAACAAAAGTGTGAATAGTCAAGGCTATGATTTACCCAGTTGCAATGTATGGCTGTGAAAGTTGGACTATAAGAAAGGCTGAGCACCAAAGAATTGAGGCCTTTGCACTATGGTGCTGGAGAAGACTCCTATGAGTCCCTTGGACTGCAAGGCAATCCAACTGGTCACTCCTAGAGGAGATTAACCCTGATTGCTCTTTAGAAGACGAGATCCTGAAGATGAAACTCAAATACTTTGGCCACCTAATGAGAAGGAAGAAGAGCCTAATGCTGGGATTGATTGAGGGCAAAAGAAGAATGGAATGACAGAGAATGAGGTGGCTGGATGGAATTACGGAGGCAATCGGCGTGAGTTTAAATGGACTCTGGGGGCTGATAGAGGACAGGAAGCCTGGAGGAACATTGTCCATGAGGTCACGATGGGGTCGGACACGACTTTGCGACCAACAACAACATAAATATACATATACATAGAAGAATGAAGTTGATAAAATATAATTCTACAAGGTATTTTGTTTAAATTATATCCTTCTGAGAATAACACTGTGAATGTTATCAGTAATTAATACATTCTATGTCTTAAATAATGATTCCTGTATTAATGAGAAATATTGTATCTCTGCTTTTTGATTTTTATTTATTTTTTTAATTGAAACTGAGAATTCTTTAAGATAATTGGTTCATTCCAGATAGAAGGAAGAAAGGGGCAAATAAACATTCATTTGGAAATTCTAATTTAGTGAATAAGTATTATTTAAGAAATCAGAGTAATTAATCAGTGAATTACTTTGAAAATATTGATTTATTTCTGAGGCTTGTGAATATAATAAAAAGGGATACATCCATAGAAATTAATTTCCAGCCCTTTCCCAAAAGGTGAAAAATTGGTTTTCTGTGAGAATGACCGATTAGTGTTTCCTAAAATTTCTGAAGGGACTTGGTCCTTGCTCTTCCCTTGTGGCAAATAATCTCTGTAACTGCATTTAGAATATTAACAGAACTAGGGCAGCTTGAAATCCTTATTCAAATCTGTTTTCAGATACCTGCTAAACACTTTCCCCCATCGCAGGATCAGTTTTCAAGTTAGAAAACTGCTATTTCCAAGGTTAAACTATATGTCCTTTGTATATTTGGATGATTACCATCACACTCTCCATTTCATCTGACTTCTTTTATTACAGTTTACATCTACTAATTCTTAATGGGAAGCTGGCAGTTGTAAAGCCAAGTGCTAGCCTCTAGCATCATCTTTATTTCCAAGACCTTCTAAGAGCTCCATATTGATTCCAATGCACATTCTGAGAAAATAAAACCAATGGGGTGGCTTCAACACAGTGCTATGTTTAGAGGAAATGGTCTATTTGCTCAGGGGAAAAAAAGATAAAAAATTAACCTGGCATGGTACAGAGTAGCCTGAGGAACTAGAAAGAGTACCATGCAGTAACTGCATTCACTTGCTTTCATTTACTCTTGTAACTAGCCACACACAGTTGTTTTGTGGACAGACAACTTTATGAAAATTCTATAAAATGATCTACACATTCCAAATGTTCTCACTAGCCCCAAAACTGGAGTCTCTTAGTGCTAGACTTCAGGCAAAAATAGGTCTATTATCTGACCCTATTAATGGAATTTATCAAGAATTGAGCTTGGAATTTTCCACATGCAACTATTTTATGTAGATCTTCCCTTTTAATTTAATTTTATGTAAGATGAGCTTCTATTGGTAGGTCTACTCATAATATACTTCACTGAGCATTTAGCAGGGGAATGGGCAATATAAAATATTCACCATAAAGGACAACTATCTGGATGGTTATGGGCACCAGCAACGTGTAATTACATACAAGAATGGTTTTGGCTCTGTGTGGGACACCATTTCCTCTCACTGAAGAAAGTAATTCACTACTTAATGAATACCTACAAATCCCTTCAGTAGTTAAAATATGTATAAATATGTTAGCCTCTGGCTAACTATTAATGAACATTCCAGTTATACAACTATTGGCCCTACAGCTCTATATAGTTGTCCTCAATGCAAGATAGGATCCTGATTGGTCCAGGATTCCAATTTGCACTTAAAGAAGCCCTTATAAACATCTGTAGGTAAAGAAGTACGGACTGTTCACTAGTTCCTAAATACATACTGTAGTTTCATCTAACAGAACCATTCCTTGTTTCTACAGATATTTAAGAAAGCATTCTTCTCAATGTCTGAGTAAAAGTCCATGGAAATCAGTTTATATTTAATTAATGAGAACTGATAATATAAGATGTTCTCATTATATGTAAGCATCTTTCCACTCTTGGAGTAGGATATCATAATTTGCCATTGGAATTGATGAATTAAAAAAAGCTAGCATTTAGATGATTTTTATGGCTGTTCATTTGGAAATGTGACTACGGGAGACTAAAAGTAAATTAAAAATCTAAGGCTACAACAATTTTACAGAAAGACAATTACAACAACAGTCAAACACAATGTTCCTGAGCTGATTGAAAGTTAAGGCAGATTATGATCTTTCTAGCAATCTATTGCAAGGTTAGTACATGGTAGAAATGTTGCTTTACTTAGTGTATGGGTACTTAAATCAAAGTAATATTTTGGATACTATCCAGTTTCCAGGATCTTCTCATTCAGGGGAAACACAACAAAATGCGGATACTATTTCCCATAAATTATTTGGTTATTTCAGATAAAGTTTCAGGAAAACCTGATATTTAATAAGTAACTTTTTTCTGGCCTGGTGGAAAACTGCTTTTATTACAAGATAAATGAGATCATACACTTGATAGTTGAAGGAAAGCTTATCTGTAAATAAGGCCTAAAACATGTAATAAACAATAGTCTACAAAAAGATGGGAGAATGCTTTTCTTATTTGCTGGCTGGAGCTGCATAAATTTCAGTGTATTTCTGGTTTTGTTCTCATAAACAAATCTTAAGTGAACTCTGAAATTAGAAGAGGTATTCATGGAAGCCAATGCTCATCAGAGGATGACTACATTTTTTTTCAAGCCGAGAAATCCACTTATACATGAGAAGACCTACTTTAATGCAGGGTTGAAATGCTCCGGGTTCAGACCGGATCACCTGATCCGGTAGCAATGGTGGCGGGTGGTTCGGAGAACTGGTAGCAAAAATCCCAGCTCTCCCATGCCCAACTGAGCTGCACAATCATCAGAGCCTTTTTTTAATTTTTAAAAGCATTTTTTCTACAACCTCTTCGGCTGAAGAGGTTGTAGAAAAAATGGTTTTAAAAGTAAAAAAAAAAAAAAGTTGGCCATGTCCACCCAGTCACATTACCCCCCTCCCCAAACCATGCCCACAGAACCGGTAGTAACAAATTTTACATTTCACCACTGCTTTAATGGTAATATAGAATATTCATTAGATAAATTTTCTACTTATGTCTAAAGGTAGTTTATAAGCCTCAAGGCACTAATTCCATGTCTTAATTCCCTCCCCTCTCCCAAGAAAGTAAAAACTAAGGGCCAAATTGTTGGCCAAATCCATTACTTTGGGGTCCACAAATGGGCTGCACATTTTTTTACAACTCTAATTTAAGGTTATGAATGAAATAGAGTCCTTTACTTGATCATGAATTACTCTTAACGAATCCTGTTGTAGCATTATGTGCAAATGACTAGGATCTTATAAAATTGTACTGATTCTCAGCAGTCTATTACTACATCCAGAGCTTGTGAAAATTCTGAATAATAGTCAGCATAACTATCATCCCTGTGAGATAGGTAGGTCAGGTCAAGAAACGGGAATGGCAGGGATTTATTTCAGTAAGGTAAAATAACAATCTTGAAATACTGTTTTATTTTGTTTACGTTACACTAAACAAAATCAAATCAGAGTTACTTTGAGTTGTCTTCTCACCTGTGCTTCAATCTCTGTATTGTGTAAGTCTGTTTAATGCTTCTTCCTTTCCTCACCGCTGTTTCATATCTTTTCCAAGGTTAACTGTAAAATCTTGCATGCAATATATTTTTTCAAGGACTAACTGTAACAAGAAAAAAGGATCCATTAATCAGTCTTCTAAGAGAATAACATTTGAATCACCTAGGATTTTTATTTAGATGGGATCTAAGATCATCATGTGTTCTACTTCTGAACATAGTGTTTTATTTGAATTTGTCTTTGTTATAGTCCAGGTCTCAAGGAGAGACAAAATCTGTAACCACAGACATCAGGAACTTTGAAACTGTCCATTAATTATTCCTGATTACATGCTGAGCTGAATACCTTATCAAAGACTTCCTTTGTAATGATATTCACTGCATTTCCATTTAAACTGCTATAATCCTGAAATTTGCACCTACATCTACCAATAATAGTTTTAATGTAGAGTTCTGTCTATTTGTAAACATGAGCCAATTCTTTTGGGATGATGGGGCTGTGACTAGATTTTGGGGTGTGTGTGGAAGTTCTAAACAATCCTTGGTGGGTAGCACAGAAGTTTAATAAATAAATAGAATTCTCTTTCATTTATAAGGTATTTGAAAGATTACCAGGATATGAATGTTATGGAAAGGTTATCCCTCTTTAGGAATGTCCATAGCTAAAGCTGTAACAAGATCTTCCCTTTATTTTAATTATTTGGACTTCCTGGTCTAAGACTTTTTTTTTTTTTTTAAAAAAAAGAAAGAATACTAATTGTCTTAAGTCAAGTTGCCTTCCTAATTCCTGGTCATGGAAACTGTCAATCCATAGCATCTCCATTTTATTAACCCCTATTCAGACTAAGATTGCCGCTAAGAATTAATCAAGTTACTGCCTAAGGTCAATTTAGTCAGTCTCTTAAATATCTGGAAAAAAATTAGGGAATAATATACACAGTCCTCATCTCCACAATTATCCAACCTTTCTATACCAGACAGATATTCTGGAAGAGTATTACACTGTATTCCATGCGAGTATAGTTTTCCCCAGGATCTAACATTAAAGCCCTAGATCATTCTACCTACATTCAAGTGAATTTGAGCACAGTTCCTTTTCAATTCATTTATCTCAATATAGAGAGGTTGGAGAAACATTTACAAATCCCCTCTCCCTTTATATTTTCCTCACATTTGTGAATGTGTGAATGAGGTTACAACCACACCTGATTTCAGTGGAAAAGATAAATAGAATAATCAAAGGCAAGTTGTATTAAATGCAGAAGTTGCATTCATGTTATGCTGAACCATGATTTAGTTTAAGCTTGATTTGTTAAACAAGGTGTAGTGACCTGATTTGCTTTTAAAAAATGTATATGTCTGTTACTACTTCTATAGATAGCAGCTTATATATCAAACAATTAACACATATTCTAACTTATGGCAGTGTAACAAATATATTATGCAGCCTTTACTTGTTATATAGTCTTTCAGCAGTTCTCATCTTCCAACGTGACACTTCCTGAAAGAAAACAGTCTTCATTGTCTTCCAGATTGATGGCAGAAAAGGGGCTATTTGAATTTTAGCAGAAGTGGGACTGCTACTTGAAGTCTTGCTTCAGAACAACTTTGCATGGCATCTTGAGAGGGATTCTCAACTTACTGTCTTAACCATGACAAAGACCATAAAGGGTTTTTAGGTGGTAACTAGCAACATAAATAGACTATGCTGGCAGGCATTTTAGTTTTTGCAGTTAATGTTATTTGCCATGGTGGTGCTGTCAAATGCAGGCAGCTACACAGTGAACCAGCTGTAGCCTCTCAATATTTTTTGGGAATAATAGCTATTCAATATCAAACTTTGGATAGTGAGATGGATAGCATATAAAACTAATAAATAAAATAAAAAATATTTTTCAAGTAGTCCCCTAAAGTAAATTCAGTAAGGCTAAGCATGAGATGATGAAGACATAGATAACTGTTGCTACAGTTTTCTGATCCAGAAAAGGCTTCAACTGGTGCACCAGTCAAAGTTGAGCAAGTGCCATCCTAGCAGGCTGTCCAATTGATGTTCCAGCAGAAGAAAATATCTATTCTGAGAACCTTTTCAGAGCTGCTCTTCCAGATAAGGTGCTAATCTTTATAGAATTAAACATAGAGGAGTTACAGATATTGAAGGTGCATGTATTAACAGCACCTCTACTTTTCTGATACCAGTTCTAAGCCTTTTTTTTTATCCCATTCAGTCTTTCACAATCATCAGGTGCCAGATCTGGACTTCCACCATTTCTTCTTCTCAATCGGGGATGAATATAGTTAGGTAATTTGAGCATAATGATGGTATTTCATCCCAAACTGTTAGATAACCTCTTACAATTGTTTCATGTAGATTTTAAAGTGGACAGGGAATAGGTCTAATCCTAGTGGTAACCATCATTCATTCATTAAATTTGCATGGATGTCCATTTCAAATTCCTGATTCTGGGCAGCTAACAATACTTAAAAACAAAATAAAAGCACTTAACAAAATTATAGCAAACGATATAGGAGCTGAGAAAAGCCAACCATCAATACATAGCTTTTAGACAACTTCCAGTTGACATTGTGGCGCTATCAGATGCGAAAAGCAGGGTTCCATAAACTCATGCCAAATCCCTTCATTGGAGCGTCCCATAAGGGCCTAAAGTCACCCTGTAGGGGTGATGAAGGGTAGAGGGGCGCCTTGCAGGTCACGAAGAGTGGAGGCTTTCCTGCTTGATCCAGGGCTAATTCCCTCTCAGCTGACAACAAAGAGGACTGGCAGCCATTATGGCTGCCGTGAAGCTGGGGCAGCTGAAGAAACTGTGCTGGAGCGGTGTGTGAACAGTGACTGGAACTGGTTTTTTTCTATTTAAAACCTACCCCAAAGAAAATTAATTCTGGAAAAGGGACTCTTTGAAGAGTTTGTTTAAGCAGCAAACAATTACAGAGAGAAAAATCATAGACCCAAAAGAAAAGGATATTAAGAAGAAAGTGTAAAAACTTTGAAAACACAAACAGATTGGATCTCTAATTTTTATTGGCAATAAGGCATTTTAAAATGCTGGAATTACTTGTCAGAATTTTGATTATTTGTTTGAATAAATACAAATGGAACTTGTTAGAATCTATGCAATATTGAAGTTAAACGGAAGGTGCCATCTACTGGTGAATGGAATACATTACATCCAGTAGTGGGTTTCACTTACCTTCACTACCAATTCACTATTGGGAGCGCGAGTACGCAGTGCTTCTGCACAGAGCATCTGTGATGACGTCTGGGCGGGTGGGCGGAGCTTCCTGCCACTGCCGCTACCAGTTCACCCAAACTGGGACGAACCAGTAGCAGCCCATCTCTGATTACATCTCTACAATCCTGAGAAAAATACTCTGATAAGACAGAGGAGAAAGTGGAAATAATACCTGGAGGACTACTGTGCAACCTATTGCTTTATACTTATTTATTTTATAACTACTGGAGTTCTAACATTGAAAATACGTAAGACATCTAAGTAAAGTGACCTTTAAATATCAGGAGTTATGATTGAACTTATAATGGGACTTAAGGAGACATTTGGAAATTTTCCTGGATTACCTAAAAAGAGCTAAATTGACTAATTGTGGGACATAAAGAGGAAATGTTTTGTAATATAAGATTGGCTTTACTAGGGGCTAGTATAGAGGCAGACACAATAAATAGTGGGAATATTCTTTTGCACATTTTTAATATAATATATTAAAAGTAATAGCTAGACACAAAGATTAGAGGTTGAAAGATGGTGATATATATATGTTCTAATGATACTGTTATTGTTATTAGAATGGGGGACTAAAATGTTGAACAATTAAATAATGAAGGTTTATATTTTAATACAAATATATATAAAATATTATTACAATTACATAAGTTTTATTTAAATAACAGATAATATTAATACTATCATTACTACCTGTATTCCAATGAATGATACCCAAATGCCTCATTGTTCATGTATTGATATTGATGTATATTCAAAAAATAATTAAAAAAATACATAGCTCTTAAACTATAGCTCATAGAACTGACTTTCTTAGTCCATGGGATATGTCCTTTGACAGTAATATTGAGTGCCTAATTATTATGCATCTAGTAAGTATAGTAGTTATATCTAATTTTCAACCTTCATTGATCCAGATACTAATTTCATTATCTGTTAGAATAAGAACTAGTGATTTGATCAGTCACTATAAGCACCTTAGCCAAACAATGTCGCATTAATGGCTTAGTACATTGCATACTATGCATTATGTAATTATCTTTCAGAATTGTGGGTTTATGCTTTACAAAATAATTCCTTTAATTTCTTGTAGGAATCTGCAATACATGTGAACGTATCAATCCAGTTCATTATTACAATTGGGATTTTGGTCTTGTTGATGTTTTACAAGAATGGTTGCTGCTCTGGTTACTACTGCTACTGGTTCTACTACTATTACTACTAATATATTGTGATATATTAATTTACCATTTAATGTACAGTTTGGATCCAAAAGCGCAACGGCTTGCTTGTTAATAATTTGACAGTTGCAAATTAACATCAGAACTAGTTGTTGTCTAATTTAAATATTGTTGAAAATCAGAATGGGTGCAGGAAAATTTTTCCAAAAATTACTTGTAGCAGGTGGAACTGCATAAGTAAGAAGATCCCAGGAATGGATCATCACCAGCCTCACCTCTGATCCATGTGGATGCTCAAAATCATTCCAAGAAATACTAATGACTTTTATGCTAGAGTGGTGGTAGAGTATCATGAGTTCCACAAGTTGGCTACCTTACTGAAAGCTATTTTTGGTCCATCTAATTTAGCATTGTTTATATACAGAAAATTCTAGAATTTCAGATGTGATTTCCCATTTACTTAAAAATGGGGATTTAGGCCCTTTTGCACTGGAAATAGAAGGACCTTCCAAGTTGTACATCTATTCTCTTTGGTGAGCACAATACCCTCAAAAGACCAAGCTGATTTAACTTGGAATTAGTAGACTTCTGAATTAATAGACATTCCACTATCTTTCAACTGAATATCACAGACCTACAGTTTCATCGCCTCCCTCCTTCTCTTAAAAAAAAACATCCTAAACTGAAGAGTTCTCAGCACTTGAGTGAAAAACAAGTACTGGATACTGCTTCAGCTAAGAGCAGAAAAAAAAAAAAACCTTGGTTTCATTTTATCAAAAACCTTCCTTTCTTCCTTTCAGGCACATAAATACATATCCACACATACTTTATTTCCTCAATTAGAATTCCTTTCCTTATATTTGACAGATGAATGGGGAGTGTAATGGAATCAAATTAGTTGAAATGAAGTGTGATGCACATCTTATACAGCTATTAAATGCCAGAGGGAATTTTTCTCTACAAAGCAATGAAAATGAGATAAGTCTTGAACTATTTTGGCCCCAGCTGATGAAGGATGCATAGTAATGAAGGCTGATTTCCCGTGATATTTGTTAAAATGAAAACGGCATCACCATTTAAATATTTGCATTCTGATTTCACATATATAGTTAGTTTCATGATCCTCTATGTAAAAATTTCATGACCTTGATCTATGATTTTACCTAATCCTTAACTTGCTATCTTTAAAAAATGTGAATTTTATTTAGATATGAAATTAGCTCCCTCTGCCCCAAATGAATGCATTCTTTTGCTTATTAACTTGGAACAAAATACCAGGCTTTTAATTTCTGGATCAATGTTATTTATACAATGCCTATGGAGTTTTCACAAATTACTACTTTATCTTTACAACTACAAAGTTTCAAGGAGATTATCTGATCTACTCCTTTTTCTTGGAATGGTATTTATCTTATTGGCTTCCTGTACAGATCAAGGGATTACAACTGCTGTAAGAAAGAGCAAATAGTTACAAAAAAGTTTTTGCATAGTAAAAGTTTTTGCAGTACATAGAACTCTGTAAAAGAAAGATGCAGCTCTCCAGGAACAATCCAACCAATTTAGAATGATTTACTTTAGTTCCAGAGAAAAATGTGAAATTAAATCCCTGGAATGAATACCCAGGAATGGTTGGTAGTTATACATTCCTACTAACTCTGTTATCTAGTTGTGGCATTTCTTAATTCTTAGCATGATGGTGGTATTAAATGAGGCATCAGTTGAGGTCCTCTGCACCACCGAGTTGCAACTGAAACATTTGATCAAAATGAAGGGCCTTTTCTTTGTACTGGGTATGAATTTGAGTTTAATCTCAGGTTGAGATCTAGAATTTATATATATAAAAGCCAAATACCACTCACTCATCATGAAATCTCCAGAACGGTAAAGCCTACAAACTTGAAATTTGGCACGTATGTTCCTATTAGCTTCTAGGTGCTCACTAAGAAAGAATTTTTCAAAATGACCATCAGATCATTAGCATTTCATATACAGAATTATATTCACACGCTCTGATGCTAAGGAGTTAGACGTTCCACTCCCCTCCCTTCCTGAAAGGAACTCTGTTCCAACTGCCAGTTGTTTTATATTAACATGCTCTGATGCTATGGAGTTACACAATCTACATTAAGTTTCAGGCTTTAAGTGTCAATTTATCACGTCCGATCACATAGGTTTGTAGCGAAGCACGGGCGTCCAGCTAGTGTAATATAATTGTATCTCTTTTTAAACCATTACATTATTGTGACTAAGTTTTCCTGTTTTTATTTGTGACCAAAACATTTTCTGATCTGATCTGATGTAATATCTAGCAATTTCCCATTTGTGTTTTCCATACCATTTGATAGATGAAGTTACTTTGTATGTGACATACTGGAAAAGAATTGGACTGTATGAATGTAATTCGGCCATCAAAATAGATGAAACATTGTAAATTTAGGATTGAAGCTTTTAGGTATCCTTATTTTTTGGGGAAGCAAAAAAATATACTCAGAGATTTTAGTCTGGATTAGAGAATGAAAGAGGCGCTACATTTGTTTTTCCAAATGTATCATGTCCTTATAGAAAATGCTGTTTCTCCCCAAACTGCCATTTAATGCAGTTGGACAGACTGGAACAGTTGCAGTACTTTTTTAGTTACATTGACAGAAACAAAGCTTTGGAAATAATAACATTTTCATCTAAGATCCCAAAGGAAAAGGTTTATTCCACTCCCCTTTGCTGCAAAATCTTAATCGAGCCCTGAATAAAGGTGATACTTTTACTGATTTGAACAAGGAACAGCTTTGTTCATTTTCTACACTGATATTTTCTCCAGATATCACTCAGGAGTTGCCAGAGATAGGACTGTTTGCATGTAAGTCACATATGCTGCCACTGAGCAGGGGCTCTTCTGGCAGCTGCTTTTTTTGTAGCAGAAAAAGACATGAGGAGTTCTAATCATGGTCCTTTCATGCCATGTCTACTTTTATCCTGAGGTACTGAACTTTTCAGTTAGAACTTTGGGGATTTGAATGTTATAAAGAAAAAATTGCAGGTGAACTACATCTGATCTGAGACTCTTCCTCTTGAGGTTTGTGTCAAGCTTAAAAAAAAAAGGAGGTGGGAATATAGTGATGGAATATGCAAACCTCTCCTGTGGCTAGTGCTTTTTCTAAGTGAGTTTCCTTTAAGCATTGCATCTACTTGATAATTAGATATCCATTAGCCTCATATATAAATTCAATCTCTGGCCCACCCTTTCAGAATTTGGTTGAATCCAATGTGACATTTTCCATAATCTTTGATTAGCATGTTATTCAGTCTAGAGTGATGGGTTGTAAGTTTTAATATAAGAGGATAGCAGGACAAGAAAGGTAGCTTAGGATAAACTCACACTTATCTTCTCCTGAGAAAGAATTATTTAACTTTTACTTCATGTCCACATAGCCAGAATAGGCTGGGACTGCACATTTCCGTGTAACTGATATTCAGAATTAAACCACCAGTCAGTAGCCTATTAGGGGGTTACCTCAGTTGATCTGGCTGGATATTCTGGCAGGATCTATCTGGCTGTCATGAACCGATAGCACCGGTGGCGGGAGGCTTTGCCCACCCACCAGGACATCATGACGTCCCATTTTTGATCCTCTCTGCATATGCAGAAAGCTCTGCACATGCGCAGAAGAGGCGTGCGTGCTCACATTCCCGAACCGGTAGTGAAGGTAAGTGTATTTCACGGCTGGATTACCTTTAATATTAAAGAGAGTAGGTGGCATGAATCTGATCATTCCTTTTTATGCTGCCATATAGCTGCTGAACTGCTTATTAATTTGCTTCTGGATCCTCTTCAAAGTGCTGATTATCACTAGGAAAATCCTACATGGTTTGGCATAATCTTTCTTACGCAGAGATGGCCATCTAAGGACAAACTGAGATTTTATACCCTGTGAGAGGTAAGGGACTTTATGACAGAATGATATGATAAAATGGCTGTTCCTGTTTTCAAACATATTTTTGCCTCTTGAGGAAAGTGATGTTTCCCATCTTCTGGCCTTAAAGAACCATTTGAAGACCTTCTGGAAAGTGTATGGATATCTTATGTTAGATTATATTAGATGAGATGGGATATTTATTTATGCTATTTATTGAATTTGAGCTGCCTCAAATCCTCAGCAGTAACAGATATAAAAATGATTAATTAATTAATTACAGTGCATTTAATAGCCTATTGGTTTGATAAGATGAATTCATGAACTTGAAATCTCTGAATATCTTTAATTCATTCATTCTGCTTTCTATTACAACCTTACAATTACCTGTTCTTCTTTTTTGCTTTACCTTTTATGTTGTAGGAAAATACTATAACCGGAAGTTGCAAAAGTACACAAATATCCCAGCATAATTCAAAATGTTTTTAAAAACTTAATATACTATAGACATACAGCAAGTAGTTGCTTGTTTCTGGTTAGAGAAATAACTCAATGGATCTCATTTTATTCAGCTGACTCAAACTGGTAGCAGTTTGGGAAGAATGCTAGTAATTTTATATTGCAGTGTGCTTTTAGGAAGGAATATAAAATATAAAATATTTATAAAATATAAAGAAGGAATATAAAATATATGACAAGAAATTTATTTATTTGTTATATTTATAATTCACCTTTCCTTAGAAGCAGAAGGAGAAAACCTGATGAGAGAATGGGTTTACCAAAATGGCTTCAGCTTTTTAAGAAGTAGTAATCTGGGATAAAAAGAAACAAATGGGCTACTCCGAACAGTATGGAATAAATATAAATTTATATTTCCCCAGAAAACACCTTCATGGCTTTCAGCACTAGAAGCTTTTTATAGACAACATAATGGCTAACCTCCTGACACATGCTATAATTTTCTAAAGGGAATTGTAAAATGGAAACCAGATAAGATATGAAACAGAAGTATATTCGTATCAATGGTTTTTCTATGTAAAATTAACAGGTTTTAATCAGATAAAAGATTGTATGATTTTGAACAGAGTTTGAATGAATTTGAAATAGAATTATGTACTAATGATGAATCTAAAATGTATACATTTCTGTTGAAATATGAGACAGAAAAAGAATAAGTGAAAGAATGTATTTTAAGATGGACTAAAACTGTTGGATATACAAATAGACCAGTGGGAAACTCTGTAGTTGAAAGGACTGACATTTACATTATGTTATAATGTAAATTTTAAAGAGACTTTTTATAAATTGATGCATTGTTGATATTTGTCCAAAAGAAATTTCTACAACGCATAAGGGTAATTTGAATCACTGCTGGAAATGCAAATAACATGAAGGATTGTAAAAAGCCAAAATATTTTGGATACAAATGGATGTATTAATTCAGAAGATTTTTAAAAATTAAAGTACAAGTGAGATTTTTGTTTTGGACTAATGGACAAGCAATTAGGAAAAAAGTCACAGAACTTTGTTTTTATATATACTACAATAGGACCATCATATGCTCAAAAGTAGAAATCTTCACATTATCTTCAACAGAGTAATATTTGGTGAAGATAATGAAACTTATAGACTTATTATTTGTTGCAGTTGCCAAGAAATTTAAACCGTGTCTTTCTTTCTGTTGGACCCAAACCCAAGAAAGACATATGATGCTTTCCAAGCTGAGTTCTTTATTGTTTCACACCTATAGAGAAAATATTTCCAAACTGAGCACTCTACTATCTGTTCTATAATATACTCTATGAACTATTAGGGAGGAAATGTCTTCACCAGTGGTAGGTTTCAAAATTTTTACTATCAGTTCTGTGGGTGTGGCTTGGTGGGCGTGGCATGGCTTGGTGGGTGTGGCTTGGTGGGCGGGGCAGGGAAAGGATACTGTAAAATCTCCATTCCCTCCCCACTCCAGGAGAAGGTTACTGCAAAATCTCAATTTCCTCCTGATCAGTTGGAACTTGGGAGGCAGAGAATAGATGGGGGTGGGGGCAGTCAGAATTTTTACTACCGGTTCTCCAAACTACTCAAAATTTCCACCAGAACTGGTCAGAACCTGCTGAAACCCACCTCTGGTCTTCACCCTCTTTCTCTCACACATAATATTGTGACTGAGTTTCCATTTATTCCTTTATAATTCCCCCTCCCTCTTGGGAATCCACCTCCTTACCTCATCCCATTACATTTTCCTCTGATTTCTCTTCCTGTCTATATTATCTTTTGCCTGTCCAGATACCTGATAAACATATTGCAACCTAATAAGTGGGGAGAATAATAAATTTTAGGTGTCTGTTGCTACAGACTATTTGCAAGCAGTAGCTAAAGACACTATCAAACCTGAAGTTGTGACAAGTAATTTAGTATTGGTTGAAATGGAGCAAATCATAATTATAAAATGATGATGTAAGACTCAAATTAGGCAAAGTGCTATCCATTGACATGCATGCTTTTAAAAAATATTTATATGTCTTATTTTTTATATGAAAAAAATATCTCAAATAGTTGCTATGGAATGCCAATGACCCTTTGATTGCAAGCTAGAGTCATTTTCCCATTTTAAAAAAACCCGCTAGCATGAAGGTCTAAGATCCGAATTGGTGCCTTAGCACCATGAAATAATCTTTCTTTTTCTGTTCATGTGATAGTTCTGATCTGGTTTGGGCTTTTCCATGTTGTCTATGTTTTTAAGTGTGATAAGGCTAAATCTGGAAGTAATTTTATGCCTAGTTTGATTTTAATAACAGCTAGTATTTTATTTTGATGCATCAAAAATACCATACAAATATCTAAACATGGATAATGTAAAAGAACTAGGTCAAATAATTCATATCATTGATTCATTGATATAATAAATTTCTATCCCATCCAGTCATTGATTCATTGATTGGCTTCACTGGCAATATTGTGAAAGATCACTTTGATAAAACAAAGGAAATGTAATTGTATGTATTAGTATACAACTTAGAATTAAAGCATGAACCAAATAAGTTTAAATGAAGGAAACATTTTTATGGAAATGCTTCCTTGCTTTTTACATGCTGCCAAATGTCAAGTTTATTGTTTCTTTGAGGATTTTTAATACTTCTTACTTATTGGTTCATATCCATTTCTTTTCCTCTCAGTTCCCTTGTGCTAGGTAATTTTTAACAGGAATATTGGAACATATACACACACTTAAGATACAAATGATTTTGCTGGGAAAGCATATATTAAAGCATATCTTTGATTAAGCCTAAGCTTATTCCTCATTGCTAAATTGCCATGGGCCAGATTTATGGATATATCATCAAAACCTTCTATTTCCAAATGTTGCAAGAGCGTAGGATTTGAACAACAAAATTGTCATTGTACATTTAGTGTAATGTTTTAACTATGATTTTACTGTATTTACTAACTTACAAACTTTTTATCTTATTATCACAATGGAAATTTCAAATTTGGGGGGTGGATTACAGAGGCTTGGGAATTGTGTGTGTGATAACTCAGACATATTAAAACAAAGATGATTTTTATTGAAACAGCATTAAATGTGGCATTTACTCATCTTGGTGCAGGTGGAAGAGGCTGTTGGAACCAAGTCTTAAGAAATAAGCTCACTGGGCAATTGTGGCCTTTTTTCATTAAAAAGAGGAATCTTACTTCTGCAACTAAATGTATTCTCTTGGTTTGCCTTGTAGAATACAAATAGAAGGAATAAAATTAAGCTGAAGAATAAGTGCAAAGCATTTAAAACCAAAAGTTGATCCATGAAAAGAGACTTTCCTTGGCACCAGTCCAGGGGTGAAATCCAGCAGGTTCTGATAGGTTCTGGAGAACCAGTAGCGGAAATTTTGCAGTTTGGAGAACTGGCAAATACCACCTCTGGCTGGCCCCAGAGTGGGTGGGAATGGAAATTTTGCAATATCCTTCCCCCAGGAGTGGAGAGGGAATGGAGATTTTGCAGTATCCTTCCCCTGGAGTGGGGAGGGAATGGAGATTTTGCAGTATCCTTCTCCTTCCATGCCCACCGAACTTTGCCCACCAAACCACATCAACCCACTAAACCATGCCTACAGAACCGGTTGTAAAAAAAAAATTGGATTTCACCACTGCATCAGTCCGATAACAAACAATTAGGCAGATCTTCCATGGAAGGGAATTCCATAAACAAGAAAATATCCTCTTCATCACAGTTTTCAACTTGTAAGCAAGAACGAAACATCTGGCTTTGTAGTGCATATTTCAGGAACCAGGCACATTCATCATAAGTACAAGCCTAACCTTCTGTGAGCCTATTCGAAATAGGCTGAGTGCTGGGCTGCTTCAGGCACTGAATTGGTTGAAAACCAATTATGTCTTATAACAGATGAGGAAGCCAGTGAAGTTCAAGATCTGTCTGAACTTCTTTATAATTGTGAATCCCACCAAGAACCTATGTGTTATATGCTGAAAGCAATGTGAAGAATTCTTCCAGATGGACAACTCTTGCTCTGGTAATGCTAGCTGTTTGAAAGAAGGGTGTTTGTGTGATAATAGCTTCATCTCAAAGAATCTGAGATTTCTGAAGCCTTTGCAAAGGCAGACACATATATATCAAATTGCAGTAATCAAACAAGGAGGTTATTAAAACATGTATAAACCTGTGGTCAGGTCGACCTATGAATATGACAGACAGATCTGATTCAACTGATATGGGGAGAAACAAACACCCTCAGAGATAGTTTATCTTTGCTCAAGTTTCATGGAGAATATGCTTATTAATTTGTGTGTGCATGTATGTGTGTGTTGACCAGATGGTATAAATAATGCCATTCATATTTGCCTACTGCACAAGGTCTAGTAGAGAGTATTGTATTCATACTGTATGCTTTAGTAATGTCCAAAGTTATTTTGGAAATGTATATACACTGGGAAATATGCCCAATTCAATATTTTTGTAAATATTGTAAGCAGTTGCACATTCTCAATTAGGAGTAAGAAATAATCACATTGGCCAGTTAGTACGCATATTGAGAGTTAAGATCACATTTGCCTTAACATACTGTGGGTGTCAAACTTGCAACATTGCATTGTCGTCACATGATGTATCACAACTTCCACCCTTCGCTAAACTGGGAGTGGGCGTGGCCAGCATGTGATGTATCTGGCCCGCGGGCCACGAATTTGACACCCCTGCTTGTACCCGAAAAACACATAGTATAGCATTGTCTTATTTGCATTTCTTATGAAGTGTTAGTCTGCTATAATGCTAAAAATATGGGATATCTTTTGACTTTTAAATTTCCTTCTTTATCACAGTAACTGCTCAGAAGCTAAAGTCGGACTAACATTTGCAGAAAAATCCTGCAGTTTTCTTCTTTTGCTGAGGTATCCATATATGGCCTCCTTCCAAGGCTACTTATTTTACATTTTTCATACATAGTGAAAAATGCTTGTTCTGCTTGAGTTTTTGACTGCTGACCCAAGTGAGAACACATTTGGCTTGAACCTAACAGGCTCATGTGTAGTTTGACACCTATGCTATGTTCAGAGGCTTCAAGGGGTTTCAAAAAGCATTGTTCTGTCACCTTGCTAACCATACAAGCCTTAAAAATGAATCTGAATATTCAGAACATGTGACAGCTATGAAAAAGTTTTAGCACATGCCACAGTAACTAGATTTCTGGCTTAGAACATTTTGTTAGTGTGTCCACGTTTGCTTGTATTTATTATTAATAAGAACTGGGTATGTCAAGAAAACATGAAAGGAAGCGAAATGCAATGGGAAAAGGATACTTAAGAAATGTGCGTGACAAAGTAAGAAAGAATAGGATCAGGAAGGAGCTAGTGCTGAATGGACGTGGACCGAATACAAAAATGAGCAAGGAGTATAAAAGAAATAGGTTGGGATGTTTTTGATCCCATAGAGAGAATGAATGAAGATTGAATTGCAAACCAAATATATGAAAGAATCAAGAGGAATGGAAAGATTTAGAAAGTCATGATTGAATGGAGTTCTTGAAAAAGAGAGATGAGAACAATGGCATCTCTGTAAGACTGAAAAAGATAGAGAAATATCTCAAGATGATTCTGAGCCCAGTTGCCGTACTACATTTTTCATCCATAAACCATAATTATGTAAGCAAGTTCCTCTTAATAGAACTGATAGAAATTAAATTCTTTATTAAGCACTTCAGGTACTGTAAATCCCATTTTTTTTTTCAATCTTATAATACCAGTGCACTTTTCCCATCTGTCTGGACCAACCAGTTGCCTGTAAAACCTGGAGTGTGGTCTGTCATGACCATAGATTTGCCTAGGCTTTCCTTCCTAGATTAGCATATAAAAAGACTGTGATTTTGACTTAGATACTCCAGTGAGTACAACAGTTTAACAGCTGGTTCTCTGATGCCACTTCTGCTCTTGCTTCTAAAGGCTAAAGGAAGGTGCTTCCCATAATTTCACATGATATCAAACATAAATACAGAAGGATGAGCCAAACAATGGTACTTGGGAGCATTTTCTTGCATCAACAGTGTACAGAACGGCAGAGAGATCTGATATCTGCTGTCTTGTTTCTGGAAATTATCAGTTCTGGCTATCTGTCCTTGATGCTAGGGAGGTGCTCTTATATATGTTTTTTCTTTTTCCCCTTTACCTCTCTCCTAGATTAATTTATGTCTCCTGCTTGAGATCTCTTGTCATCATCTCAGTTGCTTTTCTCCTTGATTGCAGACCTTGCAAGGAATATGATGTTTTTCCTCTTACAAATATTGTAGGGGGAGGCTGATCTGACAAATGGAATTCTAGTGAAGAGGATAGGAAGCTTCAGTACTTCTTCCTGTCACCTTATTGTTATCAGGACTATATACCGATTTGTAGTTGTTTGATTCCTATACTTTACATTTTCCTATACAATATATTGATATTGTTTCCTGATTGCTTATTTGTACCCTATGATTATCATTAAGTGTTGTGCCTTATGATTTTTAATGAACATATCCTTCTTTTATGTACACTGAGAGCATATGCACCAAGACAAATTCCTTGTGTGTTCAATCACACTTGACCAATAAAAAAATCTATTCTATTCTATTCTATTCTATTCTATTCTATTCTATTCTATTCTATTCTTTTTTTAAAAAAATTAATCAGATTTTTATTTATTTAAGAATACAGACAAAACTAAGCAAATAACAACAAAACATACAAAACATGTAAACATGTAAACAAGAATTCAAATATACATCTTATCCAATTTGTCGCAACTGTACTGTCTGTTCTTATTTGTGCTTTTGACTCCTCCTTGTTGGTCTTTCTCTTATATCTATCTTTGTAATTCACTGTTAACCTGAATTATTCTATTCTATTCTATTCTATTCTATTCTATTCTATTCTATTCTATTCTATTCTATTCTATTCTATTCTATTCTATTCTATTCTATTTCTTGCAGGAATGTACTTGGGTGATGGTGCTGAAAATATATGAAAAATTCAGTTTATGAGGCCCATTAGGCAGAAGGTTTTCTTCTAAAAGATTTCAACTTCTATCACATGTAGAAAAAAATCCAAATAAAAACATCTACCAAGAGAGATGGACACATTTTTTCCTTCCCATTGTGGTGATGGGTCTAGAACAATTTTATTAGATAATAAAGCTGACCGAAGAGGTTGAGATGGTTGGGCGGATGTCTGGTAGCTTTGAAAGTTTGGGGACAGGTAGGAGAGATTTCTTTACTCTTAGTAGACCAGCATAGCTTCTGCCAGTTCCATTTGTTTTCAGGCTTATGAACAGCATTCTTGGCAAGGTGACAGAAATTCTCTGATACACTGGCCGAGTTGAGTAGATAGAACAGTTCCTGGAGCTGTTGTCAGAGATCAGAGAGGCACTGGTGAAAGCAATAAAGCAGCCAGAACTGGAACCATTGGTCAGTTCTTAGCAAGCAAACCACTCAACTATTTGGTGGAAAGTTCATTGTGGCAGAGCTGCAGAAGAACCCCTTCTTGGCAGCAATGTTGATGACCAACTTTCTATGATCTGCTCTTTCAGTGTTTGTAGGGACTATAAAGAATGGTCTTGAAGGGCAGAGGGAGGAGGATCTGGTATCAAGGCAATGATCACATAAAATAGGCTTAAGCCTAGATTAAGAACATGGTTTTAAAAAATGCATCAACCCCCCTCCCCCATTTTATATGAAAATAAAAGAGAGAGGATCATAGTGTCAGGGAATATGGGTCCAATATCTTGTGTTCTGGCCCTTGCTGATTATGTGCCATAAAGTTGGTGTTGACTCTAAGTGGCCACATAGATTTTGATCAGATATGGGTACATTATTTACAGACTTCTAGCTTTCAGTGAATAAGTTCTATTTTCACCATTCAAGCTTTCTTTTGTCTAAATCCTCTGTAAACAATTTCTGACGTCCATCTAAGCACCCATATTTGCATTTTACTGATTGTAGAAGGAAAATCAAAGTTTACTGAAATATTTCTTGCTAAGTATAGCTATTGGAAGATGTTTATTGGCCAATTGCTGTTTTGGCATCAATCTCTGTCAGATTATTCCCATTTTAGGCTCAAGTGAAGAAACATTGTGTTGTGGTTTCTGCTTAATAAATTCTTGGTTATTTTAACTGCTTGAATTCCAGTGACTGATTTTCTGTCCAAGCTTATAAAATTTATAATATTAACTGGAAATCAGAGTTATCCTCCTACAAATGTCCCTTGGCTGCAACTCTGCCATATGTTAATGTTTATATTATTGGTTGTGCATAATCTAATGCTGGATTAGAAAGCTTTCATCTTCTCCTTTTCTATCTTTAAAACAAAGGCAAGGGTTAATACAAAAATGAAGAATGTATGCATTGTACTCTCCTTAAAATTTCACATCTTTTTAATTTCTTTGGTAAAATAACACTTATCAGAATCAGGAAAAAACTATAAACAGTGTGATATGTCTTTCTATCATTAGCATTGTTAGCTATACTATTTTTGATTGTGGAAAGAATAAAGAAAAAAATATGCTAGTTCTTCATCTTTAGCAATGTGTAGAACAGGGTTTTCCAGCTCATGGCCCATAGGTCACGTGTAGCTCTCCACTGATTTTGAGCAGTGTGTACTTCAATCCCTCAGAATAAGATGGATTTTTCCTTAAACTGTCTGGAATCAAACTATGTCTTAGTGACTGAGTGGGAAAGACTGAAGGGTATTTGGATTCTTAACACCACATTAAAGTTCCTGTCAGTTCACTGCTTGGATCTGGCTGAACCTTTCATTCTAAAGGTGTAGTAAAGAGGCAGTGAAATAGTCTCAGTCTTAACTTGTGACCACATCTCAGCGTGGGGCTAGAAATGCAACCTTTAACTGTCAGCTACAGCTAGGAGGAGATGCAATGGTGGCAGAGGGAGTAGGTCCCATCCCTGGTTCCAACATTAGCTTTGATGTCTGTTCCCTATTTTGCCTCAAGTAGACAGAAGGTTTAGTTCAGGAGGCCATGACAGAACCCAGTTCATGAAAATGGCCTAGGTTTGGCTATCTAGGAATGGGTAAGGAGGTGCTGTCGCCATTCTTCACGTCTAATGCCAAAATTAGAAGAAATCCTCAACTACGTCTATGAAGCTGTCATGAGAGCTACTTAGGATAATTTTATGATTTGGGGGCAATTTAATCTACAATTTCAGTTTTTTTTCTGTACGAGTTTGCTATGGAAATTGGCAATGTTGAAGAAGTATGAAATTAGTTGAATTTCAGCATAACACCATCGCTGGCTGGGCTGGCTTGAGTTAAATTTTAAATTGATTTTAAATTGGATTGTTTTAATTTACGGCCAAAATATTTAATTATTTTAAACTGTTTTTAAATTTTGTATGTTCTATTTTTTACTTTGGCTGTTCACCGCCCTGAGTCCTATTTGGAGAAGGGCGGTATAGAAATGGAAACAAACAAACAAACAAACAAACAAATAAATAAATAAATCTCGAAGCAAAAGTATATGGTTGTTAGAATAACAGAATTTTATAAATCTTATTCTTCAGAAACATTTTTGATGTTACTGGTTGCTTACTAACAATGGAGGTTTATACAAACAGTTTTTCTAATCTATAAAAGTTAACAAATCTGTAGAGCATTGATGTTAAGGACAAGTGATAAATATTTGCCAGCAACACAGTAGTTGGTTTCACCTTAGAGTATAAAACCCAGTGCAAATCATGTTGCAGAAAAAAGGCCAAACTGAAATGGTGAAAAAAGCAGTCTGTTTTGGAGTAAATGTTTTTATTTAATAAATGTCTAATGTTTAATCATTTTGTAATACACTTAATTTTCTTAATTTTTGACTTAATAGAGTCAAGGCAAGCTTTTGTAATCAACTATGAAAAGGCTTCAGAGTTGTCGTCCTCAGGCTAATGAATTAATCCTCATGTTGCCTTTTGTGACAATCAAAGTGGTAGATCCTTGATGTAATTGGTGAACTTCTGTGGAGGAAGTTTTCTAAGCTTGCCATCTGTTTCTACTTATTCTACTGATTTACTTCCCTCCCCCGCCACAATTTAAAACTGTCATTGTCTTATATAACAGAATTCCTTGTTCTATTGTGGCTGTATAATCTAAGTGAACTATAATAATCCTTTTCCTACAATGCAGCCAAAAATGAGACATAGGCAAAATATTTGGAAACTATCCTGGCCACGCCATTCTTTTGGGCTTTGTCAAGTATGAAAAATGACTATGGATCACTGTACAGGAGCAATATACTAAAACAAGTGTATGGTTCCTCAGCACTTTTCAAAACACTTCTTTCATTTTTGAAACAATGAGTCTATACCAGGGATCTCTGTTCAATCTACAATGATTGGGCAAAAAAAAGATGTGTTACTTTGGGGAGGCTTAGTTATTATACGTAGAATGCCAAGATGGTGTCTGTTCTCTCAAACTGTGTGAGGTCAAGACAAAGAAATGTGTAGGGTTATATCTTCAATTTTTAACCACCAAATTACAGGCCCCTTTTAGGTTTCCTGTTTGTATGTTTTTTTTCTGGACAGCAACAATAGCATTAATTTGAAATGGGCTTGATCCATTTAGGAAGACAATGAAAATAGCAAAATAAAAAAAAATCAGGAGAACCCAACATGATATCATCAGGCAAATAATATCTGTATGGCTCTTGGTGTTTTTCTCTCTCAGAGAATGCAGGCAGAGACAAACAAATGTTTTCTTCCTTAAACTTTTTCATAGAATTATATTTAGAGACTAATTCTTTGCCTTTTTAAATTTAAAGCTGTTATTTTCAGTCCCTTCATTAAGTGACTAGGTGATATAAGAAAGTAAATATTGGTATGGGATTCGTTCCACTCAATGTCTGAAAAATGTGCTATGTTTTTATGCAAGTATAAACAGTATGAAGAACAGTAGGGTTAAACTATATTTGCTTAATTAGAGATTAACTTTTTGTTGTTATTTTTAAGTAGATTTCAGCCTCCTCGCATCATTACACATATACTAATAATGTGTAAAATATTTCAAATCTAAAGTATTTTTTGAGCTGAAAAGTTCTGCATGAGAGTTTTTTTTCCCCTGTGCTGAGTTGTAAATATATGTTCCAGATTTACTGGAGGTATTCCAAACATTGTTCTGACAATTCCAAAGTATTTTGAGCATGAAACGGCTCCATTCTGAACTCAAAAAACAGGGTTTAACCTCAAAGCTAAACTATTTTGAGTACAAAAAATTTGTGGAATAGTCAAATGAGTCTCCTAACACTCTGGATTAAGTAAATCCTTTCCTTATAGACCAGTGATGGCTAACCTTTTTGCCATGGCATGCCAAAAGTGGGGGGAGTTCAGGGGATTTGCGCGTGCCCACACCCAGAGGCTTTCTAGGAGCCTGGAGAGGGTGAAAACTGCCTTCCCTACCTCCCGAAGGCCCTCAGAAAGCTGGAAACAGCCCATTTCTTATCTTCCATTGGGCCCGGAAGGGCTGAAAATCAGGTGGCCGGCACACGCATGTGTGCTCGAGCTGAGCTAGGGCAACACTCGCATGCCCACAGATATGGCTCCTCATGCCACCTGTGGCACGCATGCCATTGGTTCGCCATCATGTTTATAGACCTATTCTATTCCACACTTTGTGCTTAGTATTCACTGCTTCCTAAGTGAAAATGGATGACGTCATTGTCCCCCCACCAGTCCCAGTCTATTGGAAATGCACCCCACAGTGTTCAAAATTTTGATTTTTCCAACCTGAGCCATGTTAAACCTTTCCAAATAGATGGTCTACAGCATTTAGTTCCATTCTATTAAGTAGACCCAGATCAACTGGTAGCAGAGCTGATATCCCCTTATCCTCCAGCAGCTGGTTGTTGCCCTCTGCAGCAGGGGTGGGTTCTACTTACCTTTACTAACGGTTTGCAATGGAATTATGCACACACCAAGCTTCTGCGCATGTACAGATAGTCTACGATGACATCCGGGACAGTGGGAAGAGCCTCCTGCCAGTTTTACTACTGGTTCTTGCAAACCGGTCCGAACCGGGGGCAACCCACCACTGCTGTGCAGCATTTTATATTGGCCTGCCAATAATAATCTGTTCTGGTTGGCAGTTGCTATTTTTTAAAAATAATTTTTCAGTTAATCCAACTCAAGTCAATAAATCTTAGAAACTCACATTCCATTCAAGTCTTATGTCTCCCAGTGGGCACCCTTTTGGTTTCTGCCCAGACAGCATGAAACATTCTCCCTATAGTTTCCCATTCCCTTTATCTAGTACTGTGAAATTTTTCTTACTATTTTTTTTTAAATACACCAGTTGGAACACAAGAATGTACTTATTTCATTTCTACAGACCTGCAGACATTTCTACAGACTCATTATAGCAGAGTTTCTGTGGATCTACAGAGAAAACAAAAAAACAGCTTTTGCTTTGATCATTCAAAACAATAATGCTACAGTAAGGGGGATAGAATTAAAAAAGAAGTGGTCTGTTTTAATGTTGAAGGACATGATGTGGGAAAGGAAGCATCAATATGTGAGGGCATCAATGACTGAAACATTAGTACATTACCAGGATCACAGACAATGAAACTATCCCTAAAAGAAAAAAGCATACATTATAGACAGATCTGTACAAGACCCAGTCAGGAAAGCTTACCATCCTTGCTTGGATGGGACAGGCAGAAAGCAGAGAAACCACCAGTCAGGTTTTGCAGTCTCCAGAATGAGCACCAATCAATACAGAGCAATTTCAACTGGATTTTCTAAAGTTAAGAAATACCTAGGTGCACCATGGGAGGAAACAGCTTAGACTATAATGTGGAATTTGTCAGTGTGAGAGAGTTCATGAATTGGGATAGACATGGTAACAGGTCAGCCAATGGGGACTGTTTGGTGACCAGATGGCTGGGAGCCTGGGCGTGGCTTATGTTCACTGATCTATCTATCTATCTATCTATCTATCTATCTATCTATCTATCTATCTATCTATCTATCTATCTATCTATCTATCTATGAGTGCCTCTGTTTTATATTGCTTCTGTGATTATTGATTCTGTGCTTCTGGTTTCTGCTGTATGGTATTGTATATAAAGAAGTTTCTAATATTTATGAATTCTTTACTTGTGGGCGGTTGAATTGCTGCAAACTCTAACAGAATTGCTCCTTGTGTGGCAAGTAAGAGCAGAAATAGGAACTAGGTCCTATAGGGCTCTATAAGCCATAACTAGCTTATAACTAGCACCATGAAAAGCACCCAGAAGCAAACAGGCAGTGTAACTGGTGGTATAGGGGTATCATATGATATTACCTAGGCATGTTTATCACTTCCTTTGCTGCTGCACTGTAGATCAGTTGAATATTCTGAATAGTCTTCAAGAGCATCATCATCATAGCAATAATTGAACCATGAGGAGACTAGGATATGAGTGCCGGTCTAAAGAGCTTCTTGACCCAGGAAAAAGTGTAACTGGCATACCAAATTAAGCTGCGCAATGGCCTTCTTGGCCATAGATGCCACCTGCTCATCAAATCAGATGCTATGGATACAAGAAAAAACTCAGACCATGAACCACCCTTGAATGGAAAAGTACAACTTCGTCAAATTTCAAAGATGGAATTTCTGCAAATGTAGATGAACCCAGTATCCACAGCCAGTTGACCTTGGTAGGATTCATCCAGAGAATGCTTTTGAAAAAATGAACAGATCTTGAGGGGAAAAAATGTTTGGTCCTTTTACAGTAGATGGTGTCAGTCAGTTGGAAAGCATCTGGTTAAAAAAAATGCAAACAAATAATGAACCTATGAACATGAAGGAAAAAACCCTTTTCTTGGATAAAGCTTGGCTTACATCCAATATGCTTACGGCTAAGTCTCCATAAGTGCAGATAATGAGTCCCATGAAATGTTCCCATATTATACATAAAATATGGTAATTGATTCCAGATTGATGAAAATAGACAATGAAAAATGTTACCAGGAACTTCCTTTTTTGCATTTTTAATAGTATTTGTATATGAAGGAATCTATCTTTGGTAGATTTTCTTATGGGCATTCTTAAAAAAATTAGAAAGGAAAATGGCAAATGATTGTACAAGCCAATATGAAGATAAACAAGTGAAGACTGAAGTAGGAGTACCTATAACCCTAACTGCATTAGATTTAACCCCATTAACTTCAACTGCACATGCACCAACCTTGCATTAACTAAATGTTGGTTATTATTAAATGTGACCTGGGATCAATAGAAGAGATGTGACCTGGGATCATGGTACAATTGGCAATGAATCAGGGGTGGGTTCTACTTACCTTTACTACCGGTTCGCAACGGGGCCCCATGTGCGCTCTTCTGTGCATGCACAGAAGTGTTTTCATGACATCAGGGCCAGTGGCCGAGGCCTCCCACCGGTTTTACTACTAGTTCTATAGAACCGGTGTGAACCGGGGGCAACCCACCACTGCAATGAATGGAATATCACATTATTTGAATGTGCATTAATTATGATTTAGCTGTATCGTTGTTTCAGAAATGCCTAGAAACTATCTGTTATCCCCTCAGCTCCATCAAATTTTGACTGCTTGGTTATATGTCCTAAGTGACAAATGTTTCAAATTCAAGATATTTGTAGACATATATTATAGATACTTCTCTAGTTTGATGTAAAGCAGCTTTATCACACATTGATTATTTATTATTCAGAGCAGATACTGTATCAATGCTCTGAGTAAATATATGCAAGTTTTGTTACAATTTTCTATAACCCCTTTGAATAGGATCAAGTGAATCTAATGATGGGAAAACAAAAATAAAATGGTTGTGTTTTGATAAGTGTTGACAAACTGGTACATTGACAATTGCAGTAAGATGCGATTTGCTTTAGATAAAATAATATGTTCTAAAAATTGCTGTTTGTTTTTGTATTTTTAGTTCATAAATTTTGGTGAAATAATTTTTCAAAATATAGTGATATCTCATTGTTAATTGGTTCAGGGAGGTACAACAAGTATTAAAAAATAATAAGTACAAAACAAACCACATGACTAACACATGACCTTTTGTTTAAGCTGGAAAAGATAGTAAATCAGGAGGTAGCTGACACCAACAAGTACCAAACAAATGACAACTATCAGGACAAAATTTTTGTGCCAAAATGCATTGAGTACCAAATTCAACAGGTTTCAAAGCAGCTGAGTACTGAGGTACCATTGTAATTGTAAATATTTTTTTCAGCTGAAAGTATACATTTTAAAATCATTTTGCTGCATTTTAATAGATAAATGCCTTGTTGCTTTTAAAAATATTATTCTCAATTACAGCAACCCATTCCATATAACATAGATTAGAGCACCATAAAGCACCACTATTAACATATTCTTCTGACTATTTTAGAGTCTTTAGAAATCTGGGTTTATTCATGACAATTGGAATGTCCAATCTAAGGAAATGCAGAGCAATTTTTGGCCTTGATGAAGGCGATGATCTATTTATATCGTAAGATAGATAGATGATCAATTGATGATAGGTTGATGGATGATTGATAGGTAATAGATGATAGATGGGTAGATAGATAGATGGATCTATATATTTATATGGTCAGCTCAAGTGACAAGCATACCTAATACTTTTTCCTCCTACTTCCCCCCACCAAAAAAAAAAAAAAATCTTGTGAGGTGATTTGGGCTGAAAGAATGAGTCACAGCATAGCTGGCTGGAGAATTCTGGGAGTTAAAGTCCACAAGTCTTAAAGCTGCTAAGTTTGAAGACCTCTGCACTTGAGAATTGCCTACAAATTTTAAGAGGCCTATGGATCCTGATGAGCTCTTCATGATGACCTTTAGATCTGCAGAGCAGATCGCCTGATCATTTTGAGCAATACTATACTCAATATAAAGTTGCCAGCATGCTTGCTAGAAATTGATTTGGTCTTCAGGTAGTAATCATTTTCTAATTGCTGCTTGATAGGTGGGACAATCAATTGAGTGTCATATGAGTTTCATATGAGCACAGTTCTTTTACCATTGGATACAAACATTTCACAAATATGCATAGTAATTAAGATAACAATGGAAATAAATGAAAATGAGCTCAATTAGAAATAGCCATATATTCCATTGGCCAGTAAATGTAATGTTCCAATGTAATGTTTCCCTCTTAGGAAGTGTAATGTTTCCCTCTTAGGAAGTGTAATGGCCCTGTAGGATCCTGCTTTGGAGAAGGAGGAGAGTTGGAACCAGGGCCATCCAAGGGGGATGATACAGTCTCCCTGGAATGTGCTGACAGTCCAGGGACTGAGGATGAGCATTGCCAGGCTGGTCCAGCATTGGGAGGGGTGGCTGACCAGACAGGGAGCCACCTGCAAGAGAGGAGCAGCTGCAGAAGACTAGTGGCAATGACAGGCTCCAGATCACCTCTGACAAGGAACAGCTGCCTTCCCCGCCTGATCCATGGGTGTGGAGAATAGAGCAGAGGAGTTCTGTGAGGTTGCTCATGAGGAAGCAGTACTGCCCCTCCTCAGAGTGTAGAGTGACTTAGCCAGATGCTGGGAGAAGTGGTTTGTCAGGAACACCTGTTTGCTTTGACATGTACTTCCTGGATTTCATGGAACTTGGATCATGTTTTTCTGCTTAAACCTTGGACATTGCTTGTGGATTTTGGGCTTGGCTTTCTGACATTAGACTCTTAGTCTATGCTTTGTTTTGGAAACTTGGACTCTGTTTTTTGGATATGGAATTTGTGAGCATGGTGACTTCTTTGTCTTGTGGGCTGTCTTGCACCTAATTAGTGGAACTGTGTGATACTGACTGAGGCAGCAGGGAAAGTGAGGTGGAGCTTTACCAGCCTAATCATTAGATGCTGTGTGCATTGTGTAATAAACTGACTTAAATTGACATCTACCTTGCCAGCATGACCTAGATCAGAACAGGAAGGGACTCAGGTCAGAACAGGAAGTGTAATGGTACAGGGGAATGATTTTGGGAGACAAGAGGAAGAGCTGCAACCTAGGCAAAGTTCTCTAAACAAAATCAGAATCTAAAGCAGGGAGCTTCAGAAAGCATCTCAGAATAGATCCTCCATAGTTTTGAAGAGGAAGGGAAGAGAGGGGAGAGGTACTGTACTTGTAAGATAATAAAGATAGTATTAATATTCATAGTTGATGCTTATTGTCTGGTCTATCTCAAAGGGTGAACAGGAAGAGTAACCTGTTTTTAGGACAAAGTTAATACAAATACTAAATAGCTGCAATATATTCATATTGATTTGTATTGGAGATCATTCAATTTAGTGAAAAGTCCAAGGAACCTCAAAGCAATTGTGCAGATGTTTAGCCCGACTGCATTCCCATACACCAAGCTCTGCCCACTGCAATGTTGTTGATGACTAACCCTTAAATGATTGGACTGGTGGAACCTTTTCTCTTTCGCTCATTATCTTCTGTAAAATTCATCTCAGTGTTCTGAAAATATCCTGCTTTGTCTTCCAAATAAAAGATTCCATGGGTGCACTTTGTAGGTACTTCTGACACTGATGTATGAAGTGATTCCCCATTTTTTTTAATGTCAAAAGAATGCTGGGTGCTTAGATGTGATTGTGTCAAGGGAAAAGGTTGCAGTGAACAAAGAGTAGAGCTGTGCCAGCTAACATTTTCCAAACAACACATTATTGACTTTTCTTTGAATCATTTATGACAGCATTTCTATTCCGTTTTTTGCAAGAAGAAAAATGCCATCTGTAGAAATTGTCCTTTGAGTAGCAAACCTTTATCCTCACACTATTTTTTCAATGTAGAATTTCTTCAGCATTAGCTGCAAAAAGTAATACATGAAATCAAAAGTTGGAAAGGATTAGAAGAATGATTTCTTTGTGCATAAAGAAATGCATCTTAGTTCATTGACACATCTCAATAATCCCACACCAGATCTCAGACTTATGAATGGACATGAATACAAAACAATTAAGCCATTTTAAGTCTCATTAAGTTCAAGAGAGTGGTTCTTAATTCTTCCATTGAAATAAATGGAACCTGAAACATTATGCCCAATTTTGCTTCAAATGAATTCAGTTATGTTATCTGTACCTTGAGAGTGCAAGAGATGGCAAGATCACCATTGTCATGTATAAAATACCTTCAGGTTATCTGAACATTTCCTGCCTAGACATGTTCTGTGCTTGAAGTGAATTTATGTTTTTAGATACAGAAGAAAGTTGTTATGTTGGAAATGTCATGGTGCTACTTTTTTCTATGATTAAGAACTTGAATTGTATTAGTAAAAATAACTACACAGATTAAAAAAAACCCTATATGATTATATAAAATTATGATGAAGAAGATGATGTTGGTGATGGCAGGGGTGATGATTAAAATATAGTTAATAATAATAACTCTATCAGGCACTACCTTGACATGCTTGTGGGGCTCACATGTTCTGAGGAAGATGAAAGCAATACTAGGGATCCAACCATACTGGGCAGATCTCATCAGAGGAACCAAAGGAAGAATGTCTCTCCTATATAAAATGGTGAAACTTACTTTATAAAAACTCACACAAGATCAGTGGTTGGCCAGGTCAGTAAGTACCACACTAGATATTGGAGTTCCTGGATATCTGGTGATAAATGGGCTAAAAAACTCAGGAATGTTGGCTGAGCAAACAGGACCGGCAGCTGCAGAATTACTAGCAATAGCAATAGCACTTAGATTTATATATCGCTTTACAGTGCTTTTACAGCCTTCTCTAAGTGGTTTACAGAGTCAGCATATTGCCCCCAACAATCTGGGTCCTCATTTTACTGACCTCAGAATGATGGAAGGCTGAGTCAACCTTGAATCTGGTGAGATTCAATCTGCCAAATTGCAGTCAGTTGTCAGTCAGCAGAAGTATCCTGCAATACTGCATTCTAACCACTGCGCCACCACTGCTCTTACTAGGACAAAAAGTGTTTACCTTTTGCAAATATATAAAGATTGAAAGCAAGTAATTATCTGTTATTACAAATCAAGTCCAATGAGAAGAAGATATGTATACCACTTCAGAGAGAAGTAAGAAACTTGCAGAACTGTTATTTCTGCAAGTTGTTTCTAGAATCAGAAACAATGAACAGAGACTAACAGATCAATGTTTATTTATAATGTTGATTTTTAATATGAAAATATTCATAAAAGCAAAACTGGAAGAAATGCAAAGGTCTCAAAGAAATTTAAGTCTTGCCAATTATAGCTTAGACTGTAGACTGCAAACCATGAGGAATTAGAGGAAGAGGAAGTGAGCATAGATACTGAATCATCTTTATTCTCAAACCGGACACCCTATCCTTGCCTTTTCTTCAGAAAGAAAAAGCCTTCAACTAAACAAGTAGAATTGAAATAAAGAATAAATGAGCATCTAGAATAGCACAAAAATATCAGAATAAGGTTGCCTGCAATGAAACTTGTTCCAAAGAAATGGCTATCACACGTATTAAAAGATGCCAATACTATAATATCATATATAAGCAAGGAATATTGCAAGTACAAGAGACAATTGAAGAAGAAAAATGGGCATTGGCAGAATATCTGAAGGAAAGTGAAGAAGATGCACTGAAACTGGTATACCAATCATGGTTGATGGTATCATAAGCCGCTGAGAGGTCTAATAGGACCAGGACAGAGGAACAACCCCTGTCCCGAGCCCTCCAGAGATCATAAACCAATGCAACCAATGCCATTTCCGTGCTGTACCCAGGCCTGAAACCCGACTGGAATGGATCCAGATATGACGATTCATCCAGGTTCTGAGGGAGCTGTTGCGCTACCACACTCTCAACAACCTTTGCAACGAAGTGAAGGTTGGAGACTAGACGGTAATTTGCCAACATTGCCGGCTCCAGGGAAGGCTTCTTGAGGAGAGGCCTCATCACCGCCTCTTTCAAGGTGGCGGGGAAGACACCCTCACTCAGAGAAGCATTTATAATCCCCTGGAGCCAGCCTCGTGTAACCTCCCGAGAGGCCAGCACCAGCCAGGAGGGACACGGGTCCAATAAACATGTGGCTGCACTCAGTCTGCCCAGTATCCTGTCCACGTCTTCGGGCATTACAGAATCAAACTCTTCCCAGATAATACTCACAAGACCTGCCTCCGTCCTCCCCCCTGAATCTACCCAGTCAGAGTCCAAGTGTTCCCGAATCTGAGCAATTTTGTCATACAGATGTTGTACAAAATGAAGGCTCTACCCTCCAAGGGGTCCTCCTGCGCTTCCTGGTGGAGCAGGGAGTGGGTCACCCTAAACAGGGCGGCCGGGCGATTATCTGATGATGCAATAAGAGCGGCAAAATAGTTATACTTCGCCGCTTTTATCACCACCAGGTAGGTCTTAATATGAGACCTTACCAGTGTTCGGTCAGATTTAGAATGGCTGGCCCTCCAACGCTCTCCAGGCGTCTTTTTTGGTGCTTCATCTCCCTCAGCTCCTCGGTGAACCAAGAAGCCAGGCGAGATCAGCCCGGGTCAGAGGCCGCAAAGGCACAACCCGATCCAAAGCTCCAGCAGCCACCCTATCCCAGGTGGCCACCAGGTCCTCAGTTGAGCCGTGTGCCAGAGCCTCAGGAAATGGCCCAAGCTCCGTCTGGAACCTATCTGGATGCATCAGGCGCCTGGGGCGGAACCACCTCATCGGTTCCGCCTCCCTGTGGCGAGGTGCGGTGATTCGAAGGTCAAAGCAAAGGACCATGACAAGGGCTCGATCACTATATCCCCTATCTCAAGATCACTCAACCACTGATCAGAGACAAAAACCAGGTCCAGCGTGTTTCCCCCCGTGTGAGTAGGGCCATGAACTAACTGTGTCAGGTCCATGGCCCTCATGGAAGCCATGAACTCCCGAGCCACCTCAGATGCCTCACCAGCAGATGGCAGATTAAAATCCCTCATGACCATAAGCCTGGGGGTGTCAACCGTCACTGTGGCTATAACATTGAGCAGCTCGGGCAGGGCTGCCGCTACATAGCAGGGAGCCAGGTACATAACCAGCACACCCATCTGCATCCCATGACTCCACTTCACAAGGAGGGACTCACATCCAGCTGTCTGAGGAACAGTGGCCTCCCTCGGACCAAGACCTTCTCTAATGACATGACAAGTACATAAAAAAAACAACCCTAGCAGACAAAGCAGATAACAATAAGACCTGACAATGCTAAGAGTAGGAAAACTGAAGTAAGAAACAACGGGGTTAATTCTGGCTGAAAAAGATTAAGCCTTAAAACAAATGCATATAAAAACAGAATTGGGAAGACAGCAACTAACAGCAAATGCCTGTAAAGAAGTTGAAGAAGCAATGGAGTAGTTAGTTGTTTGCAAGATCTTATAGACTGAATACAGACAATGACCTGACAAAATTTCCATCTGTCAATTACATACTGCTTGGATCCACACATATACTATACCGATATAATGCGGCATCTTGGTTATTGGGAAGAACATATCAGTGGTGGGTTGCCCCAGGTTCACACTGGTTCTATAGAACTGATAGTAAAACTGTCGGGAGGCTCCGCCGACCCCAATGTCATCAAAATGCTTCTGCACATGCGCAGAAGAGTATTGTGCGGCCCCGCTGAGAACCGGTAGTAAAGGTAAGTAGAACCTACTCCTGACCGGTAATAAAATCGGTGGGAGTCTCCGCCCACTGACTCCAAATTCATCAGAATGCTTCTGCGCATTTGCAGAAGAGTGCATACGCAGCCCCGTTGCAAACCGGTAGTAAAGGTAGGTAGAACCCACCCCTGGACCATATGCATATGAAGGTCAAGCCCAGCTAAAGAGTGGCAGCTGTGACTTCATGTTGTTGTGAACAGACAATAATACTAATATTATAAAAACCCCTTAAGGAATTTACATTAGATGTAAATGTATTAAATGTATTTAATACTGTAATAATGTATTTAGATGTATTTAATGATTTATGAGGATGTTAGAAGATGGCAAACCACTTCCATACTATTGCCAATAAAGTTGTATGGAAGTGGTTACCAAACATTAAAATTAACTCAGAATATCTTTATTTTGTTACTATTATTACTATTTCTAATCTGATAAATAATTTGAGTCCCTGGATGGATTATTTTAAAGTTATTTTAAAGAGTAAAAATACAAAAATAAACTGCATAGGAAATCAATAATAAAAACATATAAAACATCAATATGGCTTCTTGGATTAATTAGTTCTGCCTTTTAAATACAGCTGAGCTTTCTTGCAGTGAGCAAAAAATCTCCATTAATTCATAAAATACAAATTACTATAAGTGGTAATCAATCAGTGCAGCAGTTTACTCTAGATGAAGCTAGCATTAAAATAGCTGAAACTGAAAGCAACAACAAAGTGAAAAATACGTCAGTAATAAAAAATGTGTACAGTGTGTGTGTAGAGGAAAAAAAATTGGCTAGTGCTTTAAAAACACTAACTTCCATCATGTTTGTTTCCTTAAATTAAATGGGAGCAATTACTGAAATGATTTTTTTTCTACCACTATTTTGTTTGTTTGTTAAACAAGAGGCACTGGAGGAGCTTGTGTCTTTTCCACTGATCAGACAAAGACTAGAATCAGGAGCATATTTAATGAAACTTTCAGAAAAGAGTAATTCCACAGAGTTTGTAAAAATTGCATGATATACAGGCAGCCCAAGTCAATTGAGTGACTGTACTAAATGACAGGCATGCTTAATCAATAGATAATAACCTAAAATTCGAGAGAATTGAAGAAAAATAAAGAGCATGTCAGCTGTTTCTGTTAAAGATTATTTTCCGAGTCTTTTAATTTTGTAATTAATTAAAATAAATAATTTTGAATATAAATTTAATTTAAATGGAATGTTACAATGGATTTCTGTTTACCTCTTTTCACCCTCTGTACATTTAAATTATGCACCAGTTTTTAAACATTTGCTCTCACAAATTCTACATACTTTATACTTTGTTGAAGTTTCCTTTCTTGCAGTTCCATGAATTTAGCTTGTATTATCCAGAACAGATACATAAAATGTAAAAACAAATGTTTATCCATATGCATTTGTGTTCCAGAGCCTGGATTTGAGTGCAGCATCTCCTTGCACATTTAGCTATTCACAGTTGCTTATATTTGTGTGTGTGTGTGTATGTATGTATGTATATACATTTACTGTGTGACTTGATCACAATACAGAAGTTATGTGAGCACAGAGATTTGGCTCTATTGAAGCGGCATGTAAGACAAATAAATAAATATTACTTGAGGATAATGGTAACAGTATTATGGAAACAATTATGATCAATGAGTCACAGCATGATATTCCAGATGGTATCTACGAAATTCCTTTAAATGTATCTTTTAAAATGCTGGAAATCTCATTGGTTTGCCAAAAAATGTTCAATCAAGAGATGTTTTATATGAGGGTCCTTAGTGCTCTCTGAGCTTGGTTGTTTTCTTGTAGATATTTTATTATTACCACTAATGATGTTATCTATTTTGAGTAATGAAAGGGTCCTCAAGAAAACAACCAAACTCAGAGAGCACCAGGAACCTCTCATTTCAGCCCTGAACTACAAATATTCTTCTTTATTAGACATTTTAAAATTTTACTTAAAACATTTTCCTCCAAGATTGCACAATAACCCTAAAAACATCGCCAATATTTTTCCTAGTAGGTAAATAAACACACAAATGTTACTAAATAGTACAATATTTAGTGAAAATCAAATGGAAGAACTAGTAATAATAGAAGAAATGGTAAAAGATGACATCTTCTGGAAATGATCAGTTGCATGGCTTTTGATTTAAATATATGACTACTTTACATTTAATTAAAGCTAAATAACTTAATGAAGTATTTCATAAAGGAGACATCAGTGACTGGCTAATAACTGGCAAAAGAGAAAGAAGTAGAGGGAATCACAAAATACAAAGACTTGCAAACTGTAGCAGAATGACAGTTCAAAAGAAAGCAAAAAATAATATCAATAGCAATAGATGCCATTAGTGCAATTCCAAAACATCTGGAATACCATTTGAACTCCATTGACATTGACAAAATAACCGTCAGTCAATGGCAAAAGGCAGCTTTATCTGGAATATCTTATATCCTATAATCAGGGGTGCAATTCAGGTTCTGACAGGTTCTGGAGAACTGGTAGTGGAAGTTTTGAGTAGTTTGGAGAACTGGCAAATACCACCTCTGGCTGGCCCCAGAGCGGGGTGGGAATGGAGATTTTGCAATATCCTTCCCCCAGGAGTGGGGAGGGAATGGAAATTTTGCAGTATCCTTCCCCTGGAGTGGGATAGGAATGGAGATTTTACAGTATCCTTCCCCTGCCATGCCTACCAAGCCACGCCCACCAAGCCACGTCCACAGAACCAATAGTAAAACAATTTGAATTCCACCACTGCCTACAATGATATCTTTAACATCATTGAATAACATCTGCCTATCCCAGGTCCCTTGGGAAGGACTTGATAGGTGGAACAAAATGCCAAAACTAAACATCTGACTGTGCAACCAAACATATTACCTGGGTTGGGATAATCATTTATTTCTTGTAAAAGCACAAAGCCCACCCGGAGTTCCTAGCTGAGAATGATTTCTGAAGCTACAATTACAATGTGTTTCTCCTGCCTTTTCAGCCTTCCGCATTGAAGATTGCAGCTGATCAAGTCAGTTTGTTGTTCTCAGATGGGAAGCATTTTGTACATAGAAAATGTAAAGCCATTGCAGTCTTCAAGAGTTAGTAGGGAAGTGAGAAAGGATCAGAAAGATGCTTTTCCCCTTTGTGACAGAAATAATGCCTCATCTTTATTTCATATGGTAACTCCCCGGTGCCTCAATAAATTATTAAAATCTTTTCACAGTTTGCAAGTACCAGAAATATAATGTATCATAAAAACTTAGAAGTGCAAAGTATTTTGAACTACAACAATCTTCTGACTGCCACTGGATGGAGAAAGATGTTCCTGCATTATAGGATATCAGAGTGAATGTATTCATTATTGATGCATACTGTGTGTTTGGTGGCTACTGTGGTAAACAAATGGACGAACCCAAACAGTTTATGCATTTTATAATATTCTGTGGGAAACCTTATTCACAAGACGTCCTTGGTGTTTTGTGAGAAAGTGTCTCAGATGAAACCTTTTAACATTGTATTTTCTGTTTGACAGCCGTAATGTGGGTCTGGACTACTGTTTATATTGATGATCATGTTTTAATTTCAGCCAATAGAAGGCTAAAGAGCGCACAAAGTAGGTCGAATTGGTTCAAAAGCTATCCTTGATTTAATTCATGTGTCATTACAATTAATTATAGTCTAATTAATTAATTATTAATTAATCATTATATATTCCATGTATTCGGTTTCCACTTGTACCACATTAGAAATGATAATTCAGTGGCAACTTGAAAAAAGGTACTTGGAAAAACACCCAGGATTTTGGAGGCTGCATATAGCCCTGGGCCTTTAGATTTTATACCTCTACACTAAGCCAAATGTGGTTAAGTTTGCTGTGTGACATTGTTGTTTATGGAGCAAGGTTAATGCTTATGATAGTGGTTTTTAAACCAGCTGTAATAGAGCTATTTGTATAGGTTGGGGGTGTCAAACTCAAAGCCCACAGGTCAGATGTGTCAAGTGCTGGCCACGCCCACACCTGGTTTAGTGAAGGGGGAAAAGTCACAATATGTCAGATGATGACACCATGACGACTAACAAGAAACTGTGGTTAAGTGCATGGTTGTTGGGTCTCTGGCATGCATGCATGGGGGTGTGGTGGTGTAGGGGCATGGGGGCTTGGTGGCGTGGCACGTGCGGGCCCCCCGCATGCACATGTACGGGGCAGGGCACTTGCGCATGTGCATCCATGTGGGGGCGGGACCCATGCATGCACGGACCTCATGCGTGGGGGGCCACACACATTGCATTTGGGGGGTTCAGACATGCACACATGTATTCACACGCACGTGTGTGCTTTGGGCACTCACTCCCAAAAAGCCATCATTGGTATATACAGTATACTACTGCTGCTGCTGCTGGTGCTGCTGCTGCTGCTGCTGCTGCTGCTGCTACTACTACTACTACATGCACCCACACCCACACCCACACATATCCATGAGGTCCCATCCCTTCTTATCTGATTGTTTCCTAGGCAGCCTTTCTTTCCCACATTTCCCAAAATTATTCCCACATACCAAGACAGATGGGGACACTCCCAACTGACCTTGGGGAACCTGAAAAGGTAAGCAGAATTGGACCTTGTTAGTCAATTATTCCAAAAAGTTATAGCTACCTTTATATATATATATATATATATATATATATATATATATATATATATATATATATATATAAACTCAATATAAAATTAACAGAAAAACCTGGTGCAACAGTCCCACCTCCTGTCTTCACTCACTTTCTCAATCCATCCTAGCCTTACCCTAACCCAACACACTGGGGGAAGAACCAGGTTTTAAGTGCTTTCCAGAAGGATAGAATGGTCGGGGCCTTTCAGATCTTGGTTGGAGAGATAGTGTTCCATAGGGCAAGGTATACAATGGAATAAGATTGCATCTGAGGTCTCACAAGATAGCAATAAGTACTTGGATGGGAAACCACCTAAAAAAGCTAAATCTATCAATTTGAGAGAAATTGAAACAGTCCTCCCAGAAGAAGGTAACAGCAAACCACTTTTGTTACGCTGTCAAAGAAGAATATGTGGGTTTGTCCATCTAGCCATCAGAAATATTTTTTTATATATATCTGATCAGCAATTACAAGCATCTGGAAGATAGTACAGGAAGATACAAGAATGGTTTTGAGGTGCATTTAGTTACTACAAGAGATAGCTCATAAAAAGATTATTCAGATGTAGCCTACTGAGAATTCTGCAAGATTATTGTGGAAATGTATTTGGTCCTGACCTTTCCCCCCAGTACTGTTTTTATTTCTTTCTTTTTTTAAATTTTTTTTTAAAAATTAAACTTTATTGTTTAAAAGAAAAAACATTTAAAAACATACGAGTTTCTCTCAATTGAGAAACAAATTTACATATACAGTACATAAACGTCACCTATTGACTAATTTCCATTATTCTATATAAATATATTATATGTATTATATGTACATATATACAAACATACAATAAAATATTCCATATTCTATACCTCTGACAGTGCTGTTTTTTGTTATATTAATTTCTTCTAAATTTCATCTCTACCCATTTCCTTTCCTCTGGTTTATCCATTGGTACCATCTATTCCATGTTTCATAATATTTAGAGTCCTCCTTATCCTATAACTCTAAAGTTAGTCTGTCCATCTCTGCGCATGTATATATTTTTTGTATTAATTCCTGGTCCGTTGGCAGTCGATCGCTTTTCCAAAATTGTGCTAGTGCTAATCTTGCCGCCGTGATTATATGGAGTATTAGGTATTTTATATCATTTCGGATGTTCTTTTTGATCATGCCCAGTAGGGAAATCTCAGGTTCTAATTCAATTTCACAATCTGTAATTTTTCTTATCCATATCCTTACCTTGTTCCAGTATTTCTTAATGACCGGGCAAAGCCACCAAACATGGTAGAAGGTTTCCTGTGTTTTTCTGCACTTCCAACAGGTCGAATCTACATTTGGGTACATTTTCGCAAGTCTTGAGGGGGCCAGATGCCATCGATACCACATCTTATAATGATGTGGTATCGATGTACTGTTTTTATTTCTAAGGTGTAAAATAATCCTTAACGACGTAATAAAACATCCATGGGGGAAGATGATGTTATAAGAAGTTCCTTTGCAAACACCAAATTAAATTTAAACAATTAGGTTCTATTCAGCTGTAGGTAGAGCCTTATATTCTTGAAATCAATTAAGTACCAACTCTGGAATTATCTAGATTACAGAGATTACTGTTTGCTACTGTAGATGCTTCTGGACTCTTATGGGTTCTGTGTGCCTTGACATAACTAACTCTATAACCTGTTTGTTTTAGAGCAGGGCTGTCCAACCTTGGCAACTTTAAGACTTGTAGATTTCAACTCCCAGAATTCCCCAGCAAGCATGGCTGGCTGGGGAATTCTGAATTCTGGGAATTGAAGTCCACAATTCTTAAAATTGCCAAGGTTGGACATTCCCACTTTAGATGTTTGTTGCTTGCCTGCCTCTGTCAGACTGTTGGGCAAAAATTGTGTTCTTTTGTGTCTAAATTCGATTGAAAGGGAAACTACTTTCAAAGCTTTCTTCTCCTTCTCTTTTTCTCTATCTGTAGAGAGAAGTTACCACAAAATGCTGCCATCTAATCAAACTGCAGCTTCACTGGAGTCTACTAGAGTTTTCATTCTGAACAGTTATCATGATCTTATTGAAAGGAAAACCAAGGATGAACTTTAAATAGAGGAAACACTTAGCTGGAGTTGGCAATCCTCAGATAACAAGATGGGAGAATTGGATACCGCATTATTGTTTATCTTTAGATTTTTATATATTTTATATATTTTTTCTTTCAGCTAAATACAGGATAGGTAATCTTTGAGTTACATCTATTCATACAGTGACCACCCAAAGTTACAACAGTACTGAATGAGAGAGATTTATGACCATAAATCTCAAGGATTTCTGTCCTTGAAATTATGGCCATAACAGTGTCTTGTGGTGACATGATCATGATTTGTGACCTTCTCTGCAGGCTTCCAAGAAACAAAGTCAATGGGGAAGCCAGCAAAACATCAAAAGTTATTCCCACTCTTGCACTTTTTCTTCTGGGCAGCACGGCTGTCATATTCTGTGGCACTTACCTGCACTTACATCTTACTTACTTACTTACATCTCTCCATAGCACCCTCCCACCCATACAGAACTATCCATAGTTCTTGCCTGCCATCCTTCTTGTGAGGCACCTAAAAAGGAAAGGGTTGAGCTTGTGACTTGCAACTTCCTGCTGACTTCCTGCTGACTTTGTTAGCTGGAAGCCAGCAGGAAGTTGGGAGTCATGGTCACATGAGATCCTCGCCTAATGACCTTGTACTCACTTAACAACAGCAATGTGGACTATTGGATTACTGTCACTAAAGGGCACAATCATGTAACATCTTGCTTTATGATTGTATCACTCAGCAATGGAAATTCTGGTCCCAATTACCATTGTAACTCAAAACGACCTGTGAATAGGGAATGTAACTATAGTTTTGGAATAAAGCATAAGGACAATAACAATATCAGTTTGATTACATAAAAATTATCTTTAAAATTGATTTATTATACTATTATATTGAACAAGAATAGAATAGAATAGAATAGATAGAATAGAATAGAATAGAATAGAATAGAATAGAATAGAATAGAATAGAATTCTTTATTGGCCAAGTGTGATTGGACACACAAGGAATTTGTCTTGTAGGTGTATATGCTCTCAGTGTACATAAGGAGTATTAGGTGTATATGCTCTCAGTGTACATAAGGAGAATAAAATGCATTCATCAAGAATAAAAATATACAACACTTAGTGATACTAATTAGGTTACTAATAAGCTATTAAATCGTATTAGGAAACAAATAAAAACAATATAATTGAAAGATACAAGCAACATTGTTATAGTAATAAGTGGGAAGAGACAGATACTAGTAAGGAAGAAAAGAATAATAGTAATACAGTAATAGTAATCCTACAGAGTTAAAGCTTAATTTCATTCTAATAACTTTTTTATCCCTCCTTTATTAATTTTATAAATAAATCAAGGCAGCAAACATATTCAATATACTTTTCTCCTCCTTTTTTTACCCATAACAACAACCCAATGAAGTGAGTTGGGTTGACAGGACTCATCCAGGACTTATCCAGCTGGCTTTCATGCCTATGGTGGAATTAGAATTCACACTCTCCTGGTTTCTAGTCTGATGCTTTAACTACCTTTTGGAACATTTTTTTCAGTCTGGTACTCCTGAATTCCTTCTTTCCCAGAAATTTCCTGTATTCTGTTACCGTAGCCAATTAGCTGAACATAAGGTCTTCTGAACTTAGTGAAACTTTTATTCAATCAGAATTGCCTATGTAAATATTTAATTTTCTTTCTTTCTTTCTTTCTTTTTTTGCCTAATGAAAATTTTAAATCAATACTCTGACTTCTGGAACCATTGTGTACTTTAGTCAGAGTGCCCCTGTGATTATGTGTTTTTTTTAAAAAAAATTGATCATATGATATTTACACATATATCTTCTGGACAATATTTTCTGTATGCCATATATTCTAGTCACACAACAAAACTAGACTGTAGCCTGGCAACTCGATTCTATTTCTTTGTAGTTAAACTTAAACTTTATAACTCAATAGCCAATTTGTGCTGAATTTGTTCATGCACTGAGGTATAAACTAATATTGTACATAGAAGAGTATAGTACTATTGATTGAAAAGGTCTTTAGAAAAATAATTAGGGTATGATTAGAACAGCTCAATCTGTTAAAAACTTTAGTATGTCTTGAACTGAGGACAGTTTATCAATTTTAGAGATGCAAAAATTTTAATAATATATATAATATTTAAGATTTTGTTTACAAGTGATAAGCATACTTGCTAATGAATGCTGTACTGCATACCCTTAGAATAATGGATAATCTAGCAGATTTGTTAAGACATAATAAAATATTGCAATTATGTTTTTTTTGCCCATTGCATGCCATCCTTTACTTTGTGACAAACTGTATGAGTCTGTCTGTCTGTCTATCATCTATCATCTGGAAGGATGTTGTACTTGATAGATTACAAGGCAAATTTTCATTGAATTACAGCTGTCGTTTGTCACTTTATTTGGATTTCGTTGTATTCCTCTTGGCTTTTGGAAATCACAATTGAGATGTAGATTGTACTGTAATGGGTTATTCAAAAGTTCAGCTGTCCCAGCTGGAAAAAGATAGGGTTTGCATTCTTGTATTGTAATACTTTCCTGAAAGTCAGCCCTAATGAAATTAGTGATTCATAAGTATGCATTGAACTGAAGTAACAGTCTAACAGTAAGTATAATTCTCATATCCCTTTATTTTTTGTCTTAGTTGTTCATGGATATTTCATATAAAGTATCGTTCTGTGACTGAATTCATGTATCACCTTGATGCCCATAGTAATGTGTTTGGTTTGGTTTCAGAAGGCAATCACTGCATTTGTAAAGCATACCGTAGTGAATGGTAAAAAATATTGTGTGAACCCAGTAATTATGGTTTGTTCATGCCCTGTTGTTTCCTTCTTTCCTTCTTACCTTCCTTCCTATGTTTATTTCTCACATGATTCTACAGCTAAAACAATAACAACCACTTGGCTGTTTCATCATTAATAATCCTGGGTGGCTGTTTTATGCTTCCCACTACCATTATTTCTTCCTTATATATAAAATGTTTACTGCAAAATAAAATAATAATAATGGTGTAGCACCGTTATAGCTTCTGTGAATGTGACTGTTGCAAATTTAATGCAGTCTTGAGGCATTTGCTGTAAATCTTTTCCTTTTCTTTTTTAATGTAGATATTTGTTAGATTGGATCAATTCACTTCTGTGCATTACATACATGTAGACATATAAACACACATATATTTTCTCAAAAGAGGTAGCATAAAACACAAGTGCTGTATTCACCGTCAGATTGTTGATTTGGAATATATCATCTTATACAGCAAAGAAAAAATTATTCCCCCTCAGACAGGATTCTGTGGAAATTCTGTGAGCAGTGTTATTCTAGAGGTCAAATGAAACCTTTGTAGGTGTCCCATTTGGCCTTAAAACTTATTGAAATCCAAGAAGAAACAAGCTATAAGTAATGTGATGAGAGAAAGATCATCATTTTAAAGCATGCTTATTGTTGTGACTCCATTGTGTCCAAATCTGCAAGGATGAAAGAGACATTATTATATTTTTTATATTCTCCAAATTGTTTTTAGGTTCTGATGCTGTGTGATGCACATACACTCACCAGTATACCATGTCCTTATCATGGCATTCCATGCTAGCTGCGATACAGCCATTCTTCACATGTATCTGGAAACTGGGAGGAAATTATGACAATATGAAAATTCTGCATTTACTATGCCTTGGCAACAGACTGGGCAACGTTGGTGCTTCCAGACACTACAATGTAAAGTTATTTTGGAACAGCTATGGAAGAATTATATGCCATCTTCCCTTCCATTGCCATCTAGTAACAAGAACAAATATGAACATCAACTCTTAATTGCTCCCTTAAATGTGTGGTGGGCCAGGGTTTGGTATCATGACCATCTCCAAGTCAACCAGACTTTCTGTGTGGAAACCTGAATATTTCTTGACTCATCCCCCATTATTCTTATGGCATGAGTTTTAGGACAAACTGACTAGGCAGCCAAATCTTAAGAAATGCAGTTGATGTAATAGTGGAATTATCAGGCTCATGTTTATCAAATAGAAGTTAAACATATTTTAGTATGATTCTCCATTACAGATTGCTCTCTATCTAATCCTTGCATTCAATACAGGTAGTTCTCAACTTACAACAGTTCTTTTGGTGACTATTCAAAGTTACAACAGCATTGAAAAAAGTAACTTATGACCTTTTTTCACACTTAAGACTGTTTCAGCATTCCCATGGTCACCTGATCAAAATTCAGGCACATGTCAACTGACTCATATTTAAGATGGTTGCAATGTCCCAGGGTCATGGGATCCCCTTGACCCTGGGGCCCTTATGAAAAGCAAAGTTAATGGGGAAGCCAGATTCACCTAATAACTGTGCTACTAACTTAACAACTGGAGTGATTCCCTTAACAACTGTGGCAAGAAAGGTTGTAAAATGGCCCAAAACTCACTTAACAAATCTCTCACTTAGCTACAGAAATGTTGGGCTCAAATTTTGGGAGAAAAATATTTCTGGGTGACTATCTGTCTTACTTATTTTTGTTTATGATGGACATAATCATTGGGTGGGGGATTGGACTAGATGACCTACAAGGTCCCTTCCAACCAGTAGTAGGTTTCAAAACCCGATGCTACCAGTTCGCTATAGGTAGCACGAGTGCATGGAGCTTCTGTGCATGTGCAGATCATTTTTGATGACATCTGGGTGGGTGGAGCCTCCTGCCAGCGCCACTACTGGTTTACCTGAACCGGGGCAAACTGGGAGCAACCCACCACTGCTTCCAACTCTGTTAATCTGTTAAGCAAAATCTTGGTAGATCTTCATCTTGGATTTACACTAGATCAGTTTTCTCATGTATACCAAGAAAAAGGTTGTGCCAGTGAGCTGTCATATTCCCTGGCAATTGCAGAAAAATGTACAAAAGTGTATAACCTTCCAACCTCTGAGAAATAAAGGGGACATTGTAATAAGATGATTAAACCCTAGCAGATCACCAGCTTCCAAAAATTTATCCTCCTGTGCGCTTGAATTCACATGGGAAGTAATCTGCCAAAAGGTTTGTGATATACTGTACATTTGGTCAGTTCCAGCTATTACAGTCAGTAATAAGAGATGAGGGAAGTTTTAATCTCAAATATCTACAATATTCTACTCTGACTTGGAAGTTCAGAGACATGGGTATATAGGGCCACATTATTTCCAAGAACAATAGGATAACATTGACCTCATGATGGCTAGCTATGCCTCAGCTGGGTAGAAGGATCCAGATGATAGCAGCAGTGCTAGAATGAAAATATAGAAACATTTATCTAAGGAGGCTTTGTCTTTTTTTTAGCCTCAGTCAACATGAATGCCTGCTTCATTTCCATGACCTGCACTGGTTGTTATTTGGCTTCTAGGTGCAATTCAAAGTATTTGCTACCACCTATAAACCCTTCAAGGCATGGCAACTAATTATTTTACACAGTTTCCACCCAGCCTGTATGATCATGCAGAGTGAGCATACTATGAGTCCCTTAAATGACATCAGCTGTTGGAATCCAGGAGATGTACATTTTCTTTTGTAGTGCCTGCCAAACATCCCCAGAGATTTATATGACTCTCACCCCGATGATATTCAAAAATCTGAAAATCTGACTGCCTTCATAACCCCTGAGTTAAAATAGATGCTGATCTCCTTGTAATCATGACATTCCTTTAAAGCTTTCACATGTATGTTTACACAAAAAAGTCCACATTTTTGACTCAGTAAACCCTTCTTTTTTTCTGGTTGACTAGTTTTTATTTTTCTTATGAGTGCTTCATGGTTTCCGACAGTTCAATTTTAGCTGGGTATAATTAATGGTGCTTAACAAATACATCTATTTCTACTGTAATACATTTGAGCCAAAAAGGTTTTTGCACATCCCAAAATCCTTGGAAAATCTGGAGTGGCTAAATTTTATCTCCTTGCCCAGTTTTTGCTTTGAAAAGAAGAGTTCAAACCTTTGTTGAATAATGCTGGCAAAATGCACTTGTCAGCATGAACTTTTTTGCAAATTGTGATGGTCCTTAATATCAGATCACTTTATTTGTGTAAATGCAGTGACATTTGGCTGAGATGTGAAGAACAGAGGTGGGGATTTGTAGCGAGGAACAAAGGAGTGACTGGCTTAATGCCTAGCTTACTGATCCCCAGACTTTGATTCCTGTTTGTCTACTAGCATAAAATTGATACAATAGTTGGCTTTATGGCTAAGTCATGCCCGTAAGATGGTCCAATGCCATACCTGGTCAAAGAATTCCTCTTCCAAAGAGGGAAAAGTTTGACAGGATCAAGGAAGAACTAACAGACTTTTTGAAGTCTAGAAGGCTAACCAAGCAGTGTTTGATATGTCAAGGTAATCTTGTGGAGTCACCCACTGGCCCTAGACTAGAGAATGAAGATTTTTGAAAGGGGAGGCAATGAGAGAGAACACGCACTAACTAGCTAGTGATTATTCTGCAAATCTCTGAATAGAGGCTTGCTTTACCATGTTACCTGTGGTCTATCTCTATCCATAACTCCTGTTGAATTGGTATGCCTAATGTGGATAGATTTTTTTTTATCTTGCTCTTGGCTTTTTCCTAAGTACTCCATTGTGTCTTTAGGTGGTAAATTAGGAGAACTAACTGTCATTTAGAAAACTGGAAATCAACTGATTCAGAAACAATCCAGAAGCAGCATCGAGGGTGCAGATACGGATGCATTCCTCAGAAGGAGTTTGGCAGCACTTCTGCTGACTAACACCTTATATTAAAAGTTATCAGCTTACATGAGCTTACATGAAAGCTTATGCCTTTTAATATAATTTATTAGTCAGAAAATGTGCTACCAGACACCTTCACATTTTTGCTACCATCGACTAACATGGCTATCAACCTTACAATTTATATTCCTATTAGTTAGGAAGTACATATAAAGTAAAGGAATACACCATACTTTATTCTTGAACAGTAAAAGCATTTAAATGAGCACTTCTCATCTCTTGGAAAGTAAAAACAAACAATCTGATCATGCAAAATGAAGTGTGCATTTTAAGTTTAATTGACTGAGATAATTATGATTGATGAATGAATGGAATAGTTAATTCAAGGAATATTAATTAATGGTTTTAACCAGAATCTGGATGGAAATTGTGAAAATAATTGAAAGTGACCCTCAGAGTGAACCTGGCTTGCTTCGAAATAAGTACTTTCTCAACTTTTTGAAATAAACTCTGTGTTGATGTAAAATGTATTATTTAAAGGGCTTGTGGAGAGGGTCTTAAGGAAAAGCCTATTAACAATTCTTTTTGTATATTATTTTAGTACTGCTGATTATTGAAGATTAATTATAACATAAAAGGAGGTGTTGCTTTAAAATGATCTGGAATATTCCAGATGGAAAATTAATTCCATTTTGTTCATCTGAAATACTTAAATTAATTCTAAGAAATATTCTAAAGTATAAAAAATATAATGCCCTGATGACCAACAGATTGGACAATTGCAATATGCTCTATATGGGGTTTGCCCATCCTGGTACTGAAACAAGATAGAGTACAAATGAAAACATGCTAACAGCAAGCTATTTTTTAAAAAGGGCCTTGTAATTATCAAACTTTTCCAAATTATGAGAAGTTGGGGGGGGGAGAGAGACAGACACACACACACACACACACACACACACACACACACACACACACAGAGAGAGAGAGAGAGAGAGAGAGAGAGAAAGAGAGAGAGAGAGAGAGAGATGAACAAAATCCATTGCTTCTATAGCAGTTATCTACAGAGAAAACCTTATAGTTAAAATATATACAGAGCCAAACTCAGTCACAATCTATTTTTTTAAAAAGATACCTAGATTGTGTGCATGCGCGTGTGCACACATGCACACACACACAAACCCCACTCCACCATTAAGGAGTTGGAAAAATGGACTAAGAGCAAAAGAGAGCTAACTTCATTTGTCAAATAAAATCTACATTCCATAAATGTACATTCCTAATTATTGTAGACCACTTAAACCTAATTTTTAGGGAATGCCAGAACAAGACTACTAAAAAGTAGTCTGGGTTACAGATTTCTGTTTCTTATTTCTGTGATTGAGAAATCTATCAAGATTTTAGTCACCTGAATACAACTCTATTAAGTGGTGTCTCTCCAAACCAGAGGTGGGTTACAGCAGGTTCTGACCAGTTTTGGAGAACTGGTAGCAGAAATTTTGAGTAGTTCGGCGAACCAGTAGTAAAAATTCTGACTGGCCCCGCCCCATCTATTCTCTGCCTCCCAAGTCCCAGCTGATCAGGAGGAAATGGGGATTTTCCCCTGGAGTGGCGTGGGAATGGAGATTTTGCAGTATCCTTCCCATGCCATGCCCACCAAGCCATAGGGTTGCCAGGTGTCCACTATTTGAGCTGACAGTCCACTTTTTTCACATTATGTTCACTATTTTTTTTCACAAAATTGTGGACATTTTTTTTATTCAAAAGCTTTATGATGAAATGGTACATAATCTAAAGCTGTATAGTCTAAGAGAATAAGGATAGGAGAATCACGTTTTGTCTTTTTTTTTCATAAGTTAGAATGAGACAAAGATCGAATGCTCATTGCAATAATCACATTTTACACAACAGCGCAAAAAATGCAATTATCTTTTGATATTGAAAATGTAGTGCTGAAGGTTTTTGCCGAATTTTTGAATTCTGCGAAGAAACGAGAAGAGTTTAAATCATTTTTTGAGTTTTGCAAGTCAGAATTCCATGAAGTTTTGCGCCATGTTCCAACACGTTGGTTAAGTTTGTTTAAAGCGGTCGAAAGACTTCTTTTAAACTGGATACCTTTAAAATCGTATTTTATTTCTCTTGGATCTGATGAGTGCCATAAGGTTATCTGGAACCTTATTTCGGATCAGGAAAATGAATTCGCAAAGGACGATGAACCAACAATTTCAGAATTGTATTTATATTTCACGCACTTCTTCATGTCAATAATGCAAGACACCCTACTGAAGCTGGAAAGCAAGAAAATTCTTGCATGTGATCTTCACATTATCATGTGAAAGCTGCGTGATTCTTTGCAAAAAGAATACAATGAGCAGTTTTTTGGAATGAAAGTTTTATTTGCCTTACGTAAAAAACATTTGCCTGAGAATGCCGTGCAAAAGTTCAAGAAAGAAGCCATCAGCGTGTATCAAAGAGCCATTGCATACCTAGAAAAGTGGTATAATTTCACCGATTCAGTAGATGAGACGCTAAGTTGTTTCAATTTAATTGATTGCAATAATCCTCCAATTTTAGAAGAAATGACGAACATCTGGTTATTATCACCATGGCGAGAAGAACTTCCACCCAACACTCTCTTCGATGAAATTTCTGCCTTAGAAGAAGTTTATGTTCATCTGCAGGGCGATTCATCCCTTGATAAGTGGATGTACTTTTTCAAGAAAGAGCCAGCTCCGAGTTTACTGAAACTGTTCCAGTATTGTGCATCAATTCCGGTATCAAATGCAAATGTTGAACAAATTTTCAGCGTCATGGGAAATTTGTGGACTGACAAATGTAACCGACTGCTTGTACCATCATACAAAGTGAACTTTGTATATTTTTTAATATTTCTCAATGTTGTACTGAAATTAAAGAATTATTCCTTAAACACAAAGAATTGATCAAAGCTGCACAGTCAAATAAAAAATACACATGACAGCAAAGTAAAATGTAATTTAATATTTTACATATTATTATAATATATTTGATGTTTTGAATTTTAAGTAAAGTTTTCAAGTGATTATTTTAATATCTGTTAAAAGGTTTGTAAGAAAATATATAATTTAATTGTATTTTTTTTTATTGTTTTACTACTTAACCCCCCCCCCTGCTTGTCTGCTATTTTTTGCAAGCAGACCTGGCAATCCTACTAAGCCATGCCACGTCAACCAAGCCACACCCACAGAATCGGTAGTAAAAATTTTAGAAACCCACCACTGCTCCAAATCTTTTCTTAAATATTTAAGTGACACCAAGATTGATGTTTTTTCGAGAATATGTGAAAACAGTTCTTTCCTGCAAGACTTTGTTGATTACAGAACTTAATGTTAAGGCCAGGCAGCATAAAACACTGGCCTTCTACTGCAATGAGATTGTATGGTACCACTCTGCCAGTAATGAGAGCTGACTGGTCTATTGGCTGACTGGGTTGAAAATATTGTGGAAGCAGGCCCGCAGAATATGTAGTGTTCATATTCATCATATTCATATTCAATGACCTTGTCAACAGAAAGCATTTCTTGACTTTAGAAGCAAAATGTTTTGCATACTAATATTTTTCCTTTAGGGAACGAATTTATATTCCTAGGTGTGGATAGTGCGTGAGGAACTTCACCATTACTGATACACTTCACTATTTTGTGACTAAGAGGGCCTAAATAACTTTATGCTTCTAAATTCCCTCTGTCTCCATGTTTTCAAGCAGTGTTGCTGCCAAATTTAAAAGGGCCTTGGGCAATATGGCAGATTTTGTGTTCACTCCCCCCCCACCCCCCTTAACTAGGCAGCAGTAGAGAAGAAGTGGCTGCTTCCTTATTTTTTTTTCCTTTGGGCCTGCTGTAGAGGGAAACTACAGTCACATCTGGCGTAAAGTATTGATTTTCTTCTTAGCAATGGCTCTACCACTGATCTTCCACATTCTTAGGAGTGTCCTGTCTAACTCCCTAACTTTTAAAACTGAACAACAAAACCAACAATGCTGGAGAAGTTTTCGAGTAGCTCCCATGTGACACTATCACCTTTCTTTCACCCTCCCATTCAACATTTTCAAATCCTTGTTGAGAAGTCCTCTAATGACATTACTGGAATTTCTTGTATTCCAAGCAGATTAGGCACATATTTAAGATGATGGATCACAAAATCTTTACTGCATTTATTAACAGTTTTGTGTCTCTCTTCCATTATCTGGAGACACATTTTCTTTGCCATCGTTTCTTCATTCATCCTTTCTAAATGTGTAGTTTTAACGGCATATATTTTCCCTGTTGTATCGAAGCAGTCGAATCAATGCATGTTCTTTGAACTGTATTTTACTGTGATTTAAATCAATATTTTTATATCCAGTTCTTTCAGAGATAAATTAATAAATCTGTCCCAGAAGCAAAATATTTCAAATAAGAGTGTTTCTCTCTGTTTCTGGATTTCAGCAGTCAACTAAATCTATAGTTACAGTATAGTTAAAGGAGATCTGCTTAGAAAGAAGACTCAGAGCTGGAAAAAATTATCGAAATTTGTTTTTATATTTAATGACTGCAGTGAGACTACTGTATGATAAGGTGCAAAGATTCAACTTTATCCAAAATGGAGGAATGGATAGTGAAAATGATGGAAATTGATGAGATGGCCAGACTGTTTTAATGAGAGATAGGACATTGTTTAAATTTAATGATGAGTGGAAAGCCCTTATTGACTTTTTGTGGGAAACAGGAAAAATAAAGATTTTATGATATTTGATTTTAAGATTAGTATAAAACTAATGGATTATAAAAAATGTAGACAATAAAATAAACTGTAAGCTTACTGTAACCATAAAGTAAGAGGTGATTTTATATTTATATTTTCAACTGTTGTAAAATAAAATTGTTAAGTAACTTCTTTTTACTTCTTTTTTCTTTTCTTTGAATTCTGCATCTTTGACTTTGCCACATTATGGAACATTAAAATTACAACGCTTCTACTATTATTCCAAAGAACCCAGCTGTAATTTTTAATTATTAACTTATGCCATATTTTTAATTTTATGTATTAATTAAAATATTCCTTTCTCCCCAATAAAATTCACATCACTTGGCCAATGTTAAAGGAAACTGAATAATATTTCCCTATTTATTTTCTTTGCATAAATGTTTTGGTAAAGTAATTGTATGCAAACGTTATGCTGCAAACTAAATGTAAAGTTCCCTGTTTCTATCTGTTTTTTCTTTTAAATGCCATTTATTTATTTATAAATAACTGCTGGGTTAATATTTGCCTGAACCTTATTTATGCTTAGAAATCTATATCATTGTCTGAATAGAGAATGGTTTTTTTCAACCTTGTTTCTCCAAGGATGAAATATAAATGGAGAAGGTGGTCATAGGAATATCCGGGGGGTGGGGTTGGGGGGCTGGAAGAGAGAAGAGAATAATAAAGTCAAGATGGAAGGCAGGACTAATGAATTGAAGCACCACCTTAGCTATATAGTTATCTTTATTTCCTCTGTAGTCTCATCTGCCCTGCAGTACTGATTTAATCCTAAAAGTCTTGATAATATGAAGCTAAATTGCTGGCATCAGTTGACAGAAATTACTACCTTATGAGGTTCTGCTTTTAACTGCTGCCATAGACCAACAAAAATGCAGCAGGAGGGCTTTTGCAATTCCCAACAGATTTCTAGCAGTTGCTACCATATGTGATTCCTACTTGAGAGGCCATCTTGTTGACAATTCCATTGCAATGTTATGATCTTGATTCTGGTAAATCAGTCAGTGAGTTTCAATTATTTCAGCATATGAGCAGAAGCACAATAAATTGAATTCTTTCTCCAAAAGATACATGACTCAGAGAATTCCTTTGATTCTACATTTTATGCAGCACTCTGTAATTATCCTTCTTCCAGATGTTCAACTATTTGAAGACATCTTTTACAGTCATTTATGTTTATGGTCAGAAAACACCAGTGGTTTATGTTCCAGGAGCTGCCTAAAGAATCTCTTTTGTTTCTTGAACTTATAATTGACCTAAGTAGAGATAAGGGTTTTTTTTTCAAGATGAAAGGATGTATAAGTCTCCCATACTACTTTTACAGGCTCATATTTGAAATAAACAATAGTTCTGTCATAATCTTATTTATAACTTGATATTGTTATACAAAATCCCTCATGGGCTTTTTTTTCAAGCAAATAAAGTCCTTTCCTCAGCCATTGTACTTAACTACAATATAGACATGTCCCTTCGATCTCTTTTTCTACCACATTTTCATTTCATGATGTTGTCTTCATCATGACAGAAGACCACTTCTTCCTAAATTCCTTGAGTTGTATATTCTGCAGTATGCATTAAGTCTGAACTTTTAAGGGTTTATTGAATAGACTTGATGGGATCAGTTATTTGATGGGACCAGTTCTGAAGTACTCTAATTGTTAATTGTTGTTTTATTGATGGTTTTTTTTAGCAGAGGAAATATATTTATATACAATATTTAGTTCAACATTATAACTATCTATATTACACTCTACATATTTTCATATTGTAAACCTATCATATTTTCTATTATCAGATACTTTTTGGAAAGGAGTACATGTATAGATTGTGCTACAAATAAGACCATGCCACACCCTGAAAAAAGATACTTCTCAATTTTGTTTATCCGATGTGTTTTTAAAAAATATTTTCAAGCACAGTACTTGAACAGAACTTTTTGAATCATCTTTTACCACATTCTCCAAATATTACAAGCTATGAATAATTATTTCAGTTGCCAATAGCAACAGTATAATCAATTGCTTGTGTCATAAACTTTTATCCTAATCACTAAATATCTGTAACTATCTTAAACTTGAATTGTATTCAATGCCTTATTTAATCATAAGACTTTTTTTTTTTATTGAAAAAGTTTTCAAATACAAGTTTTTCCCCCTTTCCCCCCCCTCTTCCCTAACCCACCCTTTCCACCCAGCCCCCCCTGTGACTTCTTCACAACAATAGGCTATTTCATAACTAGTTACATACATAATATCTTCCCTTTCCCTTAATCCCTTCTCGGAATACTGACCCTTAACTTGTTAATCTTATAACTCCCATTTTTACGGTAATCTGCCCTTTTTCTCCTCCCCTAAACTTATTGAGTATTATTACAAATTAACCTTTAATCTTTTATATATATTAATATAACATTTTAAATCGGCCTTCTCCCTGCAACCAAATTTATTCAATTCTGTCCACTTCCTCCACTCCTCTAAATATATGACTTGAAATCAGACAATACAATTCTAAATATAATCCACTACCCACTTTACTAAAATATACACATATCTATATATGCATCCCATTTTATAACAATCAGTAAACTAACCTATTTCAACCCTTCAATTCCTAGAAAATCATGCAGTACAATTCTAAATATAATCAACTGCCCACATTACTAAGATATACACATATCTATATATGCATTTCATTATGTAAAAAGAGAAAAGACAATAACTTTAAGTTTATGATCCATATAATATCTTCTTTGATGTCTTTCCACTAGATTGTTAAATCCATCACCCATAATAGGGTAAAATAACATGCTGGTGCAACAGTTTGTTCAAAATCTTCAGTCATCTTCTGCCCCCATCAGTAGTAGATATCCTCACACCTGTATAAAAGTAAAAACAACCACCCGAGTGACATTATAATTATGAATATATCCGTATGGTTATAGTTGTGGTATTCATCAGGATTGTTAATTCCCATCATCCTACTGAGTAACATCCAGATCTTCTGCATGCCCCGGCAAAACTCTCCTGCCTTATAACTCAAAGTAGTTATAATATATTTCCAAGAGAAAAAAAAGGTAAATAAGAAAAAATTAGATGATTCAAATCCAACAAAGTGAGGCTCTTTCCACATCCCAAAATCATGGCCTTGCAGAGATCTGCCACAATCCTCAGGATAGTATCAGACAATTGTTCGCCGCCACTATCTTTTCTAATATTCATTCATTTTTTAAAGCGCCTGGCTTCACTGTTGCTTAGTTTAGAAATTGCTGTTTCTATAAGATCTGTTTCTTTTCTTTTTCTTTTTCGGGTTGAATTTCCATCCTCTTTTCTTGCCTACCAATTGTATATCTGCTGGTTGATTTTCATTCTGCTTTGTGGATTGTTCTTGTTGGGTTAATTTTATCATCTCATCTTTCTTCTCCATCACTTGTATATCAACTGATTGATTTGCGCACTTGTCTGTGACTTGATGATTCATCACCTTGGGTTCGGATGACACTGCTCTCTTATTTATAAACAGTCCAGCTGGGGTCTCCAGGGAGTCCAAAAACAATTTATCCATCACAGCCTCTGTAATTTGATGTTTTCCTTTTATTTCCAACTCCTTTTGCTTATCCTGTATTATGCCTAAAGGTGTTAAATTCATTTTTAGAATTTTTTGATAAAAATCTTCCGCTTTTTCAACAGTGTGCAATTGATATCTTACGCCTTGATATCTCAATATTAAACCAACTGGGATGTCCCACCTGAATAGGATATTTCTTTTTTTTAATTCAGTCACTAAAAAGCCAAATTTCTTCCTCTCCATTAACATCTTGGGCGGGAGCTCCTTGAAAATCCAAATCTTTCTTCCATGAAATTGCAAATTGGAATTAAAAGAGTTCTGCACAATATTATTCCTAATTTCTTTATCTGTAAAATAGATCACCACATCTCTAGGCAATTGCCTTTGCTTTGCCCACCAGGAGTTTATTCTATAAGTTCTATCAATCCTGCAATACACTTCATCAGGTTGAACCTTTAAGATCCCAGCCAGAATTTCAGAAGATACTTTCCTTAAATCATCTCTATTATTTTCCTGCAGACCTCTCAGTCTAATTGCATATTCTGTAAAATTATATTGAGTCATTAAAACTTCTCTTTCAATCCTCTGTTGTACATTTTCCTCATTACCAATCTTTTGGTCAGTCTCCATTTTAGATTTGTCTTCCAAGCTATTATCCTGAATGTTTATCAAATCCTTTTTAATTTTTTGAGTCATGTCATCCAAATTCTCCTCGATTTCCTTCATTTTAGTCTCTAATAATTCAGTCTTTGCCTCCACCCGAATCAGAAAGCCTGATAAACCATTAGCAGCTTTTGAAATCTTTTTATTCAAGAAGTCAGACTTTGATTTCACCAATTCACCAATTTCTTTAATTTCCTGCTTAAATTTTTCAAGTTGCTGATTCACAATCTCATCCCTTCTTACAATCTCTTCAAGGATAAATTCTAATATATTAAAATCGGGTTTCTGACACTGAAGAGTTGAAATTTGTTGGCGCAATTTCTTAAGGGGGGAAATTCCCCCCCCGTTTGTCCAGCTGTGTAAGTCCTGATGCCATTTCCCACACAGACAAGATTTAGCAAAAATGAGAGAAGAAATAGAAAACAAAAAGACTTTCCCTCATTAAAAAAAACTTCTGAGCAGCACAGGAGCGAGGTTTCCTCTAGAAATGTAGCCAGTGATATTTATTCCGCTACATTGTAATAATGAGAAACGGAAGGACTTTCCCTTTTAGCCCTTCTCCAGCCACAGCAGACGCCATTTTAGAAGGCTCTTTTTCCCTCTTTTCCTCTGCTCTTTTCTTTTAAATAGTTTTTGAAAGGGTGAGATACTTGCGGTTCAGTATTAAGGGTCCAGTTCTTCATTTCTTTAATTATTCTTTTAGATTCACAGGCTTGCTCTTGACGCCTGGCTCTGCATAGGCAGAGGTCTCCCAAAGCCCGGAGCAGCGGCAGGGGATATGGGGCTTCTCATCCGCTCCGTCCCAAAAGTTAAAAAAAAAACTTTTGGGACTCTGCGGAGAGTTCTACCCACCCCTGCCGGCTCTATCTCCGTTTCCTCTTGGAAACGGAGTTTTTTCGAGCCGCCATCCGCTGTAACGGCAGCTCTATACAGGCAGAGGGAGCTGACGATCCCAGAGGAACGTCTGGCGGCGGCCAGCAGCAAACCGGAAGCCAATCATAAGACTTTTTCATCAAAAACATCTTCCTAGAAATTTGAAACCTCAGCAAGTGTCTGTCACCAACAAATTGTAGAATATTTATGTGATACCATGATATTAATATTAGGTCTCAATGTCCATGATGCAAATTTTTGAGATATAAACTTTGTAATAAAGCTAAAATAATGCTAGTGGGCAGCCATAAGGATTAGTTACCAGTAGATGTTTATCTAAATCTGTTACCCACAAAATAAAACCATGCAGTACAGTTTTGTTTCTAACAAGATTTTTTGAGATAGTTTTGAATTGAGAAGTTCTTTCTCAAAGTCTGAGAGAAAATGATTAACTGTACCTATTATTCTGTTGCATTGTAAAAGTCGGTCTCTTTGAAATTATTGTAACCATGTGTAGCATAATTAAGGCTCTAACATTATCTTACTATGAAATACAAAATGTTTATAAAAATCCCTTATTCGCTGTATATTCTTTATTCTTTTATGCTAATGACAGTTCTGTTGTTTTATGATTATAAAACTATTTGCACCACTATAGAAGTTAAGAGAAAATATCTTGTACTTACCCCACAATCCTTTTACTCCCAATTTTATCATAATTTAATGAAACTAAATGGATTGATTCAATATAACAGTAATTATTTAAAAAAATAGAAAAATATTAATATATTGATTGTTGTTGTTACTATCTTGTTTTGTTCAATCTTTCAAAATAAAAGGGGTGAAGTAATCATGCTGCAGGGCAATATTATAGAATAGAATAGAATAGAATAGAATAGAATAGAATAGAATAGAATAGAATTCTTTATTGGCCAAGTGTGATTGGACACACAAGGAATTTGTCTTGGCTCATACGCTCTTGGTGTACATAAAAGAAAAGATACATTCATCAAGAATCATAAGGCACAACACTTAATGATAGTCATAGGGAACAAATAAACAATCGATTCATATTAGGAAACAGTCAATATAAATCGTATGGATACCAGCAAGGTTACAGTCATAAAGTCATAAGTGGGAGGAGATGGGATATTCCAGATATGGTACAACCTGCCTTTTTTCCCAAAGCTTTAATAAATGATGACCTCAAGTACAGTATTAGTTATCTGCATAATTACTGTTATGAGAGAATTATTTATTACTTATTGACAGATTAGCCATGAATGATTCAAATTAATGAAGTATAAAAATTAAATATAGATACTGTTCATTGAAATGCTTTGTAGAATATATGTAGCCATCTCTTTTCTTCTTCTTTACACTATAACTTTGTCTAGTCCTTCCTTCCTTCCTTCCGTCCTTCCTTCCTTCCTCCCTCCCTCCCTCCCTCCCCCCTCCCTCCCTGTTTCTCTCTCTCTCTCTCTCTTTTTCAGTAGTATATTACCATTAAATTGCTGATTTCTAATTTTCAATTGTTTAATTATGAGTTTTTAAAATTTCATTGTTTGCCAATTTACATTTACAATTAACATGTATAATATTTCTGATTTCATTGCTGCTTAGAATTTAGGAAAATAAAGTCTTTTTCCTAGCTTCCATTATTTTGCTTATATCATGTAAAGCATTACCAGAATAATATTTCCCATATATTTCAACTATCCATATATTTGAATTGATTATTCAATTCAAATACTTTATGCACAATCAAATTTACTTTATATTAAACTCCATTACACTTACTGATGCTAACTCCTTTTATAGAATTACTTCTTGGTTTTTTAAAGTCTATTATTCTGAAACCTAAATAATATACCATTGAAACTTTACTCAGTTTATCCATATACATTCATTTTTCATTGCTTGGTGAATCTATAAAGGCAGAGTATTGTTTGGAATTCCCCCAATTTCACCCAGCCTATAACCGTGTACATGTTGTTACATTAAAATCTAGCCAATGAATAAGTCAAGTGTATGGTAATACAAATAGGTGATGTTATTATAAATGCAAAGACCTACTGTATAATACTAGACCAGTCTTAACACTATCTCAAAAACATGTACTTTTTGAAGGAGGCATTCATTTAAAAAACCCCATTATGTTGATCAGTAACATTAGGCCCATAAGTATTTCAAAATGCTAATTCAAGGGGTTTTCTACAATACTAGTGATGGATGTTCTTCTTAGATGCTGTATATTTGCTTCATGACCTTAGTAGGTGTGATTAAGCATAGGTATTTAAACTGATTTTTTTTTCACCTCAAAAGTGTTGGTGTAGGCAAGAACAGCAAAGCTATTTGTAAATGGGAATCAGCATACAATCTTTTTAAATGGCATGTATTAGTGCAGTATGTATTTATTACAGAATTCCATTAAATCATGTCAATATCAAGTCAATACATTTGTAACACTCTGGTTTTATTGTTAATTATGTAATATTATTTATCCATCCATCCATCCATCATCTATCTATCTACAGTATCTATCTATCTATCTATCTATCTATCTATCTATCTATCTATCTATCTATCTATCTATCTATCATCTATCTATCAATATCAACATATCTCTAATCTAGCTGGCAGCCCCAAGTATAATGATGGATGGATTGCCTGCAGGAAGATATAAGAGCCGTAGGCATTTGCCCCACTGATGCTACAGACCAGATGAAGCAGTGGGCAAAATGCAAAACTGCAGACCATGTGATATGATGGGAATAACACAAAGAACAACAAGAAGATATCTCTAGTCTTTATATAGTTTTATATAGTATGTAACCTACTGGTCTCTAGGTAGAATACAATAAAATAAAAATAAAATATAAATCCAAACAAATCAAATTAATGATACTATTTACAAATGATATTACAATACAAATTACATGACTATATTACATACAAATTTGTACAGTAGTTCAGCATCACACAGGAATATAACACTAAATTGTTACTTTCTGCCTACAAAAGGAACTTCTCTCTAAAGTGCTATTGAAGAGCAAATACCAATAATGTCTGTGAAAGTTATAGAAAATTCGATATTATTGATGCTTACACAGTTCTTTCCAAAAAGACAGAGAATATGCAGTGAACCTGCTATCTTCCATAACATTTCTCTGGCTCTACATGTATCTGTGAAGCACCATGCAACCAAATAAAATTGTTTATAGTATTTTCCTCTCATTTAGATTCATATAAGAAAAGGAGAAACTGCAAGTAGGCTGGTGGTAGCGGATGCCATGCTGACAGAAGTAGAGTAAAACATCAGAAAGGACAGATGTACACAATCAACAAATGGGGTACCAATCAATTAATCAATCAAACAATCACATAAATAAATAAGACACTGAGTAATGGTAGATATTGCAGGCAGCTAAACGTGGACTGAGCAGTTGACACTAATAAGGATTTATTGGATGCTGGGTGAGACTAGAAGACTTTTGGGGGAAGAGGGGGAGGAAAAATATCACTAAGCAGAAAAGTGCTATTTTGGTTATAAAAAACTGACAGAAGAAAAGAAGATTAAAGGCTTACTTGTAGGTTTTGTGGATTCTGAAGGATGGTAAACTGCCATCCAACCTGTAAATCATGTGTCCTTAAATCTAGGTGAATAAAATATAAGATTAATAATAATTTACTGAATATTTTTAATAATTAGCATCATACATTGTCCTCAGATTAAAAAATGTGAGGTGGATGGGAAGACAAAGCAGTATTGGAACGGAGCTGCCAGTTTCAGTCATACCCTGAAACCTCTTTATATATCCGATCACATACATTTGCTTTAAGAAAAAGGACTGGAATGGAAAAGATGGAACATTATGGTTACAATAAGAGCAAACACTGGTTAAATTAAAAATTATATGAATAGTTCTCCTCATTCACTCTAAAAAGGCATGTATATTTCTTTGTTTCACAAATCCTTAATGAAAAATGGGAACTTCAGTGATATTTGAAAAGAATATTAAATCTTCTAATCTGAGAATTAGAAACAAGAAAGGCCTTATCTCACCTGGCGTTTCTGCAAATTAAATAATATGGCTCTAAGGGCTGATACCTGAAGAAGTAAATAAGTCTCCTTTTTATGGAGAACTATGTTCTATGAGTGTTGCCAGGTAGGGTATTCAGTCAAATACACTTGGAAACTCCTGTCTTGTAAGTCTTTGTCCTCATTGCACAAGTTCTAAAGGAACATTGAAATTCTGGAGATCTTGAGGCAAATACTGTTGTCCCATACATTTTTCATCACAATGAAAAGTAAATTGAAGGCTGACGAGGTGCACTGACAAAATTAGAATGGATCCAAGACATGGTTTCCATAGAAACTACATTCCATGAGGAAGATTGAAAAAGATTAGCACGTTTAGTCTAGAAGTATGGAGATATGATAATGCAGAAATGAGACATATGTGGAGTTCTTCTAGGAGAAAAAATCCAAAGTGATGAATGAAAATTACAGGGCAATGGGTTTCAATTAAAGTACAGTCCCAATGTACTATAACAATTATTTGACAGTGAAGAGTCTAAATGTTGCTTTGATTTGGGATTAATTTTTAGTTGTTTCAGTTTGCATTTGTACCTGCAGATTCTTTTTTATTGAGAAGACCTGTTAAAGACTTTTATAAAATTAATAAGTGCAAATTAAATTTATGAGCTTCCTTTTGTTTAAGATATTTAATAGGAATGCCTAAATTGGGCTGCAAAAACTAAATGACCATTAGAGGGCAGCAAAGAACCAGAATTTTCTATACTTTTTTGCTGCCTCCTTGTAGCTTCCTGGATTTTTGCAACTCAGATGTGATCCTATGATATGCAAAGGATGAGTAAGGTGTCTAGCACTATAATTCCTCCTTTGGGTATGGCTTTGGATTGGATTATCTAATTTAGACGATGTACTCATGATTTTACAGTTCTGTGAAATGGAATGTGTAGACAGGGGTTTTGGCAGCACTGAGCTTTCCCAGAGAGGAGGCAGTAAATTCAATCAGAGAGAGGTTCAAATTAAAAGGGTCTGCAATCCAGAATTGGATGGGCGAGGGTGAAGAGGTACAGGATAGCTACACCCTAATTTCTCAGGATACTGCATATCTAGTAGATTAGAAAGTTATAGCTTTAGTTTGGCAAGATTTTGTCAGGTGTAAGCAAATATAGATAGTCCTTGATTTACGACCACAATTCAGCTCAAAATTCAGCTAAGCAACAGACACTTGTTAAGTGAGTTTTCCCCATTTTACAACTTTTCTTGCCACAGTTGTTAAGGTGACTTACTGATGTTGTTAAGATAGTAACACTGTTGTTAAGTGAATATGGCATCTCCATTGACTTTGCTTGTTGGAAGGCTGCAAAAGGTGATCACATGATACTGATATCACATGATACTGGGATATTGCATACTGTCATAAATATGAGTCAGTTGCCAAGCATCTAAATTTTGATCACGTGGCCATGGGAAACGATCATAAGTAACTTTTTTTTACTGCTATTGTAACTTCAAATGGTCACTAAATGAACTGTTGTAAGTTAAGGACTGCCTGTAAAGGATTGTACTCAATTGTACTGGATTGTACTGGATTTTGCTGAGTTGTCCTTGTGCTTGTGCTTGATATTCTTTGACAATTGATAGTGCAATGCAGAGACTCTGATGACTTCAGAGCTCTTTTATTCTAATGCACAAAGGGTAGAAATTGTATATCAAATAGACGTGCTTTGAAAACACGCCTGAAATGATTAATAATTCTGTGCTAACCCTTTTAGTTCACTGTCTGACATACTACTGTTATCTCACTTATCTCACACTTTTCTTATTTGTAAATTAGATTATACAAAACAGAAAGATTAATAACCGTTGTGCTTTAGAGATGATTTATTTGGGTCAGATAATAACTTGCATATGTTTCTTACTGAATAACAAATAAGCCAGCAGCTGGTCTGTACAGGTGTTCATGCTATGTAGGTGAAAATAATGGGTTTCTTCAAAGAGTCATTTGCCTTAACGTTTTAGGAGCCAGGATATTGATCTAACTTAGGGGGATATTGGTGGGGAAAAATAAAGCCATGGTAGGCAGAACAATAAGACAACACTAGTATAGCTAACTGGAATATTCTCAATTCTTCCCCCCACTTCAGATTTTCAGTGAGTTTTTCATGTTACCATTGAGAAACATGTTTTATGATGTATTAAGTATGGCTATAACTTTATACTGGAAGAAAACCAATTTCAAACAATGGCATCTATGATTCACTTCCCCAAACTGGCTGAGAAAAGGGATAGAAAAGGGCACAACCACCAATATCTACAGTAACTGCCATTGAGACAAGCAAGATGAACACCTTAAAACAACATTTCTCAAAATCCAGGACTGGAGCAGGCTCTGAGAGGCTCTGAGAGGCTCACACTCGTGTTGGAAGCGTTGAGGCACTTCCGGGTTGAAAGGATTAGGCATTGACATCACCATTGCTTGGGGAATGCCCGGTTGGAAATGCCTTTCATGTCCCTGGCAGCAGCTGGAGCGAAGGATGGGATCTCATCCTGCTTCATAACAGCACTCGGGTCCCAAACATGGGCTTGCTGTTTGCAAGCCAGCATCCTAACCAGTGGTGAAATTCAGCCAGTTCTATCTGTCTCAGGCGAACTGGTAGTGCCAGTGGCGGGAGGCTTCGCCCACCCGCCCGGACGTCATCACATCCCATTTTTGACCCTCTGTGCATGCGTGGAGGAGGCACGCACACTCACATTTGAAAACCGGTAGCAAAGGTAAGTGGATTTCACCCCTGATCCTAACCACTTGAGCAACTGTGCTCCTGTGACTTTGAAATGAAAATGAAATAAAAATAACATTTTGCACCAATTTAGCTTGCTCTCTCATTATCAAAGTGCCTTCCCCCTAAGTTAAATCTTTGGGAAAAATTGTACCCTTTAGTAGCAAACTTTGTTTCAGTCCCAGTTATCTGCCATTAAGTTAAAGTAACAGTAATAACAATTGCAGTCAACACTATTAATGTCATTTCAAGGTCCTTAAAACTTACCATAATTGATAAATGTAATAGCACAAGATCTATAAACACATGTATGGCTTTCTGGAGAAAATTGGCTTTTTATTTCTGCTTGGATATGATCCAATATCTTTGATAAAGTAATTGATGGTGCCTACAAATATGAAATATTGAAAGTTGTTCTAATGAATCTTACCACTGTCTTTACAAGAAGAAGATCCAAAATATTTTTCTTGCACATAACCTAACTACAAGGCAGAAATTGATGTACACAATGAGAACTGATATTAGTCTTCACCCTTTGAGATCAAGAATGTTTTCCCTAAGACTGTGAGAAGGAATTTCAAAGGCCTATCAGTAAGAGGTGTAAAATTCCTCTTCCTACATTGTAGGTTCTACTGAGATTGCAGTAGAAGAGTTTAAATGCTGAACATACTTCTAGAAAAATAAGATATCCGTATACATTTCATGTAGTTCAAAGTCAATATGATAAAGATAGCTTTGATAACCATAAGGCATCCATCCTATTCCATCTCCAGCCAACACAGCTGTTGCTGAGATAAAGTTCACACATTTGGAAGTAGCCATAGACAATAAGTGCACAACCCATTAATCATCTCTTTCCTTTCTCCATCTCCATTCTGCTGTAATTTGGTTTGTTTGTATAATTTTAGTACAGCAGGAAAGAATGAATGAATGAATGAATGAATGAATGAATGAATGGAGGAAATAAATAATGTAAATCTTCGAACACTTATCCATATTGCTTTTTAAACCTGAATAATGGGGTTGTGTATACTGAAAGAAGATGAAAATGATTAAAAATAATAAATGGATAATGCATGTGTCTCCTTTCTTTAAAAGCTAATGCAGTACTCAAGTCAACACAAGCTGTGCACTCTTTCTTTGTGTGGTTCATTTAAAAAGATGGAAATTGCACTAGCTGGAAGAGCCAGATATTTGGCTGTGTCTGGATTTTGCATACAAATACGCTGCTCATTGAATAAGTGTCAGTAACCTTACCACTGCAATCATCTCCTTTTAATTATGGAAGAGGTAGTAGGACCTCTGGATGATTTTAGGAAAGTAAACATTAGGAGTGGGCTGTTTAGTATAATTGTGTTTCTTGTGATTTGTTTTGTATTTTTGGAATGACTTTAGCTTCTCTTCTTGTTTCTCTGTTCTTTTTGAGTGCAGTCCTATGCATATTTACTGAAAATGACAACCAACTGTTATATAAGTCAACATAAGGTTATAGCCTTAGGCTGCTACATATAAACATCTCCCAGAAAGCCATTAGTTTGTTTAGTCTGTTTATGGCTGTCTTGGTACTTGTCTCCTAGCACTTCATTTTATGTTGGGTTGCCCTTTGATCTTAGCTTTCAGTTTCCTAGGTCAACTCTACCCAAATACTTAAAATCAATACAATTTTGGAGTACAAGTACTGAGATTTTTTATTTTTTTTTAAAAAAGCAAAACTGACGGTTTGAGAGGGTACATATAACATTAATTTCTAGGTATTCTGATTCAGTATATATGTTCCCCATTAAACATTGAGCAAATGCTGACTGTTCAGGAAGAGGTTTTTCAGACTATGCATGATCAAATCCACTGTATGTTATTTATTGAAGCAACACATCTCTTTTCATATTCCTATATAAACCTAAAAACAGATGCAGCTGTTTTTGTGAGACAATAGCAAAGTTCATACAATTTTTAAAGCAATCATAACTGTGGCTGGCCTAAAAAAAGACATTCATTCTAATTAACAGCAGATAGGTGTTGTGCCAATTTGCACAAATTCTTAAAGCACTTCTTCCAAATCATTTTCAAAGCATGCACCGGTTTTTTGTTCTAAAACAAAAGTATTAAAAAATATAGCTTTTGCTGTTATTTGACTTTTAAGACCATTCTGTTCTGCTCTTTCAATGTTGGAGACTCTGAGGAATCAGTGCAGTTGTGCAGAAATGAAGAAAAATATTTACTCATTCTCTTCCCAAACATATTAAAAATATGTGAGTGTGTGTGTGTATGTGCTTTTGAGGCAATATTGACTCCTGGTGATTGCCTGGATTATTCCCTGCAGTTTTCTTGGCAAAATTTGCAGAAGTGGTTTGCCATTGCTTTCTTTCTCCAGGTAAAAGTGAAGGACTGGCTCAAGGCCATCCAGCTGGGTTCATGCCTAAGGTAGGATTAGAACTCATGGTCTTAACCTGGTGCCTAAACTACCAGTACAACCCCAAACTGGCTGTTATTTAAAGCACAAAAAAAATCATGAATTCAAATGAGCTTGAAGGTGAGTTTAGGGCTGTCTAAATTTCACCCACAGCCTATAACCATGTTGGCAAACCTATGGCATGCGTGCCAGAAGTGGCACGCAGTGCCCTCCCTGATGGCACACAAGCTGTCACCCCAGTTGAGCTCTGCTGCACATGCACACATGCCTCCCATTGGCCAACTGATCTTCGGATCTCTGCCACACATGCACGGGAGGTGGAGCACATGTGAAGGGCTCATGTACATGAATGGGGTGTGTGGGGGAAACACATGCATACATATGGGGGTGGGGAGCATGTGCAGGGGCCACACACTCTTTGCATTTTGCGGGTTCAGGCATGCATATTTGCTTTGGGCACTCTGTTCGGAAAAGGTTAGCCATCACTGGCCTATAACATGATGATAGGCTGCAGGTTTGAATCCAAAGAATCTCTTATTTTATGTGCAAATCTATGAAGATTCTCCATGAATGAAGACAAATATACATATTCCATAATGTTGCAGAATCCAATCTGGGTCAGTCACTGAGACCAGAACTTTAGTTTTCCAAGCTTTTAGACTCCTGCTGGAGCCCATCCTCAGGGAACTTCTCTCCACCAGAATATATGATGAGAAATTCTGTTGAGAGAGAACTTCCCTGAGGATAGGCTCCAGCAGGAGTCCGAAAGCTTGGAATATTAAACCTCTGGTCCTGATGACCAATTCAGATTGGATTCTGCAACTCTCCTCTCTACCGTTTTGTACTGATGGTCTGACATCCACAAGAAAAGAGAAATGGCTGCTTCTGCAGAAACAAGCAATGGGACAATGGTGTCAGATTATCCTTTCCAAGATCAAAGATCTTTGTCCAGTTTTGAAGAGATAAATTGGAAATATTCTTGGCTTCTTAGATGTGAAGTTGCATAGTTTTTCTACCTTTATTAATGAAAAGTTCTGATGTAAAGCATTCTTTGTAGAATGCTTTAGTCGGCAGGAATCTTTAAAAAAACCACATGAAAATCATTTGAAATCAAAGGAAAGCTACAAACAAGATGGAAGAGGAAGGTAGTTCTTTTTTAACCTCATAACGGAGATTAAAAAGTTAAAAATGTCCTTCCTCACTTCTTGGCCAATTAAATGTATTTGTTAATTTTATAACATTACTAATATGCCAATCAAAGATTGAATTCTTAATTTTGGAATATTTATAAAACATGCTGATTGTCCATATGTTTTTGTCAGCAAATGAATTTTCAAAAGCTTTTGTAATAAATTATTTTACCAGTTATAAAGAAAGGGCATCCATACCAATTCATTTGGGGTAGTCTGTCATAATTTTCCTAGTTCATCTGTGAATTATTTTGGTACTTTTTTAAAAAAAAATCCATCTTTTGCGGCAGAAGCTAAATAATTGAAAAAAAAGGAACAGCTTGCTAAAGTTGTATGTTACAGAGTTGTAATGTTCAGTGCTCCATAAGATGTTACAGTGTACAGATCAGAGGTGGGTTTCAGCAGGTTCTGACCAGGTCTGGAGAACTGCTAGCGGAAATTTTGAGTAGTTTGGAGAACCGGTAAATACCACCTCTGATTGGACCCATCCCCATCTCTTCTCTGCCTCCCAAATCCCAGCTGAACGGGAGTCCTGGGGATTTTGCAATAACCTTCCCCTGGATTGGGGAGAGAATGTAGATTGTACAGTATCCTTCCCCTGCCAGGCCCACCAAGCTATGCCCACCAAGCCATGCCACACCCACCAAGCCACACCCACAAAACCGGTAGTAAATATTTTTGAAACCCACCACTGGTACAGATGTAAGAATTTTACATATAGTTAAATACAAACTTATAAAAGTATTTACATTTTATTTATCTGCTATGTATTTATATATGTATTTATTTATTTATTTATTTTATTTATTTATTTATTTTCATAGAGATTTAGCTCTACAAATGTAAACCCAGGGCCTCTGTACTTGGTACATAGACATATATACCCTGTAAAGGAGGCTGCAGGAGAAAGCCAGGCTGGTGAAGGCCACGGGACACAATATTGATTTTAATAAAACCAGAACAGTGGCGAAAGAGGAACATCTCAACAAAAGAATAATTAGGGAGGCCATTGAAATTGAAAAGAGGCCGCAGAATATGAACAGACGAGATGACGCCTCTAGGTTATCAAGTATTTGGGGACCTGCACTGAGAGAAACTCGAGCGTTAACATCAGAAGAGAGGCAGAGATTCCAACAAGCAACCAGTGGTGTTGTAAGGCCTGCCAGAATTCTTCCCTCTTTGCAGAGGGTGGCTAGCAATAGGGAGAGAGAGAGGATCGAGCCAGAAGACAGACTGAGATCTCAACTAACAATCAAGGGTGCTGGGATGCCTACCAGAATCCTTTCCCCTCTACAACAGACAGATAATAATAGAGAACCTGAGAAAGCTAGGCCTGTAACACATAGCCAAACAGCCAGGATGAGGAAGCAGGAAGAAAAACTGCTGTCCTCCAATCAGGATACAGAGTTACAGGCTAACCAGCATACGTCAGCAGCAGCAAACATAGAAAAGCGACAGTTCCGACCTCGCAACACACCCATAGCTTCTAAACTAAACAAGAGCCTGAAGATGACAGGGTTGTGAGCCTGTCGAAACATTGCTAGAAAGAAAAACTTTTAAGGTACTGGTAGGATTTTAGCTAATGTTTTAAAGGACCTTGCAGAGTGCTCTGTAAGGATTTTTGGAAGATTTTAAGCTAGGACTTTAACAAGAATTTTAAAAATTTTAACTAACTTAATTATCATGATGCAGGAAAACACCTGAGATTTTAATTTTTTGCATATATATATCATCCATTTTTTTAAAAAAATAAAGGTTAACTCAGCCTTTCATCCTGTATTGTAATTGTCTACATTTATTTTTCTTTAATGTTTTTTGGCTGCTTTCAGTTGCACCTTTCATTTTTGGCTATAACAAAGCCTTTTGTTGAGTGTGTAATAGCAGAATGCTGTCAGAAGCCAAACAAACTTTATGAGGAACAAACAGGTGATAAGGCATTGAAAACAATAGTCCCAGCACATCTGAGTCACAAAAAATCTTCGCTCTCTCTTTGTTAGATGTTTGCCTCTTAAATATGGTAGCCCTAAGTATCGAGAGCCAAGATTACAAGAAACAAATATAAGTAAGAACTACTGATGTCAAGGGTAGATGTTGGGATGACGATCTTTAATGCCCTTAAATCAGAATTACTGGACCTTGCTCCACCAGTGATTTTTTTTTTTTAGAAAAAAATATTCCCACAAGATATATCCAACTTCAGAATAAGCCCTTACTCCTGAAAAACTTGATTTTGATTGTGTAATTTGTTTAAGCTGGCAAATGCTTGCATTTGAATAGGCTAGATAGAATGTCAGCCTCTCTTTTTTATGGACATGAAACTGTGTGCTTTAAACCTGGACATGTATTTCATCTGCTTCCCAAAATAAAGGCTTCAAGTAATTATCCATTTTCAGCATGATCCTTCTAAATTTCTTCCCTGGATAATAAACCGCTTGGACTCTTGCCTAATACAAAGCTGTTAAGATAGTTTTGCCCCACATACTCTCTTGACATTTTGAATAACGGTGTAAAGAAATATGCATGTCACCGTATAGGAGAGATATTTAACATTCACTCTTCCTGAATATTTTTCAAGTTCCTATCACTGGAAACAAGTGCCATATCATTCCTAGAACTCATTTAGTCTTGAGACAGAGAAGAAATGGACCTACACAGGAAATGAAATTCTTATCTCTGTGTATTTCTCATTTTAACTTGCCCCTCAACTTGTCTTTGAGATTTGAAAAGGTATATTTTCTCAGCCTGGGCTGTGAACAAGTACAATCATTTCTTTCTTTCTGTTCTTCTTAATATATATATTTAGCTATAAATACCAAGGAGTGTAATTAATTTCTTGAATAATTTAGCATACAAAATGATAAAATAACAAATTCTGAGTTGGGGCAAAATTCTATTTGTTTTATATTGCTTCTGGTATCAATCTCATTGGCATGCTACTTTCTGGTGGAGTCCCAGACTTTTCTGTTGGTGATGAATAAGTTATTTCGAGGGACCCTTCTGACTGCTTCAGTTACATAAGTCAGGGTTCTTTGCTACCTTTTGAGCATTGTCACTGAATGCCATAATAAATGAAGCAGTTTTTAGCTATTCACTGTGTGTATGTGTCTGAATATTCAAGTTTTTCTGGGTTGCTCCAGGTTGTTTTTATTTTCAAATAAAGCTTCAGATTTACGTAATGTGTACACACACCACACACATATACTTAATATATATTCGCTGATAAAGAAATAAAGTATAGAACTATTTCAAGCTATTTAGCTCTCATCAGCTAGCCACACCCTTACTCAGATTTGAACTTGGGCTGCCTGCATATTAGGCAGTTGTATTAACCTCTGAGCCACAAGTTCTCCTTCCTTTATTAGCTTGAGCCAGGTGAAAGATTAAGTGTTTTTCTGTCAAAGTATGTATGTATGTATGTATGTATGTATGTATGTATGTATGTATATATATATATATATATATATATATATATATATATATATATATATATATATATATATAGAAAGAAAGAAAGCCCAGAAACTAGTGAATTGTGATTTCACTGAACTAGGGCTGCATAATATCTTGGTTTACATAGGTAGAACCTGGCTAAAGAGAAAGATATATATATTTATATATATTAAGAATTGTCCTAAAAATGCGAGTTCCAGGTACAGTTATAGAAGAGGTGATAGACATCATGATCTCCGGAACGTTCCAGAGATCATGATGTCTATCGCCTCTTCTATATATATATATATATGTGTGTGTGTGTGTGTGTGTGTGTGTGTGTGAAAAATTAATACAAACTAATATAAAGTAATAAAAAAGGAAAGCGCTACAAAGAAGAAAGTAAAGGAAAAACTGAAAAGAAGTAGCTTCTGATTTTCTTTATAGTAGTTATAAGTAAATTATAAATTTAGCTCTTATTCTATTGTTACAACGTATCTCCCTTTCTATAATTTATTCTATTTAATCACTAAAACCATAAATCATAAGTTCATTTTTTTATATTTCACACAAAAAGTCTTCAAGGAATTTGCAGTCAGAAATAAATGCTGATACTGTCTTTTCTGTAATCAAAGAAGTAAATTCAGCCACTTCAGCAATATTCATCATTTTCACTAACCATTCCTCTATTGTAGCTAATGTTGAATCTTTCCATTTTTGTGCATCCAATAATTTTGCTGTAGTTGTCATGTACCAAAACAAAGTTCTATGGCTTTTTCTCAACTATTTGTCCATCTATAAAACAATCCTTTTGTCCTTATATTTCTGTTCAATATTTTCAAAACTAAAATAAACAAAAGAGGGGACAGTGGAGATCCCTATCTTGTTCCTTTTTGTATCTCACAGGGTTTTGTTAAATCTCTACTAACAATTATTTCTGCTTTCTATGAAGTGTAGATCAATCTTATTTAATTTATGAAGTTCTTATCAAATTTATATTTTCTTAAAAAACTGTATCTTTTAGAACCTTAAACAAAAAAATCCCAGTTCAAATTGTCAAAGGCTTTTTCTACATACGTATAAGTTCAGTGTGGCTTGTTTTCCATTTAGTGGCTCTAAATATTCCAAAACATCCAACACATTTCTAACACTGTCCTTTAATTGTCTTTCAGCTTAAAAACCCACATTGTTCCTCATGAATAAATTCTTGCAAGATTACATTCATTCTATCAGCTAAAATCATTGTGAACAACTGGTTATTTTTCAATAATGATATCAGTCTCTTGTCTCTTGTATGTTTTTGGTTATTAATTCTATATTTGCCCCTTTCCAACTCCCTGGAGTTTTTCCTACCTCCTTGGAAGATAGAGTTTATTGTGTTTTATAATGGTTTCAAAAATTTATCCTCAAAACATTTGTAATAAGAACCTGATAATTCATCTGATACAGAACTTTTCCTAATTTAATGTTTTTATAGAGTCAGAAACATCCTTTATTGTTATAGGCCTATTCATAATTTACTTCTATTCTCCTGGGAGATTTTTCGGCTGTGGCATTCATTGCAATCTGCCAAAGGGATAACCAGCACAGCTGTGTGTGGATTGAAAATTATTTAGAAGTGTTTTGGACAACATCTCTCTGATACTCATGAAATAAAGTTTCATGGTTCTTTAATGTTGACCCGTTAGCTGCATCTTTTTCAGGATTGCATAGAAAATTGCTTTAATGACTAGCAGAAAAATAATAGTTCTAACTATGCATAGCTCGAACCCATCATCTTAATTTTCAAATACAAAGCTAGCCAGAAGCTGCCATCCATTGAAGCTGAAAGTCATCAATTAATTATCCTTCACTATCTTGGGAAGCCAGGATTAGTCCCTTCCAGATCTCCTGGCAGTTGATTTAACACCTCCCTATTGGTGAAAGCACAATTTCACAGGGAAAATAATCGGTTTACCTAATGGGACATGTTAATTATTTCTCAGTCTAGCCTACAGCACTGGGATTTCCAGCAATCTTATATCCAGTTGCCTAACCATGATTAACCATGCTTTAATTCTGATCCCAGATGAAGTTATGAAGCGGTTGCCACTTGTAGAGGATAAAGAGATGGTTGAGTAAGAAATGAACTTTTAGAAGATCTCAGTCCCAATTGGAGCACCACAGTAAGACCAAGCAAAATATAAATATCTCTTGAAGTTGTTGCTTTGGATATCAACATGATGATGAACATGATGATCAAATGAAGTTGAGACATATGTTATTTATTTTACTGTATCTATCTGCTTTTACCATTAATGTTGCAGTACTAAAGAAATGTTAGCAATAAATATACACAATGAGTAGTTGTAACCAAACACTATGTAAGCTTTCAGAAAACCTACTTGGTTGAACCTTGGTTTAGACCTATCCAGAAAAGATGATGTATACTAGCCAGAAAAATTTGGAAACATCTGTGACTACCTTTGATCAGGATAGGAAGCATGTATGGACAACAGAACAGGACCTTTTGAGATGAACAGTGATGACAATTTACAGCAGCATGGTTTCCTGTCAGTTCTGGGATAAAAGAAGAATACAGCAGAGCAACCCTGCCAATATGGTGTTAGTATAGCTCTACTTAATATTTGCTCACTTAATATTTGATAGAGATGAATTTTGGGCAACAGAAACCCAATAATAATAAACATAGACCACTAAGGGACAGTGGTTAATTAAATTAAAAGACACAAGTGGAACTGTGGAACATGCTGAAAAATGCTTTGATCTGAAGAGGCTTTGACTAAAACACTTCTCTGAAGCAAAATGCTTAATTCAAGCAGTATTAGAATGGAATAGCTTGGTCTCTCTTCTCACTGTACGATTTTGAGCCAGCCACTTTCAACCAACTTATCCTCATGCTGCTTTGAGAATAAAAGAACAAATTCTTCCTGTGAATTCCTTGAAGAAAGTCAGAATGTTAATATAATAAAAAGAAAATGAACAAAATGAGCCTGAATTTTCATTACAAGAAGGAAAATAGCATTTGACAACATAAATAAAACTTCACGGGGGGATACTCCTACTGGGGTTAGAGTAATTGAAAGAAACTGTTTATTTCAAAGAAACAGAAGCAAAAAAACAGGAGGAAGAATTTTATTGTGTTTATTTGCATTTATACAGACATCTCCCAAGAATGTATTGAGTGATATCAATGAGAGCATTTGGGTTATAATAAATGGGAGTTATAGAACGAGCACCACTACTAGCCGCTAAAGAAGTAAATAATAATAATAATAATAATAATAATAATAATAATAATAATAATAATAATAATAATAATTTTATTTCTATACCACCCTTCTCCTGAAGGACTCAGGGCGGTGTACAGCCTATTTAAAAACACAGACAAAACAACAATGTAAAATTTAAAATAATTAAATAAATTGGCTCAGATTTAAAACCCCAAAAAATTTAAATACCCCAATTTAAAACTATTGTGTTGATAGTCCGGCCTGGTGGACTATCAGTGAGGTGAGAGTTTAATAACTTTGTCCATTTGGGAGACAACTTGTGTATAGTATAATTCTTTTAGAAATGCCAGATCTACCTTAGCGATAATTTACTTCAGTTAGATATAAGAAGTCAGGCAAGTTAGTCTATGTACCCCAAGAGTTGATGGAGGAAATCGAAGGAGAATAAGTCAGCCTTGAGATTATCCATATTAATAAGGAAGACTTATTAGGCAAAATAAAATAATGGAGATTTTGGAAGGGAAAGTAATTATGCAATATTGGATTTCTTGATATTAAGAGAAACTAAAGCTGAATATAGTTGAACACACACACTGAACTTCAAGAGGATAGATTTTAATAACTCAGAGCAATGATAAGTAAGATTCTATGCCAGGAGAATCTAAAACTGTATAAAAACTTGAGATAGTCAGTTGCTGAAAAAAGGAAGATATCAAAAGGACAAATGAAAACAATTCCACCAATAGTGTTTATGAAGATGGCCTTCTTGACCTCTTCCTCATAGCTTTCAGAGCAGACTATTGTTGAGGATCAGATTCAAAAAATGCACAACAGGACAACAGATTTCAGGGAAGCCATACTTCTGAATAGAGAAGCCTAAGAGTATGTCTATTTTAGTTTCTATGAATCTATGAATCTATGACACTCTCCTACTGAATGGGAAATGGGTGTCACTGCAATCTTTCTGCCTAATGTAGCTAACCTCATTTTATACTAGCAGTATTTTGGATAGAAAAATAACAAACTGATAAAAGGCTACCAGTACAATCCATCCCTTCCCTAAAGGAACGTAACTGTATTTCCAAGACTGAAAATTCTTGCTACAGGACCCTGTTACATGCTGTGAAATGTGACTTTGTTTTACTCTTCACCTATTATTGATTCTCCCCAGATGTGCTTTCTCACCACATATAGCCAAGTGTTTCCATTTCTCCCCCCTAATTTGTCCTCAACATAGCTTCACAATCAATATGCATTTGACTGAAATTCAGAAAAGAGATATAAGAGCTTTACAGTAGTCATATCATTATTTTGTCACTTCACTATAATACTAAAAGGAAAAGAAGCATCTCAACAGGATATTTAATTTATTCTAGTCAGTTTTACTCTTTCCAGCTCTATATTTAACATGTTGTTAACTTCCTCATACTTATTTTACTTTATTTGCCTCATCTAATTATTGCTGCTATTTTATTCAGTAACAATTGGTCTTTCTTGGCTTCCCTTTTGTTGTTGTTGTACCATGGAATATATATTACATGTCTAATGGCTCTAAAAGATTGGTTCCTTTCAGATAATTTAAATTCATTCTTCCTTCCGTCCTTCCTTCCTTCCTTCCTTCCTTCCTTCCTTCCTTCCTTCCTCTCTCTCTCTTTCTTCTTTCTTCTTTCTTTCTTTTCTTACTTTCTCTCTCCTTTCTTTTCTTTTTTTTTCTTTCTTTCTTTTCTTTCTTTCTTTCTTTCTTTCTTTCTTTCTTTCTTTCTTTCATACTGCAGCCACACAACTATTTATTTCAGATAAAATCTGTCGACTGTGGGGAATTACTTCTAAATAAACGTTTGTAAAATTGTTTCAAGTCTATGAAATCACAGAACATGTGTTTAAAATCCCAAATCTGAAATGCAACCAAGAACTGGATTTGCAGATATAAACCCAGGTTATCCATTACCATATTTTGTGGAATAAACCGTGGTAGTTATGTGCACACAATACACTAAGCCAAACCAATCAACTTCCCCCTACAACAATCACCAATTATTGTTTTGTGCAAGTTTGTGAACCAATTCACTAAAAGTTTCTAAAGAGGTCACAAAAGAAACTGAGATTTTTGCAGTTTTCTTTATGTCCCATGAAGAATAATTCATTTTATGTCAGATTTTCTTCTTGTTCAAACAAAAGGCTTCAGGTTGGATCACTTGATGTTTACCGCACTGGTCACAACAAATGACAAATTGTTATTTGTTGCTGCACAGGTAAATTACAATTGTTCTTCCTGAAACGCCTGAAAGGCAAAATGTGTGTAAGTTGGTTGTTCTGTTTTCAGAAAGAAACTGTAACAGTCTATGGTGAATAATGTATTGAAAGTTTTTTTGACAAACTCCCTGGTTTAGAAGGTAAGGAGCTGGATAAATTTCTGTCATTCTCATGAGAAAACTGGAGCATTTCTCCTGAAATAAATTGAACATGCTGAATCTACTATATTAATTCTATTTAACCAAGTGTTGTGTTTGGCTGCCAAGATTGACTCTTTACCAGTCAAGAGGAAAATTAATAATAAAATAATAAATATTTACAAGGAAAGATGATTTTCTATTAATTTGCATTTGCATATAAATTTATTGTGTCTGTGCAGTGCTTTCTGTAAATCCTCTTTAATAAACTTAGTGATCTAAAAGGAAACAGTTGATTTCCCTCTCCATTTAGCTTCTTATGGAGAATTAACTTTGCAACCTTCTCTCCAAATCTTCTGTTTGGGGCTGGAGCAGCTGCAAGTTTCAACACATAATACACCAAATTTTCATAATGCCTCAAACTGTGGTTAGATCTGGGCTTTTTGAGAGAACACAGAACAATGTGAGCTATTCCTGCCAAAAGCAAAAGACAAAAGAACAAAGAATTAGAAATTTCTCTCTCTCCCATAGAAATGTACTTTCTAGACAAATTCAGTGGAATAATTCCCTAATTTCTCGAATCAAATAGGATTGAGAATCCTATGCACAGGCTTTCCCAAATTGTGAAGTGTACCTTTCTTGGGGAGGCTCAAACGAAGTCCAGGGAAGACATGAAGAATCTTTTAATTACATTGTTACAATAAATCCATCTTTCCCAAAATTTCATTGTAATGTGTTTTTGTGTTGTTGTTCATTTATGTTTATTTTGGGTTTGGATTTTGGAGGTGTGTACATTAAGATTACACTGAAGACATTTTTCACAAAGTAGTCAATGTTGACTTCCAAGAATTGATGGGACAATCCATTGTTGTTATTATGTGTTATTGTCTGTGGTAATCTACAATTAGATTCACATTCTAAAACTAATTCAAGTCCCAACTAAGGACTTGTTGCTATTATTATTATTATTATTTGTAGTATTATTAAGGTATTTATTAAATTATTTTCATATGATAAATATTTGAAACTTTATGAAGGGTTTGAGGTGCTGAAATGTGGGGACCCCTGCACTAAAGGAAGGTGTGTTGCCAAAAATGTACTTGATTTTCTCTATCATGGTCTTTGTTTCATTCTGACTTTAAGGAACTGAAGCAGCTCAAGTGTTGCTCTAGAACAGGGGTGTCAAACTCAAGGCCCATGGGCTGTATCTGGTCTGCGGGATGCTTAGATCTGGCCTGCAGGGTCCCCTTGGAAACAGTGAAGGACCAGCCCATGGTGCTTCTGCCCTCCTGAGCTCTACTCTTGGCTGCAACAGCCTTCTACAACCCTCTGCCAACAAAAACAGAGCTTGAGAGGGCTGCATGTGACCTGACCTAAGCTCTGCTTTTGCTGGCAGAGTGCTTGGGCCACCACAGGTGCCCATGATATGAGTGACATTGAGCTGGCCATGCCCACTCTGGCCACACCCATCTGGCATCCCAAGGTCAAACACAACCCTGATGTGGCCCTCAATGAAATCGAGTTTGACACCCCTTCTCTAGAATAACAATGTAATGTAATGTAAGGAAATATATAAATGAGGTGAAGAAGATTAGTAGAACTAGTGGAATTGCTTCGTGTGTGTTTTTTTAAAAAATCTGTAGTGGGTTCTGTGCAGCTCTTTTTTTAAAATCAGGTTTTATTGATTTTTTTCTTACACACACACACACACACACATTTTATGAGCAGAGTATTGACCGTATCATATCTTATACAACTTATCATATCCAATTTCATTTTACATAGTTATCATTCTTGCCAAAATATTCTTTTTCCGTACTTCTTTTATCTTATCTTAATACTTCTATACTTATTATATAAACAGCATCACCATCCGCCCTCAAATCCTAGTTTCTTAACATTATTTCAATCAGTTATCTTATCTTATCCATTGTTAATCATATATATTCCCTTTTAACTTTCATATTAATCCGTTCTTCATCCTAATAAATTTGCACATTCTTGGGGTTGCCTTTCTACCATTTCATCTCCCTTGTTTTGCAACAGTTCTTCTCTTCTCCTCTCTTTCTCTTCCCTCCCTATGCAGCTCTTTTCCCTCCCTGTGCAGCTCTTTTGAAGTTTTTGGCTTGCAGATTAAGGGTCAGATCAGATGCAGCATGCTGTTTTATTAGAAGCAAGGCTGAGGAATCTCATGAATGAAAGTGAATATATGTGTCCCAGGATAATGTTGCAGGATCCAATTTGGGTTGGTCACCGGGCCAGAGGTTTAGTCTTCCAAAAACTTTTGGACTCATACTGGAGCCCTTCCTCAGTAAACTTCTGTCTATCGGAATGTGTCTGAGAAGTTCCCTGAAGATGGGCTTCAGCACAAGTCCAAAAGCTTGGAAGATTTAACTTCTGGTCTGACTGACTGACTCAGATTGGATCCTGCAGCTGATTCTGGGTATCTCTTGTAAACAGAACATGTGAAAGCATATGTGACACAGGTTTATCCTTCATTCTGGACATTATTTGATGCCTGAAGTGAGATTTTTAAAATTAATATTATTAGATACTTCTGAATCTGGTATTATATGTTACACTGCCCTCAGCTTCAAAGATGGCTCTTTTTTCCTTTCTAAGTTGTTCTGGCAAGGAATGTACATGCTTAATTTCCTAACTGTCTGAATCTTGTAGTTGCCCCCAAGCTATTCTGCTAAAGCTTGTTCAGCATGACAGTTCATAGATGAGCATTCTTGGTGTCATTTGGCAGAAGAAATGTCATTTGCAGCTGAATCATCTGATGGAATTTAATTGGATCAGTTCCATATTCGTTATGCTAGTCATATGCACATTACTAAGACAGTTACACATGTTAAACAAATCTTTTTCATTCATAAAAATAATTTCAACTGTTGATGGCACGGAAAATGGTTGGAAACACACCTTTTTAGACATTTCCACACCATTTTCTTACTATCTGCAGATTACTGAGCTTGTTACAAAAAATGAATGCATTTAGCTAATGGTAATTCTGAAGTGAAGTCAGTTTCCTTTCTCTCTGTGTCATGATTTGAAGACTTCAAAGTTTAACAGATTACTTAACTGAGGAAGTGAATTAGTAAAAGTTACAAATTGGCTTTTCAAAAAACATTGTAATTAGTGGATAGCATGCATGTATCAGGGGACGTGGCTCAGTGGCTAAGACCCTGAACTTGTCAATCAAAAGATTGGCAATTCAGTGGTTTGAGTCCCTAGTGCTGCAGAACAGGGTGAGCTCCCGTTACTTGTCCCAGCTTCTGTCAACCTAGCAGTTCAAAAGCACGTAAAAAATGCAAGTAGAAAAATAGGGACCACCTTTGGTGGGAAGGTAACAGCATTCCATGTGCCTTTGGTGTTTAGTCATGCCGGCCACATGACCATGGAGATGTCTTCGGACAGCGCTGGCTCTTTGGCTTTGAAACAGAGATGAGCATTGTCCCTTAGAATTGGGAATGACTAGCACATATGTGTGAAGGGAATTGTCCATCTCTGGTTCTGGGGGGGGGAAAGAGAAATTGTCCCCCTCAGAATGGGTTTGCAATTTAGGTGTCCTCCTAGACACACAACTAAGATTAGAGCAACATCTAGCAGCTGTGGCTAGGGGGACCTTTGCACAGGTTCACCCGGTGCACCAATTGCGACCCTACTTGGATCAGGAGGCTCTCCTCACAGTCATTCATGCCCTTGTCACCTCAAGGTTAGATTATTGCAACGCGCTCTACATGGGGCTACCTTTGAAGAGTGTTCGGAGACTACAGTTGGTCCAGAATGCAGCTGCGTGAGCTATCGTGGGTGCACCTAGATGCACCCACATTACACCAATTCTCCACGAGCTGCATTGGCCCCCTGTGGGTCTCTGGGCACAATTCAAGGTGTTGGTTATTACCTTTAAAGCCCTACATGGCCCAGGGCCAGGCTATCTTCGAGACCGCCTTCTACCGCATAGCTCCCAACGACCATTAAGATCCCACAGAGTTGGTCTCCTATGGGTCCTGTCAACTAAACAATGCCGGATGGCGGGCCTGCGGGGGAGGGCCTTCTCTGTGGCTGCCCCAGCTCTCTGGAACCAGTTACCTCCTGAGGTCCGGACTACCCCCACCCTATTGGCCTTCTGGAAAGCGGTGAAGACCTGGCTTTTCCGGCAGGCCTGGGGCCGTTGATCTCACTGTTCTATCTTGCAAGATCCAGCCATGGATGGTATGCATGTGTTTTTAAAGTTTTTAAAATGCTTTTATAATGTTGTTTTTTTTTTAAAAAAAATATGTTCATTGTTTGTATTATTTTTGTTGTAAGCTGCCCAGAGTCCCTTGGGAGTTGGGCGGCATAGAAATATGATTAATTAAATTAAATTAAATTAAATTTACCTTTACCTTTATGCATCTATTATATAGGTATCACATTCAAGGGCATTTGTCAGTGAGGAAGATGAGAACATGTGTTTCAAGAAAAGACAGGAGATATTTAGCCTGATTTTGCCCAAAAATGTTCTCCAAGTTACTTGCATAGGAATTAATTTATCCATTTTGCAGAGAAAAGAAAAGAAAAGAAAAGAAAAGAAAAGAAAAGAAAAGAAAAGAAAAGAAAAGAAAAGAAAAGAAAAAAAACCAGATTTTATTTATTTATTAACTAAAAAGTGAAACCAATCTCTTCTGGAATGGAGAGAGAGCTGAAATTGTGTTTTTCTAGGACTGAAACTGTTAAAGCATTAAGGCTATGAAATCCTTGTCTTGCACAGATATGTGTAAATAAAGCTTATGCTACAGAAACACAATTGATGCCCTATGACCTCTGACTGGGGAAGTACTAGTAGCATCCCTAAAATTCCTCATTGCTTGGATGTCAGAGTCTGAGCATGAAAATATATTTTGTGCAGAGCTGCATGAAAATCTCTGAGAAAATCTCTGTGCCATTAAAAGACAAACGAATGGAGGCTATAAACTTACAGTATAATGTAAGATGGATTATGCTGTTATGGTTTATACTGTTTTCTTTTCATTCTATTGTTTTTAGTTCTTATTTTTGCTGTATTCTACTTAGAGCCATTCGAAGTGGAGTGGCATAGAAATGTCAGCAATAAATAAATAAATGAATGCACATTTATCCAAACAGTTACCATTCATCTAAGAAACCTCAGGATGAGACCTTTAACTCAATGAATTTAGAAATGGTACAGGCAATTTAGCTTACATAGATTTCATTGTATGAAATCTGGAAAAATGACATATACTAAGCAAAACAAACAAAATAATAAAGCAGATAATTTTGTATTTTTCTTGCAGACTCAATCTTGCTATTTGTCTTTAATTTTCTACTTATTTATTTATTTGATTTGGTGCCTGCCTGACACCAAAACAGGTCTTTTAAATGGAATCTAATTATATTAAATGGGGCTCATTTTTTATTACAATGCCATTCCGCATTCCGAGTACTGATTTCCATATTTTTCTTTATTTAAAATGTATGTTGTGTTTTATATGCAAACACTTGCTTAAAAGTAAACGTTTTAATTATTGCCCTTTAAAAAGATCATAACCAATTTGACTCCAATAATTTTTCTACTAGTCATTCTTTTTAATCAAAGATTCTTAAGCCTGAAAATTGTTGATATTTCTTATATCATTAAAACATTTAAGATTGCATTTCCTATTGAAGATAATGTTAATGATGCAAGGGCCTTAATAGACAGATTAAGATTTCTGTTCATGATTATTAATAAATTAAGACAAGGCAATTACCTATGAAAAAGCCATAAATTCTCATTCAAAGAAAAAGTGACTTTTATACAACCAGATACTGGATTAAGTACTGTTGAGTACAATTTCTTCAATTAGAAAGTATCTTCATATTTATATTACAGTGATGTATTGTCAATGTGTGATCAAGAAGAGCACAATCAGGCTCGTCCTAAGCTTGTATGAATAAGGATTTTGTGAAGAGTTATTTCACAAAGCAATTAATATGAGCAAAGCATCATATCCTAAAGCATTAAAGTTCCTTGAAAATCTGCATTCTTTATAGAACTGATGCTGATATTTAAAATGCAGACTCTGTTGAAACAGCCACACAAATCTCTGAATGCACACAACTTCCAAGAGAACTGGATACTTCAGTGAAGATGGTTTCACTTGCCCTACCATGCTTTACAAAGCATCCCTTTCAGATATGTGCATGCAAAGGATTTTACACACTTGATGTTTGTCACTTAGGTAGGAGAGGAAATCCTTAATCACAGGGATACAACTTTCATTTAGCCAAATGTTGCAATGGCTTTTGATTGACATGCTGACTGGACAATTCTGAGGGTTCATGTCTACACAAAACTGCTGAGTTTGACAAACACTGGCCTGGAAGGACCTTCTAAGTCAGGGATGTCAAATTTGCGGCCCACGGGCCGGATGTGTCATGCGCTGGCCACACCAGCCCCTCTAAACACCAGTTTAGAGAAGAGGAAAAAAGTCATCATACCTCACGTGACAACAACGTGACTCCGCGGGTTTGACACTTCTGTTCTCACCTCAGACCTAATAATTTGATGTTGTATTCCTCTACAATTGACAAATAAATATAGCTCACAGATATTCAGGTTTGTTTGCAGCATATGAAGCTTTGCTCATATTTATTTATTGCCATCCAACTAGCCATGATTTTTTTTTCTATATTGTTTTTCACACGGGGAAATCATTCTCAAACTAAGCAAGTTTGAACATACCTCATTCTAAAAGAATAATGATAATAATAATAATAATAATAATAATAATAATAATAATAATAATAAATAACATTGCCAGGACCAGTGGAAGTATTCAGCCAGTTCTATCCGGTTCAGGTGAACTGGTAGTGGTGCCTGTGGGAAGCTCCGCCCACCTTCCCAGACATAATCACGTCCCATTTTTGACGCTCTGTGCATACAGGGAAGGCTCTGCGCATACGTGGAGGTGGTGCGTGCGCTCACATTTGCGAACCGGTAGCGAAGGTAAGTGAATACCACTTACCACAGGACCATTGAAGTGAATTAGGACTGTACTGTAAAACATCAAAGAATCAATTTTTTTGACATGAAGTAAACAATGAAATCATATTATATGCCATTATAAAGCCATTATGGATTTAATTTTGTTTTAAATGTATTTTAATGTTTATATTGTATGTTTTTTAATCTTGGCTGTTCACCGCCCCGAGTCCTTCGGGAGAGGGGATGGTATAAAAATTTAAAAAATAAATAAAATAAATAAATAAATATCTTTTTTTCATTAATGTCGTGAAATAATGCACTTAAAATAGAGAAAATAAGAACATAAAAAGTGCTCTAATGAGCATGGCCTGGGCAAAAGATATAGGAAATAGGAAACAAAAAGTCCCTGCTCCTCCCTTCTGTCATGATCTGATTGGAGCAATGCCTGGTGAAATGGATTTGAACATAAAAGAAGATGATTTTCAGCTTACTGGATTTCCTTGGCCGAGCTATCTCAGCCTAACCCATCTCTAAGGTTTTTACAGGGATAAATGAAATATTTTCATATACTGAAATATGCTATAGAAGTAATGATTAATCATTTTAGCATCTTTGGACAAAGTACAGGGTTTTTCTCTTGAGATGACAGGATTTAGGCAAAATTATGAAAATCCAAAATATATTAAACCGAGTATAATAGACACATTACACTTTGTGACCTCCAAATGAACTCTAAGCTATACAGATGTTTTGTTTCTCAGGGTTATGAGAAGACAATTGGTGATTTGTGTTTTAAAAGCTGCATATAAAATTTTCTTTAAGCATTTCAACATATGCATATGCAAAATATAATTCAGAAACACAATCAACCTTTTCCTAACATTGCAGGGCAGTAATAATACCAGCTATAACTCCTTGCTATATTTCATTCTTTAAAAACAGAGAGTCTTATGTGATGGATCAAAAATCTTTATTTCGTATTGCTTTTGGATATTTTGCACTATCTAAGAAAAGTGGTGTTGAAAGTAAGGATGATGACCTTGAAGGAGATATCTATATTTTAAGCATACAACAGGCAAGTTGTAGCTCAGACACCTCCCTAATTTGCTGAGCTGTAAGAAATGGTTCGAAAGCACGTAAAAAATGCAAGTAGAAAAATAGGGACCACCTTTGGTGGGAAGGTAACAACGTTCCGTGTGCCTTTGGCATTTAGTCATGCCAGCCACATGATTATGGAGACGTCTTCGGTCGGTGCTGGCTCTTCAGCTTTGAAAGGAAGATGAGCACCGCCCCCTAGAGTTGGGAACAACTAGCACATATGTGCGAGGGGAACCTTTACCTTTACCTTTATAGTCTAACAAGACTTGCAAGATTCATGTCAGTCCCTCTATAAGAAAGTTAAAACTACATTTATTGGGATTGAGTATAATAGAATCTTGAATCCAAATGAGATACAAGAGAGAGCCAAATGGAAGCTGAATACCAAATGGAAGCTCCAGTTGTAACTAAGTGCCTTAGAAGCCAGGAAAGCATTTCTGGATATATGTTTAGGTGAGCAGCTTTGTAACAAAAATGTCTACACTCTGCCTGCTTGCCTGCCTATCATTTCCTTCCTTCCTTCCTTCCTTCCTTCCTTCCTTCCTTCCTTCCTTCCTTCCTTCCTTCCTTCCCTCCCTCCCTCCCTCCCTCCCTCCCTCCGTCCCTCCCTCCCTTCCTTCCTGTTGAAAAGGGAGGATCTAACCCAATAACTCTTGGTACAAAGTAGTAATTGTTGCAGTTTATTTATTTGCAGTTTAAGATATATCACAGGCTCAAGTATGCAATAGTAACTGACCTATGTCCTTTCTTTTCAGGTATATGTCTGGAACTGGCTGTTGCCCATGTGGATGGTCCTTTTGTACCCAGGGGGAGGAGTTAAGGTAAGGTGGGGTTGTGGGAGTTATGGGTTGTGTAGTAGTGTTAACTCTTGATGGACCATGGATCAGTGGGGACATATATAGGTTAGACATTTTACGTGACACTTCCTTCCTCCCTCCCTCCCTCCCTCCCCCTGTCCCTCCCTCCCTCCCTCCCTCATGAACTGGTCAGGCTTCTTTTATTTTAGAGATCATTGTTATACTGCATGAATTAACTGTAATTGTTAACTGGCTGAATAATCATAGCCCAGAAAAGAAGTATGAAAAAAGCTGACTATATGTTATTATTAGTTGACTTAGTTAAAGGAAACAACGCTTTATTATTGGCTGGTTGATCAAATCTGCATTTGATAAAATGGAAACTGTGTTTGTTGGGAAGTAAATATGAACATTATATAAACCTGATTTCCCAGAAAACAACATTCAACTGCAATGAGGATGAAATTCTGCCAGGTTCCTGCTAACGAAGGAAGGAATATTATTCAGCTTCCAGTGCAGTGTATGCTACGCGAAATATCTGCTATTTTATCAGACTTATAATCATGCATGGATACATGACACAGCTATAGTCCTGCCATATCTAGAAAAAACAAGAAAGCCCAAAGATTTCTAAAATTTGTAGCAAAACACTTAGATTGCAGTTATTGCTGATATCCATAGTTTCTACTTTAATAAAGCATGAGTAATTTTACTTGCGTTTACTGGTCTAAACTGCACTTTGGAGTCATAATGGTCTTGTATTTATTTATTTATTTATTTTATTTGCCTCTGATACTGTTGCAAGGCACCTTGTTGCAATAATTCCTATAGCATGCTTTAATACTTCATTTTTCCTTCCCGGTAAGGTTTAATTCCCTATGTCTACACAAATGGCACTTGAATACCAGCACTAATCCTCTTGCAAGAACTTACACAGCAGGTTAACAATATATGTCATTATTTATATGCTATTTAGAACTATACACTGATTAAGAACATGAATACCAATGATTCCTGCTTCAGAATCCATAGATAAGCTCCTTTAGATAGTGCTTTTCACCCTTTTCTTTCTTCTCACATCCAAAAGCTTTAAAACTATCCCTGAAAATCTGTCCCTGATCTGCTTCATTGTGCAACATTACACAAATCTGATGCTCTTACAGTGTAGTCATAATACCATCTATACAGTAGTAAGCTGCGCTATTGAGTTCAATAGAACTTGCTTTTAAAGATTACCGCCTTAGTTCTTTTCAGATGTTATTAGTAGCATTTCTTTCAAAAAATGATTTTCTACTGGTGAAAGAATGCATTGCATCATTTTCATTCTCCCAAGCAGTTTAAATATTGATATCTCAAATAAGCTTCAGCACACACGTCCTTCTGCGTGTGACCAGAAATTCTGTGTTTGTAAGATTCTTGATCACTCTAAAAGGTGCGATTGAATATGGTAGACAGTAGATACTTTTCAGATGTATATATAAATCTATGGACATTTAATTTCTCATGGAACAATACCTACAATAGTAGCCAAAATTGTGGAAACCTTTTCGGAAAAGTGTGTTTTCTAAAACTAGCTAATAACACCACTTTTTTTTGGGGGGGGGAGTAGTACCATAAAATTATATATCAATAGAAAGATAATTTAATCAAGAATGTAATGCAATAACTTTTATGAAGGATTTGCTATTAGAATAGCAGTTACAGTATAAAGAAGAAAAGTGAAACACGTAGAAAAAAATGAAATATACAAAAATTATCACCATGTCAGTTAATACTTAGTTGGGTAAACTTTAGCAAGAATTACGGTCTTACAATGTCTTACCATGGAGTGAACCAAGTCTTTTAGTTCTGCAGCTGTTATAATGTGAAACCAAGATTGAATGATTGTTTCTATTAACTGGGTTTTATTGCTGGGTCGCTTCTGACTAACAAGTTTCTTTAGTCGGCTCCATAGATTTTCAATTGGGTTAAGGTCTGGGTTATTCCCTGGCCATTCCAGCAGTGGAATATGATTATCTTGAAACTCCCAAAAAAGAAAGTGGTGTTATTAGTCATCAAACCTCAAAAATACACTTTTCCCAAAAGATTCCACAATTTTGGCCACTACTGTTCTATTTTGAATGGGTACATGTCTTCTTGTTTTGGATACCTTGCTCTTTGTGTACTTCTTCAATGCTAAACCATACAGATTTGAACACTGTTTTGTTTTTTAAAAAATATTTTTCTGCTGGGGCTACTGATATATTTTAAAAACAATGTCTAATTGTAGCTAGAATAAGGTTTCTTTTACATGTGTTATAATATACTTTCTGGGATTCAGTCTGTAAATGTAAGCAAGAAATACTTTGGCAGTCGTTACTGAGTTTAAATACTGTATATCAGAAGGTGTTCATCTGGAATTCTTTTAAGATTCACTTTAAACAATAGTATGTATGTATGGTTAAGGACTCATATTCCAGGACAAATGTGTCATTAGGCATTCAATGTAAACACGTCATGCAAAATAAGGTGGCTCCTCTTTAGATTGAATTATTGATTAGCCCTGAGTTTTCTTAGTTGTTCTATTTTTATAAGTGTGGTAGAGGATCCTACACAGTTATAACTATAGCAGGGGTAGGCAATTATGGCTTTTTTATGACTTGTGGACTTCAACTCCCAGAATTCCTGAGCCAGCCAGGTTACCTCAGGAATTCTGGGAATTGAAGTCCACAAGTCATAAAAGGGCCATAGTTGCCCACCTCTGCCCCATAGTCTTGGTTAAGGGGTGGGGAGAAGGTACTATCTTAAATAGCAACTACCCATATGCCAATCAGTAGATGAACTGATTAATCCAGGAAGGGAAAGATACCAAAACAAAAAAATAAAACAAAAACCCAACAACTCAGGAATCCTACACTAGTTGTAGTTGCATCACAAAGGGAATTTCCAAAGCTGTGTACTAAGACTGTGTGTTCACGTTGTAGGAAAGAGAACTCAGGCAAAGAGAATTCATTCTGCAATATTTTGCAATATATACCACATGCTCCTTGGAGCCTAGAAATTGCTCCAAATTACTATAAACCTTAGGAGCAGTACTGTGTATTATAGCATATTTTCTTAATTCCTGTAGTTCTTTTTAGCTCATCAGAATATATTTTGAGTGCATGTTGTGTTCGGGTAAAGGGGATGACCGAACAGGAAAAATTTGACTGTAAGTGAGAAGAAAGAGGAAAGTGTGGCATGTGGCATGTCACATGGACTGGCTTAAATGTCATCTCAGAGCCTAGTAAAGACAGCTATCTGGATGTGTCCTAATACTACTACATCTAAAAATAACTGATGAAATGAATTAAGATCCATGAAAAAAAAGTCTATAACGATCTATTTGCTTATCTTTTAAATGCCACTAGAATTTTCTCCCACAGCTCCAACGAAGGTTTAATATATCTATCCCCTTGGGCAACATCAGCAACTGTGATTGCTACAAATAAAATAGTGACACATCACATTTGTAACCCAAAGCACTAATATAAAGGTTGGGCTGAATAGACATTAACAGGTTTAAATGATTTTTTTTGTTTTGTTTTAAGAAAAAGACACAACTGACTTTGGGAATCATGCAATAAGACACCTTAATTCACCTTAGTTCCTTAATCAGGAGATAGTTCCTTTGCTGCTTTCCATGCCACCCCCCCTCCATCACTATAATTTTAGTATTTACCTTCTTTTCTGTATTTGTTGAGATCTGGTCATCTAACTATAATAATATGTGAATGATTTTAGTTTGTTATACTTTTTTTCCTGTGGTCTTCATCAAGGCACATTTCTTCACATGGAGTAGGAAGAAAGTACTTCTCTTTGATTTTCCCCTTCCTTTTCTTTGCTTTTCCTTCATTTTGTTTCATGTATACCCTTTCCTTGTCTGCCATAAGAAAATGGAGTGCCAGCAGAAAGTTAGCAGTTTCAGTTGTATGCCAAAATAGATAATTAAAGGAGGTGAGGGAAAGTTAACAGTTTCCCAGCATCGAAAAGTCATGTGGCTTTTAATGAACACCTGAACAGTATGGTGATCGTTCATGAGACGGATTGCTACTTTTCTCTTAACCATCTTTATTGCATTTTGCTTTGTGGATAGTTGACTGATCACTGCTTAATCATTAGAAGCCTGGACAGGAAGTCAAAGGTGCAACAAAACCACTCCAGAGGTTTTGGAGAAACTATTCTTCCTGTGTCATTATATACTCCCTCCCCCCCCCCCTCTCTCTCTCTCTCTCTCTCTCTCTCTCTCTCTCTCTCTCTCTGTGTGTGTGTGTGTGTGTAGGTCTTTGGTTATTCGGGTTTTCTCCCATGTAAAATTGGAAGTGTCTTGGCGACGTTTCGACGAAGTCTCATTCGTCATCTTCAGGCTGGTGTTTTCGGCATATATATATATATGTAGGTCTTTGGTTACTCGGGTTTTCTCCCGTGTAAAATTGGAAGTGTCTTGGCGACGTTTCGACGCAGTCTCATTCGTCATCTTCAGGCTGGTGTTTTCGGCTTCGTGCTCCTAGAAGCATATATATATATATATATATATATATATATATATATATATATATATATATGTGTGTGTGTGTGTGTGTGTGTGTGTGTGTGTGTGTGTGTGTGTTTCTTCTAGCCAGGTTATTTCTTTTCTTCTAGCCAGGTTTTTTAAATATATATATATATATATATATATATATATATATATATATATATATATATATATATATATATATATATATGACATTGATCGATGCTGAACATTTCAATTCTTACCGTGTAGTTTAAACACAGTTATTGGCCATTTTTGGTAAATCGTAAAACACATTTAAATTATCTGTTTTTGGACTGTTTTGTCAATTTATCCTCTGTTTCACAAAATCTCAGTAGAAAGGTAAGGATTAAAATCCAAATATTGGGTGCAGTTCTGTGGTGGGGTTCTACCGGTTCTACCAGTAGTGGTGGTGGAGGAAGGCTCTGCCCAACCACTCAGATGTCATCACGGACGCTCTGCACATGCGCAGAAGGTTCTATGCATGCACAGACATGGTGTGCGTGCTCACATTTGCGAACCGGTAGCAAAGGTAAGCAAATCCCACTACGGGTGCGGTTCCAGTATTTATGATATACCCTTCCTTCAGCTATTTTCATTTAAACAGATGAGTATTAACTAATAAAGTAATATTTAACATAGTATCTAGTTTGGCCCTTCTAGGTAAACTGGATTCAGTTGCAAGTGTTTTTTATTCTGATTTCTGTTTGAATAAGAGCTAATAGGAAACTGTCAGTCCTAGGAATATTTTTGACCCAGGTAATAAATAATAACAAACAAGTAGATTAATTTCTCAGTGATCAGGGTCAGTACTAGACCGCCACCAATACACGTTCTGCAGTAATTTCTGTAGATTTATACAGAGTCTGAACATTATTTTCTGTACTGTTAAGGCAGCATTGTCTCTCCAATCAATCCTGCTCATTTTAAAATAACTCTTTTTTAAGTGTATACTTCTAAATCCCTTGGGTTTGACAAAATGTCAATGCGTGATGCATCATTATTCGTACATCCAAAGGTCATATTGTAATAATTCATATCTTAGTACCACAGGCATGGAAAGATTCCAGTACTACCCAGAGGCCAAAAATGAGATAGAATTTGTTTCTGGAAATGTTGAAAATTGCATTGTTGAGGAGTGAATGCATACTACAAGTATTAGGTTCTTTGGGTTTCTTTTAGCCTTTTCAATTATGTATAAAATGCATTTGGTGATACAGTACTGGGAGGACTTTATTGAATAATAAATAAAAAAAAAATTGTAGGCTTATTGCTGCCCCAGGTATAAGCTGTAATTTAAGGCTAAATATGTTCAAAAGCTACTTCATCATTCATTCCACCTAATCCAGGGATAAATTATTTTTGTTTAAGGTCCTGTTTCCATTGCTGAAAGATGATGTGGTGAGCAACATACCAGCTCCAGGTTTTACAGGGACATCTAATATTAGTTATGCCTTCTCTGAATTCACATTTATTTAACCTGCTCCTACCATAGCAATCAGAGCCTCCCCTATCATTAGGTGGTAAAAGGCAATTTGTCTGTGGGAATAGCATATTTTGTCTTTTAGACTTGTGAATAGGCTACAGTGTTATTATAACAATTTACTTATTTAATATAGATGTATATTTTGCTCCAAAAGTATTCTGGAAACTTAGTTGAGACTAGCTCAGTTGATTACTCTCGTTTGGAAAATGGTCCAGCAGCCAAATGAATGTAATTTTCATACTTTAATAATGTTGTTTTAGAAAGGTGGTGGAGGAGGAGGAGCAGTATTGTTTTTGTCAGAGATAACAGAGATGGTCTGAGAGGGAATTAGAAGAAATGTATTTATTTGCTTTATATTTTACCGTCCCCCTTCTGGAGCTCAGGCTGGATTACATGGGATTCTTTTTTCATTTTATTTTCACAATAAAAACTCTGTTAAGTATATTGGCTGAGGGAGTGTGACAGATCTCATCCTGCTTAGCTTTTTTAGACCAATCATAGTGGGCTAAATGCATATTGTGTGTAAACCTATATATATATATATATATATATATATATATATATATATATATATATATATATATATATATATGGTTATTCGGGTTTTCTCCCGCATAAAATTGGAGCTGTCTTGGCAACGTTTCGACGAAGTCTCATTCATCATCTTCAGGTTGGTGTTTTCGGCTTCGTGCTTCTAGGAGCAATGTGTGTGATCGCAGCTGTTTCTTCCTTTTAACTGACAGTGGGGGTGTGAACTGATTGGGTGGGAACTCCCAATCTCACTCCTCTCTCTCCCTCTCTGTCTCTCGCTCTTTGTTTTTCTCTGTAAAATACATATAGTTATCAGTCTAAAGCAATTGGTCAATACACTGTAGAATGAAGGTCTGCTTTTAGCAGAATATGGACCATCATTGGATTATCTGGACTCTTTTAGTCTGGGTTCAGGCCAGGGCACAGCACTGAAAAGGCCTTGGTTGCACTTGTCTCTGATCTTTGGAGGGCTTGGGATGGAGGTGGGGCAACCATTCTGGTCCTTTTGGATCACTCAGTAGCTTTTGACATCAATGACCATGTTATTTTTCTGGATCGGTTGTGTGAGTTGGGAATGGGAGATGCTCAGGAGTGAAATCCAGCAGATTCTGGCAGGTTCTGGAGAACTGGAACTTTTGAGTAGTTTGGAGAACCAGCAAATGCCATCTCTGCCTGGCCCCAGAGTGGAGTGGGAATGGAGATTTTGCAACATCCTTCCCCCAGGAGTGGGGAGGGAATGGATATTTTGCAGTATCCTTGCCCTGCCATACACACCAAGTCACACCATGCCCACCAAGCCACACCCACAGAACCTGTAGTAAAAAAAAAATTGAATTTCACCACTAGAGATGCTGTGTTATGATGGTTCTCTTCAGTGGTGGGTTGCCCCTTGTTTGGACCGGTTCGTAAGAACCGGTAGCATAACCGGCAGAAGGCTCTGCCCACTGACCCCGACATCATCAGGGAGCTTCTGCGCATGTGCAGAAGCGCGCAGATGCACAGAATCGCATGCGCACACGAAGCAAGCACGTGCACGACCCCGTTGCGAACCGGTAGTAAAGGTAAGTACAACCCACTCCTGGTTCTCTTCCTTCCTCTGTGGCCAGTTTCAGTCATTGTTGGTGTGGGAAGAGAGGTTGGGCCTTAAGCCCCTGCAATGCAGAGCTGTCAGCTGCTATGTCTGGATTTAGTCAGGCCTTCCCTTGTATTATTAATTTTTGGCAGACCTCTCAAAAATAGTTTTTTTTAAAAAAAAACATCACAAATGGGAGTGCTAAATAAAATGAGTAATCTGTTTGATTGGTATAGGCTTTGGGCTTATTTATAAGGCAGTTTACATTCTTCTATTTAGAGTTTCTGCAAAACATGGAACTATATTTTCTTCCACAGTTGAGAAACACTTGGACACCTCTGGAAAGTGAATCCAGGATCTCTAATTTCTTTTTCTCTTCTTTTTCTTTCTTCCTTTCTTTCTGCCAGCATAGCTCTAGCAATAAATTATTCTTCATTCTGCAAAGGCCAAATGTAATTGGGCTTTTAAAAACATTAAATTTATAAATCAGTAAATGAAATTAAAGAATGACATTATGAACCCGCTATGAGTTCTTTCCTTGAGGAGAATACGGGAATGACCTTCATTGACTTTAAGGCACACACAAACACATGTACATCTAGATCAGGGCTGTCAAACTCCTGGATGCATCATACGTTAGCCAGGCCTACGCCCATTTTAGCAAAGGGGAAAAAAGTCCGAATACATCATGTGATGCCACCATGACAACATGAGTTTGATACCCCTGATCTAGATGAAAGAGATGAGCGAACTCACATTTTCACATTGGGGAAATTTCAGAAGAAGAATTAAATCACATTTCTAAAAGAAAAAAGGTAAGCCAACTGGATGGCTCATTTCCTGCCCTTTTCATTTATATTCTTTTTTTTTTTTACACATATTTGAGAACTTGTGCCTAAAAGGGTTGGCATGGAAGTAAATTAGTTCTTAATAGGCTATACAGTATTTTATTCAATTCTATCCTGATTCTTATCCTTCTGTAACTTCTTCATACAAAATATGCTTCACCATTGTTAATAGTTTTAATTGCTAACTGCCAGATCATTAATTATCATTGTCTGTTATGTTCTTCCTGTATTTCATGCATTCTATCAAACAAAAGATTATAATTAAACTCTGGTAAAACTTTTTTTTTTGAGAAGCCACTTGGCATGAAACATAAGTTGTTTACATTTAGCCTGAAATTTGCTGTGATTTTTACATTATGAAAGAAAAATTAAAAAGCTTTTTCAAGCACAACAGCACCCAGACAAGAAAAAAAAAAGTAAGTTCCTAAATGAATAAATAGGGAAAAAATACATTTTTTTTAAATTTTCTGCTTTTTCCTTGCTTTTTTTCTTGGCCAGGCCTATTTAGAAGTAAATGCACTAAGTTCAGTGGAACTTTAAATTCTGTAATATACAGTGGTGAAATTCATTTTTTTTTACTACTGGTTCTGTCGGTGTGGCTTGGTGGGTGTGGTAGGGGAATGATACTGCAAAATCTCCATTCCCACCCAACTCCAGGGAAGGATACTGAAAAATCTCCATTCCCTCTCCACTCCTGGGGGAAGGATATTGTAAAATCTCCATTCCCACCTCGCTCTGGGGCCAGGCAGAGGTGGCATTTGCTGATTCTCCGAACTACTCAAAATTTCCACTACCAGTTCTCCAGAACCTGTCAGAACCTGCTGGATTTCACCCCTGTAATATACTTTCAAGCTACAATGGGTTCACAAGTTCTGAAATGGATTTTAAGAGAAACTTATTTATTAATTATATTTATTTGATGCCCATTTCACCCACTCTGAGTGGCTTATAACATTATTATAAATATCATTTGATTAATAGCAGCAGGGCATATTTTCTATATATTAAGCAATTTAAAGTTATATATTTTGGTTTGACAAAATCATAAAACTGTTGGATACAGAGTTTAACTGAAGTGTTTCAGATATATTTGCACTATGCAACTTAAGGGACTTTGTTCTGAGGTTTTGCTTTTCTCTAAATGACCTTTTAATATTCTTAACAGTACATTGCTTGTCTTGAGTCATAAATCTCAGCAGAATTATTTGTTATCTGTACCACTTAGGTAAGTTGCTTACATTTTGATACACTTGAGTGTTTTCTCTTTTGTACTGTGAAATCTAATGCAGTCAAACATGAAACCTTTCTCTTAAGCTAATGAGCAAGATGCTTCCTTTTCTGCTTACATCCAGGTAGAAAATCCTTGAACCTAATCTGTATAGGGATTGATGAAATATTGGTTATGTAATAGCTCCCGAGTTATTACCTCCTTTGACATGAGTTTATTAAGTTAGGAAAAAGAATATTTCAGAGTGTGTGTTAGCACATATATAACATCAGCAGCATGTGCAGGTGAGTTAAAACAAAATAGAATCTACTTTTAGCTGGACTCCTGCTGGGTTGACTGAAACATAGGCTAACTTAGTTAACTAGGAAGAGTTTGAGCCTGTTGGTCTGGACAGAGCCCTCAGATACTATGAGTACAGTCACCTGTATATTATATCAATATTCCATCTGTTTGGTTAAATCTGCCCAAGGGATGACACATGGTTAGGACCAAGTGATGATGAATTCATCCCTGAGTGAGGGAATCATTCCACCCTCCTCAAGTATTTGCTGCTGTGTGTTTTTGATGTGTCTCCAACCCTTCCTTTATGAGGAAGGTTGTTGAAAAAGTTGGTGGTCTTCTATTTCAGAGAAAGTGAGTTATATGTATCCCTGAGCACATTCTGAGATGACATTGATCACTCATTAATGACTTATACTGGGACCAGGATGGGGGTTGGGCATCGATCTTGGCTCCCTTTTATCTTTTTGTGGATTTTGATATCATTGACCATGGTATCTTTTAGGACTAGCTCAGGGACTTGAGAATGGGAGTTTCAGCCTTATGAGGTACATCAGAGAAGAAGGATAACTAAATGAGCTAATTTTACTTTATGGCAAAGCTATATTAAAAGGATCATGTAAGTCTCAAAGTACTTCTTTCCCTATTTCTTTACAGACCAAGAAAGTAGGAAAGGTCTCTTCTGAATCTCTTGCCCTGCCCACATTCCTGTTGCAGGCTCAGCTGTCTTTTTATCTAACCTTTCCTTTGGCTGTTTCTTTGCCCTGTCTCTCAAGGTTATTCTCACAGGCAATTACAAAGAGACATAGTATTGCAATGGTTCTTCTAATTCTTGCATGGTCAATTCCTGTTGGTTTTCAGAAGAAAAGATCCATATGTGGGCCATTGGGGCCTCATTTCTTTCCCCACTCCCTTTTACTTTAGGGGTCATCTAGATCTTGGAGATTTTCCTTCTTTAAAGCTGGATAGGATCACACTACCTCAGCCAGAACCACTGCCAATCTGGAGGTTCCCTCCAAACTCATAGATCCTGCTGGTCTCAGAAGACCTTTGAACTATATCTGGTATACAATTGCTCCCATTCCTGAATCCAGAGGACCTACCGACAGCCACTTATATTTTAGTCACCTTGTGTCTGTATTATTGCAGTGTATCATACATGGGACTACCCTTGAAGAACACTCAATGTAAAGTACAACAATTAAAATGTAAAGCCATTTTAATTGTTTGAATGCATATAAATTGTCTTTGGTTTAATCTTTCTATTTTTTTTCTTCATCATTTGCTCTTTCTAATTCTTTGGTTAGCTACCCTGAGTCACATGGCAGTGAGCAGCCATATAAACCTAAATAAATAAATAACTCCAGATGGGGTTCTTGGTAGAACAACGAAGACCTCATCTCTTTTCTACATCCACATAGCAAGAGTGGGCTTTGACCACTCTGCCATAACCGACCTCCAGGGGTGAAATCCAGCAGGTTCTGACAGGTTCTGAAGAACCAGTAGCGGAAATTTTGAGCAGTTCGGAAAACTGGTAGTGGAAATTTTGGGTAGTTCGGAGAACTGCCAAATTCCACCTCTGGCTGGCCCCAGAGTGGGGTGGGAATAAAGATTTTGCAATATCCTTCCCCCAGGAGTGGGGAGGAAATTGAGATTTTGCAGTATCCTTCCCCTGCCACGCCCACCAAGCCACACCCCGCCTACCAAGCTACACCCACAATCTCTGGAAGAACTTACTATATTGCCAAATTTTATCGTTGCCACAAAAAAGAAATGCACACATTTATCTAAGAAAGACAGTAGTAGACTAAAGGGTGAAAAAATATACTTGAAAAAGTTAATTCTGCTTTAGGATCTAAACTAAAAATAACCTTTAAAAAAAATGGTCCAGCTGAAGTCAGCTTCTTTTGGCTGAAATCCAATTCTGTCAACAAAAGGATTCAGCTTAATTTCATCTCAGTCACTCCAAGGCCCTGTTGACTATTTATGACCATTTTGGCTGCCTCTCCATAGCTCAATTATAATTTTAATGTTTCCACATAATGTATATATTTTAATTTCAATTGAACTTATTATTGTATCCTTATGATTATTTATTTTATCCGATTTGTGACCGTTGTTTAATAGTAATGGAATTTACCCATTCTTTCCAATCATTTGAAAGGCTAAAATGAAGAATAGATACTACTTTCAGGTTGATCTGGTGAGACTAGAGATATTTGAAACTGTGATACATGCTTTACATAATTTTATTTTATTGTATTTTACATTTTATTCATTTCTAATGTACATTTAGCAACAGGGTGTAATTCTAATATTAGCACAGGTTTGTGATGTGTTTTTAAATATAGTCTACAAAATCAGATCGAAGATGCAATAAACAATTATTTTTAATTTAACTCACAATCTTTCACAATTAATTACAATCTCTGGATAGTTTTGGTGGTGGATGTTTTTGGTTTATTTAATAACCATATTGTAAATTTTGCATTATGTTGAGTAATATTAAGCTTCTAGCATCTCTTCAAGATGTGCAGCTCCAATTTGTCATCATCCTCTTAAAAAAATCTAATATAAACCAAACTTCTGCATCAACCTCAGCCCTATTATGTTCATTCACAGTCCATCATTCTGTTTAATTAGTCTAATGAATTTCTTCATTGCTGATTACTAAATAACTGTACTTCGGTAAGTATTCAGCTATAATTTGTCTCTATTATGTTTGACATTAAAGACATTCTTAAAATCAGAAATACAGTGAAGATAGTAAGATAGTAAGCAGCTAATTATCATTTTCTCAGAATAATACAGTACCAGGGAAGCAAAGGTGTTACCCAAATTAGGCAGGACTGGTTCCAATGATAATTAGCCAACCATTTCCACCCTCTCTCTTCCTCTGTCCCCAAGCACAGAAGACTGCAAGATAATTGAAGACTGCAAGATGCTCAGAAGACTCCAAGATGCATGATAATTAGTCATCCATCTGCAAGAAGCAGAGAAGAAGGAGGTAAAGTGGCACACGGGCTCAGTGCCAGGACCCAAAATGACAGCAGTCAGAAAAAAGCCCAGGAAATGCTTAGAAAAATTAACAAGTTTGCAGGAACCAGGCTGAACTGCTTTGTGCCCCTTTTTAATTAAAAAAAGAAATCTTAAAAAAAATTAAAATCAAATAGCTCCAGTAGCTCCAGTAGCTTGATAAGACACACAAGAAATAGTTATGATCGTTCATAGCTACGATTGGTGTGATAATTCTTTTCCTTTGATCTTAATGGAGACCCATACAAATAATTGAAGTGGGACTTTGCTCATGAATGAAGATTGCCTGAGAACCACTCTTGCAAAATAATAGAAGTCACCCCCCCCCCAAAAAAAAAAAAAACAAAGTCTGGGATGACCTTAGCACAGCTGTTGTAAGTTTAATTCAGGACAAATTTAAAGAGAAGTACCTGCAACACTTAATCACTGATATTTAATAATTATTAACTTCTAACTTAAATTGATTAAACTGCAGATCAAGGTAGTTGATATACTTTCAATTTCCTTTACTACGGCAACTGAAGCTTTTCTATTATTATTTTTATTTAAGAAATATTTTAAGGCTTAATATACTCTTTATCCCCTTCTTGGATTACTGCCTTGTCGTGGCGAAGGGGCTTGCGTAGCTCAATGAGCTATGCCATGCAGGACCACCTAAGATGGACAAGTGATGCAGGTGAAGAAGGAGAGTGCAAAAGTTGGCATGAAACTCAACATTAAGAAAACTAAGATCATGGCATCCAACCCTCTCAATTCCTGGCAAATAGATGGGGAAAAAATGGAGGTAGTGACAGATTTTATTTTCCTGGGCTCCAAGATCACCGCAGATGGGGACTGCAGTGAAGAAATTAAAAGACGCTTGCTCCTCGGGCAAAAAGCTATGGCAAATCTAGACAGCATTCTAAAAAGCAGAGACATCACCCTGCCAACAAAAGTGCATATAGTCAAGGCTGTGGTTTTCACAGTTGCAATGTATGGCTGTGAAAGTTGGACCATAAGAAAGGCTGAGCACCAAAGAATTGAGGCCTTTGAACTATGGTGCTGGAGAAGACTCCTGCGAGTCCCTTGGACTGCAAGGCGAACAAACTGGTCAGTCCTAGAGGAGATCAACCCTGACTGCTCTTTAGAAAGCCAGATCCTGAAGATGAAACTCAAACACTTTGGCCACCTAATGAGAAGGAAGGACTCACTGGAGAACAACCTAATGCTGGGAAAGATTGAGGGCAAAAGAAGAATGGGATGACAGAGAACGAAGTGGCTGGATGGAGTCACTGAAGCAGTAGGGGTGAGATTAAATGGACTCCAGAGGATGGTAGAGGACAGGAAGGCCTGGAGGAACATTGTCCCTGGGGTCATGATGGGTCAGACATGACTTTGCAACTAACAACAACAATACTCTTTATACATTTAAGGTTGTAAGATAGGAGAGCAATTTGTCCAGTCTACAAAATGAGATGACTTTATTCAGCTTATACTTCTCCAACGTATCAACATGTATTAAGCTAAATATAGGTAACTATAGGAAGGAAAGGAAGGGAAGCATACATCGTATAGATAGTCCTTAATTTACCATTGTTTGTTTAATGATGGTTCAAAGTTACGCCAGCCTTGGAAAAAGTGACTTATAACCTGTACTTGCACTTATGACCATCATACCACCCCCATGGGGTCATGGGATTGCAATTTGTGACTTTCTTTTGCTGGCAAATATGGTAAAAATGCTCATTGAAGAAGCTGGATTCATGTAATAACAATATGTTTCACTTAATGGCTGCCATAAAAATTGTTGGAAAATCGGGTTTGATGCAACCTATGACTGCACTGACCTACAACAGATATTCCAATTCCAACTGTGATTGTATGTGTACAATGCAAATACTAGCCTTATGTACTTGCTATGTCATGTTGGTACCATTGTGGTTAGGAATGATTGCCAATGAGCTAATATAAAATGGAATTAATAGAAAGTACAGGGAAAAAAAAAATTTTAGAGCATTTCTAAGTTCCTATAGGGTAGAGTAGGAATATACTGTAGACTGCCATTTGAACTGGTGATCCCTATCATTTACTTGGAATTTCTTAGATAGATAGATAGATAGATAGATAGATAGATAGATAGATAGATAGATAGATAGATAGATAGATAGATGTATATGCGTGTGCCTTTATATCTATATCTATGTATATATATGTTTGTGTGTGTATGTATGTACATATATGTGTGTGTGTGTTTGTGCATGTGTGCATACATTGTAATCAGTCTTTTAATATTTAAGTAATTAGTTTATTAAATTGTTTTATATATTTAGACTCATTTGATTATTACTTTTTATTGAGATTTCAAATTTTTATTAGTTTATCAAAATGTAAAATACAGAAATACGAAGAAAAAGGAGAAAATTATGGGACAACAGGGAAGGAAAGTGAAAAAGTTATTACTTTTTTGCAAATAAAATGGTTTGAGGACATTTTAGGGACACATGACTTTCAATTTCCACATTTTTTGTTTCTGTTCTGTACTTGCTCTGAATTCACAGTTTACGGACATTTGCAGATGACACTGAGAACTGATGTGTTGGAATAACTCTGAAAACTTTCCATATCAACACATAACTCCCTAAAAAAATGAAATTTTGATGTCAGTTGGCGAAAACCTACTTCAGTTGAAAAAACAGTTAACAGGAAGCAGTTCAATGAGTCTTTCAATGCACCCATCCATTTGACGATTAAGAATGATAATGTTTATACATTCAGAAAAGGTTTTTCTTAAGAGGTGAATGAAGATAAATGAACCTTTACTAAATCTTGACAACTTTCTTTGCATCACTGGTGAAGAGTAGGTGCCATTGATTGACGGTGGATACATTTGCAATAAAGGTAAAGGTTCCCCTCGCACATATGTGCTAGTTGTTTCCGACTCTAGGGGGCAGTGCTCATCTCTGTTTCAAAGCCAAAGAGCCAGCGCTGTCCGAAGACATCTCCGTGGTCATGTGACAGGCATGACTAAATGCCAAAGATACACGGAACACTGTTACTTTCCCACCAAAGGTGATCCCTATTTGTCTACTTGCATTTTTTACGTGCTTTCGAATTGCTAGGACGGCAGAAGCTGGGACAAGTAATGGGAGCTCACCCCATTATGCAGCACTAGGAATTCGAACCGCTGAACTCTCGACCCTTCGATCGACAAGCTCAGTGTCTTAGCCACTGAGCCACGACATACCTTTACCTTTACATTTGCACTACGAATGGGCTAAATTTTAAGCATATCCCTCAAGGAACTCAAATGAGAGAAACCCAAAAGGATGGCATAACATCTAAAAGAAAAAAGAGATAGTAGCCTTTGTGGGAATATTTTGGTATGCATTATTCATAAGCTGCTTTAGGGAATCTTTATTTCTAGACATAACTTTATTTTGGTCATTGACCAATAAAAGTACAATCAATATAATGAATATCACAAAACTATCCCCTAACAAGAACTATTAACAATCATTTGTGGCTGAAACTCTCATACAATGTAGCAAACATTTTGCTACTTTTTGAGAAATAAATTTATCTTGATTATTTAGTAGATCTTGCAGATAAAAACTATCCTGGAAAATGTAAATAAAAGAAGAGTAATCAATTGGTGGCGAATGTCCCTGTAGAATTGGCAATAAAGAAGAACATGGACTTCTATGGCACCCATATCATAGAGGCAGCTTTAGGGATCTGATCTGAACTAAGAAATTTAAAACAATCAAATAGTTTGAGAAACTGCTTTCTTACGACAAAGGTTACATTCATATACCCATTTATCTAGTGGTGAAATCCAAATTTTTTTACTACTGGTTCTGTGGGCGTGGCTTGGTGGGAGTGGCATGGCTTGGCTTGGCTTGGTGGGCGTGGCTTGGTGGGCATGGCAGGGGAAGGAGACTGCAAAATCCTCATTCCCACCCCACTCATGGGAGAAGGATATTGCAAAATCTCCATTCCCACCCCACTCTGGGGCCAGCCAGAGGTGGTATTTGCCACTTCTCCGAACTGCTCAAATTTTCTGCTACCGGTTCTCCAGAACCTGCTGGATTTCACCCCTGCATTTATCCATTATTGGATTCAAATAAATGGCACTCTTAAAAAAATCTCCCCCTCTTTTCACGACCCTGTAATCTCTTAATTTGGGGCAGACTAGACTAGACTAGTAATGACTAGATGGAGCTAAGGGTTTACTGGCCAGGTGCTCTCCCTGATGCTACACAGAGCTTGCAGCAGATATTTTTTCTGTGCACTCTGCTGCTACCTAGGATTGAACTCTCAACCTTCTGAGTGGGAGGTGAACAGCTTCACCACCAGGCCACCATGCTGCTCGAATAAATGGCACTCAAATGTTTGTTAAAATATTTAAGATTACTGTATGCTGTTCACTAGCAACTCTACTCACACATGTCTAAAATACTTTTATACATGTTTTATGTTCCAAATCTCAAACATACAATATGTTCTAGTTATGGAGAGATCATTTGTAAAGTATCTAAAACATACTGTTTGTTTGACTCAGGCCTGGCTTTTGTATTGAAACTGGCTTTTCATTAGAAAAAAATTAGTCTTTTAGCTTTTTTATCTATTTCATGGACAAGACTCATCTGGCATGTTCAAGCATCCATGACTTAAGTGTATCATTGAATTCTATTTAATTTCAACCTGTGATTTTTATCTACAAAAATTTCTAAAAAAAGAATGAGCCACAAAAATGTCTTTGTCTTTCCCATCAATAGTACAGGATTTCTTTGGAGATGCTTTGAATGGGTACAGCTCAAATTACAAGAGATTTGACAATAAGATTTGGGTGATTGTTAGAATGATAACGGATATAAATTTTTATGTATTTTGCATATATCCCATTCATTTTAGTTAGTTTTATGAAAGTGCAAACTTTCAAAATATGACTGTAGCTTGTAGGGATCTTATTTTAAACACAGAAAAGCAAAATTGCTGAACAGTTATTTCCATGATGAAATTTGGAGAATTCTGACTAGTATAGTATAGTATAGTATAGTATAGTATAGTATAGTATAGTATAGTATAGTATAGTATAGTATAGTACAGTGTAGTATTCTTTTGGAACAAACTGCTGTTCTATACAAGATTTCCATAGAAAATTCTTCTTTTTCTCCCTATTCTATACTATCTATTTTTCTCAGCTCCATGGGATATAAATGGTCCTTTGTGTTTAATCACAAATATTTTATTATTCCTAAAGCACTCCTATTTATCTAATGGAGGTAAGCAGATCAGGGTTTCAAGAATCACTAGATTTTACTGGTAGCAAAATCTGTATTTTGATTGTTTATTACCAATGCAGCTAGAAGGAAAAGCATGGAGGTGACTATAGCCTACCTGTGAATATAAACTGTGAATAGGCAGATAATAAAGAAAACATTTTATCTGGTAATTTTTTCCTTTTCCTTTTAAATTTTGCTCCGACACATATAATTTCACTCTTTGAAGATTACACATACACATCCCCCCTGGATTCCTATGCCGACATTTGTAGTGTGATTTCCAATCGAAAGCAATTAAAACAGCATTCAAAATTTCAATAATACAAGGACAGGCAAATTATTTTTATTTATATGTTTGGAAATGTTATTTAAGGAGCATTCCCTTAAAGTGAGTCTCTCAGAGATCTGCCTTGCTGCTGTTTCAGATGGCTACAACTCTTTGTAAACCTTTGGTGCACAGACTGTTCTTGCCATGATCCTAAATGATTGTTTCAAAAGGCTTTGTAATTCGATTAAAAATTGCATGCAGGTTGGGCTAGGGCCACACGTGACCAATTCCTGCACTAATGAATCAAAGACAAATTATCTTCATCAGTGCATAAAAATACATACAGAATTGGATCCTGGCTTTCTTACAGAACATGATTGTACAAGTTACACTCATAAATGATTTTCATTAAAAATTGGATTGAAAATTCACCAAAACGGAGACAAGAATGGAATGACAACTGAAAAGAAGGATAGTCAGCTTAGGAGATCAAGCATAAGAACCATTCAGAAAAGAAATCCACCTGTTGTAGCTCAAAGCCTGAGAAAGAGCCAAATCTTTGAAGGCCATTCAAAAGACAACAAAGTATGGTCCATTCAAATCTTTTGAAGAGAAGGAATGCGGTTCTCAAAAAGCATATTGACTCTGTCTGATCTTACAAGATCCTTTACAGGGTCATTCTAATAACTAGGCCATGTAGGCCTTTCAAGCAATAACCAGCACCATGAATTATATTTGGATGCCTACCAGTAACCATCCTGGCAAATAGATGGAGAAGAAATGGAGGTAGTGAGAGATTTTATTTTCCTGGGCTCTAAGATCACTGCAGATGGGACTGCAGCCAAGAAATTAAAAGATGCTTGCTCCTGGGGAGGAAAGCTATGGCAAATCTATACAGCATACTAAAAACTAGAGACATCGCGATGGGTCGGACAAGACTTCTCAACTATCAACAACAACAACAACAACAACAACCAGTATAATTTATGAAGCAATAGTATTACAGAGCAGTATTGTCACACCCTCATAACTGCTTATTATTGCTACATTCTGGATCAGCTAAAACTGCCAAGTGATTTTCTATGGTATTCTCTAGTAAATGCATTGCAATGCAGGTAGTCCTTGAGTTATGATCACAATTGAGCTCAAAATTTATGGTGTTAAGTGAAACATTTGTTAAGTGAGTTTGCCCCATTTTATGACTTTCCTTGCCACAGTTGTTAAGTGAATCAATGCATTTGTTAAGTTAGCAACAGGGTTGTTAAGTGAATCTGGCTTTCCCATTGACTTTGCTTGTCAGAAGGTCGCAAAAGCTGATCAGATGACCCTGGGACACTGCAACTATCATAAATATGAACCACTTGCCAAGCATCTAAATTATGATCATGTGACCATGGGGATGCTGCAATGGTTGTAAGTGTGAAAAATGGTCATAAGTCACTTTTTTCAGTACCATTGTAACTTTGAATGGTCACTAAATGAACTGGTGTAAATCTAGGACTACCTGTAGTCCACACAAAAGCTAACTAACTCACAAATGACTTTGAGAAGGGTCTCCCCACTCAGGAACAGGGATACTGGGTATAAGTTGAATCTGTGCTTTCCTGGTGCCACCTTGCTATTAAGGTGGAGTTAAGAGTCCAGGAAGATCCCTAAATTTTGCATCAAATCATTTCAGAGAATGCAACTTCACTCACAGGTAGAGATGGAAGATCCCTGGAATTGGGAGACCCGTAGTTTAAGTCTGTTTCTTTTTATCCAAACTACCACAATCTTCAAGCTCTGGGACAATACCCTTGCTTATCAAAGATCAAGATATAGAGATGCTTATCATTAGAGCATCATGATACCTGACTTCATAACAATTGATGACCTTATTGAATAAATTGAAGTAGATGTTAAATAGGAAGGTCTAGAACATTAAATGTTGGGACACCTTGCAGACAGGGGTGGGCTTCAAAAATTTTAGCAAGGGTTTCTCTGCTCAGTTGCTGGGTGGGTGTGGCCATAGTGGGCGTGGCCTAGTTGGGCTCCTGCACCATGGCAGGGGTGTGTTTTTGCCCTCTCTGGGCTCTGGAGGCTTTTCTCGAGCCTCCAGGAGGGCGAAAACTGCCTCTCCAAGCTCCGGAGGACCTCTGGAGGCTGGAAACTTCCCAAACTTCCAGTAGGCCCATTTTTTGCCCTGTGCATTCCCTGCACTTACCTGCATCCAAAACAGGCTGTGTGGGGACTCCTGGGAGGGGTGGGGAGGAGTGGGCGGGGCAGGGCAGGACCAGCCAGGAGTGGGATTTGTGGGTTCTCTGAAGTGCACAGAACTGCACAGAATCTTAGCCAGAGATTCTCCCGAACCCCTGCGAACCACCAGCAGCCCACCCCTGCTTGGAGGTCAATAGTTTTGAACTTGATCTTTCCTCTCCCATCAATATAGATTGGGACCAGCCATAGAGAAACAGGGATAATCACTACAGTGCTGTGTATCCCATTCCTATTTCTCATAGTTGCACCATGATTAGCATGATTTATAGTATTAGAAACCACTGACACATCAGGGACCATAAGACAGGGACCATTTCACTTTTCAGAGTTCTAATGCTTTCTTATTTGTTAACCAAGAATTCTGCTGCTGAGATTTAGCCATTTTGCTTACCAAATTTTAGCAACATCATCTTGGGACCTTGGAATTGCATGCAACCTGTAGGCCAGAGATTAAGCCAAAAATAAACAAAATGCAGACTGATTAAAAAAAGCGTCACTGCTCCCAAGGAAGTTGACGGTTTGAAACAGAGATGTAAGTTTGAAGTTTATCTTGAGTCTGCACCATTTGGACTCCACTTTTTGGGGTCAAAGGAAGGGTGTTCATGGGAGAAATCATGGTGGATGATAAAAAAGACAACATAGTTTTAGTTGCACAATTGTGGCCACTATCTTGGCTTTTTGACACTTTCCAATGGATGTCCTGACATATTTTGCCCATTAAAAATGTACAGATCAGCCTAATTTTTGGTTGCATTAGTATGAAGGTTTTGTTCATTAGTGCAATCCTTTGTTTTTGGACAAACTCTTCAATCACTTATATTGTCACTTTTTTATATGAGTTGCACCTTTTAATATATGTATGAATGTCCTTTGGGAGATACATTTTTTCCAAATCTGTATTTCTGACTGAGAATATTTTTATTTTAGTTTTTAGCAATAATCTTTTGCTAGAAGATTACTGCTACTGCTGCTTTCCTGAGCCACAATGAAATCGGCTTAGCGCATTGTACTATTTTGTTCCTACTGAATTCTCTACCGGATGTCATTTACATTCTTAATCTTCTACTCATGAAACAAGGTTAGGAGCAAAATGGGATGGATATATTGTCTTAAGTCAAGGGTTATATGGCTTTATAATTAGTAACTAATTTTCAAATCCTCATTTCAAAATAATTGAATGCTAAAGGCTACTTTAGATGACAGGGGCAACCTCACACAACTTTATTTTGATCGCTTCGAACATTTTTATCTTTCCTCCCTGTGACACACAGTTTATGTAGAGATAAATGAAGAGTGTCAGCATTGATTTTGGCTGAGTAAAATGCAGAACAGAACCTGACTTTGGACATAACATGAGTTCATAGGGAGCCAACGCCTTCAGGGGGTTGGTATAATTGATCATCAAATTCCAGCGACATATTGTTTGGCATTTGCCACTTATAGTCAGTGTCAGAATGAACCAGTTTCATCAGTCATTGAAGGACAAATGACCCATCAGCATGTCATGGGATTGAAAGTTAGAGTTAACTCAATGTGATGGGCAGCAGGCACAGTCATTACATCTTTCAAATATGAAGGCCAATTTTTCAAGAATTAAATATATTGCTGTTGTTATTAATATTTTAAATCAATCTCGGCATTTATTTGTAACTCCAACAACTTATTTAATGAGAAATCACCTATAATGTCTTGCTGTTATATAAAATGAAATATAAAAGAGAAAGAAATATAATGTTTGGCACACAAGGATTACAGAGACACACTTTCTCTCCCTCCAACAGAAATAAATGGGTCTGGTTTAGAATATGCTTAGTTAAGGAAATCAGGTAAAACTAACATGAATTTAATTGTTTCTTTTCAGTTGGTATATCTTTAAAAATATCAGCACTTCAATCTCATTAACTTCATTTTAAGAGCAGTAAAGAATAATGGAAACTTTTTGACCCAGCAACTTTTTTCAGAGACTCTAAAAATTCTTTTATTAATAAATGCTAGTGTGGTTATTTATTTGGACTAGAAATTACTGTAAAAATCTCTATATGATTTAATACCACATATCTCAGTTTTCTATAAATAGTTATATTAATATTAACAGTATACTGTAAAATGAAACATGTCACCTGCTACAATAGTGAATGTCATAACAGACTCACAATATTATGTATTTTCATATGTTACAATGGGAAAGAAATAACACTAACTACAGAAGACTTTTCAATACCATATCACTGCAAAAACACATGTTCCTCTTCAGCAACTTTATATCTGCTAGGCAGGAAACATGTCTTTAGGGAAAGGCAATGATTATTCGAACATTAAAAAGACACACTGAATTCTTTCCAGCAAAATAGAAGCAACTGTCATAATTTTAATTTAATGTAAGGTAAAATGATAAACATTTCAATTAACTATAGGATGTTAGCACAAGAAAATGGAATCAGATTTGACAAGTTATCTTTGCAGTAAAATTAACATTTCCCAAAATTTGACTTGCTAGAAAGGCCAAATATACCAGTAAAGTAATCCATCATTAATTCCTACCTTTACCTTGTTCCTATCTTTACCTTGGAATTATCCTGCCCAGAATAACTATTAAGGAATAGCAATAAATAAACTATTATTTATTGCTTTCTAGATATGACTGACCAACTCCTTAACTGAAATTATTATTTTCACCATTATTTTCACCATTTCACCATTCCAATTTGCTATCATAGAATTATTGAGTTTCAAGAGTCCAATTCTCTGCTCAGTGCAGAAATCTATGTTGAAGCAACATAGATAATCTCTACTTGAACTCAATGGGGAAGAAGCCTACCACTTCCTTGCATAATTGTCTCCACTGTTCTTTCTATTAGCAAATTTTCTAACATGAATTTGGAATCTCCTTCTTGTAATTTAAGTCCATTATTTTGTATTGTTTACTCTGGATTGATAGAGTGATATTCTATATTTGAAAGTATCATTCTACTTTAGTGTATTCATAATGTTAAATTTTCACAATTATCTTCAAAGAAATTTGGTTGCCCAAATCCTTCTTAAAGTATTATGTCCAGAGCTAAACGTACCAAAACACTGAGATCTAATTCTTTCATGTTTGTGTCTTTGGGGTAAAAATATAAAACAACACTTCTGAAGCCCAAGAATTGCCTGAAGGAATCCAATTTTCTCTAGGTTAATCAGGAACTATTCTTACATGAATTCAGCTCAGTCTTTCATGGAAGAAAGCCTTTGTTCCCAACACTAAATAGGTTATTTTGCTGTTAATTTTTATTTTTAAAGCCACTTTTTCTGGATGCACTGTATAGGACTGTATAGGAATGTATAGGACATTTCGAAATACTTTCAAATCCAAGGCAGGAGAGGAAAAGGGTTCTTCTTGGAATAAAAACTACTTGATCTATCCTGTAGTTCTCAGATGCAATATAATAGGGGTGTCAGACTCAAGGCCCGGGGGGCAGAACTGGCCATGGGGTGCTTGGATCTGGCCTATGGGGCCGCCCTGGAAACAGCAAAGGACAGGCCCGTGGTGCTTCTACCAATGAAAATGGAGCTCAGGAGGGCCACATGTGGCTCTTCTGAGCCCCGTTTTCACAGGCAGAGGGTTGCAGGATGCCATCACAGCCAAAAACGGAGCTCATGAGAGCCATGTGTGACCCTCCCCAGGTCTGTTTTCGCTGGCAGATGGTTGCAGGAGGCCATCTCAGCCAAAAACGGAGCTTGGAAGCCTGTTTTTACTGGCAGAGTGCTCAGGCCACAGGCAAGCCTGATTCAAGTGACGTTGAACTGACCACACCCACCCAGCCCCCCAATGTGGCCCTCAATGAAATCGAGTTTGACACCTCTGCAATATAATATGTCATTATAAACCTCAGTAGCTGTCTCTCACCTTCCCTCCTCCCCTCTTCCCTCCCTCCCTCCCTCCCTCCCTTCCTTCTTGCAAGTTCTTAAGAGTTCCTTTTGCCTTAGGCCATACCTTTCCTTTACAAGACTTCAGCATTTGACCAATTCACCAAGAATATGAAAAAGTACTACTATGTTTATAATAGTAGCTTTAGGAAAAAATGGAAAAAGTTTAACAGTGATAAGATATATTTATAAAATTTTGGGAACTACTAAAAGGATTAAAACATATCTTTAAACTTATTATTTTTGAACCCCTACGTTTGCTTTCTACATTTTCTATGCTAAATCTAGGCACTTCTCTTGTTGGAAGTAATGGAGTATTCTAAAACCAGCATGGTCCACTTGATTCTAAATCAATGTCAAAAGTTTGTATCACTTTGTTCAACCAATCTTTTTACCTAGCAGATACAGATAAAGGAAATATTTTTTAAAAAAAATCATGATTTTAAGTTTTTTCAATTTTCAATTTTTCTATCTCTTTGATCTTCCAAAAGTGTGTAATTGTATATTGACCGTGGATCTTCATTTCTGAAAGAAAGATATTTGCATGTAAATTTATCGTGTTTGCTCTGTTAATCTTGTCTTTCTATTTCCCTTCCCTTGGATGTCCTTATAAATGCTAGGATGGTCCATCAGAAACAGTAGGAATTCTCTGGAAAGCTAGAGAAATAATAGAACCTGACAATAATAATCCTCTGTTTTGTAGCCCTTCTTGATTATTGTCATATTTTGTTTCTTTTGAAAAAGAATGGTCATGATTTATAGCCTAAAATTAGAATGGCTAGATCCATACACAGAACGGAATGCTCCTGTGTGTATAACAGTGCAGTATAAGAGGTAAACTTAGACAAGACAACTGTTTGTAATAAAATTAACTTGCTTATACTTTCTGTTTTCACTCTTAAGGGATGTATTCTTTATTAAGACATATTTTGAGAAATCATTGTATTATCTTAGTCTTTTTCCAGAAAAGGATTGTATTGTTATAATAGAATGCAATATTGGAAATTAATTTCCCCATAAAGATAATTTTCCCGTACCTAATAGAGAACCTGGACAAATTTAGAAGAAAATTGGAAGCACAAATGATCCCAAACACAAGATAACATAAGGAATGTATTAAATTTGATTGGTTGCCTTTGCTTTACTGTACATATATGCTACATATTTTCTTTGTTCTTTGTCTTCCCTTTGGAACACCATTTTCTTTTGGGTAGAGAGAATAAGGGAGTTCTAGTTCTGCCATAGGCACAACGCCACTGGGACACCTTAAGCTGGTCACTCTCTCTTAGCCCTAGGAAACTAAAAATCCACTTCTGAAAAACTTTGACAAGAAAACTAGTTAAGGTAATCACCAGGAGTAAACACTGATTTTCTTATTAATTGAGTTGCTAAAAAATAATTGGCACATAATTATTTAAGTCAATTATTCAATGTCAGGTTATTTCTAAACTAGTGCAGTTTGTGTCTGTATGACTGAATCAAGATATAAAATATACGGTCAGTGGAATAAAATGTGCATTGATTCAGTGTCAATGGTGCATTTGATTGTGGACTTATATGTAATTAGGTCATCTTAGGGAGATACATAATGCAGGCCTGGGAGAACAAAACAGTGGATAACTGGTAAATATCCTTAGTGTAATAATCAGGGATACAGCAATGTTGACTTTTTTCAGTGGGTTTCTAAAGCCTCATTCGAAATATCTTTAGCTGTTTAGCTATAAAGATGCCAATGAAGGCCTTGGTGAAAATAAATGGCTGAAAACGTTGGTTTCGAATCATAGGGTTGTGTTATTTTGCAGAACACTATAGCTCCCCACAGAGGCTAACTTCTTGGATGGGAACGCTACAAAATACCAGCCTCGTACAATAAAACAGTTCAAATCTTTGTCACTGCTTTTGTTTAATTGTAGCAATATTGAAGTCTGAATTCAAATTTGAAATCTCCATACCCTTTAATTGGGAGGATGCAAAATTAGGTCTGGTGGAATAAACTAGTACAAACCCAATATAAAAATTTGGCAAATTTGGAAAGCAAATGACAGGTTCTGTCAATCCAGCTATTATACCATTTTGTCAGTTTGAGAGTTACAAGAAGCATGTTCAACTTTCTATGAATTTAAACTATGTGGGAAACCAAAGTTATATTTATTATAAAAATGACTGCATTGGGAGCTGAACAACACTGAAGGCAGACTGAGTTATGTTTTGTGATCATTCTCTTTTAAGAAAAATGATGTTTACTGGTTCCTAGAATTGCACACTCAACACTTGCGTGCTCAAGCTGAATAAATCAAATAAATAAATGAATACCAGGCAAAATACCTCTTGGAAAAAATATTAGTTGAATGAATGGCTGGATGATAGATATTATTGCTATCTTGTGCCACTTATTTCTCAATAATTAACATTTTTCTTTCAGTATTTCAGAGATAGATTTTTTTTCATATTTAGACCAATCCCAGATAACATCACACGGATTTGATAAATTTAGGAAATATATGCATTGAACGGAGTCTCTTATGAATCTGTCTTAAAACCTTGCCAAAACTTTATGAGTTATTTTGAAAATGTGCGGCTACATAGAGACAGTGCCTGCAAATGCTGACATATTTTCTTCTGAGCTCTCAGCGTGATAGAAAGAAGGAAGAAGAACGGTTTGTAGAGGTTGAGTCTGGAAAAGGGATTAAGTCACTTGTAAGCAGAGCATCGTCAAGAAAGAACAAGTTTAAACTTAAAAATTAGGGGTAAAATACAGAACCTTGAAACTGCTGTAGGAACTTTCAGTCCTCTTTTATTAATGAGGTTTTTTTTAGCACAGAATCACTTTTAAAATTTTGAATTTCTTCTTCTTTCTCTACTTTAATTGAACAAGTGCAATCTGAACTGTATATATCACATAAACCAATAACAAATTCTGCCATCTGTGGTTTGTTTGTATCCAGAAATTCTCCCATCTCTCTCTTAGTGTCCTCCCAGTCTCTCTGATGGGTTGGGATAAACTTCTGTAGAGCGACTCGAGTAGTTTAGATAAATATTTTCCACCACAAAGGATCAGAAGGGATTCTATTTGGGTTAGAATATTATTGATTAGTATTTGATTAGCATAATCAATGTCTCCTGCTGTCTCGTTTCCTAATTTTAAAGAATGTTTTGCTGTAAGAAAGGTTGGAAAAGGCAGAGAGAGACCAAATCTACTAAATATTGGAAAAATACAGGAATGTTGTATTTAGAAAGTGGTCGAAGTATAAAAATAAATTACTACAATGGTGATTAATGTAAAAAGCATATATTTTAAGAAATCTAAAAATATAGAAGATACAAAGAGAAGATAGATAGATAGATAGATAGATAGATAGATAGATAGGTAGGTAGATGATAGCTAGCAAGCTAGATAGCTAGATAGCTAGATAGCTAGATAGACAGACAGACAGATATCCTGTTTTCTCCAAAATAAGACATCCCCTGATAATAAGCCCAATTGGGCTTTTCAGCGCATGGCAATAAGGCCAAGTGCTTATTTCAGGGTTCAAAAAAATATAAGACAGGGTCTTATTTTCGGGGAAACATATAGATAGATAGATAGATAGATAGATAGATAGATAGATAGATAGATAGATAGATGATAAATATAAAAAAGTGTACCATTTGGTTAATGAGAGCCTCCTGTAACATGAACATATTAAATATTTCATCTTTCCACTAATTATCTTATATATGCCCATCCCGTTAAGCCCAACAGAAGAAATATGCCATGGGTCCCATCCACTAAGGAGGTACATCTGACAGGACTCAAGAGGTAGGGCTTTTTTTTTTTTTTAATACAATTTTTATTGGTTTTTTTTTTTTACACAAATAAAATATAGTCACGATTCTGTTTAACATCGGATTCGCAGTGTTTATACATATATACATGAGTAAGTGTCTGGTGTCATTTATACTACACATTTCTAATTAATTTCTGCACCTTTTATTCCTTCCTTAATTCTATCATTTATCCATTCGTACCATCTTCCCCACACAGTATCATAATCAGAGTTTTCATCATCATTTATCTCGTGTGTTAATTTACTTATCTCTGCACGCTCTAATATTTTATTAATTATAAGGTCATCTGGTGGTAGGTCTTTCTTTTTCCAGTATTGAGTGTATGCTAGTCTGGCAGCTGTAGCTATGTGTATTAGGAGGTGGACCTTTTCCTTTCCATACCCTTTCTTTGCCATTCCCAGGAGAAATATTTCTGGATTCAAATCAATTTCTTCTTTGAGTATATCTTTCAACCATCTCCGAATTTTGCTCCAATACCTTTTTGCTTCGGGGCATGTCCACCACATATGAAAAAAGGTGCCATGACCATGGCCACATTTCCAACAATTTGGCTGTGCATTGGGGAACATCTTTGCTAGTCTTGCAGGTGCTAAATGCCACCTATGAAGCATTTTGTAATGGTTTTCCTTATACGTGGCTGCTCTAGTTAATTTATAATTTTTATTCCAGGCTTCTTCCCATTCATTAAAGTCCAAACTGTGTCCAATATTTCTCTCCCATGCTCTCAATCAAGAGGTGGGGCTTTTTTGCCTTGGCAGATGAGATTGGTCCCATCCCTGACATCATTCTGGAAGTCCATTAAAATGCAGTTGTGTCATCAAATGTTGAATTAGTGAGATGTCTGTATTGAATACTCTCTCTGCTATTCTGTTACTAATTCCAAACAGTGCTCTTTTTTCAGTTTTTTTTTAAATATATTAATTTTTATGATGTGGTTTATTGAATGCCATCCCAGTCACATTCTGTGGGATGGGCAACTATATGAATATGATAAATAATTAAAAAGAATCTTATAAGATGCTTCCAAAATCAGCCATGCTGTCAGGGAGAAGAAGTTTGGAAAACTTATGATCATGTCTAGTTAGAAATATTATCCTTTTAATATTTTAAATCATTCTTTTGAATCATTCTCTATTAATATTATTTTTCTCAATCTTGGCCAAAATATTGAAGTTTTCACAACGTTGAGTCCATTGAAGGTACAATTTTTGAAGGGGCAGATCAGCCTACAGAGGAATTTTGATTCTGATATAGTCTCTTTGAATCAGTGCATCAAACTGTATCACCTTATTATATTTCTTCGTATAAAATCAAATGATCAATGCATCAATGGCTCTTTGCAAAATAATATATTTTTTCAGCATAGTTAGATACAAAGGGCAGTTCATTTTTAAAGGAAAATTGTAATTTCATTTACACACACAATTAATTACAACCATACAAATATTATTAGGAAGATTTATTACCTGATATTGAACCATAAAGAAATGAGTATTATTTCATCCAGAATAATATATTTCTATATTATGATCTAAGGGAAAGACAAGCAAGTTTGTTATTCCAGTTGCTAAAAGACCTGGTATTTTCAAAGATATATTTTAAATGTGAAGCAAGGAACCACTGCTGCTTATTTAATCAGGCATCTTCAAATAAATATATAGAAAAGAATATATTTCTTGATCTGTCTCTTGAAAAAGGTAGTGGGATATGAAACCTTTCAAATTAAAACATTTCTGGATTCATAGCAATCTCCTTCAAATTTGAAGCAATTTCTCTGGTTGTGAAACAAATGAATGTTTGAAATGGGCTATTTTATAATTTTTAAACTGTTTTGAGTGGCAGGAGGGAAGTATTTCGTAAATAATTGAAGTGTAAATAATTTAAAGGTGAAAGAGTTGTTTCAGATTGAAAAAAAAACCCATCTTAAATTCAAAACAGATCATTTCAAATTCAAAACATCTCTTTCACACAAAAGAGAACTCATGATTTACTCCGGTTGCCTGATTAAATACAGATACATGTATGTTATAGTTAAAGTCGGAGCTTGGGAAAAGCCAGTCAAAAAATTTAAGCTGAAATCAGTGTCCATCTGCTAAGAAAGATCAGTCTGAAAGAGTTGGTTTTCAGTCTGACATATCCTGACTAGCAAAAAAAGCAGATTGTAGATAACTGTGGAATTGCTGAGAACAGTTTTATGGCTGTCTAGATTCTGGACTAGAAAAATACACTTGGAGGTAATTTTGTTGCAAACTTGGATGATTCCTCTAAAGTAGATGGAACTTTCTGAATTGAATGGCAAGAAAGCAAAGCAGTCAAAAAGTCATTTTGAAATTCCTGGGGCTACATTCAAGAGGTGACATTTATTTGTATACCTTGGAGGCAGAGCAATTTTCTCATTCTGATCTCAGTTTTAGTAGATTTTATATATTCCATATTAATATTTACATGTTTGCATTTTATGTAAATATTTATCTAAACTTAGGGCTTTCACATTTGGATGCAGAAACCCAGACAACCATTGGATGGCATTAAAGAAACAGAAATTTTTATGTAGTATGATGCAACTATCTGCTTACACACTTTTTCTAATTTTTCTGGACATGGAAGAAATATCATATATTAAACAGGGTTATAGATTTAAGCTAAAAAAATTCAACTGTGAAATGGTAGCAAATTGTTTTCTGACATCTAGTCTTCATTTAGAGTTTTGCAACAGACATGTTAGCCTAATTTAAATCTCCTAAAATGGTTTAATGAAGAATTAATTATCTAACACTGGCAAAAGATTTAAAGTGATATCTTTTGTCTGTAAAATATAGCAAACATCTGTAGGACTTGCCTTTACTCTAATTTAATATCCCTGTCAATCCTTTCTATTAGAATTTTCTGTTTATTAAGGATCCTAGGGCAAGAGTAAGGGGAGGTGAAACCATTCTGGAATTTGCAAACTAAATAGACTGATAGACAAAGAGATCGTTTTTATTAGGAAACCTCTTCATTTAGCCCCATTTTTTTTGTTCTTCTTTGTTTGTTTATGTTTATTATGTTTTCCCATTCCATCCATGCCATCTATTCAAGTTAAGTCACAACTGATGACTGATTCAGCTCTGATAAATTGCCCTGTAAAATAAATCCTGTCCTGTTTGTGTTCAAGGCACAGGCACTTCCAGGTTGAAAGTATCAGCCAATGACCTCACCTTTGCCCAGGGTAAAATAGATTACAGCCATTATCTAGGATGGGAGTTCTGCCCAAAGGTTGTTCCTTTTGGAATTTGTCCTTTTAAAACCATCTTATTATGAATGTTTCCTTTCACTGATTTTGCTTCTAAGAAGCATTGGTGATAATCATATTCTCAGCATTCAGATGAAGATATGTATGGGTTTTTTTTTAAAAAAAAAACTTTTCGTATGCCATCTCTACATATTAGATCTTTTCCATGCAGGTATTTTTCATCTGCCTGGATAGGAAGTCAAGGTGAACTTGGAAAACTGGCTGAGGGAGATGTAACAAGTCTTGGAAAAGACAGTGGAATGTGTTATGCAGTGTGAAAAGCATTGCTAATAATGTCAGAGGATATGACTGCAGGTACTCCCCCAACTCTATGGGGGAGGGGGCTCTTTTACTGCAATTTTGGTTAAACATCAGGAGCTTAATGACTTCAGCATTCTGAAAACTCACATATTTCAGTAACTCTTTAAAATGTATTTATTTATCATTCTCCTGCTATGCAAATTTACTGAGAATAACACCCCACTTTTTTTTAAAATGCCAAATACAAATTACCCACTGGAATACTGTCCTGCCAATATATACATTCAGGAAAAAATGGACTATTATTGTATCAGTATAGATTCTGTTAGACCAGGCTATTCCTTGTTGTTCTAGTACTAGCACTAATGTTTAGATTATATACTTTTCATAGTGCTTTTACAGCCCTCTCTAAGTGGTTAACAGAGTCAACATATTGCCCCCAATAATCTGGGTCCTCATTTTACTGATTTCAGAAGGATGGAAGGCTGAGTCAACCTTGAGCCAGCCAGGATCGAAGGGATCGAACTCATGGCAGTGTGAGCAGAGTTAGCCTGCAATACTGCATCCTAACCACTGCGCCACCATGGCTCACTAAAACACCAAATAAATACTGATATTTCTGAAAGTGTAGCATTGGGAGAATTCTAAAACTCGTATTCAGTTTCTGCCAGTGTTTGAAACTTCTAATCTTTCAAATGCCTTTGAAGTGCAATTTAAAGCTGCATCTTACAATATACTGCTTTTGGCATTTTATACCCCATGACTGGAATAAAATGTTCACGATGGCAAATGCAGTAGCAAATGAATATTACTACAAAAATCACTGGATGACTGTGAAGGCATCCTGGAAAACTACAACAATTTACTTATCTTTATTCATGAAATAATAGGCACTGTTTATTTTTACTGTAATATATAATAGTACATTTGCAGATCTATTGTGAACTTATAAATTAATATGCACTTCCATTGTTGGAATTGTTTGAAGTTCAGTGCATTATGTTGTGTATTGAAGGAGATGCCACTGATATTTTCTTAAAAAATGTCATATTGCCCTACAGAAAGTAAGTGACCTGAATCTAATAAGGAACTCAAGAAAACAGTTCAGTTACTTTGAACTGCAAATATATTTCTGTTTCTGAACTATTCAGGCAATAACCCTAAGTGTGATTAATTTTTAGTGTGAAAAATTTTCTGTGTATGATTTTTTATTACATTGGACATGAGCTTTACTTTCCTGATGTTAAATATACTGTATTTCTCAATACATTCATTAAAATACACATGAATTATGAATAACTATAATTTTCTAGGATGTGATTCTAAATTGTATAATAATTTGAAGTACTAATGAATGAGTATGAATCCACATTTCTAAAATATTGTTTGCAACAAGCATTGTTACATTAAGAAATTTATTAAATTCACTTTTTAGATGAAAACAGCATGGCTTTAAACTGAATAGAAAACATTTCATTTTCTGGATTAGTTTTGAAAACCCAACAGCATAAAATATCTGGAACTGAATTTTTCTTTTAGGTAACTATGGGTCAACATGTTCTAATAATATATATTTAAGTACTTTAATAGTCTGTATGTTATTGAAATAATTGACGCTCTCAGAAAGCTAAACAACAATTAACCATTTATTGTAGCTAATAAATAAATATCTTTGGCAGAACTGAAAACATAAATATTTTTCCGTCAAGGAACCATTTTAGCTTATTGTACTCAACAAATAAATATCTTTATTTATTAGCTACAATAAGCTAAAAGGGTTCCTGATGTTTTCATTTCTGCTTGGAAGATAACTTTGAATATAATGTGGTATGAATATACTGTACCTATATAGGTGTAAAGGTAGTCCTCAACTTAAAACCATTCGTTTAGCAAATGTTTGAAGTTATAACAGCACTGAAAAAGTGATTTATGACCTGTACTCACATGACTATCTCAGCATCCCTATGGTCATATGATCAAGATTCAGGTGCTTGGAAACTGCCAGGTATTTATGACAGTTGCAGCATAATGGGTTAACTTGTTTGCCATTTGCTACTTCCCATTTGGCTTTCAACAAGTAAAGTCTTTGGACAAAGCCAGAGTCACTTAACAACCTCATGATTCATTGAACAATTGCAGTGATTCACTTAACAACCATGGGGAAAAGGTTATAAAATCAGGAGTGACTCACTTAACAACCGCCTTGCATAGCATCTGAAATTTTGGCCCCAACTGTGGTTGTACGTCAAGGATTACCGGTACATATACACACATTACTGATGCATATATATGAACATGCACTTGTATGAATTAGCAGCATCAAGTTTCTGGGTGTGCAGCTAACAAGTAGGCTAGTTTAGTCACTCAACAGTGAGATACTAGTGAAATGGGCTCAGCAGCAACTCCATTTTCTACATTGCATGAGAAAAGTTCATCTTCCTTCCTCTGTCCTTCCCACTTTCTATAGAGGGATGATCCAGAGCATCCTGTCATATTGCATTACTATCTGATTTGGAAGCATAACTGTTTTGGACAGGAAGGCGGTGCAGAGGGTGGTGAAGAAAAGATCATTGGTAATTCACTTACTTCTATCCAGGACTTAGCATATAAATTATGCTTGGGCAAAGTCCATAGGATTGTCTGGGACACTACACATCCTCTTACAATTTGTTTTTCTTGCTACCTTCTGGGAGGAAGCTTCATGGTATCTAAAGAAGAACATCTAGATTCAGTCAGTTTTGTTCCATATAGCATCAACCTCAGGAACTCTCAAGTTTCCTCTTTCTACCACATATTCAAAATGGACAGTGGTTCATGTGTGTGTGTGTGTGTGTGTGTATATATATATATATGTATTGGTGCAGGCATATATTTATGCACACACACACACACACACACACACACTTTCTCTTGAGAGTAGGCAACAGAATTTCATTTTTAATGTGGGCCAGTATGCTCACAGTAAAAAAAAAAAGTTATCGGCCTTGCCTCGCCTCGCCTCGCCTCATCTCATCTCATCTCACTTCACGATAGGTTTTCTGTTTTTACCTTTAGAATGAAAACAAGCTGCAGTTGTTCTGATATTTCCAACTTAATTTCTCTATACAACTTTCAGAATTTCCAAGGCAAAATAACTGGGAAATAATGTTATAAACTGTTATTTAACATTATAAACTAATCATTATTCATATTCCATTAACACATTGAAATGTTAGCCATTAATATTAAATTGGGTTTGTAACTATAAGGAAGATATTTAGATATTTAGATATTTAGATATTTAGTTTAATATTTAGTTAGATATTTAGTTTGGGACATTTAGTTTTCTGTCTCTCATCCCACACCCATGCACCTAGTAGGGAAAAACAAGTGATTTGTTCCTTGACTTTATTCTCAAAAGCATCAAAGTAACTTTCAAAGTCATTCTGCATTTTTCTTTACCTGTTCTCATTCCATTTGATGATACTATTTTGAAATTTCCTTCAAAACAATATGCTTTCTATGAAATGTTCATGGAGAAAGTGCAATATTGCTGAACTTTATGGCAGGATTTGCTAAGATATATCCCTTCCATTTGCTTCTTAGTGAAAACTGAAATAGGTTAAAATATTATAATAGCTCTGTTCTTCTGGAAGCTCTGAGAACTTTGTCTTTGTTAAGGAAGAGAAAAGAGTCAGCTATCAAAGTATTCCATCATTCCCAGTCATGCATCTAAGTATATTGGGCACAGCTATTTAAATATTTTGAAGAAGCCTGGGACTATTTCTGGCTATAACTTGTGTCTAATTTTCTTCTTCACATATTGTGTGATCTTCATTTAGTTTGAGATGATCAAAGATTGAACAAATACCCTCTTGCCTTCAGTATGTAATCCCTTCTCAAGGTATCTCGGAGAGGATGCAGCTGAATAAGTAAATCTGCAGGTTAGAATACTAATATTATTTCATACAAATACACATTTTTTTATAAAATAAGAATCTTTATATTTATTTAATGACTTGATATTAATGTATAGATAGAAAAGCAGGCATAAAATATTCATATATAGAAATGCATTATGTTTCTGAGCTGAACTGATTATGAGTATCTTATGATTTATAGGTATTTGTTCCCAACATGAACTTAAATTATCTGCAGAAAAAATATTTCGGTCTCCACCTAAATCAAATCAATGCATGGAAAAAACAGTCCCATTATTTTCCTACCACTGCTTCATCAGAAGAGAGTATACACACAGAGCTATATTTAAAAAAAATCAGCAATATTGGTATTATTGAACTTCATTGTTAATGGGATTTTCTTCTACTAAATTAAGCATGAACTGCTGAACTGGAATAATTTTTCTATTTTCATGTTTTTTTACCCTCCTTCTCTGGCAAATGTATTGGAAAGTGCCACCAAATATTTCTAATCAGTTTCAAAACAGTTTTCTTTCTATTGTTGACTATAAGTTGTTAGGTAAGGGTCATGTTCATATAATTTTCATTTTCATCTTTATGAAAATTTTCATATATTCTTTTTATCCCATTTTAGTTTATGAATGCTTTTCTGCCTTCTTTTCTTCCCTGGTATCATATTTTATACCCATAAATTGTGACTTCTCACATTTCTTTTGATGTGGTATTATAATAATAAATCAGAATTCTTTGCAAATGCCTTCATAAAATATGAGAAAAAAAAAAGAAATGCACCATCCCAAAGCAGAAGCCTTCAAAATCATGAGAGAGAAAGTAGGAAGTTTTCAAATGGCACAAATGACTTATATTTTATTGTCATGTTCAGCTGAATTAAGCTGCTTGGGGGTAAACAGCAAACCAATTATTCTGAAATGTGGAGCACCTCCAAGTACATGAAGTAGCAGGTCCAGTTTGTGGCCAGAGGCAATCTAGGAAATGGTCCTCTCCCTGCCCCCCTGCCCCCAACCAAGTTGGATAAAATCAATCAGGTTGTTTTAATACTGGAGGCAGAAAACTACCAATTCATCTGACAATAAAGGCTCATAGTAATAAATTACATAACTAATCATTGACCACTCTTTCACAGCATACAGAATTGGTTGCCTTTGGGCACCAGGTCCACACTGCCTTGACAGCATCTCAAATCCACCTAGCAATAGGGCTATAGGAACTTCACCGAAATTTAACTAGACACTATTTATGAGACCCTTATCCATTTTGTGGCATTTGGACCCTAACCTTATGGAGAGTGCTGCTTCCCAATCTCAGATTAAAGGCAAAGTAGAGATTATTTTACAGAGGCCAACTCTTCCAACGTAGTTTTCAGGGAGGGGTTGGCCACCCAACTCAAGCAATTGTGTCTAGACATGTATCTAGACTTAGTGTCCATTTAGAGATGCAACTGTGAGACTGGTAAGAGGAGAGTTAAGCCAATTGTGACATAAGGTAAAACGTTTTCAATGGCTTTTACAAATTCAATGTTATAGTTAATTTAGCAACGGGAAAGTCAAGTTTGCTGCACTGCATTCCTAAGAGCAAATTGTTTTAATGGATGTTCTTCAGAAGGGTTTTTCTCCCTGATTTGTTACTGTAATTTAGAAAAGGATAATTTTCTAACACTATTCCCTTTTTGCCATTAAAATTGCCAGTCTATTATTTGCACACAATTTCACTTCAGCAATTACCATTATTGTGGGTTAGCATTTATGAGTCTGTTGGCTTTTTTTGTTCCATTAGTAGAATTTTTGTACTTTCATTCCAGCTTTCAATTGCAATCGAGTGGCATCAAACTAATTTTTCATGGAATGAGGATTCTGTGAAACATTCTCTTCTCTTTTGAAGTATTAGTGATATTAGATTATGCATAAGTGCCATTAAAAATGGTCTTTGTATTCCATACATACTTAATTGGGAATTTTACTTGGGGTTTTTTGAAGAATTTTACTGAGGATTATATTCAACAACTAAAACTAATGTAACAAAATCTGTGCGTGCATTAAAAAAAACCCAAACCAAACTAGAACAAAAAGAAAAAAAGGAAGAAAAAATTAAACTCGAGCAATTATAATTGCAATTATAATTTGCAATAGTAATTTATCATTGTCTCGTATTATACAACCAAATATTCATTTAACACCTCAACTCATTTCCCATAAATCCATCTCTAAATCTTCAGTTCTCTTTATTAATAAGCAAAAGTCTAGTAAGAAATTTTTTTACTTCTCAAATGACATGTGTAATTTTGTACAGTTACTCTGGATACTTCTGTATCCCTAATGTTGGTAAATCATGGTATAGCAGAAAAACCCTCCCATAATTATTAGAATTTTATACATTTTATACATTGATGTTTACATTTTGAATAATATGAGAAAAAGTGTAATTTCAGTTGTAAAAACTGGACACACTTATTACTGACATTGTAATATTTTTAAACTTTTAAGCCAAATTATATCATGAGAAATATATTGATTTTCTTTTTTTTTTATTGAAAAAGTTTTCAAATACAAGTTTTTCCCCCTTTCCCCCCCCCTTCCCTAACCCCCCTCACCACCCATCCCCCCCTGTGACTTCTTCACAACAATAGGCTATTTCATAACTAATTACATACATAATCTTTCCTTTCCCTTACTCCCTCCTCAGAATACTGACCCTTAGCATATTATTCTTATAACTCCCATTTTTACGATAATCTGCCCTTTTTCTCCTCCCCTAAACTTATAGTGTATTATTACAATTTAACATTTAATCTTTTATATATATTAATATAACATTTTAAAGCAGCCTTCTCCCTACATCCAAATTTAACGTTTATTCAGTTCTATCCAATTCCTCCACTCCCCTAAATATATGACTTAAGGATCCTTTTTCTTAGACTAATCAATCAGTAAACTAACCTATTTCAACCCTTCAATTCCTACAAAATCATGCAATACAATTCTAAATATAACCCACTGCCCACTTTACTAAAATATACACATATCTATATATGCATTCCATTTTATATAAAAAAAAGACAATAACTTTAAATTTATAATCCATATAATATCTTCTTTGATGTCTTTCCACTGGATCGTTAAATCCATCACCCATAATAGGGTAAAATAACATGCTGGTGAAACAGTTTGTTCAAAATCTTCAATCATCTTCTGCCCCCATCAGTAGTAGATATCCTCGTATATATATAAAAGTAAAAACAACCACCCGAGTGACATTATAATTATATCCATATAGTTATAGTTGTGGTATTCATCAGGATTGTTGGTTCCCATCATCCTAATGGGTAACAACCAGATCTTCTGCATGCCCCAGCGTGACTCTCTTGCCTTGTAACTCAAAATAATCATAATATATTCACCAGTAAAAGAAATCCAGAGTAGATAATTCAAATCCAACAAGGTAAGGCTCTTTTCACATCCCAAAATCATGGCATTACAGAGATCTGCCACAATCCTCAGGATAGTATTAAACAATTGTTCGCCTCCACTATCTTTTCAGATGTTCATTCATTTTTTAAAGTCCCTGGCTTCACTGTTGCTTGGTTTAGAAATTGCTGTTTCTATGAGATCTATTTCTTTTCTTTTTCTTTTGCGGGTTGAATTTCCATCCTCGTTTCGTGCCTACCAATTGTGTATCGGCTGATCGATTTTCATTCTGCTTTGTGAGTTGATCTTGTTGGGTTAGTTTTATCATCTCATCTTTCTTCTCCATCACTTGTATATCAACTGGTTGATTTGCGCACTTGTCTGTGACTTGATGGTTCATCAAATTGGAGTCGGATGACACTGCTCTCTTATTTATAGACAGTCCAGCTGGGGTATCCAGGGGATCCAAAGACAATTTATCTGCAACAGTCTCTGTAATTTGATATTTTCTTTTTGTTTCCAACTCCTTTTGCTTATCCTGTATTATGCCTAAAGATGTTAAATTCATTTTTAAAATTTTTTGATAAAATTCTTCCGCTTTTTCAACAGTATTCAGTTGATATCTTACTCCTTGGTGTCTCAATATTAAACCAACTGGGGCATTCCACCTAAATAGGATATTTCTTTTTTTTAACTCAGTCACTAGAAAGCCAAATTTCTTCCTCTCCATTAACATCTTAGTCGGGAGCTCCTTAAAAATCCAAATCTTTCTTCCATGAAATTGCAAAGTAGAATTAAAAGAGTTCTGCACAATATTATTCCTAATTTCTTTATCTGTAAAATAGATCACCACATCTCTAGGCAATTGCCTTTGCTTTGCCAACCAGGAGTTTATTCTGTAAATTCTATCAATCCTGCAATACACTTCATCAGGTTGAACCTTTAAAATCCCAGCCAGAATTTCAGAAGATATTTTCCTTAAGTCATCTCTATTATTTTCCTGCAAACCTCTCAGTCTAATTGCATATTCTGTAAAATTATATTGAATCATTAAAACTTCTCTTTCAATCCTCTGTTGCACATTTTCTTCATTACCAGTCTTTTGGTCAACCTCCAATTTAGGTTTGTCTTCTGAGCTATTATCCTGAATATTTACCAAATCCTTTTTAATTTTTTGAATCTTGTCATCCAGATTCTCCTCAGTTTCCTTCATTTTAGACTCTAATAATTTAGTCTTTGCATCCACCCGAATCAGTCTGATAAACCATTAGCTGTTTTTAAAATCTTTCGATTCAAAAAGTCAAACTTTGATTTCACCAGTTCACCAATTTCTTTAATTTCCTGCTTAAATTTTTCGAGTTGCTGATTCACAATCTCATCCCTTCTTACAATCTCTTCAAGAAGAAATTCTATTATATTAAAATCAGGTTTCTGACACTGGAGAGTTAAAACTTGTTGGTGTAATTTATTAATGGGGGAGATTCCCCCCCCTCCTGTTTGTCTAGCTGTGTGAGTCCCGGTGCCATTTCCCACACAGACAAGATTTAGTGGAAAAGAGAGGGAAAAAAAAGCTTGTTTCCAACCAAGATCAATATCAGATCCCCAAGGAAAAAAAAAGAAAAAAAAAGCAAGAGTGAGAGTGAGATTTTGCCTCAATTACGGCCAGAAGTATTCATTCCGCTACTTTGTAATAGAAAACGGAAGGACTTTCCCTTTCAGCCTCTCTTCAAGCCGCAGCAGTCGCAGCAGCAATCGCCATTTTAAAAATCTTTTTTCCTTTCACTTCTTAAACAACTTCAATAACTTTTCCAATAAAAAGAATACTTGCGCTTCAGGATCAGAGGTCCAACTGACGTCTTCTTTAATTAGTTTTACAAGTTTACAGGCTTGCTTTTGCCACCTAGCTCTGCGTGTAGCAGAGATCTCCCAGAGCCCGGAGCATCGGCTGGGGATACGGGGAGTCTCTTCCGCTCCGTCCCAAAAGTAAAAAAAAAACTTTTGGGATTAGGCAGAGGACTCAACCCATCCCAGCCTGCTCTGTCTCTGTTTCCTCATGGAAACGGAGTTTTTTTGAGCCGCCATTCCGCTATAAAGGCGGCTCTTTACAGGCAGTGGGTGGGACGATCCCAAAGGAGCGTCCAGCGGGGACAAACAGCAAACCGGAAGTCCGAAATATATTGATTTTCAATCAATGTTCCCCCTTTATATTATGAAATTTGAAACCATTCAATTAGAAATGGTTCATGAGCCCTAAGAACAAAGATAGCCTTCTTTAAAATTAGGAATGTCCATCAGTGACTAGATTCAGAATTTGTTCTTTTTATTTCATAAAACAGCCCAATCTTCAATATATTACAGTCATCTTCTTTCTCTGTGACACTGATTGAAAGACCAAGTGAAATTATTTGCTGCAACCAAAAAAAAAAAAAAGGTTTTGTCATTTATAAAACTATAATCCCTACTTCCATCTACCCTAGTATTTTCCTTACACAGATAATTTAAAAATAAATGTATCAATTTTTGCAAATGCATGAGCTCTTCCAAATGAGCAGGCCCTCCATCTCCCAATCATTCTCAACACAGTTAATATGCAATCCATGAATTATTTGCATGTATATACAAATTGCAAGATTCTATAGATAACTGTAAGCAAGCTTAAAGCTCAGAGAATCATTAAACAATAAGTGTTTCCTCTTTACAGCTAATAGGTAAGCACAAATAACTTTCAGCCAATCAATGTTTTTTTCCTATTATTTCGAATTGGCTGATATCCAAAGGCTTTGCCCTTTATTATTTATTTATGTAAGTTTATTTGCTATGGAACTCCAGTAAACTCTATAAAGTTGTGCAGCCAATTTAGGATTCCCTAGACTTGTCCTTAAGTAAACATTCCTTCTCTCTTATGACAAAATTGCTAATGTTCCACATTCTAGTATTTCTTCATGTGGATTTGTATAAAGCTTCCCCTTTGCAAAGGGAAGCTGTATGATGGTCAGCTGTTAAAACATGGAAGGGATAAAATGGCATTAGCAGATGTAAGGGTATATATGTAATGATGGTCTCATGTTACCTTAATACTGGAACCGTTTTGCTGCTTTGGAAAATCTTATATTTCTATATTGTTATAAATCTCTGCACCTGCTTAAGAGGATTCGGAACTAATTAAGGGGACCTGCTTTTATGTGTATGCTGCCCAGCTCCTCTCTTAGTAAATCTGTTTCAGTTCTGCATCTGACTCTCAATTATATGCAAAACACATCCTACAAAACATTTGCTTTACACTGGTAATGATAGCAAAGAGATGACCATTCTGAATACCACATGCTTCTCCTTTTCTGTCTCTTTATAGTCATGCCTAGGAAATAATACACCAGAGCAGGTGTTACCAAAAGCATGCATGGCCATTTGGGGTTCAGATCTAGCTTGCTAGATAAATTGGTTTCATCCTCTTCAGCCAATTTAATTTTCACAAAGAAAAAAAAATGATTTCATGAAAATAAAGAGAAAAAGTTTTCAGCTGCTCTTTCTATGTAGCAGTTTAATATTTGTTCCTCCAGAAGCTAAATTTCGGAATCTTCACATTAAAAATAATTATGATATTTATCAATATTATCAATATTTATTCCATTTAATCATGTTTTCCTTTAATAAGCATGGAATAAATGGTTGAAAGCCAAGGGTTCAAGTACCCCACTTTGTAAATATAAGTAAAATCCATTCTCAAGATTTGGTTTTAATGACAGCTTTGGCAACAAGAGCAGACCCATCTCCTGTTCCATTCCACAGAGGGCACCCCTAGAATTTGCAAATATAAACCTATATTTCATAATTTGGACTTTTATAATATGCTTCATTTATTTCCCCTGGTTTTCCAGTTTTCTTTAACACTGGAAATTCTTGATAATGTAGCTTCAAGTGAAATAAAATGTGCAAACTCTCCCATTTGTCCAAGGAATGTCAGAATAACAAGATAAGAGAGTTGGAAGGATCCTTGGAAGTCTTCTAGTCCAACACCCTGTTCAAGCAAGAAACCATTTCAGACAAATAGTTGTCCAATCTTTTTTTTTAAAAAAGTCCAGTGATGGAGCTTCTGGAGGCAAGTCGTTCTATTTATTAATTGTTCTAACTGTCAGGACATTTCTCCTTATTTCTTGGTTGTTTCTCTCATTGAATAGTTTCCATCTATTGCTGCCTTCAGGTGCTTTGGAGAATACAGTAGATTGACTCCCTCTTCTTTGTGCCAGTCCCTTAGATATTGTAACACTGCTATCATGTCACCCCTAGTTCTTCTTTTCATTAAACTAAACATTTCCAATTCCTGCAACCGTTGTACATATGTTTTAGCCTTCAGTCCCCTAATCATCTTTGTTGTTCTTCTGTGTGCTTTATAGTCTCAACATCTTTGTTTATATCATGACAACCAAAACTGGATGCAATATGCCACGTATGGCCTTACCAAGGCATTATAAAGAGGTATTACCACTTCATGTAATCTTGATTCTATCCCTCTGTTAATGCAGTCTAGGAGTGTGTTATTGCAGCTTAGGCCTGCGATAAGACCGCAATGATAAGAGAATTACATATACATTTTACATTATTACAGTGTGTTCTATGTTAACTCCACATTTACTTTGCCTTTGAACTTAGCTCAAAACAGTAGTAAGTAGTCAGTCTAGGGAACTGTGAAGTTTTGGATACAGAAACCATAAAATATTTTGCTCAAATGAAGTATCTGAATATCATATAAGCTATTTTAACTTCTTGAGTTTTGGGTTAATGTTAGCAACAATGTCATCTGCTGCCAAATGAATGACAAATAAATCAAACCACATATAGTAAATCCACAAAGCTGACTAAAATCATTTGGTTTATTTCAGAGTTTTATTTACTATAATAATCATGTTAAAACAATTCTGGATGTTACTCCAAGAACCTGTTCCTGTTATTGCCGTTCTAAAAGCCTGTTGCTACCATTAAAACAACAAAATAATACCAATTTTGTTTTTAAGTTAGGAAGAAGGCTCCATCCATTCCATCGTTGTTTAGGGTGGGTTGGGATTTTTGCACTTAACCGAAGTTATCATTGCTGTGTTTTATTTTGAGAAATGCACAGATATGAAGCAGGTTGACACTTTCACTGCCTGACTATTGTGAATGTTACAGAAGGCATAAAGACTTTCACCATTTCTGTTTTGGTGTATATGTTGATGTACAAATGGAAACCAGGATGAATATGAAAACTCTTTAAGTACAGATGGGTTCTTCTTGTGCATTCAGGGAATGGAAAATATAGAACTTGCATAATGTTAGCTGGGGTGCCTTTGTAGAATCCTTTGACTGCTTCAGTATTGTCCTGAGAGGAACTGTTGCTTGGATGACTCAAGAAAACATATACCCTCTATCAGGAGTGAAATCCAGCAGGTTCTGACCGGTTTTGGAGAACCGGTGGTGGAAATTTTGAGTAGTTTGGAGAACTGGCAAATACAACCTCTGGCTGGTCCCAGAGTGGGGTGGGAATGGGGATTTTGCAATATCCTTCCCCTGGAATGAGGTGGAAATGGATATTTTGCCGTATCCTTCCCCTGTCAAGCCCACCAAGCCACGCCCACAGAACCTGTAGTAAAAAAAATTGGATTTCACCACTGCCCCCTATTCATATTCTTTATAGTATGATCATATCTGTTTATTCCAAATGTTCCTACTTGCTACCTTGCATACAAAATTTTTTACCTGCAGTCATTCTGTAGAGCTAAAGATTACAGCAAGAGGAATATTATTAGTTTTCTTTCCAAGAAAATTTTGCTGCTTGGAGAAATGAGCTCTTGTTTTATTTTTATTTTTCAAAGTGTCCAATATGATAAGAACTAATTTTATGAAGCTAAGAAGAGTATCTGCCTTTAATACAATCACCTGGGTGCAGGTGGACATATAGAGAAACAGGTGGAAAATGAAAGCGTGTAATGAAAGGGTAGCTGTGTTAGCATTAAAAGGCAGAGAGGTAAGAAATGTAACACCACGTCCTTGCTAACTTCTTGTTAACATTTTTGTAAGACACACTTTCACTTGATACTTGTTCTACAGTTGTTTTTACACAAACTGGAGAAAATGACAATTCATTATTTTACTTTTCCCAACTGTTTATAAAATGGATAAGAATGTAATAATTTGCAATGACATTCAGCACCATCAGGATTTTGTGACCTTTCCACTTAAAGAGATATTATTTATGGCAGGGGTCTACAACCTTAAACACTCAAAGAGCCATTTGGACTGTTCCCACAGAAAAGAAAACACCAGAAGCCACAAAACCCTTCCCATGCCTGACTATTTCTTGAGCGGCCACAAAACTAGCATATGTAGTTGAAGTAAACGTTCTGTTTTCTTCTGAAACTTATCTTTTCTTGGATTTATCCATGGTTGGCTTACCGGGGGTTGAAAAGCTCAATAAATTGCATGCTGGTGGGTGTTGCATATTGAAGGTTGTGACGCATATTTTGAATGACAGGGAGTCACAGCAGAGGGATGAAAGGGCCACATGTGGCTCCAGAGCCACAGGTTGCTAACTCCTGACTTAGGGCTATGGTTTTATCAGTTTTGAATATATATAAATGTCATGTAAAATAAATACATTTGAACATTTTCTTCATTTCTCATTTCCAAACACCTCTGTTTATTTTATTCCTTTATTTAAAATATTTAGATAGCTGCCCACCTTATGTGGCTCTCTGTGCAGCTCCCAATCAACAATTAAAACAGAATCGGTAAAAACAACATAACATAAATTTATTAACACCAAAAACATTAAACAGCTGACACCAAACATTAAACAGCTGGCAACCAAATAACATCTTATTAAATCCTTTCATCTCACTATATCTCTGTGTTTGGGGGAATTGCAAGGTATTAACTGTTTATCAAAAGGATAGGAGGGTAGAGATCTGCCAAATTTCAAGTGGGAGGATGTTCCACGGACAAGGGCTGCCATGGAAAAGGCACACTTCTTAGATTCCACAAGATGGTAGTGTTTAGGGAAGAGATTACAAGCAATGGGAATTCTGGTCCCAATTGTCTGGTCCCAATTGTGATTATAGGAACTAGCTGTCCATATAGAAATTTATGTTTAAAAATCTCCATTGCCTATTTCTATTGAACTGGAACCAATTATCATATTTTCCATAGAAGCATCACTTTGAATAGTGTGAATTTGAATAACGTGACAATTCCTGAGATATGTTAATTGTAGTAGAGACCTACCTGTGTTAGAATATCTGAACAGATGTTCTCTTATTAGCTAAGCTGAAATCAGAGTTACAGTATCTTAAAGTAAAAAAAAAAAAACAACCCACTGAAGTTATAAAGTGCAGATGCCTTTGCAATCTGACAGATAGCAGCATTGGGAACAAGTTACTAGTCAAATATTTTCAATCATATCCAGCCTTTCCTTTCTATAACAATGGTGAAATTAATATATCCATTTAGAAAGATGGATACAGCTATGGAGATGGATGTGTGTGGGAGAGAGAGAGAGAGAGAGAGGTAGGGAGGGAGAGAGAGAGAGAGAAGCTTTTAAAAAACTTTTCTGACTAGCTTCAATCCTTTTTCTTGAGGGGTAGCAATTTTTATCTTATTTTTCTCAGCACACAGGCTGAGGGTTATTTTGATTTCAGCTCAGGCAGCATAATGTTCTAGGTTAGACATATAGCAACAACAGATAGAATTACTGTAATGAGAAAAAAGTATGAACTAAATAGTAATGGTTCTGAACTGCAGGGCTGTTCTCAGTTAAATGTTTCATTCCTTTGCAACCCAAAAATAAAATAAAAAACTGATTTCCAATAAAATAGTTTTAAACATCTGTATTCTGAATCTCCAGCATGATAACTGTAGCCATATATCTTATGTCTACTGGTTGTATGAAAACTAATATGTCAGTCTCTCTTATAATCTTTACTTCTAAAATGGATTTGAACTTTTTAATTAAAAAAACGATAGTGGTTTTAGTCCTTAAGCTTATCTTGAAGGATGCCTACCTTCCAAAGGGGAAAAAAGAGAGAATCAACAAAGAAATAAATAGGGATGGCTTATGACTGGCCATGTCTATCCTGCTAACAATTTTATGAAAATATCCATAATATGCTCTGAGAACTCCAAATCTAACACTTGGCTATCTAACATAGTTAATTAGCTAGGGGGATTTCAAGAATTGCAGAAGGAACTACAATGCTCAAGTTTTGAAAACTGTGTTGTGTCTCTCCAGGTAAGGCAGGGATAAATTAGGGATAATATCCTGTTTTCCCCAAAATAAGACCTCCCAGTATAATAAGCCCAATCGGGCTTTTGAGAGCATGTGCTAAAATAAGCCCTCCCCAAAATAAACCCTCCCTAAAAATAAGCCTTCCCTGAAAATATTTAAGCGCATGCGCAGCTGGTCCCAGCCATTTCCTCTGGTTAGGGTTAGGGAGACAGAGCTGAAATCAGGTAAGACAGCAAGAGGAGCCCTGTCTTGCTCCTCGTGCCCCAAAATAATAAGACCTCTCCCGAAAATAAGGCAAAGCGCTTATTTCGGGGTTTGAAAAAATATAAGAGAAGGTCTTATTTTCAGGGAAACACGGTAAATAAAATATTATAAATGCTTATTTGTGTTTTATTTCCTTTTCCCTTTTAAAGAGATCAGTATGTCATACATCCCAGCTCTCTATTTTATTCTTACAACTATCAGTGAAGTTGATTAAACTGAGGAACATTGACTTGTCCAATTTTATCCGGCTGAGAATTGAATTCAGCAGGAGCCTTTCAGCAATAATTAATTGCTGAGTAATTAAGTAGTAGAATGTCCCATTTTTTAAAATGTTCATAATATAGTTGTCTTGGATGCAGAATAAGGGCCCAGCTGTCAATGAATGCTAACAGACTTTAATTATAGTTGAAGTAAAAGTTATTGCAATAATTCCATACATCTGGGAAAAGGCTCTTACTCTATTAATATATAAAATTAATAATCATGACTCTGGATTAGAGACTCTTTTTCAAAACAGAGATTTATTTGATTATTATTTAGTATTTGCATTTCGCATAGAAAGCAAACAAAATCCTTTGTCATATGTTTTCTTCAAAAATTACAGACTGTTTTGTTAAACAGCATAGCATAACACAGGGGTGTTAAATTCGATTTCATTGAGGGCCCATCAGGGTTGTGTTTGACCTTGGGGGGGCGGGGGGCCATGGCCAGTGTGGGGCATGGCCAGGGTTGTCATGGCCAGCTCGTGTCAGGGGCGCCTGTGATGGCCTGAGTGCCCTGCCAGAGAAAACGGACTCCTGAGCTTCGTTTCCAGCTGCGACAGCCTCTTGCAATCCTCTGCTAGTGAAAACAGAGCTCACAACACCATGTGCGGCCCTCCCTAGCTCTGTTTTTACTGGCAGAGGCACCACGGGTCGGTCCTTTGCTGTTTCCAGGGCAACCCTGTGGGCCAGATCTAAGCATCCCATGGGCCGGATCCGGCCCGTGAGCCTTGGTTTGACACCCCTGGCATAACACAACACAGAAACAACTCAATTATGGCAAAATTATTTTTCAGACCTGGACCTTCATGTTTGAACAATGTCTGAATGATCACACCCTATTTGGGGGTTTTTCATGAACATCTTTGTGTGCTACTTACCATCTCAAATTGATATGACTTTAGGATTTTCCTCATTACAACATATTGTGACATCAGAACTGGAAATGCCAATTATCTTTAGCACGTTTATAAAAAAAATGGAAGTATTCCTCAGACTTGCTTTTAAGGCTCTTTACGAAATGAGAGGGGCTTCTTTTCCCTTATAAATATAACGTAGTTGATGAAATCAGTTTTCATATGGCTCCTTTTTTAACCATCAAAAATTGGCTTGTTTTATATGCAAGAACACAATTCACATACAGGTTCCTAAAGTAGCTTTTCAGAATCAAAGCATATCAAGATAGGAGCATTTTATGGTAATGAATTATATTGTTGGTATTATTGATAGTAGAAAATTGGGAATTTAGCAAAACACAGATCATATTAAGCCAGTTTTAGTGCTAGCATTCGTTTTGCTGCAAGCTAGATTGTTATAAATGATCTGGAACCTGAAAGGACTTTTTTGTAAAGAGCAAAGGGTTTCCTCTTTACCAGGGGTGTCAAATACAACCCACGGGCCGGATCTGGCCTGTGGGGTCATCCTGGAAAATGTAAGGGGACGTCCCGCATCACTTTGGCCCAGTTTACCCAATGCGAAGAGGAAACTTCGGGCCAGTGTGGCTTCTGCCTGGTCTAACATGCCAGCAGTTTGGGGAGTGGTTTCAAGCTGGCCACGCCCACCCAGTCAGCCATACCCACCCAGTCGGCCATTCCCAGTGTGTGGCATCAAGCTGGCCATGTCTACCCAATCAGCCATGCCCGCCCAGCACCTCCAAGGTCAACCACAGCCCTGATGCGGCCCTCAATGAAATTGAGTTTGACACCCCTGCTCTTTACAAATTGACATCTTGTACCAAACATGAATTGTTGCTAAGGATTTTGGGAATCCAAATTCTCAACTGAAACAAAATTTCCTCTTGCATAACTCTCATACATCTTTACATTAGCAAAGCATTTAACTCGTGATATGCTCATTTGCAACCTAGTTAAATATTGGCTGGGTGGTATGATAAGAAAGTAGATATATAACTGGAAGTCATATTCAAGAGTATTCATCAAAGGTCACACCAGAAAGATGAGTCAAATGAGGTTTTACAAAGCTCAGCCATCTTCTATTTGTTAATAGACTAGATCATGAGGTGGAAGAAATGCTTATAAAATTTATAGATGATCCAAAATTGAGTGGAATATATAGGCATCTGTATAAGGCATCATATTTCTCATGACTTCACCGTATAAATGAGACAAATCATATAATTTGAATTAGCATACAGTACGTAATTTGTGCAATGACATGACTTAAATGACATTGCTTATCTCCCCATGTACTCCATAGTGGGCAAACTAGAAGACAGAAATTTAATTAAACATTTGTTAAATTGAAGAAATGGGAATATAAGTACTGCATTAGAATGAACTTTAATAGAAATAAACACAAAATTCTTCTCATAGCAAACAAATGTCAAATTCACAGATGTAGCTAAGGATACCAGGTTTGTAAAAGTATTTCCAAAGACATTTGGAGTAGTAATTGTACGCAAACTGAGTAGGAGCCAGTTATGTGATGTGATTGCAAGGAAGATAAATGCTATTTTGGGATGCATCAACAGAAGTATAATTTCCAAATCGCAGAACATCATTTATTCCACTCTATTCTGCTTCAGTCAGAATATCCCCAGGTCTGGCACTTCAGTGTAAGAAGACTTCAGAGAAACTGTAACAGAAAAAGAACAGAAACAGAAAAAGGCAACAAAACCAAATCCCTTGGAGAGAAATCGAAGCTAAATGTATTTAGCTTTGATACAAGACAAATGAATTTGGGATACTTTAGCACTTTTCAAATGCCTGAAAGGATGTCACTTAGACAGCCACAAACGATTCCCATAAAACTAGACAAGAATTTTTTAAAAGAATTAAATAAGATGACTATGAAGTTTGTATGGGCATGAAAAAAGGCAAGGATAAAATTAATTTCACTTCAAGATAGTAGAAGTAGAAGTGGCTTTGGACTTCCTGGTGCGAGACTTATTATAAAGCAGCAAGTTTGGTTTGGGTCAGGGAATGGATAAATTTAAAAAACAGGAGAATTCTAATGTTGGAAGGACACGATCTTCAGATGGGGTGGCATGCTTTCATATGGAATGCCAGAAACAAGAAACATTTATATTTCTATAGATATACATTGTGAGATTCGTTGATACAGACCTGGGAAGGAATTAGGAAGAAGCACTATTTTAAAATACCATAGCTATCCACTATGGTGGCAATGATTCACCCTAGCACATTAGACATTGATAAAATGGTAAAATATAATGAAATGTTGGATAACGGGGGAAGATTAAAATCCAACCAAGAATTAAAGGAGCAGGGAATAATTATAGATTGGTGGCCTTATCTCCAGCTACAATCAAGATACAAAAAAGATTTAAAGGAATTTGGATTTGAATCGAATTTAACACAACTAGACAAATTATTAACAGGCCTGGAAGAGAAATTACTATCTAAAATATATAATTATTTATTAAATTTTGATTTGGAAAAGGAAATCATAAAGGGGCCAATGATAGCATGGGCTAAAAATATTGAGTTAGAAGATTGGGAAAAAAATTGGAAGAAAAATTATACATTAACAAAATCCGCCACATATAAGGAAAATCAGTATAAAATGTTCTATCGGTGGCACTTAGCCCCAACAAGATTTGCAAAAATGTACCCCAATCTAAATCCCAACTGCTGGAAATGTAAAACAGCACAAGGTACCTTTTTTCATGTATGGTGGCTTTGCCCAGAAATAAAAAAATACTGGTTTAAAATACTAAAATGGTTAAATGAAATTACGCATTGCCAAATAGAATTGAAGCCTGAACTGTTTCTTCTGTGGATCATTAAAGGAAAATATCCTAAAAAGATTACATATTTAATCATTCATATTACTACAGCAGCGAGAATTGTACTCACGCAAGCCTGGAAAATGTCCACTACACCAACAGACTGTGTAATAATCCGAAAAATTTTTGAATGTGCAGAAATGGACAAATTACTATAGAATTAAATAATAAGGAAGATTCAGGATATTACTCAACTTGGGAAAACTGGTATCAATGGATAGAAAATAAAAATAGGAAATATATAGATCAAAATAAGACATAAATTGTGTTTACATATATTTGATCAGGAAGGAATATCTGAGAATATATGAATAGAATTAAGATTTATGTACTGTTAGAATGACGTTGAATTGTACAACTATCATGGATGTATTTTCATTACAGGTGTATTTGTATTTTAATATTTTAAATTTTAATAAAGGTTTTTTTTGGGGGAAAAAGAAGGAGGTCATGACTTATTGCCTTCACTCTAACCTGCAGTACACTACAAAGTAGATTTAAATTGCCAAAAGGGAAGTTTAATTGAATGGAAAATTTCTAAAAGAGAAGTTGTAGACTCCCCTTCATTAGATACATTCAGGTGTCTCTAGACACCTCTCTGTCTGAGGTCCTTTATTTTGGATTTCTGGACTGAACTGAATTAACCTACATGATTCCTTCAAACTCTGAGCTTCTTTGATCTCACTCAGGTTGCTTTGTAGGTTGGAAATATTGTGATTATATTGGTCTAAAGGATAAGTTGAAGTACTTTAATGAGGTTCCTAATGAAGAGCTATTACTAGTGCACAAGACCTTCTGTAACATGCCATCATATTGAAATTAATTAAGGTCTATGCAAATTCTTTGAAAGAGCCACTTTGGAGTATGTGGGATAAAATAATTTCCTTTTGTCTTCATTAAAGCAGCTCTGCATTTTTCCAGGTTTACACACAACTGCTTTCAATGCTGGTCTCGTTTGTCACTACATGCATGCATGAGCCTGGAAAAAGAAGAATTTACATAGTTGTAATGGTCATAGTTCATAGCTCACTGAAGCCATAAAAAAATAGCATCTTACTGCTAGATGACATGAATTGCATTGATTTTAGTTTTCTGGTCAATGACTTTTACTTTATTCACCATTTTACCGTGAACTTCAAAATTAATGTCACATATTTGCTATCTAGGCAGACTAATTGCCTGGAAAATTATAGATGAACTATGTCTTAGACCTGACTATTGTCCTTTGTAATAATGATATAGGCTAAAATATTTGGATATTGTCTTTGAAAGTGCATAACTGTAAGATAATTTCCAAATATCCTATTTCCTCACAATCCTCAGAAAACATATTTACATTGTTTTTATCTTGCTTTCTAAATAGATGTTCTCATAGGGTTTGTGAACATGTATTTCCATTGGTTTCCCTTGATTAACAATTTATCTTAGTTCAGTAACATGCCACCTTGCTGTAAAAAAAAAATCCATAAATGCGGAGTTTGATGATTTGTTACTTCACAGGATTTGCTTGGTAAACATCTTTCACAGGGCTTGGTAGAAGGTTGCCTCTACTACACAGATTTGATGCCACAGTGAACAGAAAGCATTTGGACATCTTAATTTAAAATACTGAGGGTCCTTGTTACTCTCTGAGCTTGGTTGCTTTCTTATAGAAATTTCATCACCCAACTAGGTAACATCATCAGTACATCAGTGTAATTCAACCCTGAGTTACAAATATTCTCTTCCATTGGTATATTTGATAAAGGAAAATATTTGTAGCTCAGGATTGAAATGATGTTGATGCTCCTTGAGCTTGCTTGTTTTCTTGGAGACATTTCATTACCCAAATTAAGTAAGTTCATCAATGCTACAATGATGTCACTACCATGTTTTCCCGAAAATAAGACCCTGTCTTATATTTTTTTGAACCCTGAAATGCACTCAAAAGCCCGATTGGGGTTATTATCAGGGGATTATCAGGGATATTTTGGGGAAAACAGGGTAGCACTAATGATGTTATCTAGTTTGGGAATAAAATGTCTGCAAGAAAACAAACAAGCTCAGAGAGCACCAAGGATCCCCCGTCCTCTTATTGGTATATTTTAAATAGTTTTATACATTGATCTTCCCTACAAGCAATCCTTGAGCTTCAACAATTGGGGTCACAATTTCCATTGTTAAACAAAGTGGTTGATAAGAGAGTTGTCTCTGATTTATAATCTTTTGTTGTCATAGTTGTTAAGCACTCACTACAGTTAAGGACTCATGCAGTCAGTAAGGGAACCTGGCTTCCCCCATTGACATCGCTTGTCAAAAGTGGCTGACAAGGTTGCAAATGGATATCACATGACTCCAGGATGCTACAACTGTCATAAATACATGCCAGTTGCCAAGTGCCTGAATTTTGATCATGTAACAAGGAGATGCTATGATGGTTGTAAATGCAAGGACCAGTTGTAAGTCACATTTTCCAGTGCCATTATAACATTAAATGGCTGCTATAATTACCACCATAGTGGACAAATGGAGACAAATCCATTAATTAGAAAATTAATTTAAACCACCAAAAATATTAATATCAAATATATGTAAGAGCCAGGCAGGTTGGCTTAATATATGTCTAGGCAGTTTCACCAGTTCTTTTATACATAGTAACAAGGATATAGTTGTGTTGTTAAGGTACAAAGAAAAAGGAGTTTGTCATCACAATGGTAGAGCAATTAGGTCAATGTTCCCTTTAGTTTTCATGAGATAAAGGAAAGTGCACTTATCAATTAGTGCATTTTCTCCATCCACATCACACCCACCCACATATATACAGAATTTTTGTGAAAATCTCATACTATATGATTCTTCGGTTTATATAGTAGCTAAGTACTTGGATAAGCAATAATGAAAGTCATGATGACTGATTGTTTTACTCATAGATAGCCAATATTTGGGCTTTGTGATTTATTACTAGAGTGGGAAAAGTATAATTTCTTTTAGGAAGGTGAGATAAAAAAACAGGCAAAGAGCATTTATGGTAGTTAGAAGAAAGCAACAGAAACCTTTTGATGTTTGTTTGTGATTTACCCAGTGTATGACCTTGAAAGTGCCACAATTGTGAAAAATTACTACTGTCTAGTAGCAAATAAATAAATAAAACAGTTCTGCTGTTGTGGTGACTTGTGCATCAAAAGATTCTTTTTGCACTGGCAGACAATAATTTTCCCTGGTTTCTGAAAGGATTTGCGTAAACAAGCTCCATTTATGAGAACTGCTGATGGATAGAGCTCTAGTTCACCTTCTCTAGAAGAACGCTAAAATGATAAGAAACATTCAACAGAAATACAGAGGCTATTTAATACCCACCTAGCCCTGCTACAATGATTGAATGGGGGGTGGGGTGGGACCTCAAAGTAGTTGATTGCAACTAACTTTTCCAAACTTGTGGGAAGGTGTCATTTATAAAAGGGTCATTTATGAAAGGTGTTAATTCCTTCCTAAGAATGTCTGTTTGTAGAACAAATGAGTGCTTATTTTGCAGCACACAGCATATTGTAGACTTAGAAAACAAAATTGCTGAGCTCAGACAAGCTTTGTTTTTTTTTTCAATTTAGCCTTCCTTCGGTGAAGGAATATGGAAATGTATATACATTTTTGTTACAAATGGGGCGTATCACTCTTTGGTGCTTTCATCTAAATCTATAGAACCAGACCAAATATGGAATAATATTGATATTACAAGAGACAATGTGAGCTTTGTAGTTTTAACTCATATCTGGGAAGGCCTATATGATTATTTAGAATTTCATTTTATAAGCACCAGTAAAATGGAAAATAGTGTTTCAAATAAAGGTTTCGTTTTGCCAACTCTTTCATAAAGTGGAATATGTTATGCAAGTTGATCAAATGTTGTTTTGAATAAGCAAAGCTAATGAAGCTAAACTTTCATGATTGGTGATATATTTATAAGAGTACTTGAGGAAAATGAAATTGGAATATTACATCCATATCTGGGGGGAGGAAAGCAATTCAGACTTTCATTGAAACATACAAAGAAGTACAGAGACTGATTGGCCTGTCTTGTTTCATCCAATAAATATTATTTGTTTTGTTCGGTCAAGAATGAATTAATTAAAATATTTTACAGACAGTCTTTAATATATTGCAAAATGTTCATCTATTTATTTTCTCTACATTCCTGGAGAAAAGGCATAAAACCAACATAGAACCATCTTGAAATATATAACATTTGTGCATCAGCTGCAGGTTAAGCACCAGGTTGGAAATCAGGAGAATGTGGGTTTTAGCCTTAAAAATCAGCTGGGTGATATTGGGCCAGTAACTCTCTCTCAGCCTCACTCATCTCACTGGTTTTTTATTGTGCGAAATTTAGGAAGAGATTTATTTTATTTTATTTTATTTTATTTTATTTTATTTTATTTTATTTTATTTTATTTTATTTTATTTTATTTTATTTTATTTTATTTTATTTTATTTTATTTTATTTTATTTTATTATTTTATTTTATTTTATTTTATTTTATTTTATTTTATTTTATTTTATTTTATTATTTTAGACATAAACCAACCAACCAATAAATAAATAACATTATTTCTCAAAAATAATTTCGTATTTTTAAAAGTTCAGAGAAAACAAGGATACATATTGTCCCAAAGGTGTTTTTCAAAAGGTGAGTGGACTTCCTTGTTTTTTTCCTTCAAAACGTTTCACTCCTCATCCATGAAACTTCTTTATTATAACTGAGTACATATTTTCATATTTTCTAACAATTTTTTAAAAATAGATTTTTTTTTTTTAGAGAAGACACGATTGAATATGTTTCAGAAAGCAAGCTAGTTTAAACTGACCACATTTCTTCAGTTCTGATCCCTTCCTCTCACAAATCCTTTACTAACATAGTTGAAGGATGATACAGGTTTTTCACTTTGTTCTTAAGCTCCTTGTTACTGGAGTGGAACAAACTCTTACAGAAGGAGGCCAATTCTCTTTGGGAAAACCTATTTATTTATTAACCCTGAAAGTTTGATGGATTGATTGATTTAGCATTTCCTTTGCTCTTTATTCTTTTACTTTTCTCTTTCTGTTGCTCCTCCAGGCTTTCTATTTATTGCTCCTTGTTTGCTTTTTCAGTACCTTTGCCCTCTTAGAAGCTCTGAAATACTTTTTAAAAGTCCTACTTCTTTTTAAGAAGTAGCCCCTAGATATGTATGAAGGGCAAAGGAATGGCATTCTCATCACTATTGCTGCTCTCTCAATTCCTTCTCAACCTGTCATGGAAATTATTCATATAAAAAGCAACAGAAGTATGTGTCTATGTATAGTTTGGACATTTGGCTATTTTCTTGTTTATCTCTGTAATGTCTGTGGCTTTTATATACATTTTCAATTAAATGATATAAGATATGCAGCTTGCCTCCCCTCCCGCTCTTTCTTCCTCCCATTCCCTCTTTCCTTTGCTCCCTGCCTCCCAGCCTGTATGTTTTTGCATGTTTTATTTCCACCAAATAAAATTAATCTGAAAATTAATCTATAGTTCTCATATTAATCTGTAGTTTCCATATTCAAAAAAGGAAAAAAAATAGATCCAGAAAACTACAGACCCATCAGCCTGACCTCAATACCAGAGAAGATTCTGGAAAAGATAATCAAGCAACGAATCAGCAAACACCTTGAAGCAAACAAAATAATAACCAAAAGCCAACATGGGTTTATCAAAAACAGATCATGCCAGGCTAATCTTATTGCGTTCTTTGACAAAGTGACAAAACTAGTGGACCAGAGGAATGCTGTTGATATAATTTACTTGGACTTCAGTAAGCCATCTGACAAAGTAGACCATAACCTACTACTTGATAAAATAGAAAAATGTGGGTTAGACAGCATCACCACCAGATGGATTCGTAACTGGCTGACCAACCGCACTCAACATGTGGTCCTCAATGGAACTACATCTACATGGAGGGAGACATGCAGTGGGGTACCCCAGGGCTCTGTTTTAGGCCCAGTACTCTTCAACATCTTCATCAATGATTTTGACGAGGGGATAGATGGGGAACTCATTAAATTTGCAGACGACATCAAGCTATCAGGAATAGCCAACACTCTGGAAGATAGGCTTAAGATACAGATCTTAAGATCTTGACAGACTTGAACATTGGACACTATCTGACAAAATGAAATTCAATGGTGAAAAAATAAGGTTCTACATTTAGGCAAGAAAAACAAAATGCACAGGTACAGTATATGTGGTGTTTTACTCAGTAGTGGTGATTGTGAGAGGATCTTGGAGTTCTAGTGGACAATCACTTAAATATGAGCCAGCAGTGTGCTGCAGCTGCCAAAAAAGCCAACACAGTTCTAAACTGCATAAACAGAGGGATAGAATCAAGATCATGTGGTGTTAATACCACTTTATAATTCCTTGGTAAGGCCACACTTGGAATACTGCATCCAATTTTGGTCACCATGATGTAAAAAAGAGTGCAGAGAAGAGCAATAAATATGATTAGGGGACTGGAGGCTAAAACATATGAAGAATGGCTGGGTATGTCTTAATGAAAAGAAGGACTGGGGTGACATGATAGCAGTGTTCCGATATCTCAGGGGTTGCCACAAAGAAGATGGAGTCAAACTATTCTCCAAAGCACCTGAGGGTAGGACAAGAAGTAATGGGTAGAAACTAATCAAGGAGAGAAGCAACTTAGAACTAAGGACAAATTTCCTGACAGAACAATTAATCAGTGGAACAACTTGCCTCCAGAAGTTGTAAATGATCCAACACTGGAAGTTTTAAAGAAGAGATTAGATAACCATTTGTCTGGTGTAGGGTTTCCTGCCTAAGCAGGGGTTTGGACTAGAAGACCTCCAAGGTCCCTTCCAACTCTGTTATTCTATTCTATTCTAAATGTCACTTCATTCTGACAAAAAGAAAGTAAAATAAATAAATAAAGGTTTTAGGTATTTTCCTAAGGAAAAATTACAGATGCTTATCCTCAAATCTTCTGTTCTATTTATCTGATGCTTGGCAGGCTTTGAGACTTCAGACTTTCTGCTGCATAGGAAACATATCATTATTATCACATTTAAAGAAGTTATATTCATTTGTGGATCTGCCAACATAGTCACTGGGATACCTGAAGATTTGGATTTGACATTTGTCAAATGATATGTTGTCTCAATTGGTCATTGTCAAATTGTACTATTTCCAAAGAACTGAATCAGAGCCTTTTGCAGGAGGTGAAATGATGTTTCTTAGTAAATCCATCAGGGTAACAAATTCCCTTTTTGTTACCTTGTTTCCTAAGGGAAACTGAGGAAAGTCTAAAAACAACCATTTTATCTTTACCATATTGTCAAGGAAAGAGAAGGCTTGTTTAAAGGATTCATAGAATCTTTAAAGTAAAGCACCTTTACTGGGAATAGGTTCTTCTACAAAGTTATGATGCAAAGATGTCAAAAATGCTTGAGTTGCAGTTTAGTTTCTGAATAGAGTTGAATAGTTGCTGAATTCAATTCAGTGAGATGAGCTTCAAGCACACTTGCTCCATTTATGGTGCTCTTATAACCTACATTTCTATATTTCCCAACCCTCCAATAGATAGCTTTTCACAAGTACAGATGGTACAATAAAATGATATCATGTCCACTCATTTTCTCATAAACCAAAGCAAAGAAAACTTTGTCTAATCAAATGACTATTATTCCAGATACAAGGAATAATTATTCCAATTTCATCTACCAATTCTAATTATGTGGAATAATATATGATTCCGAAGTCCAAATAATATATTCAAGAAAATGTGAAAACTACTGATGCATTCAGATTATAATTATGCATGTATTGTTCAGATAACTTGATTTGCTTACTTCTTGAATTTATTCTAAATCTCAGTAAGTGCTTTTTAGTGATCAATATTTAATTAGTGTACAATAAAGCTGCTTTTTAAGATGAAAATTAAATACTTATTTGAGACATTTTAGGAAGGAAAATGAATTAACCAAGCGGGAAGGAGAGAATAAAGAACAACTGGAAGCTCAAATTTGTTATATTTCCTTCACTGACATAGGCAGATGTTTGCCATCTATGGAAAATAAAATACTCCTTAAAAATAATGTCCATAGAATCATAGAGTAGATAGTAATCTCAGAGGTCATATAGTCCAACCCTCTGTTCAGTTCAAGCTTTGTTGAAGCGTTTTAGGGAGATCGACATCCAGCTTAAGTTTAAAGACCTTAAGCAAAAGGGCACACCATATATTCCATTGAAGGCCATCAGGAAATTTATCTTAATAGCTATCTTGAATCCATTAAATCTTATCCTGCACTCCAGGATGATAGAGAACAATTCCATTCCATGCTTTATATGGTGACCCCCTATATATCCGAAGACTAATATTGTATCTCTCCTCAATCTTTTTCTCTAAACATACAACATTCCTTTAACTCTTATTTTTTTAATCCCATCATCAACTCTCTGCCCTTCACTGAACTTGCTCCAGTTTATCAATAGTTTTGGGTTTTTATGCTTTATGCTGGTTGGCCAGTAATGGCCACAGAATTTGAGGCTGACCAAAACAACATAGAGTGGGACAATTATTTTCTGTGAACTAGATTTTAGTCCTTGTAATACATCCTATAATAGCATTTGCTTTTTTAGCAGCCACATCATGCTATTGGCTGATTTTCAACTTGGAAATTTATTAGGTGAACTTGGCACAATTCTGTCAGTTTCCCACTTCTTTCTGTAGGAAATGAATCCCTTGCAAAGTGCTAACTGTTTTTATTGCTTTTCCTTGGTGTGGCATCGGGCTGGATAGACTTCTATTCATGTAAGCAGGGATTACTGCTTCTTCTTCTCAATCTTTCAGAAAAAAGTGACTAGGAGTGACATGACAGCAATGTTTCAATATCTGAGGGGTTGCCACAAAGAACAGGAGGTCAATCTACTTTTCAAATCACCAGAAGGCAGGACAAGAAGCAATGGTTGGAAACTAATCAAGGAGAGAAGCAACCTTGAATTAAGGAGAAATTTCCCGACAATGAGTGGAACAGCTTGCCTTCAGAAGTTGTGGGTGGTCCATCACTGGAATATTTTAGTATTAAGAAGAGACTGGGCAGCCATTTGTCTGAAATAATATAGGGTCTCCAGCTTGTGCAGGGTTTGGACTAGAAGACCTCTAAAGTTCCTTCCAAATCTGTTATTCTGTTCTCTTTTGTTCAGAATCAACAGACTTGAAAACTAGAATGAGTTTTAAAGTCCTTTGAAAAGTGAACATAGTAGTAGTATGAAAAAAAGCCAATTCTTCCTATTTTTCCATTGAGAAATTTCAATTTAATCCTACAATTTGTTGGTTTTTTGTTTTTTGGGTTTTTTTTTTTGGTCTTTCAAGTTCTTACTGAATAGACTGTCCCTTAACCTTCAGCTTTGCTCAGCGCCTCTTGAGTGATAGAACTTTGTCAAGAACTTTTAAAAATCCAAGGAAAGATTAATTATTCAGTCACCCTTATCAATATGCCTGTTGAGACTCTCAAAGAGATACAAGACTTACGTTACAGATGACATAATGATTTTCTTTCAGTAAGATTTCCCCTTTGCATTCATGACAATTGTAACCTAAGTAATGTTTTTCACCAGGAGTAGATATTAAGAGAATTGGGACTGAGAATGACATTTGGCTATTTCCTATCTCTGGCTTGGGAAATTGTATAATTGTAATAGAAGTTCAACAATATACTATGCATCATCCACTTTCATACTACTGGGCATTGCTGAGTTATTTATTTTCACTTAATCAATAAGATCTCAAACTCCCTTTCTTGTCAGCATTATTTCTCTCAGTTTTTTTGATTGAGAGGAAAAAAATGTCCCAAGTTCAGAGCAATTCTGCATGATAACCTGAGCTACTTGTTGCTTATGCTGCTATCAGCTATTCTTGAATCTGACTTTAAAAAATCCAGTTTGTATTGTAGTGAGTTGACCAGGGGCATGGTTGGTGGTCAATTTGGACTACACTCATCATAGGCCCTTATTGGTCATTCCCTACTGCTTATTTGTACCCTATGTCTATCATTAAGTGTTGTACCTTATGATTCTTGATGAACGTATCTTTTCTTTTATGTACACTGAGAGCATATGCACCAAAACAAATTCCTTGTGTGTCCAATCACACTTGGCCAATAAAATTCTATTCTATTCCATTACCCTTCCCATGTATATAAGGGAAGGAAAACTTTATTAATTGGCCCCTAGGTGGTGAATCTTCTAGCATTTGCCCTTTTGTGTTAGGTATTGTTTCTTTCTCACTAATCTTGATTCTTTTTCTTTGTTTTCCCTGACGTTTGCACACTTATTTCCTTTCACCTTCCCTCCCTATATTTTCCTCTTTGACATGAAAGCAAACATTCGTCTCCACTCCTTCTTATTAAACCAATTTTCCTTTGATCTCAAAATGATCATGATCAAAGTGAAGGGAGCAGGTTTATTCCTACAATCCAATGTTAGTCCACTGAAACTTTGTAGCAAGGAAGACCTGGTGAAGCAAAATAGCATTCACTGAAACTTTGCCTATTTCGTAATTGAAAGATTTGGATGGGGGAAGAAGGAGAAAAAAAAGAAAATTTGCTGTATTGTGGACAGTATGTGAGACGGGGTTCACCCGGCTTGGGAAGAAACTGAAAGGTTGAATGGAGTCATGATTTACTAGAAGGAAGAAGGAAACTCAGAAGGAAGGAAGTTTATTAATGGGCCACTGTTGGATCAACTACAAGATAATAGAAGAAGGGCAGCTGCCAAAGGTGAGAGTAATGGTGGGGCCAGGAGCTACAGCCAGTTGAAGTTGGGCATGATAATAGATGGAAATCCTCTTACAGGACTTAAAACACCTTATGACAAAACCCAGCAGTTTTGAAGCCGAACTTCCACACATACAATATATGGGAGCTTCATTTGCAATGGAGTGGAAGTGTATGGGTGCCAACCAGTTGTGCACTCAAGTGTGTCTGCACTAACATGCAGAAAAAGCAGATGTGTCATCAAGCAATGATATTTGCCTTGAAACTTCAGCAAGTGAAGTCAGACTCCATTCTCTTCAGTGATATTATATTCTGTTAATTATGAGGAGTGATTGCCTTCATTCATTATCACAACTAGCATCTGAATTGGGGGCCTATTTCTTAGGGAATCTCTTGGAAGAAAGTATGTGGAGATTCTGGCCAATGGCAGGCAGAGTAAGGATGTGTTTCTGAAATGAAAAGAAAATGTCAGGTGGAAGGACTCATGTAGTGAAAAAAGTATTTATGCTGTCTTGTAAAGTTGGAGGAAGAATGGAGCAAAATAATAATTGCGGTACTTGTAATCAGTTTTTGTGTTTTAAGTTCCTAAATGCCTAGTGACTAACCATTTAGATGATGGTAGATTCAGTGGGGAGGACAGAGGCAGGTCTTGTGAGTGTTATCTGGGAAGAGTTTGATTCTGTGACGCCCGAAGACGTGGACAGGATACTGGGCAGACTGAGCACAGCCACATGTTTACTGGACCCGTGTCCCTCCTGGTTGGTGCTGGCCTCTCGGGAGGTTACACGAGGCTGGCTCCAGGGGATTATAAATGCTTCTTTGAGTGAGGGTGTCTGCCCTGCCGCCTTGAAAGAGGCGGTGGTGAGGCCTCTCCTCAAGAAGTCTTCCCTGGACCCAGCAGTGTTGGCAAATTATCGTCCAGTCTCCAACCTTCGCTTCATTGCGAAGGTTGTTGAGAGTGTAGTAGAGTGACAGCTCCCCCAGTACCTGGATGAATTGTCTTATCTGGATCCGTTCCAGTCGGGCTTCAGGCCTGGGTATAGCATGGAAACGGCATTGGTCGCGTTGGTTGATGATCTCTGGAGGGCTCGGGACAGGGGTTGTTCCTCTGTCCTAGTCCTATTAGACCTCTCAGCAGCTTTTGATACCATCGACCATGGTATCATGCTGCACCGGCTAGAGGAGTTAAGGGTGGGGGGCACCGTCCTACGGTGGTTCTCTTCCTTTCTCTCTGACCGGTCGCAGTCTGTGTTGACGGGGGGGCAGAGGTCGACCCCGAGACCCCTTGTATGTGGGGTGCCACAAAGGTCGGTCCTCTTGCCCCTTCTGTTCAACATTTATGTGAAGCCGCTGGGTGAGATCATCCGTGGTTTCGGGGTGAAGTACCATCAATACGCTGACGATACTCAGCTGTACATCTCCACCCCAATGATGCCCTTGAAGTGATGTCCCGGTGCCTTGAGGCTGTGCGGATCTGGATGGGGAGAAACAGACTCAGGCTCAACCCATCCAAGACCGAGTGGCTGTGGTTTCTGACATCCCGATATAGTCAGTTGACTCCATCACTGACTATTGGGGGTGAGTCTTTGACCCCCACTGAAAGGGCTCGCAATCTGGGAGTCCTCCTGGATAGGCAGCTGTCTTTGGAAGAGCACATGATGGCCGTGGCCAGGGGGACTTTTTATCAGGTCCACCTGATTCGCCAGTTGCGTCCCTTTCTGGATCGGGACTCGTTAAATACGGTCACTCATGCTCTCGTTACTTCCCGCCTGGACTACTGCAATGCTCTCTACATGGGGCTCCCCCTGAGGAGCACCCAGAGGCTCCAGCTGGTCCAGAATGTGGCCGCGCGGGTGGTTATGGGAGCGATGTGGCGCTCCCATGTGACCCCCCCTCCTGCGCGAGCTGCACTGGCTCCCGGTGGTCTTCCGGGTGCACTTCAAGGTTTTGGTTACCACCTTTAGAGCGCTCCATGGCATCGGACCGGGGTATTTACGAGACCGCCTTCTGCTACCAATAGCCTCTCACCGACCAGTACGCTCCCATAGAGAGGGGCTGCTCAGGGTGTCGTCGGCCAAACAATGTCGACTGGCGGCCCCCAGAGGGAGAGCCTTCTCTGTGGGGGCACCTACAATCTGGAACGAGCTCCCCCCAGAGATACGGAGGATCCCGGACCTGTGCACGTTTCGTAGTGCTCTCAAAACTTTTTTATTTCAGCAGGCTGGCCTGGCCTAACTCTCCTCTTTTAAATTTTTAATTTGTGTGATTTTATAAATTGGGTGTTTTAATCTGTGTTTTGGCCAAAATATTTAATAATTTTAAGGGATTTTTTAAATATTTGTATTATCTGTATTTTATCTTGGCTGTTCACCGCCCTGAGTCCTTCGGGAGTAGGGCGGTATAGAAATTTGATAAATAAATAAATAAATAAATAAATAAATAAATAAATAAATAAATTGTTCTTTTTGTTCTTGTACTTGATAACTGTTTTGGCTGCTCTTCTAAGCTACGGACATTTTCAGCTAAATAGGATTTAATTGTGTTTCTGTTGATTTATATCGTGTTGCTGTCCTCAAGAATGGATACTTATTTTATATTAGTGCCTCCTGGACTTCTGAGAAGTTTTTATTTTTAGACTGCATTAAGGGCTTAATGCTCAACTATATCATCTACAAGTGAAAGAGAAAACGAGGAAGTTGCACTTTGATTGCTAACAGAATAAGAAGATTTAATTCAAGGTATACAGAACGTATTCTTTATCTTTATTTCTGGCTGTCACAATCACTGGGCTTTTCCTTTTATATATAAAAATATTTCCCTCAGGGAGTTTTGCATCCTCTGTCTGTTCCTGTTGTAACATGTCCTTTGTGACATGTTCTGTGTGATGATTTGAAATGTTGCAAACATCTGACATTTTCTTCAATAACTGTTATAATCTACAAATATAAGCCATATTTTTTTCCAGGGAGAAACACAAACAGGCCACAAGCATTGTGGTCTCAATACCAAAGCCTGTTCGTTCATCTTCATTTTGTTTCATAAAACATTATCCAATAAAATAATATTTATTTCTTCATCCTGCCTCAGGCTTTCAGGTTAGATGAGCATCTATTGTCAATGTAGAGGAGAAAGGGTTAACTGTTTAACCTTCTAACTAACTAACTAACATTAACCTTCAACTCTTCCTTGAATTCTACTGCTAAATCCTGGTTAAGACTCCTTGTTCACTCTGTCAGTGACTTTATTCCTGGCAACTAGAGGTAGTCCTCAACTTATGACCACAATTGAGCCCAAAATTTATGTTGTTAAATGAGAAATTTGTTAAGTGAGTTTTGCCCCATTTTACGACTTGTTTTGCCACGTTTATTAAACTAATCACTGCAGTTGTTGAGTTAATCACATGGTTGTTAACTGAATCAGGTTTCCACATTGATTTTGCTTGTCAGAAGGTCTCAAAAGGGGATTGCATGATTCTGGGACACGGCAACCATCATAAATGTGAGTCAATTGTCAAGCATCCAATAAATCAACCTTGGAGATGCTGCAACGGTCATAAGTGTGAAAAATGATCATGTCACTCTTTTTAGTGCCATTGTAACTCCGAAGGTCATTAAGCAAATTGTTGTAAGTTGAGGACTACCTGAAATGGCCTTTTATGTTTCTCACTGAGGAGGTCAATATTTCAATATGACGAAGTAATTAGAATTATTTCCCCAATTTTTCTAGATTTTTGTGACTATTTTCACCACACTGAATTCCTGGAACATGATTTTTTTTTTAAAAAAAAAAAAAGAAGAAGAAAGAATAAACCCAAAATAACTGCAGTTCCCAGTTTAGGAACTTGTAATATTCTTCCCCAAGGAGTCTTTCGATTTTAGTCATTAGAATGTCCAAGTATTTTCTTGTTTATGCTCTAATATATGAAAAATACAGCAGCTGTGGAATGTGGGAGAATATTTACTGAGATTTCCATGCCTTGTTGATAAGTTTATATTAAAGCAGAAGAGTAGTTTGCTTCCCAAACATGCAGCCTCCAGGCCTGTTTTTCATACCTCTAAGAGATCCCTCTGATCATGTCACTGAACTCTGATACAATAAAACTACTTAAAAAATAACATTACTGTCATTTTGAAGCAGGAAATGGGAAAACTGTGCCATACGCCTTAGGCTAGCCTCAGCTTTTTAACAGAAAGTTTGCAAAAAAAGGGGAAAAGATGAACATTCTCATAAATGTGATGCAGGCATGCAATATTGCATCCTTACCTTATTTGCTGGAGACCTCCCCCTAACATATGAAGCATGGTTATGATTTGTCAACAGGAGAGCAGTTAATTTTCCCCACTAATTATCTGAAAATCTTAGAGGTAATGATTTATACTGTGAAGCAATTGCAGTATTTCCCCATGGCTTTTATTTTAATTTATATTTTTAGATGTACAACATGTTTTATTTTTATGTTTTAAAAGGTTGAAAGCTCTAAAGATTCCACAAAGGTAAATGTTGCCCATCTAATAAAACTACACCAAGATAATGTGCTGTAACTATTAAGGGACTGGAAATGTCCCGTTAAGTTTAATTGGAATTAAGTGAGCATGGCCAGGCATCAGATCATCTAAATATCTACAGTCATTACAATGTTATCTTTTTTTAAAAAATAGAAGCCTTTCAAATATAATGGATCTCCCTTCTTTTTAGTTTCAATGAAATATATGCCAAAATAGCAATAAATAGATTGGACCATGAAGAACAGATTAAGCTGTTTGGTGATTTGTTCCACCTGTCACCAAAGAAGAAAAGGCATCACACACCTTCAGTGTTCCAGGAAGATGTGTTAGAATTAATGGAAGAAAATGTATGTAATTCAGGTTGAATTGTGTGGTCTTTGGTGCTCTTTGAGCTCAACCAATCTCAGAGAGCACTAAGGATCCCACAGCTTATTAATGATAAGATGGTGAGTTACCCCTCTGTGTTTCAGGATCCATTCCCAATTTCACACAAAAGATCTGGTTCTACTATTCACTTTGGGGATCAGTTTTAATGACTGAGACAATTGAAAACCAAACCAAACAATCATATTTTTATAGCACTATTTAATTCTGCTTAATTATCCCAGGTTTGGCAAAGCGGTTAGAGTACTGGATTATAAACCAGGATACTATGATTTTATTTCTTGCTTAATGGAAATCAGCTGGGTGACTCTGGGCTGGGTTACTCTCTCTCAGCACAACCAATTCATAGAAGGGATCATGTATGAAGAGAAGAGAAGAGAAGAGAAGAGAAGAGAAGAGAAGAGAAGAGAAGAGAAGAGAAGAGAAGAGAAGAGAAGAGGAGAAGAGAAGAGCACAGTACAGAACAGCACAGCACAGCACAGCACAGCACAGAATAGAATAGAATAGAATAGAATAGAATAGAATAGAATAGAATAGAATATTTTTATTGGCCAATAATTTTTTTTATTTTTATTGTGTGATTGGACACACAAGGAATTTGTCTTGGTGCATATGCTCTCAGTATACATAAAAGAAAAGATATGCTGCTTTGAATTATACAAAATAAAGCTGGGAGAGAAATCTGCTGCCTTTTATCATGTTAAATTTATAGATATTTAGCTCTGCTTGAAACTGTCCTTTCCATTTTGAAACAGAAAGAAATATATATGTTGAAAATGTTTTTGTTACTTTCATAAAGAGACAAATCATTCTGTCCTGTAATGTCTCCAGAAATAATACTGGGAAAAATAGATTTAAAAAAAATTGTACCAGTAGATTTAGAAAAGGACTTTGCCAATTTTTTTAAAAAAATACATTCCCCCTTTTGATAATTAAGCATGTTTTTCCCTCATCCTAGCTAATATTTATGTAAAAGTGCTAATTTGTGTTTTATATTTATTTTAGAATCCAGGGTGTTTCATACTGTACAAAACATTACAGTTGATGAAACAGAAGACCACTTCAGTGTGACAGGGGATGTTATCCCAATTCCAGGACAAAGTTCTCTTTCTTATATTTCAACTGTTACATATGTTAGTCTGTGTCCAGGTGTCCATGCATGAAGTTAACAGATGCTTTTATATTAGAAAATTGTAATTTGGAAATTAGCCAAATATATTGACAATATATAGAACACAGAGTGTTCAGCTTTCATTTTATTTATTTATTCAATATACCATGAGACATTCTGGAACTGAAAATTTAAAAAAAAAAGATCAAATTAAAACTGCTAGATCAGGGGTGTCAAACTAAAATCCGGAGGCCAGATCAGGCCTGTGGATTACTTAGATCTGGCCCGCAGGGCCGCCCTGGAAACAGTGAAGGACTGGCCTGCGGTGCTTCTGCCAGTGAAAATGGAGCTGGGGAGGGCTGCATGCAGCACTCCTGAATTCCATTTTTGTTGGCAGAGGGTTGCAGGAGGACATGGCATCTGAAAACAGAGCTCGGGAACCCATTTTTGCTGGCAGAGGGTTGCAGACAGTGATGAAATCCAAAAATTTTCCCTACTGGTTCTGTGGGTATGGCTTGGTGGGCATGGCTTGGTGATCATGTGATTGGGTGGGCATGGCCAATTTGTAAAATGTGGTGAAACTCACTTAACAACGCTCTTGCTTAGCAACCAAAATTTTGGGCTCAATTGTGGTCATAAGTTCTCTTTCTTTCTTTCTTTCTCTTTCTTTCTTGCTCTCTTTTTCTTTCTTTCGGTGACAGGAGAAGGAAGAAAGTGCTCTGGGAGCAGCGTGTCCCCTGTCATGGGCTGGATGCGGACAGTGCGGGACCCGAGACAAAGGGGAAGGCAAGCAGGTGGCAGTCATCCAAAGGCCCCGTGGAAGCTGAGCGTGCCAGGCCCAACACGCACCAGGCCCAAAAGGCGAACGAACTTCGCCATGTCCCTTGAGAAGCCAAGTACCGCAGGTCTCCCTTCCCCCACCTCCAGCATCGGTCTTACCTTCTAGATCCTCCACTGGCAGCATGCCCATTATCCCAACAGAGCCAGCATGTTGGTAAGGCAGATGGCGGGCAGCCCTTGGTGGAGACGCAGCTGCTGCTCCAAGACTGAGAGGGGCAGCGTCATTTGGATTTGGAATGTCCAAGTCATTTGGACTTGGAAAAAATCAAAAGCAATTGAAAAACTTGCTGACTGAAGAGAAATGTGGTTAGATACAATCACTGGTTATATAAGCATGAGCTCATAAAACCTCAAGCATTTGCTGTCAGGCAATTCTGGTGAAGTTCATCAGGTCATAAAGAATCAGAAGTGATGGGACAATTGAACAATAACAACATTGCACCTGACAGATGGTTGTTCAATCCCTGTAGAGTTCTTGAAAAACTTTTCTACTGCTTGTCTCAACTCTTTTGTGTTGAGAAAGTTTTCTGCCCTGAAATGTTTGTTTCTATACCCTTTCTATCCATTACTTGTATAGTTTACTATCTCTCTATTGGAGAGATAAACTCTACTGTTTCAACATGAGAGCCCTTTCCATATTTGAAGACAGCTTGGGACGGCATTACTGGCTTGGGACGGCATTACTGGCTGCCAACCAGCAAGATAGCAAGCTGGATGCCTGACACACTCCAGAGATAGCCAAACTCAACAGAACTTTGAGAAGCAAAGAATTCTTTTTACCTGGAACTTAAGATAGCCACTGTAACATAATCAAGGTCTGGCCCAAGTAGAGACCAGGAATTCAATAAATAAATGACAAATTTAAGGGAAAAGACAAGAGACAGGGGAAGGTTGGCTCCAGATCTGACAGCCCGGCACGACAAAGTATACACAACAGAACCAAGGCTTGAAAAGTTGTTCTCAGCATTTTCACTCAGGGAATGAGGCAAATAAATAAGCCATGCTGTTTAGAGCTGGGTGGATGAACTTCAGAGTCTGAGAGATTGTCAGTAGGTGCAGGCAGGAGTCCTGGTGGCTTGCTAGATCTGCCTCACTCAGGGCAGAGTTAATTGGCTTTTACACTGCTGGAATCACCCTCTCCACAGCTATTATCTCTAGAAGCCCCTGGCTGGGCCTCCTCCTCATTGGAAGATAACTCCAGCAGGGCCATAACAGCTATCATTTCTCTCTTAGGTACTCCAACTTGAAAAAAAGAGTTATTTCAACAATTCTTGATGGAATTTTCTACCCTTCTCAGATTTTTTTTACTCACTATACTTTATAATTTTATTTAAAAATGACATCTTGAACTGGGCAAAGTATACCACAAAAATGTAACATGGAATGTCTGTCTATCATCTCTCCATCCCCCCCCCTCTCTCTCTCTCATGATGATTTATGGTCCTCTTTTTGATAAATCTCCTTGATGATCAGTTAAGATGTATCAACCAATAATAAACAAATAGAAATGACAGCATTTTTCATTGATACAATAATAACTTTTATTTGGCAGAACACACAAAAAAGGTTAAAATGGTAAATTCAGATAAAGTAAACAATATTTAGTTTATTATTTAGGACATCTCACTCATTTATAAAGTCTTACCACATGCCAAACAGGAGCAATTACTTTTTATTCATATTATGTGACGCCAATGACATGTCTTTCTTTGTTGTTTTTGATTCTACAGTTATAGCAATGGCACTTAGGCTTATATACCGCTTCACAGTGCTTTACATCCCTGTCTAAGTGGTTTACAAAATCAGCATATTGCCCCCAACAATCTGGGTCCTCATTTTAGCAACCTTGGAAGGATGGAAGGCTGAGTCATATTTTGAAACAATTGTTGTGTACCAAACAAAACTGTCCTATTTCATATTGTTGTATTGTTATGACAGAAATGTTAAGTAAGGTTTTTTGCCACATGTAACATCCAATCAGCAATGAATGAACATATAGTGCAATAATTGGCTTTGTCCCATTGTAATTTATAGGAATAATCCTATTTAAATATCCCCAAGGAAAATAATTCTCACTGAATTAAATGGGATTTACTTTCTAATGAATGAGGTATATTTAAGATTGCAACCATATAGTATGCATCTTTGTTGAGAATTATCACCGACTGTAACCTTAAAGTTTGTTCAGCCATTTGGAAGCAAATGTGAACTCACATGCTCTAATTTTATCATTGAATCTTCTGACTTCATGACTGTCAGTTCAATATTCTTAAACGTGCTCATAGAACCTGGGGTGGCTGGCATTTTGCTTTCATACTAATTGAAATTTGACACTATTAAATGATTAACCATGGTTACAACTGTTCTAATTGTTGGTTAGAACAAAATCATGTTTTGTTCTAACCAGCAGTGCTATTTACTCCAGGATACACATTTAATTTCTCAGATTTTCCCTGAGATCTATATGGCTCTGTTTATGTTCCCCAAAGACTTAAAGAACTAGCTATTTACCCAGGTCTTGTGGTAGAGTGCAGTGGTGGGTTTCAAATTTTTTTACTACCGGTTCTGTGGGTGTGGCTTGGTGGGCGTGGCAGGGGAAGGATACCGTAAAATCTCCATTCCCACCCCACTCCAGGGGAAGGTTACTGCAAAATCCCCATTTCCTCCTGATCAGCTGGGACTTGAGAGGCAGAGAATAATTGGGGGCGGGGCCAGTCAGAATTTTTACTACCGGTTCTCTGAACTACTCAAAATTTCCACTACCAGTTCTCCAGAACTGGTCAGAACCTGCTGAAACCCACTTCTGATAGAGTGGATGCGATCCTGTTTATGATGTTTTGCATTTGCCTTGTTGCTGTATTACCATTTTGTTATTATAAAAAACTATTTTTTTCTTATTTTAGTTTATTATGGTTAGTTACACAACCAGCCAGATGTTTAGTCTGGATTTCAGTTTTGTCTACCCATCAAGTTCTTCCCAAGGATTTAGTGTAGCCAGTTGTTGTTGTTTGAGAGAGTTAAGGCATCGTTGCAGATATAAGTTAGAGGTGTCAAACTCACGTCATCATGGTGGCGTCACATGACGTATTGGGACTTTTTCCCCCTTCGCTAAACTGGGCATGGGCGTGGCCAACATGTGATTTATCTGGCTTGTGGGCTGGGAATTTGACAGCCCTGATATAAACTGTTCCAAGTAAAGCTGCCTTTTGCAAATGATTGATGGTGATTTTGTCAATGCCGATTATATTCAAATGGTGTTCCATTTCTTTTGGGATTGCATCCAGCATGCGTATTACTCTTGATCCTAAATTTGGTTTTGTTTGCCATAGACATTCTATTTCTATTTGTAGATCTTTGTATTTAGTGATTTTTTTTTCAGTTTGTTATCTTCTATTCTGGTGTCTCCAAATATTGCAGTGCCCATTATCCAGACTTTTTTGTCTTTCTTATCAACAATTGTTGTCTGGAGTATTGTATGGCAGATGCTTCTCTGTTTGAATTCTAAAATTCCAGAGCACTTTAGCTTCTTCATTTTTTAGTACATTTGTTGTTGTACCAATTCTTTCTTTCAAGCAAATGGTATTTCTTCCTGCTACTCTCGTTGCTACTTTTCATGCCATTGTCCGTAATCTGTCTGTGAAATCTTTGTGCAGCAGCCAATAAGTTGCCCACTGTTTCTTCAGCTTCTTTACTGAGATGGAATTTGCTGTCTATTGTTATCTTCTCAATGCTAGCTTTATGCATTTGTTCGTAAGGCTTGGTCTTGTGCAACCAAAATTAGTCCCCTTGTCTTTTTCTTCAACCTTCCTACTCATAGCTATTGCCAAGTCTTGATGGTAAGGATGGCATATCTATGTAGTCCAAACTCCATTGTAATAACTTGGCTCTACATTTGGGTAGTATTGAGCATGAAAATTTCACATCGATGTTTTTCAAATGAATGTTTTTTTACATGATGTTTTTCCATACTGCTTCAGATCATTTATGTAAAATATGCAGATAATTTGGCAGATGTTTTTGATGTTTAATAACCATGTGGGACACAGTGGCTCAGTGGCTAAGACGCTGAGCTAGTCGATCAAAAAGTCAGCAGTTCATGGTTTGAATCCCTAGTGCCACATAATGAGGTGAGCTCCTGTTACTTGTCCCAGCTTCTGCCAATCTAGCAGTTCGAAAGCACGTAAAAAATGCAAGTAGAAAAATAAGGACCACCTTTGGTGGGAAGGTAACAGTGTTCCGTGCACCTTTGGCGTTTAGTCATGCTGGCCACATGACCATGGAGATGTCTTTGGACAGCACTGGCTTTTCGGCTTTGAAATGGAGATGACCACTGCCCCCTAGAGTCGGGAACGACTAGCACATATGTGCTAGGGGAACCTTTACCTTTATCTTTTAACCATGGCCTGACTTGTTCAGTATTGTTGATAGAGGAATCAGTGCAATGACGAACAGTAGCAGTGATAGTGAGTCTTCTTGAAATTATTAACTTCTCCCAATTTATCACCATTGACCAGCAACCATATCTTCCATTGCACCATCAATCATTGCACAAAGCTTCTGATATTTCTGCTAACTCCTGTTATTTTAAGGCACTTGATTATCTAACCATGTGGCAGGAAGTCAAGTGCCTTCTTACAATCAATCCAAGCTACATTCAAGTTGATCTTCCTTCTTTTGCAATTTTCTAAAATCATCTTGTCAATTAGAAGCTAATCTTTTGTTCTTCTGCTGTTTGGCCAGTTTCCTTTCTATTCAGGTGGGAAAAGCTTGTTTTCAACTAGAGGTTGTTGGACGGCACCACCTACCATTCCAGTTAGCAATTTGAAAGTTATTGGTAAGCAGGTAATTGACCTGTATTTGCCTATGCTGCCTCATGTACCTATCTTTCATTATCAGGTAGATTTTGCCAAATGTTAACCAGTCTTCAGGTTCGTTTCCTTGTGGTATGCTTGCTTGCTTGGCAATCAGTGGGTGTAGTCTCTCCATTGATGAATTGATAGAAACTTTCTGATTTGACTGTAACTGAAATTTGTACCCATAGTGTGAAGTTTGAACCTTGTTATCTGTGATTTTTTGGCTACAGTTGTTAATTGCTATTTTATTATTTCCAGTGCTTCCTTTATTTGTCTCTAGGTGATCTTGATCAAGTATTCTTTGGTCTTCTTGTTCATTTGCTTCTTTTCTTTCATCCATTCTACCTTGCTTGCATCTTATCTTAGAATGTTGATCTTATTTTCCAGTGATATCAAAAGGACTTATTTGATATCTGTGAAATATTGAATTCATCAGACCTGAATATTCTAATTTTACAAAAAACAAAAAAAACAAAAACCACCCTCCACCTTGCTTAGAATTGCTTTTAGTTTTATACACTGTCTTAATAATTCTTAGATCCTTGTTTAGGACTTGAATTATTAAGTTTCCACAACACTTACTGTGAATCTAACTGTAGTTACCCACACATAATACTAATTGAGACAACTCAAGGGTGCTGTTGCTGGTGGCAGACCAACTACTGGCTGAAATTACAATTGAGTACCCTGCTAACTTGTCATAGTATTAATTCAGTGTGATAGTGATGATGATTCTGGTTGCTTCCTTAACTCTACAAACAATTCCCCAGAATTTCTACTGCTCATTCTTGGATTCCTGCATTATTCCATCTTGGTGTTCCCAAGGTTCTGCTTACTTCTCAGAGTCAGGTCCCTCAGCACATACCACGTTTATCTATGCTTCTGACTTCAGTAACTTTTCTATCTTCTGACCTTTTCTTCCAAATTCTGTTCTTTCATAAATACTATGCTGAAATCTGACTTCCAGTTTCAACACAGAACATGATGTTTTTCTCTCTTGCTTCCAGATTATTTCACAATTACGTTTGGAAGTTTACTTGATTGCTCTGAAGCATGAGATCTAGAGAGTTTGTTGTTGCTTCAGTTATATATTTTTTCCACCAGTGAGTAACACATGATCTGAAAAAGCCCCATGACGATCTCTTGTTTTGACTTTGCTTGGGATTTAACAGAAATATCAGAAGATATTTTGTAAGTACCAAAGAGAAATGAAACATCAAAAAACAAGGCCAGTCAGTTGCTGATGAATTTATAATTAAGGCATGGACAAGAAACATATGGCCCATCCATGGGAATTCACTAATACTTTTTTTTTTGAAGAAAAAAAAATAAAGCTTTATATAGAATTGGAAATGAGTTTCCAACAACAACAAAGAAGAATCTATTAGTACAGCATTATTCCTCTGGTATTACTTTTTGCTCCTCAGAAGGAATAGAAAGAGTTTAGTTGAACTACTGTGGACAAATCTAACATAACTGATTAATTTCCTGAACATGGGTGATCTTTTCCATTCACTTAAAAAAACAACAACAGTGTTGCCTTTTGCTCTAAATAGGTACATAATGAAGACCTTGCCAGTCCTGAATCAATACATCTATTACAATAGCCTGTCACTTTGGTTTAGAGTTATCTGCCAATTTATTTCCTTTCATTAACTTTGGCTAGTATCTTCATGTAGTTGTTGTCTGGACTTCTAATTTGCCTGTGCTAATCTTTTCTTTTCTTTTCATATTGAAAATAATGCAGCTGAATTGCTCTGCTATTTGCATATGCTATGCTACTAGGTGCTACTACTATGCTGTACTACTTACATGCGAAACAAGTAATGTTGAAAGAAGCATCTTGATAAAAACTACTTCAGACTAAAATCTAAAGACTGTCAGATGTTTAAAAGCTCAGCAAAAACATTTATTGGATTAAAACCTTCTGGAGATGTGCTGTGAAGTGAAGAGCCTAATGTTTATACAGTAGTCCTCAACTTATGCTCACACTTGAGCCCAGAATTTATGTTTCTAAAGTGACAAATTTGTTAAGTGAGTTTTGACCTATTTTATGACTTTTCTTGCCACATTTGTTAAGTGAATCACTGCAGTTGTTAAATCAGTAACACAGTTGTTAAGTGAATCTAGCTTCCCCATTGAGTTTACTTGTCAGAAGATCACAAAATATGATCACATCACCCTGGGATAATGCAACCGTCATAAATATTAACCAGTTGTCAGGCATCTGAATGTAAATCATGTGACCACAGGGATGCTAAAACAGTCATAAGTCACTTTTTTCAGTGCCATTCTAACTTCAATCAGTCACTAAATGAATTGTTTAGTGTACTTGTCCTGTACATGGCCAAATTGCATATAACCATGCAAAGAAGTTACTTAGAAGCACTAAACAGATAATGCACTGTACTCCAACAAAATATGGTATTTAATTCATTGGTTCCAAGAAAATTATGACCCTCAAGAATACAAAGTTGAAATAAAACAGACAGCATAAAAATAGGAAAATAAATAAATAAAAACTAGGTTGCAACATTTTCTTTCTCAGTCAAGAGATAATGAAAGACAGACTGGGGATTTTTGTCAGGCTTCCATGTTCAATTCCAGAAAAGCAGTCTGAAGATACTCCATTATTTTTGTTTTCTCTTCTGCAATCTCTCAATACTGAACATTGCTGGGAGCTGTTGCAGAGATGAGATCATAAACTTTCTTTTATTCCCTATTCCACCCAAAAAGGACAATTAGATGCCTTCCCCACCGCAATGCCATTGTTGCTTCATACTGTGTGAATTTGTCTTTAAAACAACCTGCTGAAAGGAGAATCTGAAATGTTTCCCCAAAATATCTTCTAGGACGTAAATCTTCTGACCTAAACTTTTCCTCTTTTTAAATGGAATTTTAAATTTGGTTTTAATTTATTGGGGTTTTAAAATGGTTCAGCCAAATTTATTTAATTAGTTTTATCTCTATTTTAAATTTTGTATCTATATGTTTTATTTTATGGCTGTTCACCGCCCTGAGTCCTTCGGGAGTAGGGTGGTATACAAATTTAATAAAATGAAAATGAAATGAAAATAGCTGTAGACCAGGGGTATCAAACTTGATGTCATTGAGGGCCGCATCAGGGTTATGTTTGACCTCGGGAGGCTGTGGTGGGTATGGCCAGGATGGGCATGGCCAGCTCAATGTCACTCATATCAGGGGCACCTGTGGTGGCCAGAGTGCTCTCCTAGCGAAAACGGGCTCCCAAGCTCCATTTTCAGCTTTGTCAGGCTCCTGCAACCCTCTGCTAGAGAAAACAGAGCTCTGGAGGGTTGCCTGAGGCCCTCCTGAGTTCTGTTTTTGCTGGCAGGGGCACCACGGGCCGGTCCTTCACTGTTTCCAAGGTAGCCACATGGGCCAATTCCCTCCCAGGCCAGATCCGGCCTCCGGCGCTTGAGTTTGACACCCCTACTATAGACTATAGACTAGAGTGAAGGAAGAGTTGGGGCAGATGAGGAATGGACTGACCACAAGCTTCAGGAATCTGTAGGGTTTCAGATAATAGGCTAATTTAACTGTGATTTCTAAATTAGATCTACTGTTAAATGCTGCCAATGCCATGGGATTATAGAGTTGCAAAACTGGTTTTGAACCGATGGAGGCAGTTTGTAGAGGTCCCCTTCAACAAATAAGATGGGAAGAACTAAGACATGGTGAGAATGAGCTTGGATATATTTTATTTATTTATTTAAACTTAATCACCCATCTCCTTCACAGAGGGACTCTGGGTGACAGTTTACACACACACACACATGCATATGTATCGGGGTGGGTTCTACTTACCTTTACTACCGGTTTACAACAGGGCCATGCATGCGCTCTTCTGCGAAGTATTCTGATGACATTGGGGTTGGTGGGCGGAGCCTCCTGCCAGTTTTAGTATTGGTTCTATAGAACCGGTGCAAACTGGGGGCAACTCACCACTGATATGTACACATATTCATACTGTGTGTATATGTGTCTGTATGTGTCTGTATATGTGTGTATATATCTTATGTTGGTTTCCTTTGGCTTCATTTTTTCTCTTTTGTCTAATAATTATCTTTTGTCTAATAATTTATCATATATATGTAAAAATAAAATTATCAGACAAAAAAGAAACAAATAAGGCCAAAGAAAACCAACAAAATTAATTCCCTAATTGAATACTTGGAAATAAAACTAGACAAGCAATTACATTTATTTGCAAATTTCTAGGGTACTGTCATAGTTTTCTAAGACAACCTGGTGACAAAGGCAATGAAGAAGAAAATGAATGCCTGAATAAACTGTTTATAGTTCCTAGAGTCAACTTTCCTGAAAAATATATGGAAAGAAAAGTTAACAGCTAAGTCCCTTTTTGTAATCTTACTCTTAAGTAATAACAAAGATGGAGAGAGAAAAGAGAACTTAGGCAAAAGAATCAAAGAAAAGAAAACTAGCTAGTACAAAGTACAAAGTACAAAGATACGTTTAGCAGTTGACCCGAACCTTAAAATCTGACTATAATGTCTGGGTTCTTCATGTACTCATAAAATGAATAAACCAATTTAGAATCAGGAATTTATAAAAATACTACTGTGAGTCATGGCTCTTTAGAGAAGTAAGGAGAAATGTTGGCTTTAGAATAGGAAAGGAAGTTTTAGAATTTCATCTATCTTCAGGTTCACATCATTGCCATGTTACAGGAAGGAAGATATTTCTGCTGTGGATGAAGCATCACTTCTTAAAGATTGAGTTTTATCTTTGCCTGACAGTGAGATGTTTCGTTTCCAAACTATCCATCATTCATCACAAGTAGGAGCTTAAATAATTGCACTGCTGACTATCTAAGTTTGGATTCTTATCCATGTAGAGAAAATAATGTTTTGGCTCATGGTGGTACAAACCTTTCTTTAAATGGAAATCCTATTTGATCTCAAAACACTCTATTTCAGTCATACTAATAATGAAAATACCTGCATTGGTATTTCTACTCTGTGGTATTTCCATAGACATAATTGAGACTTCTGGAACTCTTTATCTACAGCGGTATAATTATCACATCCAATGATGTTTCCATCAACCATCACAAAAGATTCAGGCTTCCCTCAAATGGATGCACAATCCATTCAAAAGTTACGGGTGCACTGTGTAATTTTTAATGGGCCAGAAAGGAGTGTTATTAAATGCACACAGATTGATATACAGCAGGATCTCCAAGCTTGGTAACTTTAAGACTTGTGGACTTCAACTGCCAGAGTTGAAGTCCATAAGTCTTAAAGTTGCCAAGCTTGGAGACCCCTGATATACAGTATAAATAAGTGCTTAAGAAGTATGTATCTTTCATTTGCTAGTTTATCTGTTTCTTGGCTCAGCATTGGCTGAAGACATTTTCCAGGGTCATGTGGCCAGCATGGCTACACACCAAAGGCACATGGATCACTGTTACTCTCCCTCACATTTACGTGCTTTCAAACTGGTAGGTGAGCAGGAACTGGAGCAGAAACAAGAGCTCATCCTGTTGCACAGCATTCAGGTCTCAAAGCTGGGCTATAAGTTTTCTAACTGACAAGCTCAGCATCTTTAAACCTGAGCCATTGCAAATAAATATATATATATATATATATATATATATATATATATATATATATGTAGGTCTTTGGTTATTCGGGTCTTCTCCCACGTAAAATTGGAAGTGTCTTGGTGACGTTTCGACGAAGTCTCATTCGTCATCTTCAGGCTGGTGTTCTCGGCTTCGTGCTTCCAATTTTACGTGGGAGAAGACCCGAATAACCAAAGACCTACATACAAACACCCGCGAAAACCTGAGAAAACACACATATATATATATATATATATATATATATATATATATATATATATATATATATATATATATATATATATATATATATATAAATTTTCTTACTTCTTCTACTATATATATTAGATGCGGAAGAAATGGAGGTAGTGACAGATTTTATTTTCCTGGGCTCCAAGATCACCGGAGATCGGGACTGCAGCCAAGAAATTAAAAGACGCTTGCTCCTTGGGAGGAAAGCTATTGCAAATCTAGACAGCATACTAAAAAGCAGAGATATTACTCCTCCAACAAAAGTGCGTATAGTCAAGGCTATGGTTTTCCCAGTTGCAATGTATGGCTATGAAAGTTGGACCTTAAGAAAGGCTGAGCACCAAAGAATTGAGGCCTTTGAACTATGGTGCTGGAGAAGACTCCTGTGAGTCCCTTGGACTGCAAGATGATCAACCCAGTCAGTCCTAGAGGAGATCAACCCTGACTGCTCTTTAGAAGGCCAGATCCTGAAGATGAAACTCAAATACTTTGGCCACTTAATGAGAAGGAAGGAGTCACTGGAGAAGAGCCTAATGCTGGGAAAGATTGAGGGCAAAAGAAGAAGGGGACGACAGAGAACAAGGTGGCTGGATGGAGCCACTGAAGCAGTCGGTGTGAATGGAGGAATGGCCAGATTTTGCTACAAGAGAACTGAGGACTTTGAGAAAAGTTTATTTCTGTACTTCCTCATTCCACTTTCTATCACCTAAAATGGATTATGGTAGATTTTACAAGTAAATCTTATCAACAAAATGCATCTTAATTCTGGTCAGTTGCTAATCAACTTCACTGGCTTATTTTTCCTCACTGTATGAGCAACTTTTATTAGCAAGCCCAAATATAATTCTTCAAGTCAGATGCTAGCCAGGTTAGCAAAATTCCTCTTTCTTGGCTTTTCCTGCTTGTATAAGTGGCATACAGTATGTCTTGCCCACAACCCTGGTTACAGCTTTTAGGGAAAAGCTCCTGACTGCTTAACAGCAATATTACACAACCAAGATCTTCAATGGAATTTATATGCAAAAGTTATAGTCAGCAGCTTTTCCATAGATACAATCATTCTGATTTGTGGAAAGGCAGGGATCAGGGTAGCAGTGTTGTGGCCCGCAGTGGCCAGCAGAGCTGGCAGCAGATTCGGACAGTGAGGAGGTTGGGGAGGAACGTGGGCCAGTTCTGGAGTCCGGGGAAGGCTCGGACGATGGCTCTGAGTCGGAGGCAGAGAGGGGGCCAAGGCCATCTGGTAGTTCTTTGCTGCCTCTGGAGTCTCTGGAGTCTGACATCAGTGAGGCAGAAGAATAGTGTGAGCTTGTTCCCAGTGTGCGCATGCGCAGAGCTGCCAGGAGACAGGAACAATTAAGGAAACAGGGTCGACTTGGGAGTAAGGCTTGGAGATGATTGGCCTTCCCATATAACACAAAACAAAAGTGAACGGGATGTGAGCTTTTGCAGGAAGCAATTCGTTCATCTGGCTGATTCAAGATTTGAAACTTCTGTGTGACTCTGTGCCAAGTTTGGCTTGCCCTGCATCTGGAAATTAGCTTTGGCAGCATTCCACATGAGATAGGTGGGTGTTGATAACCTTCCTGTGAAAGACTGTTTATCAAGCTTTGCGAACTGTAAATGAAAGTTATTTACAGCCATATGAATTAAAGAGGTTTGCCAGGACTACGTTTGTGCTGTTTAATTTCTAAGGAAGCCTAGGTCAGAACAAGCAGTTTATTTTCCCCCTCCTTTCTTGGTGGATGGGGCATTTTCTGAAAGAAGAATCTTGCACATTTCTATTAGTCAAGTAATGGGAATGCTGATTGGCTCGTTCTGTTCTCTATTTGCTCTCAACATTTTGAGGACACCAGGAGTGAAGTCATTCACACAATTATCTTCAAAAGATACTGAAAGAACTAAGAATACCTCAGAAATAGCAAGGGTATCTAAAAGGCAAGAGATTTGCTTTTTTTAAAGTTTCATTTTTCATCTGGACTATCAATGAAAACATTGTGTGAAAGTTTTCTATACAGGTAATCTTTACTATACAGGCAATTTAATGACCATAATTGGTACTTGTAATTCTGTCACTAAGTGAAACAGTCACTAAATGGAAAATCATATGAACATGATTGTGCTTTCTTTTCTCCCATTCTACTGCCCTTTGGAATGGTTCCTCGTTTACCACCAGCCCATCCTCTACAGCTGGTTCAAAACTAACAAAATTAATCAGTTTCACAACTTTAGCTTTTATTTGCCTCTTAGCCACTCCTCTGCCCTTTGTAATGTTCTTTCTGGCATTAACAAGAAGGGGATGTTTATGTTTATGTTTATATTCATTCGTTCATTCATTCAATCATTCATTCATGGATGGTATTACAAGAGATTTAACAGGCATACAATGGGAAATACATACAAAAAGCAATGCAGTGGTACCAGCAGCCATGAGCTCAGCAAATTTCTGGTGTATTCCTCATTGTTTGTCTGCTTACTCTCTTGTAATCCTTTCTTTTCCAATCTCTCTTCTCTGAGGACAGAACAGATCAAGCACAGGAGAGATTTCCTACAGAATTTAGTTGGCAGGACCAAAGCACTGCTTTCGATGTGTGCCTGCTTTTTTTCTTATAATATCTTCCACTTCAATCTCTTCAGTATGTCAGGAGACAACAATGCAAATTGACTGAATGGCAATCACATGAATGAGGGACAGCGCCATTGCAACTTTGAACAATCACTGACAAAAAGTGGGGACTACGTGTATCTCTTTCCTGTCACCTGGTGGTTGTTTGGATTTTTGTACCTCATATGTGTTATTCCAAGCATTATTTTTATCTTTATTTTCTCACATGCTAAATCTTCAGTTGGCCTTTACTATTTTTGTAGTTTCCTTATAAAAGAATTGAGGAAGTAATTAGCTTGTGAACAACTGTGATCTCAACATGAAAAGCTGAAAGAATTTACAGCCAAACCAATAGATACAGAGAAACTTCATAGTTTTCAAGTTCTGTTTGCTCATTTGGCAGCAGTGGTGGAAACTGGTTACACATTTCCTATAAATATTGTGGTTGTGGCAAAATGTCAGTTTGGACACAGAACTGTGTTGACTGTAATACTGGCTCTTCATGAGGGGAAGATATGTTGTGGCAGAGGTACATTTTTACAACTGAAAGTCTGCCAATTTCTAGACCATAGAACCAAACAACATTTTCTCTTGTGAGGTTCTAAAAAGATGTAATACTTAATTGCTTCACATTGTTTTTATTCAGTCTAGGTGGCTGAAGCTGCCTCAATCCTCTTTCAATTCAACTAAGAGACAAGCCTAACCAAACTTTCTACATGGCAACCTTATATATAATGGGTATCACTGGAGACAGTGAATGTGCAGATTAAAGTAACTAGATTTACTTTTATAAAAAACTGGGCTCTTCCAATTGTCCCAGATGGATTCCCATAATTGATGGCTGACTCAGTTGAAGTCTAATAAATCTTGGGAAGGCCAGGTTGGAAAAGGCTGCTCTATACTACAGCTTAATACGCATTTAGCTTGATTGTTATGACTATTTCCCAGGCTGAGTTTAAACATTGTGCTGTCTCATTGTAGCATGTCTGTGTTTGTGTGTTTTCCTGGGAAAGATGAATAAAGAATGCAGATGGACACCGAAAGCCCATGCTCACCGCAGAGGAACCCAAGATGTGAAGGTCATCTCATCTGTCTAGCTAAGACAAACAGCCACCTGTGTCTGGTAGCAGTGATATAGAAAGATGTTGGAGATAGATGATCATTTTAGTAACGACAATAAAGGCATCATTTCATACTGCATGGAGAAGACAAGGCGATCTATTCTGTTATTTTAGAAAGAAAACCAGACAGGCAAGATAAAGTGATTAACAGTAATTTGCCAAATCAACAGGTTGGATGACATGCAACATGCTGTTGAGTGCCAAAAGAGGATCTTTCAGAGTATTAATGGTGCTTATTGTTTTGGCTAAGTTAAAGCCTTCAGGATATATGCTGCAAGGATAAAATTATGGTGGGAACATGGAACACAAAAAACATGAAAATGGGAATGCTGTGCATTGTGAAAAATAAAATTAATCAATTATACATTGATACCTGAGGTATCCAAAAAAATGGGTTGAAATTGGAAACTTTCAGCCAAAAATATAATGCTGGAGACAGAAACAGAGACAGAGACAGAGACAGAGACAGAGACAGAGACAGAGACAGAGACAGAGACAGAGACAGAGACAGAGACAGAGAGAGAGAGAGAGAAAGGGAGAGGGAGAGGGAGAGGGAGAGGGAGAGAGACAGACAGACAGAGGCAGAGGTAGAGACAGAGAAATCCCAAAAGGAGCAATATTGTTTTCATTGTCAGGAACAATATAGCAAAGATAGTACATAAGTACAATGCAGTCAATGAACCAATATCAATTAGATGTGGAGGATAGAGTTTTAATATGATGATTATTCAAGTTTATGTTGCAGCTATAGATACAGAAGGAGGGGATTTTATTGAAGTTTAATATGAAATTAGCAGAATATTCAAGCAAGATGTGCTGCCTAGAAGTTATGTAACATCTTAGAGGATGGAATAACAACGTTGGAAATATTAAGGAGGGAAACATAGTTGGACTCTATTGCCTAGGGAATTGAAATGGAGCAGGAAAATTGTTTATCAATTTCTGCAAATTGCACACAATCAGCAATTCATTGCTATTACAGACTTCCAACAAAGAAAACAATGCCTATATGCATAGACATCACAAGACAGAGTATACAAAAATGAAATAGACTATACTATTGGCATAATGTGGTTGAAAAGCTCCATTTTAACCAGTAGTGGGTTTCTACTGGTTTGCCCCAGTTTGGGTGAACCGGTAGCGGTGGGAGGCTCCGCCCACCTTCCCGGACATCTCTGCGCATGCACAGAAGCATTGCATGTGAACATGCATGAACCCACAAGCGAACCGGTAGCGACCGAAATTGAAACCTACTACTGGTTTTAACAGCAACAATTGATTAAGAGCTAACTGGGGCCAAGATCATGAACTGTTCATGTGCAAGTTCCAAGTCAAGTGAAAGAAAAAAACCTCAACCTGTTTCCATGATATGATTATGAGCATATACTCATTGTTTTCAGGAAGACCATCAAAGAGAAGATCACTCCCAAATTACACTGATTAAAAAACCAGAGGAACTGTGGAATGAAATCAAAGAAGTTATTAAGAATAAATATGAAAAGAAATGTTAAAAAATAATTATTGTTTCCTTCAGTGTACTGAGCCAAGAGATAAGGTTTCTTTTTTTCTTTTGATCAACCCATTAGTGAATACTGTAAGTAAATAGCATTGGTCTGTTCAAATGTATGTATAAAGTAAATCATTAGAAGGAATGTCTATGGAGATTCTCAGTCATCCAGGTCATGGTTGTCCCAAAGGTGCTTTTTCAAGAGGCAACTGGACTTTCTGGTTTTTCTTTGAAGACATTTTGCTTCTCATCCAAGAAGCTTCTTTAGCTCTTCTCATCCAAGAAGTTGAAGAAGCTTCTTGGGTGAGAAGCGAAACGTCTTCAAAGAAAAACCAAAAAGTCCAATTGCCTCTTGAAAAAGCACCTTTGGGTTTAGAAGGATTTTTTTTTTCTTTTTACTAAGATCTAGAGATGGGCAAAGTTAGAACTACTCAAAAGAAAATTTGTGTGGTTCATTCCCATTCTTTTACATGGCATGATACATGCATCTTTTTATATACTAGTAAAACTCTCATTGTCATGATCTTAGTGTTAGTGTGGTTCTTAAAAATGCCACAACTTTATAGTACTATACAGGAAGAAACACCTGGATATTTTTATTGTTTTATGTGTCCTTTCTCTGGCACATTACATGTATCTATATTCACCTTTGCTTAGGAACTCAAGGCACATACATAGTGCTCCACTCTCCTATATTTTTTGTTACAACAAGTTGTGAAATAAGTTGGGCTGAAAGTCACTAAACAAGCTGTTGTGGCTATAGATGGAGTAGAAATTGAATCTCTCAGGGATCAGGCAAATATATTCAGCTTAGTTCTTGCCCATCCTGCTTCATTTTCCTGTTTCATTTTCCAACTGCTTCTTACTCTGAAACTTAGTATAGCTCAAGCCTCTCCTTCAACCTCTGGAGATCAGGTAGAGGTCAGGTAGACAGGGTCTGTCTTCAGCTCACATGATCCTATTTTTAAACTTTCTCTGACAGCTTCCTACAACTCAATGGAGCAGCCTGCAGCAATTCTGAACTAATCTATGAATGACAATATACAACACTGTGATAAATAAATAAATTAAATTAGGGAACATGAGAGGGGTGCCTCCTTACTCTCATTCTGGCCTCCCACTATCCCCTGCGCCCAGTCAGCTGGCAACAAGGCCTGAGAAGCAAATAGCCATTCTTTGCTTTGGAATAAGAGCAAAATTTGAAATCTCTTAATGGTGTGGCCAATAATGGAAAGATGTTGAGCAACTTGAATTCCTGCTGGCAAGGTAGAATTGGATGAAAGGCACCAGCAATCAATGGCTAAGCTCTCTTCCTCGCTGGAGGGGAGGGCCCTTTGGGAACATTCCAGAATAGGAAGTGGGAGTACTGTTTTCCTCCTGATCCATGGCTCCTTTCATACTCTCTCAGACTAACAAAGTAGCAGGAAGTTCTATAGGTCATCAGAGGAGGAGGAGGAGAAAGAGGAGAAGGAGCTTTCACTGGGGCCCTCCTGAGGATTATGAGAGGAAGGGAAATGGTGCATGCCTATATTATATGTGGAAAGAAGAAGGGCAAGAGAATGATTGGGATGCCTTCTGACAAGATAGGGCTGGCTCTGGGGCACCAAGAGTAGACGGATGATAAACATTGGTGTGTTCAAAAATGACATTGTCGTGATTCCAAGAATTGCATTCAATTTATCAGAAACAGAGATGTGCCATTTCAGTGGACACAGTTCTCAATACAGTCACACTTTGCTCTCACAATACATAAAGTGTATAGTGAGGACAAATCATAGAGAATGTGTTGATTTATTTGGAGAACCTAGTATTAAAGCATGGTCAGCTGTATATTGCTTTAAGCCAATAGAAAAAACTAAAACCTTTTTCTTAAAGAATGACAATCATTACAAGTGTTGTAATCAAAAACATCCTTTGTCTTTTGTCATGGATATTTGTCTTACTATGGATCTTTCTTCTTTAATAAAATTACGTTTTCTTTAATTTTAAACTCCACCCAATAGCAATCTGCCTATGGTCATTTGGTGTCTCTGGGTATTCAATGAAATATCTCTGAAAGGATGACCAACCGGTCACGGGTTATCTAGTTTCATTTACAGAAAATAGACGAAATTCTATAAGTCAAGAATGCATGTGTGTGTGTGCGTGTGTGTGTGCGTGTGTGATAAAATGCAGCTTGGATTTTATCTGCCAGACTAAATAAGACCTTCTAAAACAATAAGTATGACCCAGCCAAAATATCCTTTTAAGTGCTGCATTAATAACGATGCCAGCAGGAACTATATGCATGTGCTTAACTCACCAACACTTAAATAATTAGATAATAAAATTATTTCATTTTGACTGGACATTCCTGATAAATGTTCATATCAACCACGATATAGCACTGAATTTGGGGCACTGCAATTCATGAGACTATTTATGTATTTAATCAATTTATTCTGTGTTGATTTACAACTAGTATGACAATATCATTAAATTTACAAATGGGAATTTTCTTTTTAAAAAAGGAAGCCGAGAGAGACAATTTCATGTCATGAGGAGCACAAATAGCATTAGCCTTTGTCCTCAAGAATGTCCTTCAACTTAGAATTTGGTGTCAGAAAAAGTTATTTAGAATATAGATACATAATCACTTAGAATGGGAAAGTCATAACAGGGGAGATCCTTCTTATTATTTCCAATCCTGCAGAAATCTTTTCAGGGGATTGAAAAATGTCCTTGTTTTACTATTGTTCTCACCAATAAAATAATCTGCTAATCTGTATCTCTTCATAGTATTAGATGCATAGATTTAACTGAGTGATATTCATCCCTGAGAGCCAGAAATGGTTCAGGCATCAAGATAGAAACCAGAATTCTAGTCCTGCCTATGAATTCTAGTCCTCCCTATGAACACCCAGCTGGATGACTTTGGGCCAGTCATTTTCTCTCAGGCTTACGAAGGAAGAAATGGAAAAACACTTCTGAAAAACCTTGATAAAGAAATAGATTAACCAATGAATGGTTTAAAAGTACTCTATATTTTATAGTGTCAAATGCTGATTCAGAGATGAGGTTTTTTTAAAAAAAGAATGTGAAACTACATTTATCACAGAACCAAGTTACTGATTTCACTTCTTTCTCTTCAGGGAGTTACTATATGATTACATCTATGAATGTGGAGAATGTTTCTTGCGCTAATGGTTTTCTAGCTTACTGTCACAAAAAGCATCTTCTGTTCTTATCTCTATTTGCAATGCAGTATATATATATATATATATATATATATATATATATATATATATATATATATATATATATATATATATATACCATATATTTTTTAAAAATAATTTTCTGGTCTTGGTTTCAATAAGGTAAATGCTAAAAAAGGTAAGAATAATAGTTTCAGTCAATGGTAAATTGATTTCTTTAATGCGCTTGGCTACTATGATCTTAACCACTATTATAGCGCAGAGATTACATCTATTATTGCAAATCTAGTGCACTGATTCAGGCTAGGTTTATTTGTTAATTTAAAAATAGGTTGAATCCATTATTATTTAGTGTTGGGGATGCTGCAAATCCTTTTGATAGGTTTTGTGAAAATTTGTGAGTTATGATAGGTTTCCTCAAAGTTGTAGAGTTTGAACTGATATGTTTCATTTAACAGCAACTGTGATATCACCGGCAAATCCTTTCACCATTTCAGTGCTTCCGACATGGAAGTAGTAGTATTTAATAATAATCCTTAATGATGTATTATCACCTTGGTTAAAGTTATGCTTTGATACTTATCAGCAATGACAGCTTTCCCCTTTTAATTTGAACTTTGTGTGTGCTAGTAAAAGCTCAAGTGTCATGGGGAAATAGTCTATTGCAATTCTAGGCCCTGGTTGACTTTAGCATCAGTAAACCAAAATAGCACTGAACTGTGGGTAGTTCATGAAGTTCTCTAATTCACTCATTGAAGGCTATATTTCAAAGAGTGACTGTACAGGTATGATTATGATTAGATATTATGAGCTACCTTAACTTCTCAGAAACAAAAGGCAGCTCATCAGAAGTTGCACCAGGAGCTGACGCAGAAGACAAGTGAAGAATGCCCAGATCCAGGATATGCCAACACCTTTGTAGGATCAAGCAGAAACATTCTAGTTGGCTCTCAATAAACAAAGACACCAATTGTCATAATTAAGGAAAACATCATCTGGCCGTCATAGTAGCATCTGGCAACTGCCAGTCTTTGTTGGGAATAGCCACCAAATTCAGATCTGCCTGCTTATGTCTTCTTTCTGCTCTGCTCCTGACTAATTTGGCCTGGCTGACTAACTTCTCAGATACTTTACTTTTGGATTGTCCTAGATTATGTTTGCTTCCTGAATCCATGTTGCATTTGGCTCATGGAATACAATATCCATGTGCAACTCTGGGGGAGGTTGGTGGCTTGAGAGTTCTTCCACCATCTTTTAAACTCAATTTTCTGTTTTTAACTTTGTATATTTTTGTATCAAATTTGTGTTGTTGTTTTTTTACTTGCAAATTGCTTAGAGTCACTTTAATAATGAGATGGTGTAGTAGAAGATGAGGCAGAACTAGGATGAGGACTCAAGAGAGGACTCAGCCTAAAATCATTATGTGTCCACAAATTCTCCAAGTACAGTGTCCCCTCTGAAATCCATTGATTCTTATCTAGTGCCCATTTAGTGCTATTAATTGACTAAATTCTTGTGTACAGACTTCAGCAATAGATTTTCTTAACTGGAATTTAACATAGAACTGATTCTTGATAGATGGACAGTGTACAGATTAATAAATACATAAAAAATAAATTGTCTAATTGTCTGGCTGCCAGGCAAGGTTTCATTTCCTTGTATTTTCCAGAGCATTTGTGGGGTGCTAGCATGTCCAGCTCCCTGCTTCCTTTGTAACCTACTGCAGGATTAGTCATTAGCAAACCACTTGTAAATCAAGAAAGTATGGGTATACTTAGTCTGAAACAAGACATGAGGTGTATCTAGAGAAAAATCCTTAAGATTCAAAAAGACAACATTTATCAAGGAGCCTGTACCTCTGAGTTTTCTGTGCTCATGATGGGGATAAAGTAAAGGAAAAAATGTAGTGTTTTATTCTTCCTGCTGGAAACAAACAAGAGAGGAGAACTTAAGAGCACCATTCCTTTCAATCAGGGGAAAACAGAAGAGAGAAGGAAGGAACAAATAGCTTGTTCCTTGTTCCTGTCACTACTTTTATACTCCAGTGGCAAATAGAGCACAAAACAAAAAAAAAAAAAAAAAAAATGTAGATGCTTCTAGAGTTGCATCTCCAAAAGATATTATCAGATCAGAAAGTCTACGGAATAGATATTTTTACACCATTTGCACCAGATTTCCTTTCTCATCATTCATTCGTGTTAGTTTTAGGGGCTACCCAATCAAATGACACAGAGCATCATTTTGCCAAGAATATACAAGTCCAGCAGAAGGAATTACTTGACACAAAAATTTTTATAGAACTGGACTATACAAATGTATATTTTTTTAAAAAAATTAATACCAGCATTAGCTTTAACTTTACATATTCAGTATTGTTTAACTATAATATAAGTATATGGCCCATAGTGTCATATAGGACCCATATTGCATTATCAGGTCAATATTTCTGTTCTTCAGAATTTATTATGGTTAAATCATTCATGGAATAAGTGACATTTTGTCCCTAGCATTATTTATTTGTTTATTCAAGTTTATATGTCACTCTTCTCATTATTCGAAGCAATCCTGGGCAATTTACGAGGACAAAATATTAATATTAACAGGAACCAAGTACATAAGCGATAAGGAGATGGCATCTTTTATGTTATTCCACCAGTCCCGTCCAACATAAAGAACCTCCCTCTGGGGCCATGAGCCAATGGATAGATTCAGGTTTTGAAGCCCTTCTGGAAGACAATAGAGTGGGCGTGGATCTCATCTACAACAGCCAGATGGTCCAAAGGGCTGGGGCCATGGCAGAAAAGTCTCTTTTCCTAGATCCCGCTGGCTGAAATTCCTAGATTGACAGGGTTCACAGCAATCCCCTTTTGCCAGAGTGAGTTGGGTGGGCCAATCCCATTGGGGGATTTTGCCAAAATAATTTGATATTTATAATTTGATATTGCCAAAATAATTTTGCAAACAGATAGGACACTAAGACGAACACTTGTACAATGGATTCTGTGATGGGTATTTGTCCCTGCAAAGCAGCACAAAGCAAGTTTTCTTGTTCTCTTTTCAAAGGAGCATATTCCTGCTCCTGTTGATTCAAGCACTGTTATCTTGTCTGCCTGCAAGGTTTGCATTTTAGATGGCTACTTTGCAGAGGTTGGAAACATCCCTTGTCCTATTCTTTCCAACTTTTCCCGAATACTTTAACAGGCTTCTTCAGTTTCTAATATCCTTTTTGTCACATACATGGGAGTTGTAAAGTGGTCATGCATGCAGATTGTTCCTGAACTGAAACCTGCAAAAATATTGATAGATAGTTACTTACATCTGTTTATGTTTAATTCTGTTTCTAGGATTTTTGGGTATCTGTATTGATAAAGAATTATGTTGCTTTCTTATTCAGAAAAAAAAATGTTTGCAGGTTTTTGTATCTAGTTCAGTTTGAATGGTAAGGAGAGACAGAAAATGTTGTGACCATGAGAAACACCCATCTCTTATCACCTAGCAACACTGATCTCTAGTGAACTAGATTACTTATTCGGTTCTATTCAAGCTGTTTATACAATGTAAATCTATTTATGTTAATGGAAGAAAATATGGGTTCCTTGCTATTTGCAGTTATAGCATAGTGATTGAATTGGATCAACTTAATGTACATAACCAATCCTAGGCAAATATATATATTAAACCTGTACAAAGAGATACAGGTTTGCTTCAACAAATCAATTCAGTTTGAAAGAAAATGTTCCTCTTAGACTTCTATTTAGCCCTGGCCAAAGTACTTCCAAGGTGGTGGCTTCAGGAATGTTCACTGAAGATATCCATTCTGAAAGACATGTACATGCTGTGTAGATTCCAAGATATAGACAGTGCTTTTACATTCTGGAAATGTTTTCCTGGCTTTCTTTCAATATAAGGTGTTTCCAAGATTGGACAGATGTGGCATGTACCAAATAGGATCTGAGACTTCACAGCTGCAAAAACATAAAACACTAGGAATATATATTTGATATGCCCACTCTAAATTCTGAAGCATCCTTAGTATGCCAAAGGAACTCCAAAACTTGGCAGACACAATGTAGGCAGTAGATAGTGTTGTCATGTATGCCAAAGGCAGTTATTTCAAAGCCTATTGGAATATTCCAAGAAGTTTCCAAGATCGTGCAACTTCAGTGTGTCTTGTGGACAATGTGAGTAACTCCCTGAAGCCCCCTGATGTCCCCTCAATGCATACTCAGGAGGCTTCAAGGAGGTAGCTGCAGCAGTATAGCCAGTATATTCTAGCTATTTGCCACGGTGAGCAGACATATACAGATGTTTATTTAAATTCACGAGGTCTCTCAAAACTTGCCAATTTATATATTACTCCTAGTTTTGAGTTAGGAAACAAGAATAATTTTCTTGGAACTATCATTGTAAACTTAAACTTATATATAACCTGTTGTGACTCCTACCCCCGAGCCCGTCTTATCGGAGGGAGAAGACTCCAAAAGTGAAGGAGAGGAGTTGGCAAGGCCTCCCTCTCCAGGACCCTCCTCTCTGGCAATGTCTCAGGTGTCTTCCGAAGGAGAAGAGATAGGCCAGGAGCCAGGCACTTCCGAGCAGCCACAGTTAGACAGCGATGGAGATAAGTCTTGGCTAGATCCCCGATAGCGTCGGAAAGACAAGCGCGCGCAGCAGAGAAGGAGGCGTGCGAGAGATTCAGCTTAATCAGGGGATAAAAGGGGGTGTGGTGGCCATTCAGGCTTTGTGACGGACAAAACTGAAAAGCTAGCAAGTCATACTGTGTTTCTGGAACTTTGTTATATGCCTTCCTTGGATTTATTATGGACTGGACTTGACAATTCTTTGGCTTTGTGAACTTATTTTGGTTTATCCGACGGAGGAGGAAAACCTCCCTTTGTGAGTAAAGTTTTTGGCAAGCAGCTACTGGGTTGCTGCCAATGCTGTTATCTCAAAGAAATTCCTGACTGCTGGTTTTATTAACTCCTGGTTGACTGTTTGTGTGCGTGTGTGAGATGGGGACAGAACATAACCATAGTCACTCAAGCATAAAAGAAATTACTTTAAATTATTTCTTCATATGTTATAAACACAATAAACAAATAAATTGTGAAACTACAAATCAATGAATGTTGTCTCTTTTAAAATGAACCAATACCTTTATATAGTGAATTTTAATTATACCACATATATTGTGTGAGGTAGACATCTTGAAATGCAAATTGTGAATGGCAGTAAAGAGACAGACTTCAGACTGGGATAAATACAACTTCAGCACTTATGCTACCTTTAGTAAAAGAAATTATGTACTCTTATCTGGTGAGGAAGAATGGCAGATATGAGATCTTATGCCCAGATAGCTTGCTCTGATTTACTGCTGTATAACATTTCTGAAGTCTGAATTGACAATTATGGACAAGCCTGAACAGGTGGGCAGAAAGATACAAATGTTCTGTTTTCTAGATCATGCTCGCTTGAATATCGTCTAGATTTCTGTAAGGCATTTTAGCTTAATCCCCATTTGGATTGAATGGTGCAAATGACATTCCCAATTTATCTGGAAGACATTAGAATTGTTGAAGCCTTCTCAGAAATTATGCCAACACATTTTGAGTCACCATGTTAGAGAATGCTAATGACATTTAAATGTTATCTATGGAGATTCTCATCCAAGTCATGGTTGTCCCAAAGGTGTTTTTTTAAGAGGCAACTGGACCAGTTTAACTGCATGATGTGCCCATCACTGGCCCATTGTGATGACAACATACAAGTTATGCAAATCAGTCAAGAATCGTATTCAAAAAAGGCAAAAAACATACCAATGATAATCAGAAATTTACTACTATACTATGCTTTCTGGCTCCAACTGTAAGTTGAGAAACATGCACAGGGCTCAGAGTCTATGAAAAGAGTAGAAACACAGATCACTGAAGCAAAAGGAGGCTTAAATGTTTCCACACTATGCAAATAATACTTTCTTGATGATTGCTGAGAAATACTTTAGATTAAAAAGAGAGAAAGCATGTGAGGAACATCTTGTGTTATGAAACAGAAACTGTCAATAATATATTAAATTCACTCTGGTTAATGACACAGTGAATGTTGGACAAAGCATAAATGTCTTAGCTATGTATAACTATGAAGCTCAACTTGCACATATTTATTCTGCATTAAGTGATTTATTTTTTTACTATTTCTGACAAGTGATTTTGTTTTTGTTTTGTTTTGTTTTATAAAAGAAAGTATTTCTAAGTACAGTATATAAATCTCCACCTCAACTTCTTGACCATAGAGGATAAAGAGAATCTTAATGTGTGTGTGTGTGTTTTTAACTTGGAAACCAAAATAAAAATATTTATGATTGTATAGTACTTAATTTTATAACTTCCTCATAGTTATATTAAATACAGAGATTCCAGATAGAAAACAAAATAAAAATATTTAAAGTTATGTAGTACTTAATTTTATAATTTTTTCTTTCCTTTTCCTAATTGTGTAAATTTTATTCTGAAGATCCTAACTTAATTGATAAGCCAAATTGACTTAATTATTATTTATTGCTTCTATTCACATTCTTATATATATGTTTATTTTGACTGTTCACCGCCCTGAGTCCTTCGGAAGAAGGGCGGTATAAAAAATTAAATAAATAAATAAATAAATAATTTACTTGCAGTTATAGTATATATTTTCCAGATTCAGAAATGGCATACATGAAAAACACAGAGAATAACCATAGTCACTATTATATGTAATATGCTAATTTCTGAAGTATCACTGAATATTCAGTTGTGTTCGTTTTCACGAAAAAAAAAAGTCAATAATGCTGCCTGGGGAATTCTGGAAGATGAAATCTGCTCATCTTAAAAGGAGCATGATTGAAAAAGACTAGTTTTTGAAATTGTTTGGGTACTCAGTATATCTTGTTTTTTTTTCTAATGTTAAACCCAGAATAATACAACTGCTGCAGTAATTAACAATCCCTGCCAATTAACCCAGGTGCCCTAAACTGGGTAAACTGTGTTACATAAAAGTATGCTATATAAGAAAAATGTGTAGGATGGTGTCATGCATGTACTATCTTACATCAAAAAGAGTGAGGAATTGAGATAATGAAAGAAAAATAATTAAGTTAAAGCAAGAAATACATACTTCACAAGAAAACATTTCAGAAGATGTTCTAATCATTTCATAAAAAGAATGATAGCAACAGTGGGTAATTTTATGTTAACTCTGTATTTTTAAGACCAAGTTTCCAAAGCTTGCCTTTATTCAGTATTTCTCTATTTTTGCTAATTTTGTTTGCTTTCTCATCGCCTAATTTGATGAGGAGTTCAGAAAATGTAAACATTTACATATCAGTTCTTACTTTTTTTTTCTTATTTGGATGTTAAATTGAATGACATTTTCTAATTGCTGTCTTTTAAATTGTCTATGGAGATTCTCAGTTATCCAGGTCATGGTTGTCCCAAAGGTGCTTTTCCAAAAGGCAATGGGATTTTCTTGGGGGTTTTTTCCTTGAAAATGTTTTGCTTTTCATTCACTGTCCTTTGGACTGTCTTTTAAATTGGTAAATTGCTTTGATAAATGCTACAGAAGGAATAATAAAATAACAATCCAAACACTGAGAATCTGGAAGAAGACAATCACTACAAATACCTGGGCATCTTTCAGTCTGACAACCTCAAGCACACTGAAGTAAGAAAGGTTAAAGTCAGGGGTGAAATGCTACCAGTTCGCATTGATTCAGGCGAACCGGTAGTAAAAAAAAAAGCTACCAGTTCGTCTGAACTGGTATTTCTGATGATCAGCTGCGCCACATGATTTAAATTCTCTAGAAAGCAGGAAATCTTGCTTTCTAGTAAATCTAAATCATGCGGCACAGCTGTTCCTCCCCCTCGGTGTTCTACTTACCTTCCCAAGCCTTCTTTTTCCATACAAAGCGTGTGTTAGGCACGCACCATACATTTGGCATGAACTGCGCATACGTGGGTAGTGAACTGCTGGCAAACCGGGGAGGATTTCACCACTGGTTAAAGTAAATATATTGTGAGAGTGAAGATCCAAACTCAGTGGAGGAGATATCATTAAGGCAATTAACACATCATCAACTCCAGTCATTAGATACCAAGGGGGCATAGGGACTGGACTCAAGCAGAACTGAAAATCTGGTTAGGAAGACCAAAAAAAAATAATCTCAGTGAATCATTCCTTTCATCCACACAGGAATGTTGGCAGATTTTATTTACCAAGGAGCACAGGTGCACATGGATGTTGCAAGTACACAGACAGCTGGAAAAGAAAAACGGGCATAGGAAGAATATTTGAAGAAGAAGGTGCACCAAAGCTAATATACCATAAAGGCTTACTGAGCAGTAAAGAGACTGAACTGGCCTACAAGAAAGACCAAATGAAGACTAGAAAAGAGACATGGCATGTTTAAGTTTAACATGACTAGTATGTTTAAAAAAAAATCAGGCAAACCAGCAGCAGATAACAACAGGACTTGACAATGGCTAAGAGTAGGAAAGTTGAAGAAAGGGACAGAGGAACTAATTTTGGCTGCAAACCTTAAGAACACATGCATACAAGGGCAGAATGGAGAAGATAGCAACAGACAGCAAATGCTACCTCTGCAAAGAAGCTGAAGAAACATGGACTACCTAGTTAGTTGCTGCAAGAAGATTGGCATGATGAAGTAGCAACAATAATGCATTGGAAGTTGCAAGAAATACCATTTGCCTGCAGAGCATAAATTAGACAAAGTAATAACAAATGAAAAAGTTAAAGGTTCTAGAGATTTATAGTTCAGTTAAGAACCTGCCATGTAACACCCTACATTCAGAAAATTATTGATATGAAAAACAAAAATGTCTGGATACTAGCAGTCTTCAACCATAATTGAGTCCAGAATGATGATCGTAAGTCATTGCAACTGTAAGCTGAGATATTACATGACTAGATTCAAAGTTACAACTGTTTTTATGATAGTTGTTAAGTGAATGCAGTTGTCGTTAAGGATATGTTTTCCCTAATGAGTGTTTTTGCCAGAAACCAGAAGTAAAAGCAGGAAACAAGCAAAAACATCACAAAAAAAAGTTATGTGATCACAGGACACTGCAATGGACATCAAAATGAGCCAGTTGCTAAGTCCCTACAGTGTGATCACACAATCAGAGCAGGGGTGGGTTCTAGTTACCTTTACTAATGGTTTGCAATGGGGCCACGCGCAAGTGCAGAAACTTCTGCCCATGTGCAGAAGCATTTTTTTGACATCAGGGTCAGTGGGCGAAGCCTCCTGCTGATTTTACTACTGGTTCTATAGAACCGGTGTGAATTGGGGGCAACCCACCACTGAATCAGAGGCGTGCATGTTGCTATTTTAAATAAAAAAAAACAGGTCATATGTAGCTCTGGAGAGGTCCATTGTAACTTTGAATTGTCATTGAACAACCAGTTGTAAATGGAGGTTTACCTATAGTGGATGTTGCAGCACCTGGAGACAACAGAAGAGTAAAGAAAGAACTAGAGAATATCACAAAATACGAAGACTTGCACATAGAAATAAAATAACGATGGGAAAAGAAAGCAAATAATAGTATTAGTAGTAATAGGCACATTGGATAAAATCCTGAAATATTTGGAGCTACACTTAAATACCATTGGCACGGACACAATCATTTTGCCTCATCAGTCAATTGCAAAAGGCAGTTTTATTTGGAACAGCTTACATCCTGTGACAATACATTTAATATCATCATGTAACATCTGCTTATCCCATGTCCTTCGGTAGAACTAGAGGTGGACAAAAATGCCAGATTTAGTGTAAACACGAAGTTGACTATGCAACCACTATAATAAGCATTCAATAAATGAACAAAAAATCCACTCTAAACTTCTGGCTTACCATATGACCTCTCTAATAATAATAAGAACAACATTTGTGTGACATTATGGTTGAGTATATATTAGGGCTTTTTGTCTTTTCCCCCATGGACTAAAGAACTGCCTAAATCTTCTTTTGATGACTCTAGAAGAAATAAACTTCTCATCTGTTTCATATTTAGACCATTGTGAAACTTTTCTGTAATGAATTAAGATAATTTCATTCAATCATTCATTTAAAGTTATTACTTGTGCACTGAGCACTGGATTATAAAATGTGCACTATGTTTCATTAATTTAAATGCATTGTCCCAAAGTACAATGTTAAATAATGCTCTGAAACATTGTTTATCTTGGGGGAATGGAAAATTAAGAACAATACTTTAGAACATTCTATTATTGTATTATATATTGCAGAAACAATATCTGCAAAATAAGGAATGTCCTCACCATAGTAAACAGAAGACTCTTAAGAATTTAATGCAACAATGGATATAAGAGATAAAATTCGAAGACACATGATAAAAAGCAATTAAAATAAACAGCATACAAATACACTCATACAAAACTATTATACAAAGTGTATTTATATACTTACGCCAGGAAAGTTAGTGGTACGTTCCTCCAGGAAATTTCCATGAAGAAGCAATGGTTCATGACTGCAAGGTTCTGCTATTCTTGAAATGCCTGTACCATTTGTTTCTCTTTGTGGAAATGAATGCAAAAATGTGTATCTGGGCATTTATGGATATGGGTACCATGGCTTAAAATTTCCAGAATCTGAAACTTCAGGTAAGTAGATTTATTGTAGCAAATATATGAAGCCATTGCAATTGGATTCCAGCAACTTTCATGTATCAAATTTGAGCCCTGATGATCAGTTTTGAAATGGTGTGTCTCCTTCTTCTATCTGTTCTATTTAAAGGACTAGGAATAATTCTCTTTTGAGTGGAAGGTAAGTTTCCACCAGTTCCTTGTGTATGTATGTGTATGTGTAATTTTTATTAAGAATTTTGATTATAGAAGTAGAAGTAGAAGTAATACAAACTAAACTTAAAAAAGACATTGAGTCATGCTTGGAAATTGTCCTCTGGGTGCACCTTCCAATTCATGTCTGGGCAAAGATTATAAATTAGAGAAACTTCTCAGCTATGGAGATCATTTCCAGAGAAACATATTTAGTATGTTTATATTACGTTTTAAATTAAGACATTCCTCTTCTTCCACAAAGACGATTAGGGGACTAAAGTCTAAAACATATGAATGGTTGCAGGAATTGGGTATGTTTAGTTTAATGAAAAGAAGGGGCAGAGATAACATGATATCAGTCTTCCAATATCTAAGAAGAGGGAAGGTCAACCTATTCTCCAAAGCACCTGAAAGCAAGACAAGAAGCAATGGATGGAAACTAATCCAGGAGAGAAACAACCTAGTACTAAGGAGAAATTTCCTGATAGTTAGAACAATTAATCAGTGGAATGACTTACCTCCAGAAGCTTCAACACTGAAGGTTTTTAAGAAGAGATTGGACAACCATTTAACCATTTAACCATGAAATAGTGTAGGGTTTCCAGCCTGAGCAAGAGATTGGACCAGAAGACTTCCAAGGTCCCTTTCAATTCTGTTATTCTGTTATTGTTATGCTGGTCTGGATGAAAGAATGAATGTTGTTGAGAAACAAGAGACTTTTAGAATTAGAAGATTATGACCTGAGATTTAGATGGCATGGTTATGTATCTTACAATAAAGTTAAAGTTAGTGTGGATTTCAAAAATAATTTTATTAAATGTGTCATATTGAGAATATAGTATAAATCCAGGATATGGCCAAAAACACCCTTATGGACAAATTATTGACCTATCAAGAATTACTGGACAATCATCAAGGATAATTTAAAATTAAATCAAGAGAGCAATTAATAGCAGAGTGATATAGTTGGCAATGAGTTCTCACAATTATCAGAAAGATTCAAGATGGACGAAAAGATTCATGGTATAGAGCGAAGTAAGACAGAACTTGAAGTACAATTTTGCACTAATAATGAACTTATAATTGCTAAAATGTATAAACTGTTGTTGAAATTTGAAACAGGAATTTCAAATTCAGATGAAAGAATGTATGGGATAAAAATGGGCTAAGAATTTTGGTTATCATATGAAGATGGGTCAGTGGGAAAATATATGGTTAAAAGAGTTGAAAATTACACTGTGTTATGATCTTAAACAGTATTTTTTTTTACAAAAGGATGTATTGTTGGCATATAAAACTGGACATACTATCTAGAATGGATAAAAGCACTTCAGATGTACATTGGAAATGGTAACAACATGAAGGGAGATTCTATGATGTAAAAAAGCTTTAAAAATGGATTCAAATACTAACTTTGATACAGAGAATTTTAACAATCAATATTAAATTGAAGCCAGAACTTTTCCATTTAGGATTAATGGATAATTAGTTAGAAAACAGCCATATTTCAGTATAAGATTATTGCAACAAGATTATTATATGCACAGAGATGGAAAGATTCAGCAGTACCCACTATGGTTGGTGAAACTGACATATCTTGCTGAGATAGATAAATTAACTTCTTTGATTGGAGAAAAGAATCTACATTTATTGGTGACTGGAAACTTCTTATTGACTTGGCACAAAAATGAAAAAAAACAACTTACGATTATGGTTTTGATGATCAGATAGGAATATTTATAAAAAGAAGAGTAGATGTAACTTTAGAAAGAAAATATAACTCTACGTATAACTTGTGAAGAATATTAGATGCTATTTTTCTGTGGGTTTTTTTTCTATTTCTATTTTTTTAAATTTTCTTGCACTTTTCATCCTCTCTTTGATTTCTTTTTTCTTCCTTACTTCATATTAGTTTTGGATTAGTTTTAATAATTAGTTTTTCCTTTTTTTCCCAAAAGTTTCAATAAAAATCACATTAAAAAAGGATCACCAGCAAAATAATTTCTCTTGCTACCTCACATGAAAATATCAAAAATTGATAAGATCTTGCCTAAGAACTTGTAAAATATCATGCAAAGTTTCAGTTCTTTTACATGAAATCTTAGATTGCAGGATCACCCTAAAACATCTGAGAGCTTTGTTGACTTCATAATTCTTTTGCATGTGGTTGGGGGACGTAGGCAATATATAGTACTCAGGGATGGGTTCTTCTTACCTTTACTACCAGTTCACATCGTGCCCGCGCATGTGCAGTCACTTCGCTCACACACATGCTCTTCTGCGCATGCGCAGATCACTTCTGATGAAGTCCGGGTCAGTGGGTGGAGCCTCCAACCAGTTTTACTACCGGTTCTTGCAAACCAGTCTGAACTGGGGCAACCCACCATTGGGTGGGCAGAATAACAACCAAAACTGGAAATGGCAAGATTCTGAGCATATCAGAATATTCATAGTCTTTGGATTTATTGAAGATTTAAAACAAATCTTGAAACTGCAAGCTTCGTGTTCTGGATCTTTATTCAGCAATCATATGCCATTGCTTTAATTGTGAAAAATTACCTAACAGGATATACTAAATAAAGAAAATAAGAATATAGTAGTGGGAACTAGAAGAAGGGCTTTGTTGGCTATAACCTCTGCCTTATGGAATATTCTCCCCTCAGAGATGAAAATGGTCTAATCCTGTTGATTTTTCACAAAGCTTTAAAAACTTGACTATGTACCTGGATAGGGGACGTGAAATGTGTGAAAGACCATGTTACTTGGTTTTACTATTAGTTGATTAATTATCATAGCTGATATTTATAGTCATTTATTTTGTGAATGTTTTTATTGTTGGAATGTCTTTTAAATAGTTTTAGAATTTTAGAATTGTAAGCCACCTAGAGTCACTTGGTTGTGTTGGGAGGCTATAAAAATGGAATAAATAAATAAATAAATTAGTATTGGTGTCAAAACGTTTTAGTTCTCAAGCATATTTCTTGCTAATTATTATTATTTATTCAATCATTCTAATGCACAGTATACTTCCTTCCATTCATATTAATTACTATGACATTCTAATTGCTTGCTTTTCCAAAGTCTTTTTTATAACTGAATTTGTTTCCATGGTAGATTGTTGCAAATTAGATAGTTCGATTACTAAGCACTTTCTGAAGTTTTATACCTCACTCTATTATCGCCCCAATGCCATGAAGAGCATATTAGAAATAGGTCAGAACTGAAGAACCACGTCTTGTTTATTCCTTTTGGATGAATGTAATTAGTATTTTCAGTGTGGTGATTGGTAAATTACATTTGTTCAGCTGATATTTAAGTTTACTTCTGTTTGAATAATATGAATAGAGAGAAGACTCAGCAATATTATATTTGAATCATTTAATGGCTCTACTTACGTCTGTTTACTCAAGGGAAAAGTAGCAGCATGCTGGTTAAATTTAAAAAGTACTAATGACAATTTTTATGGAATCATAGTATGGTGGAAGCAACCACAATGCTAATCTAGTTCAATTTTCTGCAATGTGGCTGAAAACCAATTAGCTTATCTTTCAGTGGTGGTTGTACAACTTCTTCTTTAAAAATATCTAGGGTTAGGGAACCCACAACAAGTAAACGTAAACAGTTCCTATCTATGGGACAATATGTCTTTCCACAAAGTAAATGTAGTGCATAAAATATTGTCTGAATCTGGGGTCTCAAAACATGGCAACTTTAAGATTTAGCCAACATGGTTGGCTAAATAATTCTGGCAGTTGAGGTCCACAAATCTTAACGTTGCCAAGTTTGGAGACCCCTGGTCTAAATGAAATAAATGGTACATTAGCTTTTGTATAGTGAACTAAATTTCTAGAACAAAATAGATATTGATTTTTCAAAACATTAAAGCCTTTAAAAATACTTTATTAAGGGATGTTTAATTATTTATTCTCTTGAAATTGTTAATGGAAACTAGCATAAAACAAATCAGCAAACAAGATAATTTTGTAATATTCTGGAATTAAAATACCCTCCATCTATATCCTGTAAAGTGTATATATGCATAACTAGGGATGCACTTTGGGTAAACCCCCATTTTAATATGGTATCAGAATAATACTGAATGCAAATAAGAACAGAGGGAGTTTCTTTTATGTTACACCATTGCTTTATTTTCCTCATTCTGTGGGTGCTGTCTTACAGTACATGCCTCTTTAGAGCTTCAGACAGAAGCTTTTCCAGCCTTGCGAGCCTGAAGCCTTTTATGCAATGTTGTGAAACCAAGGGCAATTCTCCACTGCAGCCTAGTCTGCTGGTCTTCCATGCTCATCCCTTCTATTCTTCAGTCAACTTTAGAAATTCCAGTCTCGTTGGCAGTAGCTTGCGAATTATGACCACTGCTTGACTAATTGTTCCCCTGCTTCTTGCCCTACACAATTTCCCTGTCTGGCCTCTGTGTGGACTAATCTCCCAAAGCCTTCCCTTTCACTTCGAGGATTGTTTCTTCCCACTAGTCCACATACCTTTTATTTACCAGATGTTTGAAAACATAAATGCCTTCCCTCTTCCTTCTTTCTTTCTCTCTATTGACAATAAAACACATCCTTTCATTTTTTTAAAAATGCCCCTTATGGTACCTTGTTGTTCTGATGTTGTAGTAATCAAACAACAGGGGAACAGATTGTTATTACATTCCTACTTCCTCTGTAGCTCTACAAAAACTTAAAGGAAGGAAAAACTTATAGCTCACAGAACCAAGTTTGAGTCAGATTTGCTATTTTGCGCAAGAACAGTTGTGCACAGATATACATATACTCCCAGTTTCAGAATTTCTTTCTCATCTTTTTAAAATTGCAAAAGCATTTCAGAGAGAAAGGGGGGGAAGGAGAGAGAGAGAAATGATAAATAGATAGATGATAGATAGATAGAGTTAGAGCACTGCCTTTGGTGCAGGAGACCAATGTTAAATCGATGGAAAATCAATGTTCAAATAACTTACAAGTAAGGGTCATTGGGCAACCCCCCCTTTCACCCCAAGGTGAGATCCATACTCACTCTTTTGACCTTGCAAAAGGGTTTGAAGGGCTCTACCAGCTGACCTGAGGCTCCACTGGGGGAGTGGCATCCTGAAGATGGGTTAGACATACCCCACTTCCAAGACCCCACACCAAGAGTTGTGTCATTTGGATGTTGTCCATCTTAAGAAGGTCATTTGGCTTGGAGAAGTTTGGCCAGATAATAGTCTAGAGAGGGAAGGGAATTAAGACTGATGAAGTGGAACTACCAGGAAATCACATAGCAGATATGCAGACCAGTTACTAATACCATGGTATTCCACAGTCACATGACACTGCAGTGAGAAAGCAAGGAAGACAGCAAATCTATGTACAATCAAAGAATAAGACAGAACCTGAAGAGCCAGCTCAATAGGAAGAACAAGACCACGCCATCAACACATATACCCTGCCAGTTATCAAATACCCTGCCACTAGTAAGATGGTTAAAGAAGAACATGGAAGCTATCAATGTGGAGACCTGGAAGTTTGTCACAATGTTTGGAGTTTTACATCCCAAGTCCAATATCCACAAGCTGTACACCAGCTGGAAAAAGAGTGAATCTTTGTGGCCACTACATCCTTGTGGATAGCATGTAAAGACCAAGGGAGCCTATCACCTTCAATAGTCTTCCCTAACAGAGGATGCCAGATCAAAAAAGAGATTTTTCCCCCTTCTACTTTGAGATAATGGATAGTGAGGAGTTCATAATTCTTTTTATCATAATTTATTCACTTTCATTAAAATGCAAGCAGCTAACTCAGCTCATAAAACAATTCAATATGTTGTTTTATGCTTCATTTCTCTGTGTAGTAGAAGTTCAAGCCATTCATTTTATAGTAAAATTGGACCTTTGGTTTGATTTATAAGCCTGTTAGATCATTATGAAGGGAGATAGTACTGATGACACCACATTTTGTAGATAGCCATATGGCAATAGCCTAGAAGCAAACTCCTTCAGTCATTGTCAACCTTATGGAAGGCCCTACATGAACCTCCCTCTGTATAATTATTGCTTTGCCAGATCCAAATCAACATTCTTTATCTCAAGCAGGAGAATAAATGCTTATTTGCAGATGAAAGTGGAAATCACTTCAGCCTTTCTTCTTTCTAGGAAGGAAAGTTGTTTAACGCAAACCTCAGAAAGCTGAGGGAAAGGGAAGAAATGGGAGCTTCTGGAAAAAGCTTGTGGATCTAAGGGAACCTGGAATGGATTAGGATAACAGAGTGAAATGTGGCTTGCCACTCAAGGTGAAGAGACATTTTAGTCTGATTGGTGGACCCATAAAAAGCTAAAAATATTTGGATTCAAATATGTACACTGATGCAAAAAATATTAAAAATTAATATTCACTTGAAACCAGAACTTTTTGTTTTTGTTTTAAAAAGTTAGAAAAAAAGACATGGCACATAAATTCATATATAATAATCTAACCACATATTAGTGAAATTACTACATGCACAAAGATGGAAAGATTCAGCCCTACCCACTATGAAGGAATAATTGGTAAAATTGACAGAACTTGCTGAGATGGACAAACCTTTGATTAGAGAAAAGGCTATATCTACATTTATTGGCAAGTGGAAACTTCTTATGGAATTTTTGCATAAAAATGAAAGTAATGAATTTGTGATTTATGGCTTTGATGTTTAGACAGGATCGATTATAGAAGACAATAATAACTTTAGAGAGAGAGGTTAAAATATAATTGTATTTATAACTGCTGTGAAAAATATTGGAAGCTACTTTGTATCTTTATATCTGCCATTTCTTTCTCCAGAAGTCAGTTCTAGAGGACTTCTGAAGAGGAATGGACTTCCAACTCTTTATCCTACTGTACGTACCCAAACTTGCAGTGCTAAAATAATGTTTTGTTCATGGCTCAGGCCCTCCCCTGAATGTTGCTGTATCAATATTTATTTTACAGCACTCTTTTTACTGGCAATGAGTTTTATTGTATGGTTTTATTTATGTTTTACCTTTGTTTTACTTTGCATACTGAGCAGGCTTATTTTAATTATAATAATCTAGAATCTAAAAATGAATAAATGAATACAGTTCAGCAGGATTTTTTTCCTTTGTATTCAGTCTGCCAAGGCCAATGAAAAGGGCAACCAAGGGAGCTGTGTATTTCTAATTTGTTTAGCAACTTTGCAAGGAAAGTCACATGTGGAGCAATAATGATAAAAGACAGCCAGGTAATAAACCATACTAGTAGAATGAAGAGGCAAAAATAAGAATTTGACATTCAGGAAACCCTTGGTTCAACCTGGCCTCTTTGAGGATCCTCCTTCCAGATCATGCATTTTTTTTTCAATTCATTCTGGATCTAAATGGGGAAAACCCACCTCTCATCAGACAAACTCCCATGACTTTTGATTAGGGGTGATTGCTGTTATTGGATTGCCATTTTGTCTATATAGCTAGCTGATAGCAATTTGCAGGGTCACTTCATTAAAAGCTTTTCTATTGTCTGTAATGGACTTATCTGTCTAAAAAGTCTATCCTAGTGTCCTTGGATCTCTGCCATGAGACATTCAGTCCCAGCATTAAACTGGGATAATGTGTGTTGAAGAAAATGTGATGATTTAGTTCAGAAAGGAGCAATAAAAATGATAAGCTCCATTTCTTTCTAAGCATCTTAAGTTTTTGTATAAATAAGTTAAAATGGAGGTGTTTTCCAGAACCTCATTATGAATTCCATGTGAAAGTAGAAGGGAAAATAATAATAAGGCAGATGTGCTTTGCTATATTTTAAGCTGTACTTTAAGATGTCTTCTTATCTATTCCTATCTTCAGCAGAGATCAGGAAGAGCTTCAAGGTATAAAATAAAGCTCAATACTCAGGTAACATTAATTTTTCTACTGATCCCATTACATTACATTGGAGGCTATAATTTTGATACATTCCTGAACCGGAGGTGTTGTATTCGTTTTGGCAGGGTTGCTTCAGAAATAGAAATGCATTATCATCCTCAAAAAGAATTCTATGATTTCACCAGAGAGTGGCCCTTGCTTGCCCTGTCTTGCGTCACCTGGGACCTTGTCATAAACTCTCAGAGGTTGCTTTCAAAACTGAACAAAAGCATTACTCTAACAATAGGCCTTTAAAATGAGAAAGGCAACTCTCTCACCATCATTTTGAGCCAAGAATTTCAGATGATAGAGAGGGAGAAAAACTGGATGAAAACCTTATACACACTATTGAAATCCTAGACACAGAGGAAGGACTAATAGCTGTCTGCCCTGTTTCTGCTGAATAAGATAAGAGTTTTACTGACCCCTCTGATGTATCACTATCCAGGGAGAAAAAATAAGAAGCTTTGAGTTAAAAGTGAAATGGATAGTAGATTTATGAATCTGGAAAGTGGTTTCTCTGAGATCTATGTAAATCTTAATAGTATGAAAATTCACATTCTTAAATTTGAGAAAGATTTTGAAGCATAAAAGAGAATTGTTATTTCTCATGAAACCGGAATTAAGGTTTTTTTGGGGGGGAGGGGAGAAATAACTGTAAACTCATTACAAATTTGTAAACTGAACTATTACAAGAACATACACAACTTTCCAAAAGTGATTTTAAAATAATAAATTTATTTCTGGGTGCAAAGCAGCAGAACACTTTTTAATTTACGGTACATGAAAGAATGTTTTCATGAAATCTCATGTTTCACTGATTTTAAACCTGCGATACTGAAAGATTAAAGATTAAAAGCAAGAGGCAATTATGGTGACCTTCCCCTATAATTATCAGTTTTTGAAATCTAGTATCAAAGACTACCTTTAGTAAGGTTCAAGAGAAGCTACGAAATCCAACATTTCACGGAAGTAAAATAATGATATACCGAAATCTTCTTTCTCAAGTGCTAAATTTAGGAAAAAAGATTGATTTGGCATGCACATTATCAGGATACAATCTTCTATTTTGTTTGGTCATGTTTGCTTTTGAAGAAAGGTTTGAAAAAATTATAAACTTATTTACAGAACGAGATCCAGGAATTCTTATAATTCTGTGCTTATCAGATAAGTAATAATATTTTCTTATCCTATTTTTGTTTTCTTTAGTTATCACTGCCACCCAATAAAGTACTATATTTTATCCCTAGGGTTGGAGACAAGAAAATGTGCATCTGTGGGGGAGAGATAACCTAAGCGTAGAAGTCTCCTCCCCTCCCTCCCTCTCTTCTCCTCTAGATGTATTTTCTTTTTTTAATAACTTTTTTCATTTTTTAATATTTTAGCCACAGTCCTTATGTAAATGCTTTCTCATTATGTATCTGATACTTATTAAGATTACAACATTGTAGGCTGTCTGTAATGCTAGAAAATTAACCTTAAGAGGTATTTTATATACATGAATTAATCAGGTGGAACATAAATAAATACCTTTTAACAAAAGGTTGGAATGGAGAATAAGGATAAATTTGTAATAAAAAAATTACAGCCAGATATTAAGTTGCAAGAAATATATATTTTACCTAATGAACAACTTTTTTCTTAAGAAAAAGAAGCTGATTGAAAAAGCCCATGTATTAGTGGGTGCTCAAATAAAACACATATGGAATAATATTTAATAGCAATTCTAAGATGATGTGAACGTAATCAGTGTGCCAAGACACTTTTTTCCTTGATGATAAAGATAGCTACGATCACTACTGTTCTGATTAAATTTTATGGTCCTACCAAGATTGATCTTGATTGTTTATGTGCTATCCACTTTGTAGCTGGTCATCCTCTTCCTCTCTTTTCTTCCATCCCACCAAAAGTACTCTGAAGTTTTTCTAAATGATATTCTGCATACTATCAACATGTAATTTGTGCTAGTGATTTTAACTTAATCAAGAGCTTCAGCTAGATAGCTAAAGTTGAACCAAAGTCATTTCAAAATTTGAAGATATTGTAAAACAAGTGAAAATTTGCCTGGTTTACCCTCATAGCTATGACACATCTTCAGCTTGAGGGCTTCAGTTTATTAATAAATAATTTGTAAGCTATGACTTAACTTTAGCTAGAGCTATTGGCTGATTTGTACATTTGCCTGCCACAAGTAACATTTCTTTAACATGTATCAGTAAAGTTAGAGGGGTCAACCAAACATTCCATAGATTGACCACAATTTTTTCCTATATATACTAACCGACAACTTGTGTCACCTGGCTAACATACTTTGTGAGCAAACCCATTACTGCTTCATCATTATTATGATGTGATATTTAGCTTAAGCAGTGGTTAGAGGCATCTGGACAAGGATCCTGAGGTAAGCAAAATTTATCATTAGCACAGTAAAAAAAAACATACCCAGAGATCATCAACTTATATGATAATGAAGTACAATTAAACAATAAATGGAGTATTATGGAATGGTTTTGTTTTGTGTACCTCTGCAACTGTCATGAAACTTTGTAACTAAGCAGCAATTCTCTTTCGTTTTGGTAAATTGTATAAGAATGATTGTGCTTGAATTTTGGTGTGCTCCTTGGATTAAAATCCAGAGGCTTTCTTTTTTGCTTCTGTACAGAAATAAAAGAGTTTTGTTTTTCTTCGATCTTGTTATGGACATTGACTTCTTCACACTGGGTTTCCATACCTAGTTAGCAGTGGTGGGATTCAAGTAATTTAACAACCGGTTCTCTGCCCTAATGATTTCTTCCAACAACCAGTTTGCCAAACTGCTCAGAAAGTTAACAACCGGTTTTCCTGAAGTGGTGCGAACTGGCTGAATCCCACCACTGCTAGTTAGCCTTCTAACCAACAGTACTACAAATATAAAATTGGAATTAACTATGTAGACATTTTTTTAAAAAATAACAAAATAAGTTGTTGGAAGGCACCTTGGAGGTGCACATCAAATTTGGATTATATTTACTCTACTATATCTGATACTATATGATTAATTTCTACTGCATTTATGGACTAATAAGCCCCACTGCAATTAAAGGCCACATTGCAGTGACTCTCATTCTGAAAATTAAAAACTATAAATTACTGGAATACCTCTTCTACAAAAAGTAAATGAACTTTTCAAAAGTAGGTAGAAAATCTATCAATAAAAATGCTTTAGAATGTGTCTAGGCATTTATTTCAGGATCCACTATTACTATAACATATGAATAATATCATGTATTTATACTGCAATTAATTTGGGACTGAAATATTCATACCGTGTTTTCCCGAAAATAAGACCCTGTCTCATATTTTTTTGAACCCTGAAATAAGCGCTTGACCTTATTGCCATGCACTCAAAAGCCCAATTGGGCTTATTATCAGGGGATGTCTTATTTTGGGGGAAACAGGGTAAGAAATGGAATATTTTTTCAAATGCATTAACCAAAATTATTGGAGAGAAGGCTAGTCTCACCAGTTAAAATCACAAAACAACAAAATCTTATATTTGAATTCAGGTCAGCAACAGTCAGTTATATACCTAGACAGAGCTTAATCATTAGCTTTTTATTTTTTTATAATATAATAATTCAGTTACATGAATTAGAGATTCTGTGTCTGAACAGCAAATTATTAATTTCTTTATTTAACTGAAGGAGTTAAATATATAAACATGTTAAATTATATTCCTAAAATATAGAATTTGTCATTTTATGTAAAGTTATGGTTCTATTGAGCCTGGGGCCTGGCTAATCTCATGTAAATAAAAATAAATTTATCCTTTTGATATCAAAAGAATGGATTCAGGATATGAGTCTGTTATCTATTTTTGAAAAGCCTTTATCTTCTAAAAATGAGAAGCTGAAGCAGTGATCTAGAAATGTAATGATGCTTAAGGACTAAATTAATTCTGTGTTAATACTACATGGATTTTATATCGATCTTTTTAAAACTTTAACTATACTCCCTTCTCTTCCATCCTTTTTGGATTTAGTTTATTGCAACCCACCACCAATGTATGAAGATTCTTTTCTCACTATGTAATCAATACTGTATTTTTTCCTGTTGATGTTGCAGTTGTTTGTATTCCACTATTAAAAATATTTTTTTTTAAAAAAATAAAAAATGGGTGCAAACTTGACAGATTGAAGCAGGGTGAGTCACTCGATTACTGGCCTGCAAGAAAACATTGATTTGCTGTCAGTTCTTTTTACACAGTTATTGACGAGAAAGTTATGCACTTAAAGAATAAAAAACAAAGTATGTATTGTCATCGTTACGTACAAGAAGCAGGGATAGTTTGCAAAGATTAAAATATGGAAAGGTATAATGACTGATGTTAGTGTAAATTAGTTAGATTACTGTTTACCTTCAATTTATTTTTGTTCATTACCTATTAATCCTTTTCCAGACTTTATATAATATTGTTTACCAAAATGGGAAATGTTCTATGAGACTTTAGACTTGAAAGTGTGTTAATAGCATGCCTCACTACTAGAATCTAGACAATGAAAGATAATCTCTGGTGTTTGGAATCTCACACTGTGCTAAGGCACAAAATGATTTTTTCACCTTTGGATTCACATTATACACATTTCTAGGCATTGTAATTTATAAAAGGTGTATCATGACATAGTAAAACCTTATATCCCAAAACTGTATTTAGCTCACTAACCATGGGTTATCTTTGAATACAATTGTTGAAAAATACATCACTACACCAAAGGCTGTATCATTTAGTATGATATACTAAATTTAAAGTTAACAGAGTCAGTGGCCTTTCTTTTACCAGTAGCAATAGGGATCCCTGCAAAATCTCATGCTTTTGTCAAATGACATAAGCAGTATCGTGTCAGTGCATTTCAAACCCCATGCACAATGTGCATATAAGAAGTGCAGAGTTAGTGATCCATGCCTTATTTTGCATTTGCTTGATCAATTCTACTTGAATAAGTAGAAAGCAGCATGGCTTTCATTGTTAAATTCTTAAAATGATTCTTTTAAAGAAGTGAATGACCTTAGATTGGCAGAGTTATTTCTGACATAGGATGAGTGGAGAACTCTTATGAAACACTTGGACACACTCTGCAGGAGACTTTTCAATGACCTTAGCTTGGCAGTGTTTAACAATTTATATATCCTGACAGTATTGAAATGTGTAAATTACTTGCAGATTCTTGATAAAAGATCTTTTGCAATATTCCCAAAAAAAAAAAAAAAAAAAAGGATTGAGTCCAAGATTTAAAGAAGTACAGAGATTAAGGTTTTATGCTGATTTTCTTGGAAATTAGTTCTACAAATACTATGTCACATTGCCCCTCCCACTTCTTCCCAGACACTCCAAACACTGATAGAGATTATCTCATTTCCATCCTTTCTAATGGGAAATAATATTTTTCTCAGATAATATATGAATTTATTTAACAAAAGGTATGCTTAGGATTCAGATACTTTTCCACTTGAATGGAAAAGTCCCTGTTTTAATTAAAAATCAAATTGATAACTACAATTTTATTGTCCCTCCCTTCCTTCCTTCCTTCCTTCCTTCCTTCCTTCCTTCCTTCCTTCCTTCCTTCCTTCTTCCCTCCCTCCCTCCCTCCCTCCCCTCCAGTGGTGGGATTCAAATAATTTAACAACCGGTTCTCTGCCCTAATGATTTCTTCCAACAACCAGTTCACCAAACTGCTCAGAAAGTTAACAACCGGTTCTCCCGAAGTGGTGCGAACTGGCTGAATCCCACCACTGCTCCCCTCCCTCCCTCACTCCTGCCTCCCTGGTCTAGTCTTTTGAAACCTCATAATGTTGCTGTGTGTAATAATTCTATTTGGATTTTCTCTCTCTGTATGTGTGTTAGGGTTTGGATTTTTGGTTCTGAGACATGCAGGGGCGGGTTTCAAAACACATTGCTACCAGTTCGCTTGTGGGTGGGCACTCATGGGCGTGCGTGCGTGACACTTCTGTGCATCCACCAAAGCGTCCTGGTGGAGTCTCCCGCCGCCACCGCTACCAGTTCACCCGATCTGGTAGCAACCCACCATTTGAAGCAAGTATCTGTTTTCTACCCTGCAAAAAAATCTCATGCACAAAGAGACTAAGTGACTTCCTATGCCTCATACAATCATTCAAATAAACATTTGAAATAGAAAGAAAGATTTCTTACAGAGGTTGAGACTATCATTGCAATGCAAGCTTTTAAAACGTTCTTTTTTTAACTAAGTTGTCAGGGGTCCATGTTGAATATCAACATATGTAAATATAATTCCTATATTTATCTGATCTTATAAATAGTTTTTGAACTTTAACAATCTTAAAAAATATAGAACTAAAAACTCTCCTGCCAAAATTTACAAGCAGTATAAAGTTTATGTAAAATCCAAATAATCAATTTAGGATTCTTTAGGATTAAAGTTTTGCATCCTTTTTAAAACTGTCTTAAATTTATTCCCCTTTGTTGATGAAATTAATTGTGAATATGTTAATTTGCATTTATAAAATTAAAAACCAAGCAGAATAGTACAACACAGTACAAAACCAAACCAGCAGATGTTCGTGCCTGGCATTTGGTGCTAAAGATAAGAAGTCTGTCAGTGAAAAAAATAAGTGCCAAACTGGATTCTGCATAACCATGGTTAAATGCACAGCTTCAAACCCAGACTTTAATGGGCTTAATATGAATGGATGGATTAATCCATCGATATTGCTTTTCCCGCTTCAAATCCATTTTGAAGCTCAAATTCTTTTCGTCCCTTTTATGAATAAATGTGCAATTTTTATAAATTCTTATGAAATGCTTATTTTTATTCACTGTGGAGATTCTCTATCTATTTGTGTATACATCTATCCAAGAGAACAACTGCTTATTAGTCATAGGCAGAAGTTTCAAATAAGGCTAAATCGATGTACCGTTGATTTTCGGGTATTAGCTTTTTTATCGCTTTTTAAAGTGCAACATATTTTGCTTTTAAATATTAGGCTTTTAATGCCTGTGGAAAGCCACAGAGAGGAACCTGGAGCAAATATAAAGAAAGAGTTAAAAACCCAAAAGCATGTGTTAAGCCCAGGAAACAGAAAAGAATTGAGAAAGAATCTGAGACTATCTCAATATTAATTTATAGGGATATAACAGGGAGAGGTGGGGAAAACACAGTCAATCATTTGAGATTCTGTCCTTACAGCATAACCCATATAAATAAAATATAATTCCTGTCAAACTCATGGAGTTTTTTTCCTTCCATGGTCTACCTCAAAGGACAAAATCAATAATGAAAACCTGATTTTTCAGTTCTCAATCTTTGAACTGTATAAAGAGGAAGAAAATATTAATTCCACTTGCTAATTTGCTGTTAAATATTTAAAAACCTGTATAAATATATTATTATTATTATTATTTTGATATCATGGAAACGTAACCCATTTTAATGTATTGTCCTATGCCCTAGCTTCACAATCCAGAAAGCATGCCCAGGTAGTGGACAGTGGGATGAGATATGCAGGTGGCTGTGATATAGCAGGCCATACTTTCATAGACAAACAGTCTCAACGGTCACTAAATGAACTGCTTCAAGTCAAAGACCACTTGTACTTCCACATATCTGCTAAGAAAAGTCATGGAAAACAACAACAAAAACATCACCCCAGTGAAAGATAAGAGATTAAGATCTGAAAATTATCATTTTGCTACTGAGGAAGAACACAGATCTTTGTAAAATAAATTTAGGCAGTCTAACATGGCTGGAAAAATGCCTTCAGGAATTTCATTTGCTGATTAGCCAAAAATAAAAGCTCAGAGTTTGTTGAAAGCATTTAGAGTAGGGACATGAAATATCCACAGTTTGAGCTAAGGAAAGTTGGATATTGTTAAAATGGAAATGACACAGCCTAGTACAGAAGTTTTATGAGTGAATGAACTAAAATGGACAGAAATGGGACATTTTCAATGAAACAACTTCAAAATTTTCTATTCTGTAAATGAAACTCACAGAAAAAAATGCAGTAGTAATGTTTTCCATCCCAATACACATTGCTGTATGGGAAAAAGGAATGTTGTATGAGCCATGGTGGCGCAGTGGTTAGAATGCAGTACTGCAGGCTACTTCTGTTGACTGCCGGCTGCCAGCAGTTCAGCAGTTCAGCAATTCGAATCTCACTGGCTCAAGGTTGATTCAGCCTTCCATCCTTCCAAGATTGGTAAAATGAGGACCCAAATTGTTGGGGGAAATATGCTGACTCTGTAAACCACTTAGAGAGTTCTATAAAGCACTGTGAAGCAGTATAGAAGTCAAAGTGCTGTTGCTATTTATATATAAGACAGTAGCAATAGCATTTAGGCTTATATACTGTCCCATAGCACTTTACAGCACTCTCTGCACGGTTTAGAAAGTAAGCATTATTTGCATATTGCCCCCAACAATCTAGGTTCTCATTTTACTGACCTTGGAAGGATGGAAAGCTATGTCAACCTTGAGCCTTGTCAGGATGAAACTCCAGGCTGTGGAGCAGAGTTTGCCTGAAGTACTGCACTTAACCATTGCACCACCAATAGTCCTAATACCACATGCTAAGATACTGCTGAAAATTCCGAAGAACAGGTTAGAGCTCTATATTGATAGAGGGACGGCAACTGAACAAGCAGGGTTTAGAAAAAGCAAAATAAAAAAAATAAAATAAAAAAAATACTATTATGTGGATTGAAAACATCATAAAAATATAAAAAGAGCTCTACTTTTATTTATAAACTACTCCAAAGCTTTTGATTATTTAAGACTTTGGAAGTCTCTCAAAACAATGAGCATATCCCAGCATCTGATTTATTTGATAAGTAATTTCTACAATAATCAAGAATATGGAAACATGAACAGTTTAGCATTAGAAAAGGAATCAGCCAGGACTGCATCTGTCACCATATCTGTTCTATCTAGACAATGTGTACATCATATGAACTGTAGGTCTGGGAGAAAACCTAAAGATTGGGGTCATAAAGAACGTCAACAATCTGAGAAATGCAAGCAACACTATTTTGGATAGAGAAACTAAAGAAACCTGATACAATCATTATAAAAGGCAAGGCTTTCCTTGACTGTCAAGAAAATTATAATTGAGTCTATTTAAAATAAATAATGAGATAACAGACAAGGTTGACAATTAAAATTTCTAGACTCTCAGAACTGATAAAAATGGTGGGTGTGCAAAAAGGATTCAAAGAATAACAATGAGTAAAATAAAAAGCATTTAGGTGCCTAGACAGATTCATGAAAAACTGAAGTTAAGGTATTCAATCAAGACAAAAGCTAGAATGTTCAGCTCAGTGTTATTGATGCAAAGGATGGCACCTGTGACAATGAGGAAAAGGTTGATTCCTTTGAGCTAGAGTACTTAAAGGTTAGCCAACTCTTCAGTAGCAGAGGAAATCAAGCTATCAAGAGGAAATCAAGGTCCCATGGAAGCAGGGATCATGAAGCAGAAACTATAGTACTTTAACACATCATGAGAGTTGAAGCATCTATAGAAAATATTATAATGTTGAGCTTAGTGAACAGAAGGAGAAGAGGTCAATGCTGAATATAGCTGGTAGACAGAATACTTAAAGCAACAAAAATGTACCTGCAAGAATTGAATAATGCAATGAGAGACAGGATAGGTTGAATAGTTTTATCCACAGAATCAATAGCAGCTGGTTACAACTCAACAAGGCATGACAACAATCGTTGATATATTTCTAATTAGTATTAATTTTAGTGTTTACTTTTTTCTTTTCTTTTGCCCCCTTCTTTGTAGATTATATTGTTAGATTTTTTCCCCCAGCAGATAAGAATTTTAAATAAAATTTGTAATTTTTGTTCCCAAGTGTTATTATTGAATTAACACATATACAAATAAATTAAAAAAGATTATTAAATAGGATAAAATATTGTCTTGATCCACTGCCAATGACAAACAGGATAAAATGTTGTCTTGATCCACTAACAGGAACACTTCTAATGATACCTACTCCTTACTTAATCAAAAGCACAATTCATCATGTAATGTGACAATCCTCATATTTACTATACATATAATATTTAGCATTGGGTTTGATCAACAAGGATAAACATGTAAATAAAAAATGAAGTAAAATAAGTGCAAAATAATATGTAATAAAATGAGTACTGTGTTTGGTATGGTGCATTTTCGATCTATTTTTAGATCTGTGCTTTTACTTTTTAAGTGCTTCAAGCATGTTCATGACCTAACTCTTTTAAAAGTGTGTGCATATTTAAAAATCCATTAAGCCCCACAATTTTCACTTTCATAAAAGTTTGAGCTTTGGCTTATTATATCCTCTCATGTTTGAGACATATGGTGCACTTGATTCATGTGAAGTTTTTGTGAATGGCAAAACCCTTTCCCACCACAAAAAATGAGTATTCTTCCAAATGATTCTTTTTGAAATGCAATCATTTTCATTATGCAATACATAAACCAAATAGATATGCATGTTTTTGATGAAGCCATTTCTTCCAATATGTTTTTTTGAGTTTTGGAATAAATGAATGTACTACTCTTAGCTTCTAAAGACTCATCAACATCCACCTAAATTACAACATGAACATCCTCCAAAAACTATTTCTTTAATGTCATGTCCATATCACATTGTTGAGGCAGCTTAAATTCATTTCTAACATTTCAGTCTGCAGTAATGTTTTCTATATTCTTCTACCAAAGATTTGGCCATTCATATGATCTAGCACACTTAATCAAAAAGGTATTGTTAATGCAATCAGGAATAGGAGGTGTACAATATCTATTGTTTAGACCAGGGATGTCAAACTGGCAGCCTGCAGGCCGGATGTATCACACATAGGCCATGCCCACCCCAGCTCCGCAAAGTGGAAAAACATCACAAAACAAATAGATATGCATGTTTTTGATGAAGCCATTTCTTCCAATATGTTTTTTTGAGTTTTTGAATAAATGAATGTACTACTCTTAGCTTCTTAAGACAAAACAACAACGTGATGCTGCGAGTTTGATACCCATGGTATCAAACCCAGTACTCTAGACTACTGAAGACATACTAAAGACCTCTGGTGGCATTTTAGCTTAGACTATAAAAGTGTCAGCCCTTAGGGGCAGCCAGGCCAAGAAATAATCTCTACAGAAGACTAAAAACTATCTTTATTTGATTTTGTTATAGTAACATAAATATGAAAGTCTGATTATACTGCCCTTCTTTCCTCTTTTATATTCATGTACATTAGGGGGTGTTGGTCAAAGATGTTTTTGTATATCCTTCTCCATCATTTATACTCAAACCATAGTTCTATCATTGTAGCTTTGGTAAAGGATCTTACCTATTTCCATCAACGTCATCTTCTTTAAACTTTACAAAAAGTGTCCAAATGCCTAGTTATCATTGAAGGCTCAGCCTAACCATCATTTTCTGATGGTCATTTGTCAAATCTTTTGCCTTATGGTCATGGGTTTAGCACTCTTTCAAAAGTATGTAGCCCTGTATTTAAAAAATGGGACTAGAATTAAGCTGCTGCACTTGCAATCATTTCAAATCAGGAAACAGGGCTAGGTTCTAATGCTGTGAGTAACAGGTTCTCTCATCACTGAATATATTATAACTTTTCTTCTGGTTCTGTCAACAAGATATTTCACACGACCATATTTATTTTGTTTTTGTTATCTGTGGAGAGTATTTGCTATTTTGCTTGCTGCATTTTGGCTTCACAATAACAGCATGGGCTTGTTATCAACAATGCCATATCCTTGAAACATTAGTTGATGCTACAATTCGTTTATTATCTTAGAACCATGATGTCGAACCAATTGCACATGTGCTAGAGCTGGCATGTAGAGCCCTCTCTGTGGGCACACGTGCCATTGCCAGCTGCTCTTCTGGTTTCCGGTGCTGGTCTTTGTGGGTGCCGGAGTGCCGGAAAATGGCCTGAAAACAGCCCAAAATGGTCTAAAATGCCCAAAAAACAGTCCATTTTTGGGCTGTCTTTTGGGCCATTTTCAGGCCATTTTTGGCCCTGAAAATGGCCTGAAAAATGGCCTGAAAATGGCCTGAAAACAGACAAAACCAGCCTGAAAACAGCCTGAAAAATGGCCATGAAAACAGCCCAAAAATGGCATGAAAATGGCCAAAAATGGCCAAAAAACAGGCATGTTTGTGCTGGCCAGGACGTCTTTGGGTTTCCGGTGCTCCAGCACACACATATACACACACATCCATGCACATTCTGGTTTGGGCACTCGGTGCCGAAAAGGTTCGCTATCACTGTCTTAGAGGTGTGTAAGATCTTTGATTAGAAATAGACCAAGTTGAACACTTTTGTAGCCGAGTTTTTAGTCCAACAATTTTACCCGTGTCTAAAATGCATTCAATTCACTTGCTTATACTCAACAATCCCTGCCACACCCTACATTAGGAACACTGAGCGGTAGTTATTTTCCTGGCAGGAAATACTTAACAGGAAGACAAACAAATCTGAGTGGATCCACCAATCATTTTAATTTGCTCTCCATTAACTTAAGATAGAGCCAGTTGTTGGTCTCTTCATTGTAGCAGAATAGATGCAGCAATAGGAAAGCAATTTTTCTCTGCCTCAAGGATTGATGCATAATTCTCTAAAGTAGCTCTACCCTAACTGATAATTAAGGCAACAACCAATGATGTATTGCAATATACATGGTTTGAATCCTCAGAGGAGGAATAAAGAGAAATTATCTCAGAGCTACTTCTATAATGTAATCAACAAACAGTTCAGCACAATTGCTAGTTTAAGATTATTTAAACTATTCAGATCACATAACTTCTTACTTAATAATTCCAGATCTAAACATTAAATGTCTAAAATGCCGATATGTTTAATAGTTAGCAAATGTTTAATTTCTGCTTTCTAAAATAAGTGAGAAAAGTATATTTATAACATAACATTAGTAACATTGGCAAATATGAATATCAACTATACAGATTTCTATAATGTTCTGGGGAGTTTATGTTTTAAAGTAAGTGGATATAGCATTGCAATATAGATAATAAAGATCTGAATTCATAATAAAATAAGTGTGCATTTTACACTTTCAGCACCAACTATACTGGTTGGACTGGTTAAAGATTTGTTGAATTTTGACTCTCTTTGGAAGTGATTAAAGGTTAAAGGTTAAAAGTTTAAAAAATTGAAGGATCACTACTAACATGATAATTTTGGTTATATATTTATATACTACTAACATTCTCATGTCTGTAACCTTTAAAGACGCAAAACGGTACATAATAGGACAGCATGTTTTCTTTTTTAAAAAAATAATATTTATTAAATTTCCAAAGATTAAAGTACATAGTACAAAAAGAAACATAATACACACAAAAAAGAAGAAAACACACACACACACACACACACACACACACACAAAATAAAAAATATAAACAACCAAAAACAAACATATCAAAATTTCAATACTAATAACATTTTTTTCTGAATCGGTATTTCTAACCTATTTAACCCATTTACACAAATTCTATTTCTAAATATCTCTATCTTAAACTTACATCTTTATTTAAATTATCTTGATTTCTATTTACACTTCAATCTCATAACAAAAATATCCCTTAAATTTTATGTTTACTCTCCAGCCAGGAATACCATTTATTCCATATTAAATAGTACTCAGTGTCCTCCCTCTCCTTCATTTCCATAGATAATCTGCACATTCGTATATTTTTTTAATTATGATTTTATCTGGAGAGGTGCCTGGTTGTTTCCAATTTTGTGCTTTCACAATCCTAGTATGTGTAATATGATATATTGTATACTTTTCTGCATTTTCCCTTCCAGAATACACAGGAAAACCAGTTCTGGCTTTCTTTCTATCTTCTGCCCTTTTATTTCATCCAACCATTTTTTAATCTTGCCCCAAAATTTCCTAATCTTAGGACAGGTCCACCACATGTGGTAGAATGTCCCTTGTTTGTGTCCACACCTCCAACAATTTGGAGACCTATTCAAGAACATCCTGGCCAATCTCACTGGTGGCAAATGCCATTGGTAGAACATTTTGTAAAGATTTTCTTTATAAGCAGCTGGACAGCAAGTTTTCAAGCAGGGTATCTCAGATGGGTTACATTGCAGAATTCTGGGACCCTTGACTCCTAAGGGAATAAAATTTGAGAAAGTTGTAGCTGCTGGGCTACTGTGGTTTCCCTGCTGCCACAGTCAGGTGCAGTCAGGTGATCCTCATTTTCAACATTTTCTGGCAGCTTTCCTCAAGTTTGTGGGAACACAAGGGAGGGAAGGCAGAGTAAACAAGAAGAAAGAAGAAGGGAGGGAAGAAAGGAGGAAGTAAAGAAGGAAGGAAGGCTTCAAATGCTCTCTACGAACTTTCCTCAATTAAATGGTGAAGCCAACAGGAACTTGGAAATTAATCCCAAACCCACTGATTTTTTTTACCTTCCCATGTTCATTCTACTTCTCTGTTTATCTCTGAAATATTTTGGAAACAATGACTCAAGGGCACAAATGGTCTATATAACACAAATAGACAAATATTCCTTACACACTCTTTGAGAATCTCTACTTTCTATTCCAGTATTTATGTAGCTCATCAAAAGACCCAGGAAATGAATGTTCCTAATAAAGGAGAATATTTGTGGCTCAGGATTGAAATGAGAGTCCTTAGTGCTCTCTGAGCTTAATTGTTTTCTTGCAGACATTTAATTACCGAAACTAGGTAACATGGTCAGTGCTAGTCTGATGCTGTTACCTAGTTTCAGTAATGAAAGCAAAACCTGTCCAATGAATATTAAAAATTGAATACAATTATTGCATATGAAACAAAAGATATATTTCATGCTTTTAAGAACTCATTTGAAGGTCTTCCAGAATTAAATGTTCTAAAGTTCTATCATTTATAAAAAAAATCTACCTTTTGTATCCTAGGCAATGTATAATTTTATTAGACAAAAAAGAGGACGAAATAGGGTAGAGAAACAAAGAGGATTTCTTTTCCGTCTCTGAAAAACATTTCTTTCTGCTTTTGTTAGTAATTTCATATGCAAAAGATTACTTACGTAGTAAGCTATTGTAGTTTATTTTCATGGACTGGATATTTTTTTTTCTCCTTTAAACAAAATTTCCGGCATTTGGCAGACTGCCACTGAATTTTATTACTTTAACCTAACCAATAAATTGGCTATGGTTCAAGATGGAACAGCTAAAATGATAGATATATAGAGGGATACACTAAAAGAAACAGACATGTTTAGTCTAAAAAAGTTAGTTACCACAACAAAGGGTAGACATAAAAAAGGAGTCTATGTGTTTCATTTACATAAAGAGTGAAACAGATTGGAAATCTACTTCATTCTATTGCTCATTTTGTCAGATTGAATTCTAGGTCTAGATTTCTTTTGAGGATTAAAAAGTAAATAAATATTCAGACAGGATAGAATAGACAAAAGATTGCATTTACTATTAAAATGCATGAGGTATTTTTCTTCCCCCAGCTTGTTTGTATTTTTAAAAGCCTGGGGTGTTTATAGTAGCACTGGACATTTTGCACAAAAAGAAACATTTCATTGTGTTTCTGGAAAGGATTGTATAATCACAAAATGGCACTTCATCACATAGGGAATGGTGGTTAAGAAGAATTTTCTCTGAAAGCATCTGACACTGTTGAATGTGCCTCAAGCTTTCAAAAGTTTAAACAAACTGGAAGGTTTTTAAAAGGCTATATTTTAGCATTAAACATATGCTTTTAAAAGATACCTATAATCTCCACCTTGAGGGAAGAGTGAATGCTAACTGGATTTTACCTTGCCTCCATCTTTCCATGCTGAAGATAAATCAAATCACTTCAAATCTGGTGTTTGAGAAATTTATTGAAAAATTTGTTAGTTATTTCCAGGATCCCATCCAATGCAAATTTTGCATTGTCTCAAATACATCACTAAATATTGATCACATGTGTGTATGATATGTAGTCATCTGTTACTTTAAGAAAGATATATGTTACCAATAATCAATAACCCTTGATGACTTCTGAAGTAATTATAAACCAGAGCAAAATTCAATCCATCAATTTAAACTTCAGAACTCAACAGCATAAGAAAGGTATTAAAGTAGCAAGAAATTTGAAGAATCAGCACTAAAATATATAAGCTTCCAGATGTTGCATTTACATTGTGGACAAAAGAAAACAAGAAAGCAATCCTTGCTATTCATTTACTACACTATACTTTGCAAATATAGCAGCCTCTCTCACCCAAAGTGACTCTTTGCAAAACACAAAAAAAATATATATATTCCATTTTTTGTAAAAGGAGCTGTGTTGTTGACACATATAGTGTTCCCTTCTATAATGGCATTCATTATATAAATAATATTTTCTTTTATAAAACTTAGTGGGAGGATTTTATTAATTAAATGTATCTCTACATCCAAATATCTAGAGTAAAATACCATGTTGTGCGGGCTCCCTTCAGCACTCTTGATCACTCTGGCCAGATGCCCAAAGGCTCATGATAATTCAAGCTGTAATATAGAAACATTTTCTTCCCCCAGTGATAGCAAATAAGCCAGTATTTGTTTACTTTGCATGGATGATTCTGTCACCTTTTCCTTGACACACATTGGTCAGAGTTTACAAATGTTAGATACTTATTATAGGGAAGAAAAATTAGAAATTAATTACAGTAAATTGTAGTGAAAAGAAGTACAACAAAAGTCCTTGTTTTCACAAAATGAAATGTCTAATGTCTCCCTAAATGGAAAATCAACAGCAATCAGATTGAGCAAATTTAAAGGTCCTTATACTTAGGAATTGTTTTTCAATCCTTTAATGCTTGGAAAAAGAAGAAGAAAGAAAACTATTTTATCTCATGAAAAAAATACTTATACAATAATTAGATTTTCTAACTACTATGGAAACAATTATATTCCCATTACAGTCATCTTTCAATGTCAAAGCGATGAAGCTAATATTATACCTAGAAAATATTTTGAGGAATTCAGTCCATGTTCTTTGGAAGACTGCTTTGTTTCTCTCACTGCACTTCAAATGCAACCTTAAGGCTGAAGGGAGGTTGCAGATCTACAGAATTTGCCTGAAGATTTTCCAATTAACATACTGGTAAAAATAACTTCGGGGGAGAGATCTTTGCCCCATTTAATCCTTGTCAAAAAGCATAACTTCACACTTGGCCTATTGTGGATTCTCTGTTCAAACACTGATAATACCAGGATCTGAATGGACCTCATAAGAGATCAAACACGATAGTTTGGAACTAAACTTAGAGGAGGACCCAAGGATAATTACTCACCATTGTAACATTGACTTTTGGAACAGGCTTTTTAAAACTCCTAATTATTTTTACCAAGTTCTTTATGTCCCCCAGGGAAGAAGTTTTATTCTTACCAGAGCACTATGTAATGGAGATATTCCCTTCCAGGTCTATGGAAGATATCATTGAATTAACATTATGTATTCTTCTGACCTATCCATTGTACCACACATTTCTCTGTGTTAATATCGCCCCACTTGTAAGTGGCTTCAAATGCACCATGCAAGAGAGTACAATTTTTCCACTAGCAGATAAAGGCTTAGAAACCTCAAACAAGGTACTAAAATGCTGTTCAGTCATAACTAATATGAGGAAACTTTAAATATAATTAATCTTTAATAGCTTGACAATTTTCCATGTAAAATATTTAACTATTTTCTGCTTTAACAGTTAGTTTGTTAATGTTTGTAATTTGTTTTACATAGAAGGTTAATCATAGAAATAAAATTTTGATTTTGATATTTTATCAGAATAGAATAGAATAGAATAGAATAGAATAGAATAGAATAGAATAGAATAGAATAGAATAGAAGAGAATTCTTTATTGGCCAAATGTGATTGGACACACAAGGAATTTGTCTTGGTGCATATACTCTCAGTGTACATAAAAGAAAAGATACATTCGTCAAAAATCATAAGCTACAACACTTAATTATAGTCATAGGGAACAAATAAGCAATCAAATCATATTAGGAAACAGCCAATATAAATCAAATAAATATAAGTCATAAGTGGGAGGAGATGGGTGATAGAAACGATGAGAAGATTAATAATAACGCAGACTTAATAACTAGTTTTACAGTGTTGAGGGAATTATTTGTTTAGCAGAGTGATGGCATTCGGGAAAAAACTGTTCTTGTGTCTAGTTGTTCTGGTGTGCAGTGCTCTATAGTGTCATTTTGAGGGTAGGAGTTGAAACAGTTTATGTCCAGGATGTGAGGGGTCTGTAAAAATTTTCACATCCCTCTTTTTGACTCATGCACTATACAGGTCCTCAATGGAAGGCAGGTTGGTAATAATTGTTTTTTCTGCAGTTCTAATTATCCTCTGAAGTCTGTGACTATTTTGTTGGGTTGCAGAACCAAACCAGAGAGTTATAGAGGTGCAGATAACAGACTCAATAATTCCTCTGTAGAACTGGATCAGCAGCTCCTTGGGCAGTTTGAGCTTTCTGAGTGGGCACAGAAAGAACATTCTTTGTTGTGCTTTTTTGATGATGTTTTTGATGTTAGGTGTTCATTTTAGGTCTTGAGATATGATAGAACCTAGAAATTTGAAGGTCTCTACTGTTGATACTGTGTTGTCTAGTATTGTAAGAGGTGGTAGTATGGGAAGATTTGTCCTAAAGTCCACCACAATTTCCACGGTTTTGAGTGTGTTCAATTCCAGATTGTTCTGGTCGTACTATGAGGCTAGTTGTTCAAACTCCTGTCTGTATGCAGATTCAACATTGTCTCGAATGAGACCTTCTATGGTTCTAAAATATTAATTTATTTGATCCAAAAATGTGTAATTTCATAGGCAAGGCAAATAATAATTTTTATTACTATAAAACAAAAAAAAATGATAAGCATTAATAACTATAGTTACAGAGATATACTGATCTAGAAAAACTTCAATAATATTCTTTGTGTATAACAATATTACAATTAGCAATGATATAAACTGATGCAGATGACACAATATGCCAATTGCATAATGACACTACTATACAAATATCAAAATGATATAATTTCTATAATTTGCATAATTATATCATTACATAAATAATTTACAGGTCAACAGAATGTGGGGTGTTCCTCAAAGCTTCACTGTTATTGTGTATCTGTCTCACACACATTAAATTTTATATTGAGCTCATTCAGCTTAATCAATTCAAAATCTATTATACTTTTGAAAAAAATAAATCATGGAAACCCAATATTTTATTAATAAAAACACTAAATTTTTAAGCATTTGGCCCATAAAAGTTTGTGTTTTTATTAGGTATCTTTGGCCTTGGATACCAGCCAAGTATCCAACTTAATAACAAAGTTATTAAGAATAAGCAGGTTATTCCCCTCAGCACCTGCATGAATGTCCTCTCACATCCTCTAGTCCTGAAGTCTCCAATCTTGCACTGATCAAAGTGAAAAAAATTATCCTGGACAATGTACAATTTGCATCAATATGAAGGGAATCTCTGTTGGAAGTATTTGCATAGAACTCTTAATAGAGACATGAGTCTGTTTTTTTCAACGGGGAAGCAACATATCAAATCCTCTTCAGAAAGATCCCAGTGACTCATCAGCTGAGATCCTGTTCCAGTGTGAACGGGAGTCTAGAATGGCACTGACTTTTCAGCACTGCAACTGGTTGACTACATGGAATCAGGTATATATAGTAGATAGTAGGTATTTATAATATTCTCTATGCCTCTATGTATTTTAATCTGCCATTTCTCTGTTTATGGGATTATTAGTCTTTGGGTCTGTCTTCTATCTTTGTTTCCAAGCATACATGCACAAGGTCTTGCTCTTTGATAGGTATATATTTAAATACACTTTTATTTCAGAGAGAGAGGGGGAGAGAGAGAGAGGGTGGGGAGAGAAAGAGAGAGAAAGAGAAAGGGAGGGAGGGAGAGGGAGAGAGGGAATGCGCATCAGCAGTCATTTTCTAGAATGGTCTATTGCTAGGCTTCTTGAAAATATGAAAGCAAAACCAAAAAGAACATAGACTATTCCTAATAAAGAAAATAAATGCATGGAGGTGCTGTTATGCTCCATTTAACTCAGTTGAACATTCTCTTTTTCCTTCTTAGACCTTGGGAATAAATGATGTGGAAAATAATATGAAAAATGTATTTCCTGTTCTACATACAGGAGCAGGAGAAGTAGGTAATGTGGTTAGGATATTGATGCTTAGACCTGGCTAGAGGCCCTGTGCATATATTTTACATTTATTTCTGGTATATAATATTGGGTATCTCAGTCAATTTAATATGGTCACTTATTAGTAATTAATTAACAAAAAGGAGCCTGGATAGCTCAACAGACAGAGCACTGTAATTTAACACCAGCTGTCTGCAATTAAAGTAAGATCGAATCTCGCCAGGCTCAAGGTTGACTCAGCCTTCCACCCTTTCTAAGGTAGGTAAATTGAGGACCCAGTTTGTAGGCACAATAAGCTGACTTTGTATAAATATACAAAAGTATGAAGGCTATTAACGCACTGTAAGCCGCCCTGAGTCTCCAGAGAAGGGCAGCATATAAATCAATTTTTTTTAAAAAAAATCTAAAACGCAAGAGAAATATAGGAAAAATTATGAAAAAATACAGAAAAAAATATAAATTAATGAAAAGGACTACTGTACATTCATAAATGTAATCAAAAGTATAATTATACAAACATTATGATAATAAAAATATTCAGATAAGAATATACTAAAATAGTGATAAAAGTTAAATTTGTGTAATGTTCAAAACTAAATTAAAGGCCTAATAAAACATTAATGTGCTTAGGAAACAATTATAAAGCAAGAATCTCCCAACAGATTTTAAGAAAAGCAACTGAACTTTCATAGAATCAATGAGATTTGACTAGTGAATAAAAAAAAGAAGAAGCTGTAAATAAATTAAGAGATTAGACTTCAGCTTTAAAAAGTATGTGTATAAAACTGTGTCAACAATTAAAAGAAAAGAATGTTCAGTGTGTTTTCTCCATATCCATGACTTTCAAAATTTTAATTGCTGCAATGTAAACTCTGGCAATGTTACACATAGTAAAGGTTCTTGTCTTGAGAAAAGAAAACCAACAGAGATAGAAGTCAGTAAAGAGATATTAAGGGTTTGTTGAGTGCCCTGGTAGTAAAGGATCTGCAAAAGAATGTGTGTGATAATGCCTATGGCAATTGTGCTAAAAGGACACAAGCTTTTTTCTTACTAAAAAGATTTGAGCAATTCTCAAACTCAGGAGAATAAAACATTGAGCCTAGTTAAGCAAAAAGCTCTTTGTTGGCAGGAGAGATCAGGGTAGTTAAATATCTTCTTGGTTCCCATCTAGAGTAAATTATGTGATTTGTAATATAAGCTGAAATATGGTTAACCTTATTCTGAAGCTCAGTATATAGGACAGTTTTGCTACTTATTCTTTTCACTTGGATATATTCCAAATGGAACAGTTGCTCAAGTGACAAAAGATAATGGGTAAGTTTCCCCAAAACTACTTGTTATCATAAAGATTGAAATTGGTCTTCCAAGATTAATGACTTCAGTCTCTATGAGAAAAAGAATTAATAATCATGCCACTTCCCTTTTTGTATCCTGGTTCCATTATCACAGTGATATTAAATACATGGCCTTAGCTAATGCCAGTGACAGCTTGCAACGTCATCAGAGGGAATCTAAAAACTATTAACCCCTGGAGTGCCTTGAGTGCCCTGAATCACGCAAGGTGTTTAGACCCTTGCTGGAATTGGGAGACATCATTATAATCTAAATTCTGGAGCCTGGCAATATATGCAGAGGACTATTCAATATGCCGAGAGTAGGAGAGGCCAGAGGTTGACAAAAGACTATCTACCTGGTCACCTTGGAGGCCTCCCCCGCCTTTCTCAATTCTCTGCCTCGGCCAGTCCCTAACCCAGCCGCCTCCAGCTTACACATTACCACCTTGATTTGACACTGACCTAGCTGCCTCTGGACTATACTTTCATCACCTAGACTACCTTCCCTCTTTATATACATCTACCCCCCGCCCCATGGAGCTATTATCATTCTACCTTCACTGTTTGGCTTTATTTCCAACTGAGCCACTCTCTTGTCATATGTTGTCTGGGCAGCTACTAATGTGGATGCTGAGGGAGTTTCAAATTACTGACATCATTTGAGCAGACAGAACAACAAATTTATTATGACCATCTCATTCAGAATGAGCCGCCGTGAGAGGATGACTAGATTTTTATCCTCTGTCCATCCTGAGATAGCACTAAACTCCTTTCCCCTGCCGTGAGAGGGCAAGGGAGACCAGTTTCTTACCCACACTGAATTTATTACTTGTCTGCTTCAAGACTCTTACTTCAGACTGTTGGACCAGACCCAAATGCTATACCCATCTGACTTACTAGATGTATTTGGCGACCAAACTCTTGGCATTGCAAGATTCCCCCCTCTTGCAAATTTGGCCCTCCACATTATTGAGGGCCTACCTTGATGACGGATTTTGGAATCCCAAGCGGTGGCACGGGGCTAATAGAAGATTAAGGGCTTTCTTATCTAACTTTCTAACCAAAATTTTAATGGCTTCTGAAAGGGGGGGTATAAACAGGGTGGATCATGTGGATTTGGGGGGCATTCCACAGAGGGAGGGATTAGCAAATAATTTTCCAAAAGTGAAGCCAAAGTCAACACAAAATTACATCATAGGAAACTCAGAACTGGGAATAGGCAGACTTAATACTGGCATGGAAATGGGCTGTTCCATCAAGGTTATGGTTGGGAGAGGCAGATACAGTGGGAGCAGGAGGCCACATCATATCAGGGGTACGCACCCACTATCTTCAAGCGGTGGCGTGCTCCAACTTCCAAAGCTCTTCTCGTTCCTTGGGTTGCTCAAGGTTTCAGAGCCCGAGTCTTAGGCTGATGTTATGCAACGCCAGGTCTGCGGCTAACAAAGCTCCCTCATTTGTGACCTAATTCAGGAAGGGAAAGCGGACCTGGCAGGAATTACAGAGACCTGGTTGGGCAATGAAGGGGGGGTCCCCCTCGTAGAAATATGCCCACCAGGTTTCCACGCATTCCATCAGCCAAGGACTCGGGGCACGGGTGGAGGTGTGGCAGTCATTATAAAGGAAGGTCTTGACCCTAGGGAAGTCACTGTCCCACAGACAACTGGATGTGAGTCCCTCTTCGTGAAGTGGGGTTTTGGGTTACAGATGGGCCTGTTGATTGCGTACCTGGCTCCCTGCCACGTATCAGCAGCCCTGCCTGAGCTCCTCAACGTAATAGCCGAGGTGGCAGTTGAGACTCCTAAGCTACTGGTTATGGGAGATTTCAACCTGCCATCCATTGGTGAAACTTCTAAAGGGGCTCAGGAGTTTATGGCTTCCATGATGGCCATGGACCTGACCCAATTAATTCATGGCCCTACTCACATGGGGGGACACACTCTGGATTTGATCTTTATCTCTGACCAGTGGCTGAATGGTCTAGATATAGGGGATATAGTCATCGAACCCTTGTCATGGTCAGACCATTCTCTCCTTAAGCTTGACCTTCTGACCACTACAACCCATTGCAGGGAGGCAGAATCAATTAAATGGTTCCACCCCAGGCGCCTGATGGATCCTGATAGGTTCCGGATGGAGCTTGGGCCATTTCCTGATACCTTGGCTCATGACTTGGCTGAAGACCTAGTGGCGTCCTGGGATAGGATGGCTGCTGGTGCTTTAGACCGGGTCGTGCCTTTGCAGCCTCTGACCCAGCATCGAACCTACCAGCTCCTTGGTTCTCTGGTGAACTGAGGGGGATGAAACATCAAAAAAGATGCCTAGAGAGCAGTTGGAGGACCAGCCATTCTGAATCTGACCGAACACTAGTGAGATCTTATATTAAGACCTACTTAGTGGCAATAAAAGTGGCAAAATGTAACTATTTTTCCACTCTTATTGCATCGGCAGATAATCGCCCAGCCGCCTTGTTTAGGGTTACCCGCTCTCTACTCCAGCTGAGAGCCCGGGAAGACCCTCTGCAAAGACGAGCTGAGGATTTTGCACAATATCTGCATGATAAAATTGCTCAGATTCGGGAAGGCTTGGACTCTAACTGGGTTAATTCAGATGAAATAACGAGGGCAGATCTTCAGGACATTATTTGGGATGAGTTTGATACTGTGACTCCTGAGGATGTGGACGGTTACTGGGGAAGCTGAATGCGACCACATGTTTATTGGACCCGTGCCCTTCCTGGCTAGTGCTGGCTACCTGGGAGGTTACACGTAGCTGGCTCCAGAGAATTATTAACGCTTCTCTGAGTGAGAGATTCTTACCTCCCACCTTGAAAGAGGCAGTAGTGAGACCCCTCCTTAAGTGTTGTGGCCCCGCCCTCTGAGCCTGTCCCATCGGAGGAAGAAAGCTCCGAGCATGAGGAAGAGGAGTCAGCCAGGCCTCCCTCTCCAGGCCCCTCCCCTCTGGCACTGTCTCAGGTGCCGGCCGAGGGAGAGGAGATTAGCAGGGAGACAGGTGGCTCGGATGAGAGTGACCGAGAAACATCATTCCTGGATGCATGTCTCCGAAGGCGTGATAAACGATTGCAGCAGCTCAGGAGACGTGCTAGGGATTAGAACTGAGTCACTGGACCACACCCCAAAGACTATATAATAGAGGGTGGTGGCCAGTGATCTTTGTGACAAACAAAGTAAACCTTGGATAGTCACTAAAGCCTCGTCTGGAACTGCTGAGAGAAATATTTATTGTTGTTGGACGTTTGGATGCTGAGTATGTTATCTGTCTGTTTTCTGTGGAAATAAACGCACTTGGCAGACGGTGTGTAAATCGCTGCCAAAGTTGGAAATAAGGACCTGGGTGTGTGCCAAAGTGTTTCCTTAACCCTCGGCTGGTTGTGTGTGTGTGTGTGTGTACGGGGACAGAACATTAAGAAACCCTTTCTGGATCCGGCTGTTTTAGCAAACTACCGTCCAGACTCCAACCTTTGCTTTTTAGTGAAGGTTGTCGAAAGTGTGGTGGCACGACAGCTCCCACAGTACCTGGATGAAGCTGTCTATCTAGACTCATTCCAGTCCGGCTTCAGCTCTGGATACAGCACAGAAACAGCATTGGTCGCGTTGGTTGATGATTTCTGGAGGGCTCAGGATAAGGGATGTTCCTCTATCCTGGTCCTATTAGATCTCTCAGCAGCTTTTGATACCATTGATCATGGTATCATGCTGCACCGGTTGGAGGGGCTGGGAGTGGGAGGCACTGTATTATGGTGGTTCTCGTCCTACCTCTCTGACAGGTCGTAGTCAGAGTTGAAAGGTGGACAGAGATCGACCTCGAGGCCCCTTACTTGCAGGGTGCCACAGGGGTCGGTCCTGTTCAACATTTATGTGAAGCCGTTGGGGGAGATCATCCGTAGTTTTGGGGTGCAATGTCATCTGTATGCTGATGACACTCAGCTGTACATCTCCACCACAAACCACCCCAATGATGCCCTTGAAGTGATGTCCCGGTGCCTTGAGGCTGTATGGGTCTGCATGGGGAGAAACAGGCTTCAACTCAACCCTTCCAAGACTGAGTGGCTGTGGCTGCCGGTGTCCCGGTACAGCCAGTTAGTCCCATCACTAACTATTGGGGATGAGTCATTGACCCCCGCAGAGAAAGCTCGCAATTTAGGCATCCTCCTGGATGCACGACTGTATTTAGAAGATCATATAACAGCCGTGGCCAGAGGAGCTTTCTATCAGGTTCGTCTGATTCGACAATTGCGTCCCTTTCTAGACTGGGACTCAAGCCCTCATCATTTCCCGACTTGACTACTGCAATGCTTTCTTCATGGGGCTCCCCTTGAAGTGCACCCGGAAGCTCCAACTGGTCCAGAATGCGGCCGCGCGAGTAATTATGGGAGCAACATGGCGCTCACATGTAACACCTCTTCTACGTAAGCTGCACTGGCTTCCAGTGGCCTTCCGAGTGCGCTTCAAGATGTTGGTTCTTACCTTTAAAGTGCTCCATGGCTTAGGACCTGCTGCAACCGATAACCTCCCACCAACCAATATGCTCTCACAGAGTAGGCCTACTCATAGTACCATCATTAAAACAATGTCGTCTAGTAGTTCCAAGGGAGAGAGCCTTCTCTGTGGGGGCACCTACTCTTTAGAACAAAATATCCCCTGGAATAGAAATAATCCCAGATCTTCGCACTTTCCGACGTGCCCTGAAGACCTTTCTGTTTCAACAAGCAGGGCTAGGATAAACATCTAAATTCTAAATGCCAAGGTCTTAGCAGATACACTAAGTTGACTCAATTTATTATTTACTGTTTAAAAAAAAATATTATATGTATATGAAATCTTATTCTGTTCACCGCCCTGAGTCCTTTGGGAGAAGGGCGGTATAGAAATTCAATAAATAATAATAATAATAATGTCTAGGCATTTGGAAGTGTGTTTGAAGGTCTTAAGTGATATATAATGAGTACTATAAAGTATTGTCCCTACCCTTTGTCAGAGTAAACTTTGTGATGGCTACTGTGTTTATGAAGCAAGATGATCAATATGTATCTTTCAGGCATCTGTGGTCTGGAGCATTACCCTCAAATATTCTTTCAACTTGATCAGCCATTCAGATCTTGGGAAGTTCTGGAAAAAACATCATATTGGTTTTCTCTTTATTGATAACTAGAAGGTCTCTTAAATTGTTACTGTTGTTAGTTGCGAACTCGTGTCCGACCCATCGCGACCCCATGGACAATGTTCCTCCATGTCTTTTTGTCCTCTACCATCCTCTGGAGTCCATTTAAGATCACACCTACTGCTTCAGTGATTCCATCTAGCCACCTTCTTCTTCTGCCCTCAGTCTTTCCCAGCATTAGGCTCTTCTCCAGTGAGTCCTTCCTTCTCATTAGGTGGCCAAAATATTTGAGTTTCATCTTCGGAGTTTCACCTTCTAAACAGCAGTCAGGGTTGATCTCCTTTAGGATGACCGGTTTGATCCCCTTGCAGACCAAGGGACTCGCAGGAGTCTTCTCCAGTCCCATAGTTCAAAGGCCTCAATTCTTAAATATTAAATTCTGTTAAATGTTTGATTGTTAATGAAAGAATAGCCAAATCATTAGCATGTAGAACTGTAATACTGACCCCTGCAAATTCTAGGGTGGAGTGGCGAGATCAGATAATGTGCTACTATGAAGTTTAAATAAAGATTAAATTGGATGGGGTCTAAAATACAGCCTTGTGTATAATTCCCTTTCAAATAGGGATTGGGACAGCCATAATTATATTTATAATTACCTAAATATAATTGCAGAATTATTTCAAAATTGGTGAACTCAAAATAGGAAACACCCATTCACATTGTATTATTTTACATTGCATTAAGTTTCATGGTTCCTAACGAAAAATAACAAGATATGCAATCAGTATAGTGTGCTGTTTGAACTGTTGGTTTAAAATGAAAAACCTAAGAATACAAATGTAACTCTTCTGGGTTGGACCAATGATCCAACTAATCAATATTTTATGTTTTGCATTTTTAGATAGGCTTCTTATGAACTGAAATGACATAGGACAGTGATGGCTAACTTTTTTGCTATTGCATGCCAAAAGCGGGAGTCGCATGGGGGTGTGTCGCACGCTTGCGTACCCACACCCATAATTCAATGCGCCCTGCCCCCCCACACATGCGACCTCCTCCACGCTCCCCCTGCTTTTTGCATGTGATGGCATAGTGGCCCTGTTTCTCACCCTCCCCAGGATCCAGAGGCTTTCTAGGAGCCTGGAGAGAGCAAAAACGGCCTTTCCCATTCCCCCGGAGGCTGGAAATGGCCTGTTTCCTGACTTCTGGTGGATCCAGAAGGCCCAAAAACCAGCTGGCCAGCACACACATACACGCTGGAGCTCAGCTAGGGCAATCCTCGCATGCCCATTGATATGGCTCTGCATGCCACAGGTGGCACGTGTGCCATAGGTTCGCCATCACGGACATAGGATGAAATTCCTAGGGAACTGTGAAGTCATCTTCTCTTGTAACAATAAAATGGAAAGGGGCAGTCATGCATGCATGTCACATTAAACATTTTAAATGAAAACTGGCACCCACACACACATATGTACACATACGTATATACGTATACACATACATACATACATACACACACAATTTTTCAATCCATGCATAATTATTAGGACTATGCAAGGCTTGAAAGGGATTTTCACTTGATGTGAAAAGTGATATTTCAAGCAAAGCACTGTTCATACAGCAACATCCCCCCTCCACTTCATCCCCTATTTCTAAAATGAAAACAACCTTTTTGCTCCACTTCACCTAGCTACTAAGGCCTCTTCACAGGGTTCGCAGCTAGAAGAGGCTCCTGCATTCGCTTTGCATATTAGAAGGGCCTCTTCTGACTTTTCCAAAGAGGCTTTCTTGAGGCAAATTATGTTGGCTATTTACCTTGATGAGGAGCAATCGGTACTGCAAACTGCCATTATCAATGCGAATGCAAGTTTCCTTCCACAGAACAGTAATGAAGTCTTGTATTTTTTTGGTGTTGTTGCCAGGATATTTTGCCTCAACAAATATCTTCCAGAAAAAAATAAGAATACTAAATAACTTTTAGCATATAATCCTAATAACTGATCACCATCATTACCACAAAAATCTTCACGAACAAAATACCATTTGTATTTTTCTGTCCTACCTTTCTGTGATCATTTGTGGAGTTAATTTATTACTCTTCAGCCTATTATGGAATAGATAAACCTAACTATTTCTATTCTTATTCATTCTTTTTCTTTTTTCTATTCATAAAACAAATCATTTTTGACATTCAGACGTTCCCCTGTATATATAAAAATCACTTCAATTTTGATAGTGTTTCTTCTGTTACATAAAGAAATACAAACTTCTGTTCAAGTTACCCCACATTTAATTAACGTTTCATAAATTGCTACAGATTATTTCCATGTATATATTTATTAGTTTTTAAATTATTATTGTAGTTGTTTGTATATTTGAGATATATATATAAATATATATCTGATAATGAACCACGACCAAGGACCAGAAGCCAGACCGCAGCTGCATCATCAGCCACTTTAAACCCCTCCAATCCATATATGAAGCAGACTGACACCCACCATGAAGAGCTCGCACGGCCACAAACACGAAGCCAAACAACAACAACGCAGCTCACCAGCTCAAATCCCCCTGCAACTCAGACTAAGCTGAGCACAACCAAGCCCCCACCCAAACAGAACACACCCCCATCCAATCAGAGCACAGCCAAACCCCTAACCAATCAGAACACACCTCCACCCAATCAGAACACAGCCAAGTTCCCACCCAGTCAGCTCACACCCCCACTAGCAGTTAAAAGGAAGAGACAGCTGCGATCTCACATTGCTCCTGGAAGCACGAAGCCAAGAACACCAGCCTGAAGATGGCGAATGAGACTTTGTCGAAATGTCGCCAAGACACTTCCAATTTTACATGGGAGAAGACCCGAATAACCAAAGACCTACATATACATAGTTTTACCTATTAATGTTATATTATAAATATTTTAACATATTGGATATTATTGCAAGGCAATGAGAGTTGTTCAACTGTGGTGAATAATTAATTAACATAACACATAAACTATCATTTACTGTATACTCCTCTGTATGCATTAAAATAAAGTTTATTATTTTCATGATAATTTAAGCTAATTATATTCTACTTTAGAAGTATTTTTATTTTATTGAGTATAGGTGATAACTTTTTCTGATGTGTCACATGTGCACACATACACATTTGAATTTGCATATGCATATATATAGAAAATATTCATTCATTTTTCTTCAAATACAAGAATAATTGTAGGAATGTCAACTTTCTTATCCAATTTGCAACAGCCAATTAGCTACATCCATACAGTTATTTATGAAATGTACACCTAATTTTATTCCATGTTCTTGAACCAATTAACATACAATGGTCTTAGGCAAACATCTTTCTAAGTGGTTTTTAATGAGCCCGAAAGAGAAAGATGACTTCTTGAATGCTTTCAAGCTTTGCCTGACAAAAGAAAAACAAAATAAATAAGCAAAAAATGTGCAGATAAATATGTCCACTGATTAAACGAGGGAAGCTTCTGCAACCAAATAGGCTATAAGAGAAGCAAAGAGTTTCATTATAAATTCTTCTGGTGATCCCTTTGTTCTGTTTCTTTGTTTCATAGCATTTTTAGTTTATAGACATTAAAAGTCTGCTCCTATTCTTCCAGCTAGCTTTATCCCAGATGTTGAATTTTCAATATAATTGCTTTTCTTTTGTACATGTCACTCCTACTAATTTGGAAGGTCACCAGAGTTCTGACAAGTTGGTGTTAGAGACAAAAGTGATATGGGGGAAGGAGTCAGTGCTCAGAAATTAGAGGGCAATATCACTACACTTAGGAAAATTTGGAAGTTTACAAATTGACAAAAAAATAAATAAACAAGTATCAAATCTAATAGTAAAAATACTCAATGAGTATGGAATGTGATTAGCAGCCATGAAAAAGAACCATGCATTTTCTATCAGTTAGTTGGAGAAGAAAACAACAAAATCCTCAGGGATAAAATGTCTGGTGTAGATGGTACCACATTGTAGTGTCTTGAAAATATTCTTAATAAATTGGCAGGCCAGAAGATAAAACAAGGCAACAAAGTAAGGAAGGAACACAAGGGAATAAAACTGAAGATGGATATTATATAAGTTTTTCCAAGAGTAGAATGAGAAAGGAAAGTTAGCCTTGAGCTCAGAAGATTTGTGGCTACACACACAAAATCCCTTAATGATAATTGAATTAACACCTACAGATTTTCTGCATTTTGCAGAAATGCTATGAAGCTTGTCTCCGATATGTTCAACTTGAATATTTGTAAATGAAAAATATTATAATGCTGCATATCTCCCAAAATGTTACCTACAAAAGGAAAAGCAATTCAGATAAATGTCTTCCCATGTGACGAAATTGGGAAAAATTGGCATCACAGATTTGAGAGGAATTCCCTTGTCCACGATAACCAGATTTGTAAAGTGATTGTCCAACAGAATGATTTCAATATCATTAAAGGTATAATAGTAGCAATCATTTGACTATGGTCTATTATCATTAATTTATTGGAAAAAATACTGACAATGGGAAAGATCAATCACAAAAAGACAAGGGGACAGCAGAGAATGAGATGGTTGACAGTGTCATTAATGCAGTGGGCATGATTTGGATGGACTCTTGAGAGATGGTGAAAAATAGGGGACCTGTGTGCTGTCATCCAAAGGGTTGCAAAGACTCAAACATGACTTAGTGACTGAACAATATATATATATATATTAAAGTCCCGTTCATACTGCTGATATAAACCATGTTAGCTTTATTATCCTAGAATTATTGATTACATTTGTCTTTGTATTGCTGCCATCCATTTTCTCCAAATGTTGGCTTTATTCTATCAGAAGACTGATCCTTCTCCAGAATGCTTCCTTTTATTTCCAGACTTACAGAATTTCGTTTTTGCAACTTATTCCAAAAATTCATAATCTGGTGATTTTAAGCAATTGTACACAAAATTGTGCCCAGTGTTAGGGTAAATTCTCTTAGTCCAAGTGCAGTTAAATCACAAGTAATTAATCAAAAATAAACTTTTTTCCATTGGTGATTACTGGTTATTTGCATATGATTAGTCAAAGGTTGCTACTTCTTTCCAGATAAACAATAGTAATCCCATTGTTAGAGATACACACAACTCACCATGTCCTTCTGCTCAAAAGAGGCTCCCCACAGCCACTTTTATGTAAGAGTTTTATGTAGGAAAAACTCACCCTTTCACTGAAATGAAACCCTATGGGGATAGTTAATGTTGCACACTAACAACAGAATTATAACAGTTCACAGAGTACAACAAAATGCTACATACATATGATGTAAAATTGTATACTGCCTTGCAGAAGCTATTTTTAAAATTCAAATCCTCCAGCTATCTTTATTTGCAGGTCATTTTGAAGACCAAGACAGGGTCTCTATAGTCAAGTGGAAATTAATTAGAGGGACAGGGATCCAGTCTTTTTGTATCTTAATATAGGAAGAGAAAACCAACCTGCCTTCCATTTGGGACCTGTATACTGCACGAGTCAAAAAGAGGGATGTGAAAATATCAACAGACCCCTCACATCCTCGACATAAATTGTTTCAACTTCTACCCTCAAAAAGATGCTATAGGGCACTGCACACCAAAACAACTAGACACAAGAACAGTTTTTCCCTGAATGCCATCACTTTACTTAACAACTAATTCCCCCAACACTGACAAATAATTTACTAAGACTGTATTACTATTATTCTTCTCTTCCTTACTAGTATCTATCTCTTCCCACTTATTACTATAACCATGTTGCTTGAATCTTTCAATTATATTGTTTTATTTGTTTCCTAGTACGATTTGATAGCTTATTAATAACCTTGACTATTACTAAGTGTTGTATCTTTTTATTGTTCATAATGTATTTTATTGTTCATGAATGTATTTTATTCTCCTTATGTACACTGAGAGCATATACACCTAAGACAAATTTCTTGTGTGTCCAATCACACTTGGCCAATAAAGAATTGTGGTGACTCTAGAAATCACTGGATCCATCTGTTTCAGTTTTTCTTGGCAATTTAAAAATAGGTGGACCTCAACTCCTAGAATTCCACAGCCAGCATGACAAGTTTTGTGTAGGCACCACAAATCCTCAGCCTACACCCATTTAACCATGTACCCTGCTGTGCGATATGCAGTTCAACAACATTCTGCAAGCCAGCTACATTTTTATTTGGAAGCAATTTTAAACATACTTATTATTGTAACAGTTTATGTGAGAAGATCTTATGACTTTATATTGTCCAAGAAGGTTTTCAGCTTTGTTATATTATTACATTTAGTTCAAATGGATAATCATTTAGAAAACAGTTATGGAAGATTGATTTTATGAAGGGTAGCTGCTGCAATATTACTATATGCACAATAATGGAGAAATAGTGAAATACCCATAATGGAAGAATGGCAGAATTTGCAGAAATGGAAAAATTGACCTGTTGGATCAGGGCTAAAATAATATGTACTTCTATAAAGGACAAAAATCTTTTATGGATATTTTTGCTGAAAATGTAAAAATAATGAAATGATAATTTCTGTATTTGTTGACTAAAAACAGTTGAATATGGGATAGAGGGCAACCATGTAATATAATCTTAGGGAGGAGGTCTAGTAAATCTGTTAGTAACTGCTGTAAAGAAGATTGGATGTTGTTTCTTTAATTATGTCTCTCTTTTTTTCTTTTCATTATTGACTCCCACACTATTCCTTACCTTTTTTTCTTTTTCCTAACTTTCCTTTAATGTATATATATTTTCTTGTTTACCTTTTAATCATTTTTTATAAAAAATACATTAACAAATATAAGTTATTATGTATTGATACTTTTCAGCGGGAGTTTCAAATCTGCCTAAGTTTCTGATTGGCTGACAGTCCCTCCAGGATTGTATATAAGGAGGGCTGCAGCCTCTGAGTTTTTGCTGAAGTCTCACTGTATATTAAAGAGCTGTTGTCACTTGCTTGCTTGTGCCTCTCGTTATTCCCGAACCACTTCATTGGCAACGAAGGTGGGATTGAGGCCACAAGAAGCGAACCAGTGAGACCACGAGCTTCAGCTAGGCGACGAGGCGAACTACAGGAGGCATACCAAACATGTCTGCCTACGTTCCACCCAAGCCTTTTGATCCGACCCACGAAAAATGGGTCTCGTACCTAATGAGGTTTGAGTGCTCGCTTGAAGCCAGCGACATGCAGGGTCTCTCCGCTAATCGGAAGAGAGCCCTCTTCCTAAGCCACTGTGGACCGGACATGTTCGAGATGGCAGAGTCACTGTGTGAGCCAACGCCGGTCCAGTCCGTCTTCTGGGACACCCTGATGGCAACTCTCTGGGCTCACTACGCTCCCGTGCCCTCCAAGTTCGTGCAACGATACCAACTCAGACAGCGCATTCAACGAGAGGGAGAACCGGTCAGCGCATACATGGCCAGCCTGAGAAAAGCCGCAACTCATTGCGACTATAGGGACTTGGACGATGCGTTGCTTGAGCAACTAATCTGTGGTGTTCGGGACAGTAGGCTACAACGGCGCCTGCTCGCCAAGCCTGATTTAACGCTTGCTGGAGCCCTAGACGAGGCCAGGGCTCATGAAGCTTCCACAAAAGCCGCAGAAACGCTGCAGTGTCCGCTGACCAGCCAAGACAGTCCCAAGTCTGCCCCGGTGCACAGGGAAGACGCCAAATCCAGCTCGGAGTCCAAGTCAGATGAGGACGTCTTCCGAACGGAGCACTAGAGAAAAGACACAGGCAGCCCCTGGCGAAACTGTCCCAGCTGTGGCGGGCACCATGATAGACTGTCCTGCAAATACAGAGAGGCCTTTTGCAGGCGTTGCGAGAAAAAAGGGCACTTGGCGCGAGTCTGTAGAGCCATTCTGCCCAGAAAACACTAACCACGTGAGCGCCGCAGCCAACCAGAATTGACGTGCCAGAAGCATCCAATGAGAGAAGGTGGCGTGAAAAAACGGCGCGAATTTGAACCGCGAGATGGCCGCAGCATACACATAGACCAGGCCAGCATGGCGATCGAGGACAAAGTCAGTACGGTGGTCGAAATCAATGGCAAGCCATGCTCGATGGAGATCGACACCGGATCAGCTCTCTCCATAATGTCATGGGTGACCCTAAAGACCCTCCTGCCGTTGTTCCGGAAGGACCAGCTATCCAAGCAACGACTGCACATCCTAGACTACCAGGGGAACCGGGTACCCCTCAAAGGCGTGGGCACGTTCTGAGTCACCTACGGAGACTACGAAAAAGACCTGCCGCTGACCATCGTCACGAAGCAGCTGCCTAGCCTTCTAGGCATGGGGTGGTTCCAAGCCCTCGGCATGGGCTTCACCGGCGTCCACCGAATGTCCGAGCCGTCACTGAAGGACAGCCTCCTGAACGAGTTCCAGGACATCTTCGGGGACACGTTGGGCAAGTATGTGGGGACCCCTATCTCACTAAACTTAGACCCCAACGTAGCCCAAATAAGACTTAAAGCCAGACGGGTGCCTTTCGCATTGAAACCAAAGATCGATGCGGAACTGGATAAATTAATTAAACAGGGGGTGTTAGTCCCCGTTGACCATGCGAAATGGGAGACCCCCATAGTAACCCCAGTAAAGTCTGACGGCTCAATCAGGATTTGCGCCGACTACAAGTGCACGATCAACAAGGCTTTGCAGCTGAGCGCCTATCCGGTGCCGATCGTGCATCATCTACCACACTCCCTGGGGCCCGGAAAAATTTTTGCTAAATTAGATCTAGCTCAGGCCTATCAACAATTACCAGTCGACCACGCCACGGCAGAGGCGCAAACAATTGTAACTCATAGGGGTGCATTCAAATGCACCAGGCTCCAGTTTGGGGTGAGCGTCGCACCCGGCCTGTTTCAAAGCACCATGGAGCGCCTTTTGCAAGGGCTCCCGGGGGTAGTGCCTTATTTCGATGACGTTCTAGTCAGCGCTCAGGACGAATGTCAGCTAGGGGACCGAGTAAGGAACATCCTTTCCCGATTTAGAGAAGCGGGACTTAAACTAAAGAAAAATAAGTGCATGATCGCTGTACCTTCTGTCGAGTTTCTGGGGTACAGGGTGGATGGCACAGGCATCCACCCTACCGAAAGCAAGGTGAGAGCTATTAAGAGCGCACCAGCCCCCAAGACCAAAGCAGAGCTCCAAGCCTTCCTTGGACTGCTCAATTTTTATTCGATGTTCCTGAAGGACAAGGCCACCATCGCAGATCCCCTACACAAACTATTGGGGAAGAATGTACCATGGGTCTGGGGGAAACCACAAGCAGCCGCTTTTGAGGCAGTAAAGACAGTCTGCAGACAGTTTCCTAATCCAATACAACGCAGCGCTACCGCTTGTATTGGTTTGTGACGCCTCCCCCGTAGGAGTTCGTGCCATCCTAGGCCATAGACTGCCGAATGGCCTAGAAGCGCCCATTGCGTTTTACTCTCACACCCTGTCAAGCGCAGAGCGGAACTATAGTCAGTTGGACAGAGAGGCTCTGGCTGCAATTGTGGGGGTTAAAAAGTTCCACGAATACCTCTATGGCCGGCAATTCAAACTTGTGACTGACCACCAGCCCTTGCTGGGACTTTTGGCAGGTGATAGGCCCACCCCCGCTGCTCTGTCCCAATGTTTGACCAGGTGGGCCATCTTCCTGTCGGCCTACTCGTACCAGCTTGTCCATCGACCCAGATGGACTTTGGGCCACACGGATGCCCTCAGCCACTGCCCCCTACCTGACCTATTTGCCAACCCCACGCCGGAAGCCCCCGTTCTTCTGCTGGACACTTTGACTTTGGGACCTATCTCCTCTTGCGAGGTGGCAAAAGCCTCGGCTAGAGACCCTGTTATTCGGACTGTAATGGGTTGGGTCCTTAAGAGGTGGCCGGTTAAGGTGGATGGGGGGGAGTACCAAGGTTATGTTAACAAATGTAATGAACTGTTTATGCAAGGGGGTTGGGGTGACAGGGTGGTAGTACCAACGAAACTAAGAACAAGGGTCTTAGAATTACTGCACGAAGGGCATCTAGGCATTGTCAGAATGAAAAGATTAGCCCGCAGTTATGTCTGGTGGCCCAACATGGACCAAGTCATCTCCGAGTGGGTGGGAAAGTGCAGACCCTACCAGGAGTCTCGCCCCGATCCCCCGGTAGCGCCCATCCGAGAATGGGAGAAACCAAAAGGGCCATGGGGGAGGATCCACATTGATTTTGCCGGCCCCTTTCACGGGCAAACATTTTTAATTGAAGTCGATGCCTACTCAAAATGGCTCGAAATAATTCTAATGTCTTCAACCACAGCCGAAGCAGTCATCAAAGTTCTGAGGAAGCTGTTTGCCACCTACGGCTTACCGGATACTCTGATATCTGACAATGGCCCTCAATTCACGGCAACCCTGTTTGAAGGCTGCTTGGCCGGACTAGGCACCCGCCATGCCCTGTCGGCCCCTTTCCATCTGGCTTCTAACGGATTGGCCGAACGTTTCGTAAGGACAGCCAAAGAAGCATTGTCCAGGCTAGATAACGGGGACTGGCAGGCCAGGATAGACCAATTCTTAGCTGTCCAGCATGCCACACCATGCACAGCCACAGGGAGAAGCCCAGCTGAGCTCCTCATTGGCAGGAAGCTTCGGTGCGTGTTAGACAGGCTTCACCCAAATTATTCGCACGAAAATTTCAAGGGAGAGACCACCGGACTTAGACAGTTCCAGGTCGAGTCCCCGGTGTTTGCTCGCAATTATGCTAGCGGACCTCTATGGGTTGCAGGGACCATAGTGGGCATAACAAGCCCAAAATCTTACACGGTAGACGTAGGGGTAGACAGACTCTGGAAGCGCCACATAGACAAACTTAGGAAAAGAATAGTCGGTGAAGCAAACATCAATTTAGACATCTCCGAACCTAACTACAACACCTTTCCCAAAACAGCTAACTCAAGCCCAGGTTCGCGAGAATACTTAGCTGACAAGCCCTGTTTCCAGCGCTGCCCCAGCGAGTCGCCACTCCCAACCGGGGATAACCACGCCCCAGACAAAATCCAGGAGGTTCCATTGGCGGAGTCGGGAGAGACAGATAGTCCCTCTGACCAGCTTGACGCCCCGCCAAACACTGAACTGCGCAAGTCAACTAGAACGAGAACTCAGCCAGGGCACCTGCAAGATTTTGTGTGTACATATGTAAATATTTGAATGTTAGTGTCTTCTGGGAAGGGAGGGGTGTTATGTATTGATACTTTTCAGCGGGAGTTTCAAACCTGCCTAAGTTTCTGATTGGCTGACAGTCCCTCCAGGATTGTATATAAGGAGGGCTGCAGCCTCTGAGTTTTTGCTGAAGTCTCACTGTATATTAAAGAGCTGTTGTCACTTGCTTGCTTGTGCCTCTCATTATTCCCGAACCACTTCATAAGGGGTCAAATGTATCCAGCCACGGATGCTTCTAATTTACCACCTATATGAAAACTGCCAGTGCTAAACTGGAATTGTCTTGTTCAGCAGATCAGCGGATCAAATCTCATTGGCTCAAAGTTGACTCAGCCTTCCATTCTTCTGAAGTGGATAAAATGAGGACCCAGATTGTTGGGGGCAATATGCTATGGTGTAAGCCACCCAGAGTCCTTGGAGACTGGGCGGCATAGAAATATGAATAATAAAATAAAATAATGCATATTATATATTATAATAGCTCCTCTAGCATGCTATCGCTTAGATTAAGTCACTGCTAGGTTATGTTAACATCTAGGATGTTAGCGTTGTTTGACATTTCTGAGCAATAAACAGATGAGTGCCAGATGTTTAGCAACACATTGCTATAATTTATCTGTGATGGCAGAGGTTATAGCTTTCTCTCTTACTTTAGAGAGCTGTCTTTTTTCAGAGGTTTCCTTCACATTAGAGAAAAATGCCTTAGGGTTAATGCTTAATGTAGACTTTAGTCATTTTACTCTCAAAAATGTATGGAGGTACGGAAGAAAGAAAAAGAAAACTGTTAATATTGGTAAAATGTTAAATGTGTTGCAACACTAGCAATTTGTTTAGAAAAATCATATTCCATTCTTTTCTCTTCAACATTATAAACACAATGTTCTTTTAGGATTCTGTTAAAATTCTTTTCTTTGACTTGTTTCCACCTATATTCATATATGCTGTGTGTTAGTTTTAATTATTAAACATTATTTTACTGAAACATGTTTTGAAAACATGACAAATGATCTGTGCAGCATTTCTATAGACCAGGAATTCCCAGACTGTAGGGTCTAATTCTCTTGGGGAGGTGCAGACAGACTCCAATAAAGATGTGAATATTTTTAATGTCTTTATTAAAAGTAACATTGTACAGTAAGATTACACTAAAAGTTTAGGAATCGTGCTATAGACCTTTTATTTAATTTCTACAAATCTTCACTTTTGGCAAGCTACATTTAAACCTACATCATAGGATTTTTTTTCCTTTCCAGAATTATATCATGTTTAATGAAAATAAATAAATATAAATCTTCCCAAAACTTAATTTATGATATTTATTGACATTATAACAACTTACTGTTCATTTAGCAAGCATTCAAAGTTATTACAATAGTAAAAAAGTGACTTAAGTCTGGTCCTTACACTAATATAATCACAGCTTCCCTGTGGTCACATGATCAAAATCCGGACACTTGGCCACTGTATTTATGTCAGTTGCAGAATCCCAGGATTTCAGGATTGCCATTTGTGATCTTCCCAACCAGTTTCCAATAAGCAAAGTCAAAGGGGGGAGTCAGATTCGCTTAATGTGATTCACTTATGACCATGATGATTTGTTAAATGACCACAGCAAAAAAAAGTTGTAAAGTTGGGCATGACTCATTTAACAACCACCTCACTTAGTGATGTTGTTCCAGTCCCAATTGGGGACTGGACTCCAACTAGAAGTCAAGGACTAATTGTATCTTTTCTGATTTTAACTGTTAATCGTGCAGAACTTTTAAGTTTTTAAAAAAGCAAAGCTAAAATGAAGGGAACTTTTGGAGATTAATATATTAATTAAATTCTTCCTTCCAAAACTTAAAAAAATGCGTATTGTTGAATCTTAGTGGCAATTTTTATATATTAACTGATTTTCTCAGTGAAATGAATGTAAAATTAAAATGATGCTTACCCAGAGCATCACATACCAGCACTAAATGATAGCAAGGCAGCTGATAATGAGGAGTCATAAAATGGCAGCAAATTATTATTTTTCTAATTTATTATTGTTGTTTTTGTTGTATGCAGAGAAAAAAAATTGGGGGGATTTTCTGCATTAATGTTCTAAAATAACTTGACTAGCATTGGGTACACTGAAGCTTCACTAAGAAGAGACAATATGGGTTTTTAAAATTATTATTAATTATGGCTTTCTTTCTGGCAATCCAAATTCCTTTTAATTGCTTCACCTTGGTGAAGAATAGCATCAAAATTGCTTTTTAATGTCAGTTCCGATATACACACTTTCTAGAAGGTAAATTTTACCAGTGGCCTGTCCAATCTATCATCTCATATTTTTCATCACACTCTTAGAACACATCCTGAGTATGACAGCTAAAGAGCTGCTGTTTCTTTTCATTAGAGGGACAAGATAGATAAAACAAATGGTCATCCATCCATTCTCCATATGATAGAGCTTCATATTTCACAATTAAAAATAATTTAAAAACCCAGAAGGATAACCAAGAAAACACTGTCCTTAAACCCCTAAATACTGACAAAGTCTACACTTGCCGCTCCCTTCTAAAATCAATTAACTAAAGAAGGATAATTTCAGATAAAGCTATTAAAGAAGTAGTTTTAAAAAACCAGAATGTACCTAGAAATGTACTCTTTTTGCTTTCTATAAATATGTTAAAATAGTCTTGCATTTACAAACTGAAAATTTCAAACATGATGAGTTCCATATGGTTGCATTAACTCAGATGTGCCAGAAAACATCAAACTAATAATTGTTACCCTGGCAACAAAGGCAAAATAAAAAATGAGAAAGAACTTAACTCTACACATAACACTATAGGAGCTTCAAAGATATTAAAGTTGATTATACATTTTGGTACGTCTGGAATTAATTTCTAGCAAAAGTTCTAAGGTTTGTTATTTGGCTGCTGTGTCTAATGTAAAAACTGGAAGCATCAATACACGGTTTTTGTAAAATTTAAGTAATAAGATACTTTCTAGCTTTCTGCTTTATAATATATGTTTCCAATTATTTTTCACTTCTCACTTTTGCTCTTTCATACAAGTTGTGATTAATTTTTTTTTTACTGAGTAAATGCTTCAGAATCCATTGGCTTTTATCCCAATTACTTCCATATGTACTGTAGTACAACTTTTCATTAGAGGATCAAATACACATCATCAGTATTGTCAACAAGCACAAAGAACTGAACAATCAGTTCTATTCTGTGCTATTCTGCCTTTATGCTAAGACTCCACTCTTGCAGTACTAACGGAAAACTGTTCTACGTGGTCCAGTTTGATCTTATGCAATACCAATAATATGAACAAATAGATTGATATATAAGTCAGCAATAAAACTAGCTTTATAATATGGTTTGTTTTTAATGTTTGATTCCTCTTTTCAGTGAATTATCTGTAGGTATTATACTTCCTATCCTTCTTATGAATAAAAACACTGATCAACCCATTTTCCAAAGCATTTTGAAGATGTTCTCAAAAGCAATCTGATCTCAGGGTGAAAAACAATTTAAACAAACTGCAGTTGCAGGAACATTGATCTTAACTACGATTAGTCTGTAATTATTTTAGATCAAGAAAGAAATCAGGTTATACACGAGCATACAAAATAAAAGAATCAAACGAGTGTGCAGGAATGCACAAAATTGTTGGGGTTTGTTTTTTCTTTCTCCCTTCTTCGTTTCTTTAACTTTCATGCTGTTGTAAAAGTATGAACTCACATTCACATTTTCTTAGTAAACGTTTCCATTTCTAAGACACACAAACATCCCTTATTGAGAAGTAAGACCAAGAAAAAAAGTTCACTAATATATAGATATCCCAAAGGTGCTTTTTCAAGAAGCAACTGGACCAGAAAGTTCAGTTACCTCTTGAAAAAGGACTTTTGGGACAACCATGACCTGGATGACTGAAAATCTCCATAGACACTAATACATGGTCTGATTTTGGATGATTTGAGCAACCTCCTAAATTAATTTGTTACCCTGTGACTCCATGCAATGCCCCTTCCCAGTTTCCCACAGCAGCCCTGAAGAATCCAAGAAAAAGATGTCCTCCAGGGCTGACATTAATTTGGTGTTGATGACCAATACATAATTGATGAAATATCAACAATTTGTTCTATTATTTGTGACAGAATATCATACGCTATTCAAGACACACTGACGATCATCCGTAGCAGTGATAAGCTAAAGGGAAAAAAGAGAAGATGAAGGGTGGGGCTGAAAATGAAAGAGGAAGAGAGGAGAAGGGGAAAAGGAGGAAAGGGGAAGGATTGCTGCCTCATGTTCTTGTTGGAAGTTCAGAATATGTACCAATTTATAAGTGACCTATAAATGCCCATTAGGACAAAACCTTTTGCAAGTCAGATGATGATTGATGATGGATGATGGATGACGGATGGTGAATGATGGAGGAGGAGGAGGAAGAGGAAAAGGAGAAGAAGGAGAAGAAGGAGAAGCAACAGAAGAAACTAAGTGAAATATAGAGTGAAGAAATACTTGTATAAGTTCTAGAGCAGGGGTCCCCAACCTTTTGGACCTCAGGGACCACTAAATTCATAATTTTAAATTCCGCGGACCACTAATATGATCTGCCTAATGATTGGTTGGGTGGGCGTGGCTAGATGGTCATGTGACTGGGTGGGCATAGCCAACTTGATATCACTCACATTGAAAGGTGCCTCACTGGTCTTTACTCACCCCTCCCCTCCTAGCCACTGCTCACCTGCTCACCTGGGCTCCTTAGGGCCCCAACAGGAAGCAGTTGTTGGAGCTAAGTAGCCACCACGAGAAAGAGTTGGCAAACAGCTGTCGTAGTTCAAATTGGATCTGACTGAGAAGGAGGCTCAGCAGAAGCACCTCACTGAGGACTATGAGGACTAAAAGCATAGGCTTTCCAAGCAGACGGAAGACCTGCGGGAGTGCAAGGCCAGGCACCGGTGCTTAGAGGCTCAGCCGGCTGAGATGGTCAGCCAGTTCCAGGCCATAAGGCAGTCCCAGTGGAACGAGGCCCTCCAGCTCTTTGCCACCAGTGGCACTTCCCTCCAGCCTTTGCCCAAAGTCCTGCATCAGGAGGCTGAAGTAGACCCCAAGTCAGAATTTCTGCCCCCCTCTGACCTGCAAATTTCTGCCCCCCTTTTTGCTCTGACCCACAAAATAGACCCCGAAGGGGGAGACTTTCTGCAGAAAACCAAGCTTTCATTGTACTTATCCAGTCCAAGGGACATAGTTTGAGGACCTCTGATTTAGTGCAATATAAAAAATGCAAATAAAATTTAAAAATGCGGACAACCAAAAATTTAAAAAATGCGGACCACCAAAATTTTCTCATGGACCACCAGTAGTCCACAGACCACCAATTGGTGACTGCTGTTCTAGAGGATCCTGGTGAAAGGAAGATTACTGAAGATGGAGGAAGAACATATATTTCTAATGAAAACTTCTTATTAATGATGATACTCACATAGAAATAGCTTTATTGATGATGATACCTATATAGAATTAACTTCTGTATTCTGACTACAGAAAAAACATTACTTTGCAGGCAAGGATGTAGTTAATTGCTGAACCACAAAGTCATAGAAGGCTTTATTGTTTTTACTGCATTTCATTTTTTTACAGCAATTAGGCCAAAGGAAAAAAGGGGTATTTGAAGATCTATTTCTGTCTTTCACTGCATGGCAATTATACAGTTATAAAGTTGTAAAAGTCAAATTCTAAAAGAAATTTTACTACCTTGCAAAATTATGAGTGAAGAAAAATAATAACTCGTTTGCAAAGTGGTTTTGTTGTGTTATATTTTTTCATGTCCAGTCCTTCTATACATGTACACATGACACCACCCTTTGGATTAACACTGTTATTGGCATTACAATGAAAATCACCCTTCCACATAAAATCAATTGTGTGAAACAGTTATAGTTTTTCCACTTTTCTTGTCTGAGCTTCAAATGGAAATTACTGCTTGAAGTACTATTTGCCTGCACTAATACTAAAGTGGCAAATATATCTGAACAGTATTTTTATAGCAAAATTTCCTTCCTTCCTTCCTTCCTTCCTTCCTTCCTTCCTTCCTTCCTTCCTTCCTTCCTTCCTTCCTTCCTTTTCATCCTGTACTGAAAAAACATACCTTTCATGCCATGACATTGTTCATCTGAAGAATTATCATTTAATTATTGCAATTTATTAATTATCTTTCAAAAGTTTCAGAATGCTAAATATCATAATAGTAAATCAAATATTGCCAACAATTCTGTAAAGTGAATATATTAACTGATGCCATAAAGCACTACATGTGCCTTGTTTAGGAAATTATATGAATATACTAAAGAATTACAAACTTTCTAGTGCTAAGGTAAATTTGTGCTAAAGGGTTATAAAATACTTTGAACATGTTTAAAACATTTTAGTAATTTAATAAAACTTCATTTTTTTCTAATTGAACGCCTATCCTTTCATATATATTTTCCTCATCCCAACTATAATATATCATATACAGTATATTATCCTCATACCCCCACCAAAGATTTAATAATGACAGCACAACAAAAGGATTTAAAAGAAAAAGATAGCAATCATGGTGCATAATAACACGGTGTTTAAAATTATCTCTCTCACAATACATTAATGATACAGGACATTAACAATATAAGCACATCAACTATAATGAATCTTTATTCTTTCTTTTTTAAACCCAGTTGTGTCTAAGTTCTATTCTTTATCTTTTTTCCATCCTGATCGTGTATTAGAAATACTGGTTGTTTGCCCAGTTCCAGTCACTTGACATTTTAAAAATATTGTTTTTGTATCTGTGCCCAATTACCTTTATATAATTCACATTGAATCAGTGAGTTTTGAATAGAAGGATGCTACTGTGAACTCAGTGAAACTTATATTTAAATGTATATGTTTTTGCATATGCGGTATGAATGTCCATGTGTGTACGCATATACATGCACATGTAGGCACACATATAGGCATACATATAGATAATAGATAGTGAGGAGGAAGAATATTTTTTCAAAAATCGGATGCAGTATTGGCAAGCAATGTTTCAAATGTAACAGCAAGTATCTTGGACAGGATTAGTATGGTAGCATTGGACTAATATGTGCTTTTTAGTGCATAATCTAATGCATGATTGATTTTACTGTCCATTGTATTAATTTCAAATTCCCTGAGAAACAGTGTGATGCAGTAGCTTGCCACATTTCTTTCATGCAGCTTTCATTTTGCTTCCAGGCTTAGTAAATGAACATGAGCAGAAAGAATAGATTTGTCTTCTTCAGTAATGACACAGTGGAAAACAAAGAGAACGAGAGAGAGAGAGAGAGAGAGAGAGAGAGAGAGAGAGAGAGAGAGAGAGAGAGAGAGAGGGAGATATGACAGATTATAAAGAGCCACCTACACAGAATAATTGAAAGTAAATGACTAAAATACAAGACACAAATTTGAAAATTAATTAGCACCCCATTTTCATAATATATAAAACACTTTAGTTAAATTTGAGGACTAAGTTTATAATTCTTCCCCAAGATCATTTGATGGATTGACCTCTGAGGGTGAACGTTCGTTCTCCATGCATAACGAAATGTTCGGAAACCAACCCACAAGCTCAGAGAATGAACCTTCACCCTCATACTACACTGAGCTACAGATATTCACCACTATTGCAAGCATTGACTTCCACTGCTGTCCTATGGCCTAAAATATATCCATCCAAAAACATTATTTGATTAAATTTAATTAAAACTAAATATCATTGATTAAGTGCAATTAATATGATTAGTTTCTTAGGTTGATAAAATTCTTCCTTCTGTGCCAGCTTTGAGAATTGTATCAAATATTTGGTGCTCTTGGGCAGCATATTATATTCATCTTGAATGCCCCAGCTGCAAGAATGTTATCTGAATTAGGCAACAAACAGTTCTGTTGCAGCTCTTTCTCTTCCTCCAGCTTGGTTGGCAGGTTGAATTTTAATTCTGGACTAGACATGTTCCAGAACTGCAGCAGTGAACTTTGAAGTACGTTACTTTGGACAGTGTATAAAAAGACGATAGACTGTTTTAATATCGATACTGGTAAATAAAAGCTGGGGACAAAATAAAGGCAATGTCATGAGGACAAAGGAGTGGGGGGAAAAAAGATTGCCAGACCATTTTTAAGACAATTGATTGCAACTGGAAAAAGGTTATTGTTAACTTTGCACGAAGCTGTTATTATCACCATTTACATTAAAAGCATAGTGAAGTCTGTGTTGACAAGTATTATTGTATGGGATTTATGTCAAACACAGTGAATATTTCAAGGGGAGGGTTGAAAGGAACCTTCTAGACCAGGTTCAAATCTTGGCATATGCAGGAAATTATCTGGAGACACTTTTGCACTTGGATCAGTGTTGGGTTGCCCCTGGTTCGGACCGGTTTTATAGAAACGGTAATAAAACCGGAGGGAGGCTCCACCCACCAACCCCGATGTCATCAGAAAGCTTCTGTGCATGCGCAGAAGAGTGTGCGTGCGTGCAAGCGAAGCAAGTGTGCATGCACGGCACCATTGCGAACCGGTAGTAAAGGTAAGTAGAACCCACCCCTGACTTAGATCCATAGTAAGAGAGTAATGGGGATAAAATGGACTAACGTAAATTAAATGAAAGCTACAATTAGCATTTTGGAAGGAAAAAAAGGAAAATTTAATAATGAATTTTAAGAAAGATGCATTATTGCCTGTTACAGTGAGATACTATGATCTCATTGCTGAAAGAAAGTGGTTTCTAGCTCTTCCTTGAAGGAAAAAATTAACAAATGGTTCACAAAAATCCAACTGAACAAGCTAGATAATGCCTACAAAGTTTGTCACAATTTTCCTTGATTCACACAGCATAGTTTGTTCAGTTTTAACTCAATACATTTTAGGAACCTCACCATTGTGGTTTGTAAAGCATGGCTTCTGAATTAGCATTACCTAAAAAAAATCAAGTGTAATGGCACAACCTGGTATGGTAGAACATGCTAAGATATAATGAACTTTTATTTATTTTGCTTGTGTGCTATGAAAGTCCTGTTAAGTTGGTTTGTAGCCTCAGGGCCCTGCTTTAATTTTTGGTATGAGCCCAATCAGTTGTGGCTTATTCAATACATCTTGATTGAGGAAAGCATGGCCTACCACATTATATGAAATCATAGCAGCATATGCATTCTATCATGAATGGCACTGTGCTTTAGCTTCCTCTCCATTTGTTGGGAATTAGTGACTAAAATTACTTTATTTCAAATATAAATGAAGCTATAAATGCATCAGTCATAATGCCTGCTCAACATGTTTTATTTTGAGTATTCTTTTATTTTCTATTCTTTTTATTTTCTTTTGATTAATAAGACCTTTGATTAATAAGCCATTGATATACCACAGTTCACGAAAATCTGGCAACACCTATATTGACATTAGATTAATATGACTATGATAAGCTTACTCAGTGATATCTTTAATTTGTAACTGTAGAAACAAATTGGCAATTATAGATAAACAACTAATTTTCTTCGGCTGGAAGAACATTAGTTGATAAAGTTCACAGTCTTTGTTCTTTGTGAATTAATGCTCAGCATATGGGGAAAAAAACTAGTTCTTTTAAATTAATAAGTATACGTTCTTATGAATTAATAAGTATTGGGAAGATTTTGGAACAGAAACAATAGGAGAAAATGAGTTACATTATAGGTTAAATATAGCTACAACTACTCAAATATCCATCTAGCACCACAGCTAAAGCAAGTGAAGGGACAAATAAAAGCAATTACCTGCCCAACTAAGATAAAGATATGGAACATGCTTTCAAAACAAACTGTAGATGTTTCAAAAGTCATGAAGTAAGAGTAGTGAGAAACTTTAAATACTTTTAAGATCTATTAGATGAGAATCTTTCATGAACCTTAATGGAAATTTCTAACTTGAATTGCTAATAATGTTTGTTCTCAGAGGGTGGAGGAATTCATAAGAGGATCAATTATTTTTGTTCTGATAATAAACAATAAGGAAAATTCAATCAAAGAAGTGGAGATACAGTAGCAGCATTATTAAGGGAAAGCAAGCATATAATGCTAGAGTTCTTGATTATAACTAATTGTGAGTAGATTTAATGGATATCATAGAACTTGGGTGAAAAAAATAGCTTAAGGAAATAGCAATATGATTCCCTATCAGGATAAGAATATTGGGAAAAGGAGTAAAGATCAATGGGAAATCACTAAGCACAGTTAGGAAAAATTCCACATATACACACATACACACACACACAAAGTAGGATACCAGAAAGGACCAATTTGGCTGGAAAAAAAATGCAATGAATTGAAAACAACTACAGATGCATGGGAAAAGAAATAGGACATGAAAAAGAAGCACCTAGATGTAGCAGGAAACTTTAAAGACACTGAGCTCAGAAGGAGTTGAGTTTAGCAAAAGATGCCAGGAACAATAAGGGTTTCTTTTTCAGATAAGTTCAAAAGGAAAAAAAGAGAGAAAGGGATCGGTATACAAACTGCTCATTGAATATGGCAAAAAGCTAACAAAGAAAAAATATTTTAGTTCAGTCTTCCCCAAGAGAAGACTGAAATTTCATCAGATAATTGTGAATAGCAGGAAGGATAAAGAGGCAGTAATAGAAGTGAGAGTTATCTTGGCAGGGGATATCTATTTAATTTTAATTACTTTGAACCTCTTGGACCTCAGATTAATTGCATCCCAGGTTATTGATGGTTTGTCCAAAACTCTATGTTTTACCTTTGAGGAATTTTGATGAATGGATGCCAACTGACTCGAGGAAGTCAAATGTTATCTATATTTTCAAAAGAGGGGAAAATGGGGACTCTGATGAACTACAGACTAATGTCAAACTGACATTAATACTCAGGAAAATTTTAAAGTATGGTACAAAGCTTGTTTGAGAGCATCTTTAAAATGCAATTATTACCAGGTGTCAGAATGAATTAAGAATAAGCCTTGTTACATATACCTGTCATTTTTTGATTAGATAACTTCATTTGGAGATTGCAACATTAGATACCACAAATTTTAAAAAGGGTTTGATAAGTATCTCAGGACATTCTGATCAGCAAACTAATCAAATAAACTGACCTGAAAATCATATTCAAAATGTACTCATAAATGGGTTCTCATCAAACTGTATGTTTATCAAGTAAGATGCTGAAAGGTTCACTCATGAATCCTTCACTCTTCAATGACCTGAATAATTATGTTAAGGGTGCTTATCAAATATTCATAAAACTACTTTAGGGAGCTAATACTTTTGAGGACAAAAATAAAACTTAGCATATTGGTACACTAGTGAAATGTATTGAAAGTAATGAGACAAATTTTCATTGCAGAGTGTTTGATGTGAGAAACAGTAACCAAATGAGCACAATATAGAATGGGGGACTATGTTACGGTCCTTGTGAAAAATATCTTGAAATAGGAGTTACTTATCTAATTTTATTTAGCAGAATGATTTTTCAGCAAAAAGGAAAAAAAGTGGAATTTTAGGTAACATCAACAGAATAGCTTCCAAATAACCAGAATTGATAGTTCAATTTTGTTGGTCAGATCCAGTGGTGGGTTCCTCCTGGTTCCGCCCTGTTCCACCGAGCCGGTAGCGGTGATGATGTGACATTACCGAACCGGTTCTCTTTGTTTGGGAGCTGGGCCCTCCTGCCCCCCCACCCCCCACATTATTCTTGCCTTTTATTTGGCCCCGTTCCCAATCTATTCGCTGCCTCCTGAGTCTCAGCTGATCGGCTAGAAGGAAAAAAACTGTTTAAACTCTTGCCACGGCACTTCAAAGGGCCGCCCTACAGCTGATCAGTGTTAAAAGGCAGTGTGGTGGTAGACCAGTGCGCTTGAAAAACAAATGGGTAGACCAGTGCCTCCAAAAACAAATGGGTAGATTGGTGCCTCCAAAAACAAATGGGAAGACCGGTGCCTCCAAAAACAAATGGGTGGACCAGAACGCTCCAAAAATAAATGGATAGATCGGTACAGCTCTGCAAGCAGTTAAAAGCCTGATAGTCCAGTATCTCTGCTAAATCCTAAATAATTGTCATGACCATCAAACCATGCCCACAAAATAAGACACGCCCACAGAACCAGTAGTAACCTGGTCAGATCCTGTCTTGAGTATTGTACCAATTAATGGGCAATTCCTTTTTAGAGATTCAAACAAATCAGAATATGTTCAGAACAGGGTAATGACTATGATCAGAGAACTAAATCCTATGAAGAGAGATTGGGGAAATCTCTCCACAGAGAGATTTGGAATATTTATTCCTGAGAAGGAATGATAGCACCTTTCTATTTATTCCTGAGTAAATTGATAGCACCCTTCACCCTTCAAAGAAGGCCTGGTGGCTCAGCAGACTAATAGCATTGTGATTAATACCAGCTGTCTGCAATTACTGTAAGTTCGAATCTCACCAGGCTCAAGGTTGACTCAGCCTTCCATCCTTTCTAAGGTAGGTAAATTGAGGACCCAGTTTGTGGGGGCAATAAGCTGACTTTGTATAAATATACAAAAGTATGAAGGCTATTGCTTAATGCATTGTAAGCCGCCCTGAGTCTCCGGAGAAGGGCGGCATATAAATCAAATTTTAAAAAAAAATACTTGAAAGAATAGCAATAGCACTTAGACTTATATACCACTTTACAGTGCTTTACGCCCTCTCTTAAGCAGTTTACAGAGTCAGCATATTGCCCCCAACAATTTGGGTCCTCATTTTACCCACCTTGCAAGGATGGAAGGCTGAGTTAACCTTGAGTCTGGTGAGATTCGATCTGCCAAATTGCAGGCAACTGCAGTCAGCAGAAGTAGCCTGCAGTACTGCACTCTAACCACTGTGTTACCATGGCCATAAAGCCCTGTTTGAAAATATTTTGGATGGTTGAAGAATTAGGTAAATTTGAATGGCTCAGAGAATTAGGTGAAGGTTTCACCTGCAAAGGAGTCTATTTATTGCTTCAGGTATGCACAATTTCACTTAAGATTGATCAAACTGTTAATTCTAACCTTTTACCATGTAGGCTACTCCAATATTTTCTTATAAACTTATTTGCAGAATTCCCAGTGTTCTCCCTAACTTGGTGGACTGACTTTATATAAGAGCCCCTGCTTTTACTTCTGCCACTATTCCTTAAATTGCAGATTTACCCCTCTTCCTTTCCTCTAAGCTTCCTTCATTTTCAATGTCTTTTCACACAATATATTCCCAGCTAATGGTGTATTTGTGTCTCTCTTGAAAGAAAACATTACCTTTTATTTCCTTTGCTTACATCATATGACCGCTTCTTTCTCTTGGTTCCACAATAGTATAGTTGTCCTGACATTACATTCCTGGAGTCAGGTCTTATGTCTTTTTTAAAAGAATATATATGTTCTAGGCCAGTGATGGCTAACCTTTTGGTGGTTGCATGATGAAAGGACGCGTGCACCAATAATACAATATGTGTGCCCCCCCTGCATGCGCCCCACCCCTGCACATCCAACCTCCTGCTCTCCCCCTGCCCCCCATGTGTGACCCCTGTGCACTCTCCCACCCCTATGCATTGCTTCCCATGCATGCGTGCATGACCCCCTACCCCCACGCATGCATATGCAACTCCTGCATGTGCCCTGCCCCCCACACATGCGCAGCAGAGACCCAAAAACCAGCTGGCGGTGATAGGGGTGCACACATGCACATTGCAGCTGAGCTGAGGTGATGGCTCGCGTGCCTGCAGAGAGGGCTCTGCATGCCACCTGTGGCATGTGTGCCATAGGTTCACCATCACGGTTCTAGGCTCAAGGCATTAGCCCCTTTGTTCATCACAATTTGGTCCATTTCCCTCCCTTCCTTTCCTTTGCTACTTACATAGCAAACTTGCTAGAGCAATCTTGACTTCCGACCATATTTTCTGCTTTTATTTATCAATTAGAAGCTGACAATTGGGAAAAGAGCATGGTTTCTTCCTGGAACAACTGTAACATTGCTGTTTACAGAAGAACAGGTATAATGAAAAAGCCTGGCTTCCCTTCAAAATACAGGCATGAGGGGAAAAAATACTTCTCTAGTCTATTACTGAGCTTATCCAGTGGCACCGAGCTTCTGGGCTAATAGGCCATGATCTCATTAGTTGGTATCCTGATGTTTTGCCAGCAACTGTAGCTGGAATGTTCAGAGGTAGAAGTGCTCTGCTTTATAGCACACTTCCTGGCACACTTCACTGAAAAGTTCCCTTTATCCTGTTAAATAGCAGGCTGTTCCAAACTGTGTTATAAAGCTTCCTATTTATCATTTAGCCTTTCCAAACAATATTACCATATTGTATGAAGGAAGCATATGTTTGCTTTGTGCAGCATAAGTTGGAGCCTTCCTTCACCCACATTTCATTTTTAAAAAGTCACTTATCCTTCAAAATTTGACTCCAGTACTAACTTTTTATTTATTATTCTTAAATCACTATGCCTGCTCTGTCTATCCAGTAATAGATCTGCAAATTGCATAAATTGCTCCTTGTGGTAGAAATATATCACAGACGAGTATTTAAGAGCACAGATGGTTTGATTGTCTGAGAAACCACTGCCTTCTCTTTCTTGCTTGTTCTACAGTTATTGCTTTCAGCAGCAGATTCAGTTTATTTACCTACAACCCATTGATTGCAATTCACTTTATATTTCATGGAAAGGCTCTTATCAAATATTTCTGGATTGCATTCAGAACGTTTATTATTTTCTCCCTGGCTAGTATTGTTTGATACAATGTCAGTTTAAGAGGTTCCTGGAATGTTATGAGTTCTTTTTGGTGCAGACAATTAGGACACCAGACTTTAACTTATTTTTGCTTTTTCATTTATAATAGGAAAAATTTCTTATATCTGAATTGCTCTGATCAAATACTGCTTTAGCTTTTCACATTATACACCTGTTATTGACCCAAAAGGGCCTTATCTTCAAATCATGGTGGTGAATACAGATTAGTTTTATTTATTTATTTTTGCTTACGCAAAAGGTACTATGTAGGGTTTGGATGTGTGATAGAGTGCCAGAATGTCATGGTTGGGGAGGGTGTACTGGTGATGTGGTAGATCAGGAAAGTGCCCGGGGTGCACAAAACATGCTGGTCAAGTAGGGTGTGAGGATGGGTGGAGGATCATGAAAGGCAGGTGGGAATGTAAGAGGTGCTGTGTAGGACAATAGGGTATATGTGGATGATGCGGGTCAACAATGCATAGGAGTTGCATCGGTATGTGAGAGATGCTGCTCTGGTCAGGGATGATGCATGGAGGGCAGTGTGGATCAGGAAGAGAGATGGTGTGGGTCAGGGAAAGTGTGTGAATCGAGTGCATGTTAGGGAGGATGCCATATTGATCAGAGGAGTTACATGGAGGGGGGCAGTGCAGTCAGGGAGAGTGCATGGGGACTGCACAAAAGGTGCTCCATGTGTTGGTGAAAGCATGTGAGAAGAGTGGTCAGGGAAACAACCATGTTAAAGCAAGAAGGGTGGTATATGCAGGAGGCTAACAAGTTGGGGGAGCATGTTGTGGGATGGCATGAACCAGGAAGGGTGTGTGGTGTTCACTTCCCTTCCCTCCTCTCCCCTTCCCTTCCCTTCCCTTCCCTTCCCTTCAGCAGATAATTGACCGCTGCCAGGTGGCAGAGAGAACAAGGGATTGCTAGTTTGGATAAGAAACTGTCACAGAACATTGAAAATGAAGATCATGTACTACAGTGGCATGAGCAGCAGTGAGTAGAACTGAAGCAACTACAACTTCCTTAAATGTCATTCCCTTGGAAATGATGGGTCCAGGAACTGGGGCACATTATGTAAGTTAGCCCACTTGAGGTAACTTGGTTCAAAAACTGTTGCCCTATTATCTACTGTTTTGCTCACTAAAGGTCATGACATTTAGAGTTTTAGTAGTATACAGATATGGGCCACAGGCTGAACAAGCATTCTGAAAGAAGAGAAAAACTCATTGTCCTAGTGTTGTTGTAACATTTCATAGATGTCTTTATGATGCTTTCAACAGAAAGCAGACTTTAAAGATAATTTAGACTCTGCAACTATTCTCAACTAACTCCTATTAACATAGACAGCAGTGTATTAATTTCACAATGGAAAGACAGACAGACGGATGGAACAAAACAAAAACAAAAATTATAGTTAAAAATATGAGAGAAAAACAAAAAAAAGCAATTAATGGAGAAATTAGATATTCAAATAGTGAAGAAAGTGAAATACTTAGGCATCCAATTAACCTCAAAATATATTACAGTGAAAGAAGATAACTACTATAAACTGAGAAATCAAATTGAAATAGACTTGGAAAAATGGAAAAATCTACAACTATCATTAATGGGAAGAATAGCGCTAATCAAAATGAATGTACTACCAAGAATTTTGTTCTTTTTTCAAACAATTCTGATAAAGCTGGAGAAAAAATATTTTGAAAATTTGAATAAAATGATGTGGAAATATATATGGCAAGGAAAGAAATCAAAATTAATATTAAACTGTTTCAAAATGCTAGGACTAGAGGAGGTTTTGATCTACTAAATTGGGAACTTAATCATCAAGCGGTGATGTTAACTTGGGTTAAAGAACACATTCTATTGAGAAATACAAGACTATTGACTTTGGAAGGACATGATTTGCAACTAGTCTGGCATCCTTTCTTATGGTACGGAAGGAACGTTGGCTTACCTGAACGTTCATTTTCTTGGCGATGCGCAGCAATTCATCTATGGGATTCTATCATTCTTCAGATATAGGGACTGAGGGAGTACTGTGCCTTTAAATCTTTCTTGTGGCCACTCCCCTCTGCTCTGTTATCACCTCAGTTATTTCTCGAAGGGATTCCACGTGATACCTAACCTGAAAAGAGAGGAAGACACCAGAGACCACCTCCCCATCCCAGACAGCCTGAGAGGTGGGATGAATTGCTGCGCATCGCCAAGAAAATGAACGTTCAGGTAAGCCAACGTTCCTTTTCCATGGCGATGCTACGCAATTCATCTATGGGATATGCCCAAGCACCCAACTACTGGGAGGGAGGCTGGCTGGGCTCGTGGACCCCAGGGGAGTGGACAGACTGCAGAACCCGTCGGCCAAAGGAAGCTTCAGCTGAAGCCAGAGAGTCGATCCTGTAATGGCGGACGAATGGGGAAAATGACGTCCACGTAGCAGCGCGACAAACGTCCAGAATGGATGCCTGAGTTGACCAGGCGGCCGACGTGGCAGCGCTGCGGGTTGAGTGAGCCAAGATCCTTCCCGGAGAAGATCTGCCCTGTGAGCTATAAGCAGAGGCGATGCAAACCTTAATCCATCTAGCTACAGTCTGAGAAGAGACCTTCTGTCCCATGGATGCCGGGTGGAATGAAACGAAAAGCGCTTCGGTTTTGCGAAAGCATGAAGTTCTGGCGATGTAGCGACGCAGGGCCCTTCTGACATCTAGTGTGTGCCACTGGATCTCCAGGGGATGACGAGGTAAGGGGCAAAAATCAGGTAAAACAATCTCTTGTTGTCTATGGAAAACGGAATTGACTTTGGGCACAAAGGAAGGGTCAAGCCTAAGAACAACTACGTTGGGCTTAAATATACAAAGGTCACTGCGGATGGAAAGGGCAGCAAGTTCAGACACCCTTCGTGCCGATGTAATGGCAAGAAGAAATGCCACTTTCAGGGACAAAAATCTAAGGCTGACAGAAGCCAGAGGCTCAAAGGGGGCAGCCGTGAGGGTCTTCAAGACTAGGGGCAAGTCCCACGATGGATATCTATGAATGGGAGGGGGACGGAGATTAGTAGCCCCCCGTAAAAAACCCCTAATGCGTGGATCGAGGGTCAGGGACCTAGCGTCACCCGATCCCAGGACTGTCGCTAATGCAGCTACCTGACGCCTAAGAGTGGAGGGGGCTAGCCCTTTAGCAAACCCTGCTTGAAGGAAGTCTATAACCTCTGGTACTGTTGCAGAAGTAGGGTCAACGTGATGAGCGGCACACCACTGACAGAATGCTTTCCAAGAGGCATCGTAAATCCTAGTGGTTGATGGACGCCTAGCCGCCTGGATTATTAGGATGGCTTCCCCTGATATATTGTCCTTCCTCAGGCGGACCCGCTCAAGCGCCACACGGCTAATTGTAGCCACTGGGGATTTGGATGGAGTACAGTCCCTTGGCTGAGCAAAACCGTGTCCTGAGGAATACGCCATGGGGGTTGAACGGAAAGGTTCACGAGGTCCGCGAACCAGGCACGTCGGGGCCAGTGTGGAGCCACCAGAAGGATCTCTGCGCGTTCCCAAAGCAATTTGCGGATCACCCCCGGAATCAGAGGGATGGGGGGAAAGGCATAAAGGAGCCCCTGGGGCCACGGGCACCAAAGGGCATTGACGTTCTTGGCTCCCGGACAAGGAAAACGAGTCACGAACCTGGGAAGCTGTGCGTTGTCCCGATGGGCGAACAGGTCCACCAGCAGAAGTCCGAATCGGCAAGTCAGCTCCCGAAACAGGTCCGGATCCAATTTCCACTCTGAAGGATCTAGCTGTTTTCTGCTGAGCCAGTCCGCTGTTACATTTGCGGACCCGGAGATATGTTCCGCCCTCAGGGACAATAGGTGAAGTTCCGCCCAGTCCAACAAAGTCTCCGACTCCCGCATGAGAGCCTGAGATAGGGTGCCCCCTTCCCGATTTATGTGGGCTTTTGCCGACATGTTGTCCGTGAGGACCAAGACATGCCGGTGGTGCACCCGCTGTAGAAAGTGGGCTAGGGCCAGTCGCACCGCTCTCAGTTCTAGTACATTGATATTGTCCCGAGAGTCCAACTGAGTCCAAAGACCCTGAATCACCTGTGACTCTAGGTGACCCCCCCAACCAGAAAGACTCACGTCTGTGGTGAGGACTATCCTGGATGGCTCGTGAAATTGGCAACCCAGTGCCAGGGTCCCCGACACCCACCACCGGAGGGATACACGTACCTGCAGTGGAAGCGATACAGTGGTTCTGGATGACTCCTGGCCCAGTCTCTGAAACGGCAGGAGGAACCACTGGAGTGGTCTTGAGTGACGCTGTGCCCATGGAACAATTCCTAAACAGGAGATAAATTTGCCAAGCAACCGAGACAAGGTCATGAGAGACACTCGCCTCAAGTCCAAGACATGAAGAACCAGGTCTTTGATGTTCTGTTGACGCTCCTCCGAAAGGAAGACCTTCAGGTTCACTGAGTCGATTCGAGCTCCAAGGTGGATGATGGACGTGGCAGGAAGAAGATGGCTCTTCTGACGGTTGATAGAAAAGCCGTGGAGCTCCATGATCCGGCACACTGTCAACATGTCCTGCTGCGCTTGGGTGTGGGAACTGGACAAAATCAAAATGTCGTCTAGGTAACACAAAATGCGGATAGGGATCAAACGAATGGAGGCCGCCACGGCCGCCAACAGTTTGGTGAAGACCCTCGGGGCCGACGAGAGACCGAACGGCATTGCCCGGTACTGGTAATGCCGTCCGGCAAAAGCGAAACGAAGAAACTTGCGGTGTCGGGGGTGGAGCGGAACATGGAGGTAAGCCTCCTGAAGATCGATTGATGTCATAACATCCTCCTTCTGAACACAATTCAGGATGGTTTTGAGAGATTGCATCTTGAATCTCTTGTACCTGATAAATTTGTTGAGGTGACCAGAAACAAAATTGAATATACCCCTTTCCCTTGATGAGAAAGTGGTACCGGCTCTATAGCCCCTATGGTTAATAGATGCTGAATTTCCACCCCGAGGTTGTCCCTCCTGACCTTGTTGGTGGGTACTGGGGATTGAATGAAAAAATTTTTGGGAAGAGTTTGAAATTCCAATGACAGGCCTAGGCCCACCGTGCGATGGACCCAGGGATCGGACGTGGTGGCCTCCCACTGGGATAGGAAATGAAGAAGCCGCCCCCCTATGGGAACAAGGGGAAGAGAGTCATTTGCCCCTTCTAGCTGAGCGGGAGGACGAACCCCTGTAGGGACGTCTGGAAGATGGCTGGAAACGCCCTCTGTCACTGTTACCCTGTCTGCTAGGGAAACGGTCGTATCCCTGGGAAAAGGGTCTGTTGTAGTAGTAGGGCCCCCTGGGGCCCGGCTCAGTCCGAAAAGGCTGCCGCTGAGTATAAGGGATGTATCTACGTTCCTGTCTATTGTAAGTAAGGGGCAAAACTTTCCGCTTATCTTTATCCTCAACCAATATAGGCTCTAAAGCCGTTCTGAAAAGTGAAGAACCTTGATAAGGAGCGGAAGCAAGCTTCCACTTTGATTTAGTGTCCGCCTTCCAGGGTTTGAGCCAAAGGAGCCTGCGTGATGAGACAGAAGACGCCATTGCTCTGGCCGCAAATCTAGCTGCATCTAGGGAGGCGTCAGCAGAGTACTCTGTTGCGGCCACCAGTTTACTAAAGTCCTGATTAATCCTGGTGTCCCCTGGGGGTAATCGATCTTGCAACTGGCGAGGCCAAATTAACGTAGCCCTATTAAAGAATGATGCAGATGTCGCGGCCTTCACAGCCCAGGCAGCTGCTTGATGTGTCTTCCTGAAGGAGACCTCCGCTTTACGTTCGTCAGATTTTAAGATTTCCACGGTGTCCGAGGACAACACCGCAGAGGACGAGAGGGAAACCACTGGGGGGTCTACAGAAGGTAAGCCAAGCAAATTTTCCAAGACTGGGTCAGCACAATAAAGTTTTTTGTCATGGCCACTTGGGGCAGATGGAACCCCTGGGGTCTCCCATTGTCTCTTAATGACATCCTGGAACAGTTCAGGGCATGGAATGAAATCTTGGTCAGGAGCCGGAACAGCGAACAGGTCGCCATGTGGCTGGACGGCCGATGGACCTGGATCATTTGGATTAACTATCCTGCCCATATTTGTTGCCGCCTTTGCCTTCCTAAGTAAGGTCTTGAATACAGCCGGTCTAAACAGGGTGGTAAAGGCTGGCCTATCAGGGATTACCTCATCATCATCCGAAAACTCGGGGTCTGGCTGATCCCCGTCACCTGATTCTGCCTCCTCACTAGGAGAAACCTCCAAGGGTTTTGGCAAGGGAGGCTGAACCACCGTCTGGGGCAAAGGTATCTGCCAAGGCGGTATCCCTTGTTGTCGGCCGGAGGAGATAGCTTTGGCTAAGGCATCTGTAAAGAGAGACTGAAAGTCAAGATGAGGAGGCCAACCCATCCCTTCCTGCGGACGTAAGCCAGCTGCTGTGGGCGTAAAAGTAGCCGAAGACCCCGGTCTACCAGGAGAAACGGTTTCTCGAGGGTCAGCAGGCCTGTCCCCCCCTTGAACCGGATCTGCAGCAGGAACAACATGAGGAGGAAAATCAGAGTCATGATCGTCCCCAGGTTGCTGAACAGAAGGGATATCCACAATCACTTCACCCCTGACTTGAGCCTGCTTTTGAGCTTTGGTAAACTGTCTCTCAAGGGCTTTGTGCCTCCTTTGTTCCTCCCTGCCTCTGGTAGATGAGGCAACCGAAGGCTGGGCTGAATGAGATGTATTGCCAGCAGAATGGGCCGTAGACCTCTTCTTGGAGGCTTTCTTGGGCCTTGGAATAATTGGAGCCTGCTCAGGGTCTGAGGAAAACTCCTGGTCAGCCATAGTGTTATTGGAGACCAGGTGGCAGCAGAGTACTAGAGGAAAGAAAAGGGAACCCTTTGTCAGGAAACCAGGCCCACAGTGGAGAAGAAAAAAAGAAAAAATAATTTCCTCAAAATGGCTGCCAGTTCCCAATCGCAGTTTTAAGGCCCAAAGTCCCTGAATAATGGCAATACTCACACTCCAGAAGACAGCGGTGATCCTTCCTACTCACAAGTAGGCAGCTTCACAGGTGGCCCAGTTGGATAAGCGCTAGGGAGTGACCGTCCCCTGAAAGCGCTGCCTCGCTGAAGGAGCCAGAAAATGGCGGCCGAAAAATGGCGCGAAATTGCAAACGGCTCTCTTTTGATGCAGATGGCCTGAAATGAGGTGGCAGAGAGGGCACAGGAGAATGGAAGATCCCTAGAGCGCCGCGAGGAAATTATGGGAAAGGCAGAGTTTGAACTCGGGTCCCCGAGCAGGTACACTGCAACCGCCACTAAACAGGGAGCGAATGAGGCGGCGAGGGAATAGCCAGCGGACCAGCAACTCCACTTCGCTCGCCGGCGGCCTGGAATTTACGGCTCTAAGGCTGTGCGGCCTCTCCAACGCCAGGAAAGGCCGCCCGTTGTTAAAGGGGGCAATGGACAGTCCGGATGGCTTACCCAGTGACGTCCACGCCCGCAGCCGATGGCCAGCCGCCTCCGCGGCAGCCGCACGCCGTTTGGATTTTTTTTTTTTTTTTTTGTATAAAACGCTCCCTTGCCTACTCGAAGGAAAAAAATTTATACTATATACAAAAACACTATATACACTATCTACAAAACGCTAAGGCACTAGCTAGAAAAAGGAGAAAATCACCTCAGAATGAGGAGAAAACTAAACTCATGTCCCTACATGAAGACTGAGAGAAATAACTGAGGTGATAACAGAGCAGAGGGGAGTGGCCACAAGAAAGATTTAAAGGCACAGTACTCCCTCAGTCCCTATATCTGAAGAATGATAGAATCCCATAGATGAATTGCATAGCATCGCCATGGAAAATAGGTTAGATGGATACTTCCAGAGACATTGTGTAAGAAACGGCTTGTTAACAGTATGGGAGAGAGTGAAAGAGAAACATTATATGGAAATAATAATGTGGCTTTCAACAATAGAAGCATTGACATATCCAAATATGATGAACATAGACAATATTGTTAGATATAAGGACATTTTAACAGAGAAGAGAGAACTAAAACAGAAACAAGATTTAGAAAAATAAGGGATTTAGATTGATTGGTATGCATGAGTGCAGATACAATCAAGATATGATAAAGATATGAAACAGTATGGTTTTAATTTGGGGGAATCAGAGTTGGATCAGATAATGATGGAAAGGATGAAAAAATGATTAAAAGGTTTTATAATTATCTACTGCAGTTTAGATTAGAACATGGGTCATCAATCTATGGCCCGTAGGCCGCATGCGGCTTGCTGAAGCCATTAATCCAGCCCGCACAGGACCACGAGGCTAACCCGCCCACATCGCCCTGCCCACCCTTCAGCTAGGTGCAGGACTTATCTTCACGAGCCCTGCAGGCTGGAACTGAAAGGTAAAGCCAACAATTGTTGCCTGCAGATACTGCAGATGCTGCTGGAGGTGGGAGGAAGTGAAAAATGTGATGAACAGATGCCCCATGAGGCCAAAATATGGGCAAAAACTGCCTGTTTTTCACTTCTCCTGCTTCCAGAAGATATATAGATAGAGACAGAGACAGAAAGAGAGAGAGACAGAGACAGACAGACAGACACACACACACACACACACACACACACACACACAGACTTGATTGGAGGTGAGAAGAATTGCTGCAAAACTGAGTTTTCTGAAGTGGACCACTAGACTCCTATGCAACTGAAAAAATGATCTAGTAAAAAGAAAAGTCAACCAAAAGAGCAACATGCAAACAAAACACCCCCAGAAGCAAAACAAATTAAAGTTTAATTTATGTGCATTGTTTAATGGACTGTTAAATTGGCCACACCCACTTAGTCACATGACCTAGCCATGCCCACCCAGTCACATGACCACTTAGCCATGCCCACCCAGCCAGTCCGGCCCCCCAACAGTCTGAGGGACCCTGAATTGGCCCCCTGTTTAAAAAGTTTGAGGACCCTGGATTAGAAGATGAAGAAGTGAAAGAGACAATGATAACATGGATGAAAAACTTTGGTTATGCAATAGAATTAGAGAAATGGCAACAACTATGGGAAAGGAATTATAAATTAACTATGGCATCTGCATATAAAGAAAAATTATATAAAATGTTTTATAGATGGCATATGCCACCAAAAAGACTAGCAAAAATGTTTAAAGTTAAATCAGCTAAATGCTGGAAATGTTTGCATTTTCTGGAATCATATTATCATATGTGGTGGTCATGTACGGAAGCAAAAAACTATTGGTCTAGAATACAGATATGGTTAGAGGAAATGTTATATAAACCTATAGAATTAAAACCAGATTTTTCTATTGGTATTCTGCCAGAAAGATATAGCAAAGAAGAAGTGTACTTAATTATACACATAAAAACAGCAGCAAGAATTGTATTTGCACAAAATTGGAAGACTGAAAAAATTCCGTCAGAAGGTGAAGTAATAAAAAAGATTTTAGACTGTGCGGAAATGAACAGGTTGATGCTAAGAATAAAAGATAAAGAGGAATCGGTGTATTTCAAGACATGAGAAAGATTCTATGTATGGATAGAAAAGAAATATGAATAAAAGTTGATAGATAAATGATATAGATAATAGAAAGTAAAATGAGGGATAAGATAAAAAAGAAATAGAAACTCAGATGACACCAGAGTAAATGGAAAGGGGGGAGGGGAGGAAAGAAAGAAGACTATAAATATAATGTACAATTATGACACAATAGATTGGGTAAAATGGGAAAGAAATTGAAAAGAAAGTATATATTATTAGAAAATTGGAATTGCTCGGATACCAAATAAGGGAAATATTGCACAACAAAGGAGAAAGAAAGGAAAGAGGAGGAGAGGGAGAGAGGAGGAGAAAGAGGAATGGAAGAAAGGGGAAGGAGAGAAAGAAAGGATAGGGGACAAGAGCAGGAGAGAAGGTGAGAAAGGGAGAAAAGAGGGGAGGAATGGGGGAGAGGAAGGAGAAGTAGGAGAGGAGAGGAGGAGGAAGAAAGAAAAAGAAAGGAGGGAGGAAGGGGAAAGAAAGAAGAAGAAATAGAAGGTTTGTTGTGAAAAGAGGGAAAAGAGAGGGTAGAAGAGCAACCCCAAATGTAATTAAAATATCTTATTTTTATGCTTTCGTTAGAAAAAAATATGTACATATATGATCAATTATGAATAAGAGAATGTACATTTACAATATGTGTATTATTATTATTATTATTATTATTATTATTATTATTATTTAATCTTTAGTGAGATTCCCAGCCTTTGAGGCTGGTTAATAGCTCAGCAGCTCAAGTCCTAATCAAGGACCTAGGAACTGTTAAGGTATCGTTGGAGGATGTAAGCTGTTCTGAGTAAAGTGGTTTTTTGTAGAGTCAAAATGTTCAAGTCTGGCAAATTTAGAATTTCTAAATAGCGGGGTAGCCCTTTGGGTATTGCTCCAAGGGCTCCAATTACAATCGGGACAACACACAATTTCTTTTTCCACAGTCGCTCAACTTCAATTTGCAAATCCCGGTACTTTGTGATTTTTTTCTTGCTGCTTATCTTCAATCCGTGCATCACCAGGTATTGCAATGTCAATGAACCATACTTTTTTCTTTTCAACTATTGTTATGTCAGGTGTGTTGTGGACCAAGTGCCTGTCAGTATTATTATTATTATTATTATTATTATTATTATTATTATTATTATTAATTGAATTTGTATACTGCCTTACTCCCTTACTCAGGGCGGTGAACAGCCAAATAAAATACATATAATGCAAATGTTAAGAAACCATTACAATACAATTAAATAATTGGCCCGGAAAATGAAATTTAAAACACCCCAAATTCATAAAACAAATTTAAAAATTAAAAATTTTAAAAATTTTAAAAAACAGTTTAAAAGAGAGGTTAGGCCAGGCCAGCCTGCTGGAAAAGAAATGTTTTGATGGCATGGCAGAAAGCGTGCAGGTCCAGGATCCTCCGTATCTCTGGGGGGAGCTCGTTCCAGATGGCGGGTGCTCCCACAGAGAAGGCTCCCCCCCAGGGGCCGCCAGTCGACATTGTTTGGCCGACGGCACCCTGAGGAGCCCCTCTCTATGGGAGCATACTGGTTGGTGAAAGGCTACTAGTGGCAGAAGGCGGTCTTGTAGATACCCCGGTCCTAAGCCATGAAGCGCTCTAAAACCTTGAAGTGCACCTGGAAGACCACTGGGAGCCAGTGCAGCTCACGCAGGAGGGGGGTTACATGGGAGCGCCGTATTCTGGACCAGCTGAACCTCCGGGTGCTCCTCAAGGGGAGCCCCATGTAGAGAGCATTAAAGTAGTATAAGAAATAAAAATAAAAAACTTAAAAAAAAAAAGACGGATGGATGGACGGATAGACAGACAGACAGACAGACAGATAGATAGATGAAAGATCTCTGGGTGAGCCAGAGGGACTCTAATCCATCTCTCCTACATACTCCCTTGCCCTCCCTGGTAAAATGAAATCCTGTTTCCTCATTTCTCTGCTTTCAACCATGTAGCTGATCAGATTGATTACCTGTCTGACAGTGAAAAGGGAGAGGCAACTATGACTCTATAAGCTGTGTTTCCTTTTGTGGCTGAGCCTGTATACTATTTACAGGAACTATATAATAAGTGCAGATGCACTTGACTGTTTGCTGTTGTATAGTCTTTTTCTTTTGAGTGGGTTGTTCAAACCTGTTGGTTGTGTGGCAATATAAGATTCTGCCTGGAATCATGCTCAGGAACAATAAATTATAAGATTTATGGGAGCAAGAATATCTTGCAGTTTTGATGCTATATAATTACATGATGAGTGTTAAGAGAGAACTCATTATATGAGTTAATTTTATGGGGCAACTGTGCACTTTATCACTCTCTTACCAGAAATTGTCTAGCAAAGTTGGTAGCTATGCTACGAATACTATAACATCATGAATTATTTCAGTGACACAGCAAAACAGTTTGGCATATTATGTAGCTGTGATTAGTCATGGACTGCCAGCCTTCTGACAGTCCCAGCTGCCTAACTTGGCAAGCCACAAGAATGTACGAATTGCCTTCTGTGAATCACACCAAAGTCATTCAGACCCCATATTGCTTTAACAGTGACTATCTTAACGCCCTACAGAAACACAAAAGTTGATTAAGCATTTAGCTCACAGAAACTTTTTTTCAATATATTATAATATAATTTAATGCTTGGACCATAAGGAAGGCTGAGCGCCAAAGAACTGAGGCCTTTGAACTATGGTGCTGGAGAAGACTCCTGCAGAAAGTCCTTGGACTGCAAGGCGAACAAACCGGTCAGTCCTAGAGGAAATCAACCTGACTGTTCTTTAGAAGGCCAAATCCTGAAGATGAATCTCAAATACTTTGGCCACCTAATGAGAAGGAAGGACTCACTGGGGAAGTGCCTAATTCTGGGAAAGAAGAATGGGACGACAGAGAACGAGGTGGCTGGATGGAGTCACTGAAGCAGTAGGTGTGAACTTAAATAGACTCCAGAGGATGGTAGAGGACTGGAAGAATATTGTCCATGGGTCAGACACGACTTCGCAACTAATAACAACAATAAATAATTTAATGCATGTTGGGATTGTTTATAAGTAACACACTTTATGTTTTATAAATACCATACTTATAGTGTGTGTATTGTATATATATGACTATCCTACATATCAAACATAGTCCGTTGATTACATCAATATTACAATAGAAGAGAATAGCTCATAGGGTTGTAATATTCCTTTGAGTGTGGTAACATCAAGGAACTACCAAGAGAAAAACCATACATACATACATACATACATACATACATACATACATACAAACATACATACATACATACATACATACATACATACATACATACATACATACTGTAGCTAGCCCTGCTGGTGTTAGTGGGGATATGGTTTTTCCCTTGGTAGTTCTTTGATGTTACCTAGTCAATTAATATCTGTAAACAAACAAACAAACATGCTCCAAGGATTCTATAGTACAACCCTGACCTGTTCTTTTCTATTATAATATTGATGTAATCAAGGGACTATGTTTGATATGTAGCATAGTCAATTTTCAAGCATAATAGTTTTTCAGTGCCAAGTGCAAGATAATAAATTCCGTTTTATTGAAAACTACCGGTATTAATACTGTAAGCTGTTAATACTCTTTCAGCTTGGTCCATTTTAGAACCAGCTGTTAACTGTTTATCAGAAGTATATGTCTTCTTTTCCTGAATGCGATTAACATAATATATCAAATCATTCATTTATTATAAGTCAACAACCATTAACCGTATATTTCAAGGGCAATGCATATTGTTTTGAATTCACTGTCAGTGTAGTATAGTTTTCAATTTCATGCTCAGATCTGTTAAATTAAGACAGAGAAAAGACAGAAAAAACATTTTACTGTATGTGGAGTTTTATACCATTAACTGTTCATCTGTCTAAATGTCTGATTATGACTTACTATGACAAACTTCCAATAAACATGTGTTTAATTAATTTTAAAATGTACCTCTTCAATTCAGTGATCTAATTCTTTTCTGGATTCTAATTTTTACTGGAACACTAAAGATTGAAAATATTATACTAATGAAAACAAACTTCTTTTTACAAGCATAATTAAAATTTAATGGGAAGCAGACCTGTAAACAACTGGGGTTTATTAAACCAGTTCAGTATAGTTGGTGAGAACCAGTTGTTACATTTCTCACACATTACAGTAGGTAAGCCAAAAATACTGCAATAGCCTAACTTTTCCAGAAAAAAATGTGATGCTTGGGCTCTAATTCTATTAAAAATACTGGGACTTCTATTGATTTTTTTTTAAATAGACCCTATGTGCATAACAATGATTTATGGATGAATATTTCTTCCAATTTTTCTGTGTACATATGCCCCTACAATTGGTTTATATCAACCCAATTCCATCCGCATAGTGAATTTAGGATTGTGGCTAATGCCATTTAACTAGTAAATCCTTTAAATTGTTTTCTTTATCAGTAACAGCAAGTAGGATTTTGCCCAGAAATCAACTGCTAGCTAATGTGCCATTCTAAAGTCTTATTTAGGTTGATATATAATGTCCTTCACAGTATTACAAGAGTGCTTTGCCAATGCTTTCTGCTGGGAAGTTTTCCAATTTTTGGTCTAGCCAAGGAGATCTCAAACTTTGCATACGATGACACCCTGAAGGATAAATAAACTTGCAATCCCTCTTCATGAATAAAGCTGTGATTTCATGTGATTAGGGTTGAACAAGAAATATATTTTAAAACAATAATTCTATTTTCATCTGTATATCATAGGAGTTCTCCAATTTGACAGTACTGCCTTGCAGAGGCAAAATGAGGAGGAAAGAACAAAATTTGACAGTGTTTCTGTTTTGCCTGCATAAGCCTAATCAATTATATTAAAAAATTAGAAGTCTTCCCCTTCCTTGTTTGTGACCTCCACATGATTATGAATCACAGTTTGAGAACACATATCTGAAATCTAACTTTGATATTCTAAAGTGATTCCTTCTCCAAGTATTAGGCAAAGTTGACTAAGTGCATCTTTGTTGAAAGTGAAAAGGCCAGTATTGAGATAATATATTGCGATTTTATGGCAGAAAAGGCCAAAACTGTTTCACATAAATATTCGATGTAAATATTGGTCTTGGCAGATAAAGCTTTAGTAGTCACATTTTGAACGAAATGTAGTTTCCAAATGTTATTCAAAACAATGTAGATTATTTAATGTAGATTTGTGAACAAAAAGCACAGGATTTCATTTTACCAGGGAGGGCAAGGGAGAACCAGTAGTAAAAATTCTGACTGGCCCTGCCTCCATCTATTCTCTGCCTCCCAAGACCCAGCTGATCAGGAGAAAATGGGGATTTTGCGGTAACCTTCCCCTGGATTGGGGACAGAATGGAGATTTTACAGTATCCTTCCCCTGCCATGCCTACCAAGCCACACCCACAGAACCAGTACTATTTTTTTTTTGAAACCTACCACTGGTGCATACGCTCTCGTGTACATAAAATAAAAGATACATTTGTCAAGAATCATAAGGTACTACACTTAATGATAATGATTTTTCCTGTAAATGTGTATTATCCCAAGGGTATTAACATTTTCCATTTTCCCTTCTCTGTATTGCTACTCCTATTTCTTTTTCTTATTAATTTACAGGAATAATCTTCGTTATCCCATTGCCACTTCTTGTATATGCTGAGCATTGCAAGCTGATGGATGCCCCAAATGGTGGAGTCTGGCTCAGATGGATTGTAAGCAATGGAAAAGAGACAGATAAAAGAATTGTTTAGGAGAATTCAACTCATAACTTTTCATTGTACCAAGATTTCTTCCATTTCACTGGTGCCAACAAACAGCAGTAGCAACTAACACTACTGTGTGATTGCCATCTTGTAAGATGCTTGAAATCATTTATGTGCAAGTTGGGTAGCTATTTAAAATTGTTTAATAAGTAAATAAATAAATTTGGTTTGACAATGGAGCCAATTATCAGGAGAAGTGATGGGTTTCCTTTCATTGTTTGTGTCAAATGGAAATTAGGTAACCACCTATCTGGGGTTCTATATTTTAGTTGTCATGGAGAAAATCCATCTATGTGGTTGCTATGCATTGCCACCAATTTAACAGTAATCATTAATAATCTTTGTTTCAAAATTCTGCAACAAGCAGGGGTTAGGCTTGATATCCTAAATGGCCTTTTCAATTTTATGAGTCTATAATTCAATTATTCTCACTTTACCACGTATAGAAGAAAAGTTGTTCTAGCATGGGGTAGCCCCAAATCAGAAGAGACCTAATGGCATTTTCTGACTAGCAAATTTGATTAAAGGCATGGAGATTATAAAGGATTATATAGAATAATAATAGCATAAGTTAGTTGGGAAAAGCACTACCAGAATCCTACTAATATATGATTCTAATCTGACTCCCATCCTGTTCCTGCCTGCTTTTTTTTTTTTAAATCTTGAAGCAGAAGGGGTGTAACAATATGCGGGAATCATCTTGGAAGATAGGAGGGAAGCATGGCAAACATCTTAGAAGGGACACACACACACACACACACACACAGAGAGAGAGAGAGAGAGAGTTTCTCAGACTGTAAATGCAAGGAAGGAAAGATGTACTTTCAGATGTGCAAGATTTTGTTAATGTAACTTTACAATAAAGGTAAACCTAGCATTTTGGGGTGTGCTTCATGTCTGGACTATATTAGAAGGCTGACAATAGGTTTCATTAGTAGAATCTATGGCAACCAACCAGGAAAGGTGAAGGAAGACAGCTCAGATTGAGAACAAGAATAAAGAATCTCTTGTGCAAAATTTTGAGGAACCAGTGATGTTGGAAACATGGGAAAAAATTTGGGTTCAGAACGTTAAATTTACATAATCGCAGAATTTGAGGGAAAATTTTTATAAAATGATTTATAGATGGCATTTAGACCCCAAAAATTGTCGTGTATGTACCCTAATGTTCAGCCTAAATGTTGGAGATGTGATTGTTTAGATGCTACATATTATCATGTTTGGTGGACCTGTAGGAAAGTCAAGGCTTTTTGGATAAAAATTTGGTGGGTCATGCAGAATGTTTTGAAGAAAAAAATTCAATTTTCTCCACAATTGTTTTTATTGGGTATAGTTAAGGGTTTTACATTGGGTGAAACAAAATTGATATTGTACATGATAACAGCAGCAAGATTGTTGATAGGTAAATACTGGAAAAATGAAGCTTTGCCCACGATCGAGGAATGGACTTTGAAGATGGCCAGTTTTGCAGAGATGGCGAAGATTTCAGCATATTTAAAAGATTGTTCACAAGAGATTTATGAATGGGAATGGAAAAAGTGGATAGATTATGTTCAGAACAAATATCAAACTAGGAAGTATAAAATAGCTTTTATTTGAAAATGTTATATTAAGATAGAAATATTTTAATGTAATGAAGATGAAAATTTATAAGGGGGAGGGAGGGGTTCAAGTTTTATATAAGTTTTATACAAAGGAGGGTTTTTCCTTTTACCTGATATGAGTATATTGTGGAAGTCCGGGGGGAGGGGAGGGTTAGGGTGGGTTAGGGAGGTTGGGAAGTTTGGGGTGGGTTGAGGGGGGGGGAAAGGGGTGAAAATGTAATTGTAAAACTTTTGCAATTAAAAAAAAAAAAGAATCTCTTGTGCCTATGAGCTGCCTGATGAATTCTATTTTTTTATTTTTTTTTTAGGTACAAACCATGTCTCCAGCATCAAGAGAACTGAAGGCTGGGAATGAAGACACGGGGCGTGTGTGTGTGTGGCATACATATGATAATGCTAACCACGATGAACAGCTGCTTGGTGGGCAAGAGTGGGACAACTATGGTTCACCAGATTGTGCTACTGACATTTTCAGTGAGAAAATATATTTTCCTTAAATGTTCATCTGTCAATCTGACCAGTTATATCTTTTCAAAGCGTTTAATGAAAAAGGAACTGTAGTAAATGGCTGTATTAAGATTGCCCTCTTTTGAGACAGAAAGTCTGTGAATCATAGTTAACAATCTGCTAAAAGTTATTTCACCCAACTAGTCACATCCTATTTGGAACTGCACAATTTTCTTGTGAGAAAATGGAAATCATCCTTTCAGCCAAGTTCTTCCCTCAGTGGTATTTCTGAATTGTCTGTCAGATCTTCTCCAAAGTAACAAGTATCATGCTTGTTTTTTTCTCAAATATTCCTTGCAATTAATTTGTTAAGTAAAGCTTGTATAAGCGTTGTTTCCATCTCCTGTATTAATTATCATTATCTTAAGACAGATTTTCCATTTTGAAGTCACCTATGCTTGAGTGTTTGAAAAAGAGGTTAAATATGCTAGAAAGAACTTGTGGAAAACATGCTCAAAATTATGAAAAAATTAAAAATGTGGTGCAGGCAATTTTGTTTGTAGTGTGGGTTATTGCTCTGCCTGTAACAGGGATAAAACAGATTGAAATGAAGAAATTATTCATTAGACTAAGGCTCTGCTGAAGCCTAATTTTTCCCCTTGACCCAGAGAATAAAGTGATAGTCATGCTGAGTACATAAAAATCTTGTTATTAGTTATTTAAAAGCTCACAATCACAGTGTAGCTTTACTTATTTATATGCATTGATGTTATGAGTATGCAAGTTTAGGAGAAATGTATTGTAAAAGCAGTTAACCAGAACAGTTTTTTTATCTATAGAGCTTGGTTTCTAATCAATTGGCTTGACTAGAAGGAAGAATTAAGAGTGCACTAAACTTGTATGCTGCTTAACTGAATCCAGGAGCTTTGCAGATACATCACATTTTGGGGTTTGTGCCTTTTATTCTCTGTAGCAAGAAAAATCATCACACTGTCTCTTATCAAAAGAGTTGAGCATTTTTTTGAGCAGTAATTCAAATAGAGCATCCGAGGACTCCTATTGGACTTTTGATGTGGAAACGGGGCTTTTAGTGAAATCAAATATCTCACTTAAAAAACAGTAGTACTTTGGTAAACTACAGTCACATACAATAATCAGGCATATTGAGCCAACTATCTTAGGAGCTCAGTAATAGATGAAGAGGGTTGCAGGAAGTGAGAGGGGAGTTTTTGGAAGGCAGAGTTATATAAGTCACTTGGTCTGTGTTGTTTTGCTTTTATGAAGGTGCTGCCCTTTTATTCTTGTTAAAAACATTCAAATAGTAGATTAGTTGAAAAGGATAGATCAGAGTTCAAAAAGTCTTGGACTGGTCCAGATACAACCAAATGTATAGCCACTTTTTAATTACATCTAAATTATAAAAGCAACATATAACATAAAAACCTAATCTTGCGAAGCTTCTTCTCCCGTAATATTGTACTGCAAGCTAGGGCATACAAAACATTTGCTAGATCAATTCTCGAATACAGCTCATCTGCCTGGAACCCGTACTGCATATCAAATATTAATACAATTGAGCGAGTCCAGAGATATTTCATGAGAAGAGTCCTCCACTCCTCTGCTCACAACAGAATACCTTACACCACCAAGCTTGAAATTTTGCACTTAGACAACTTAGAACTACACTGCCTTTGGTCTGACCTAAGTGTAGTACACAAAATTATCTGCTACAACGTCCTACCTGTCAATGATACTTCATCTTCAACCGCAATAATACATGAGGACACAATAGATACAAACTTAAGGTAAACCGCTCCAAACTCAATTGCAGAAAATACGACTTCAGCAACAAAATGGTCAGTGCCTGGAATGCACTACCTGACTCTGTGGGTTCATCCCCAAACCCCCATAACTTTAACCTTAGACTGTCTACTGTTGACCTCAACCCATTCCTAAGAAGTCTGTAAGGGACATACATAAGTTTACCAACCTGCCTACCATCCCTGTCCTACTGTCCCCATTTATTCATGTCCATTTCCTGTATTCATAATCATGTTTATACTTATATCTGTTATCTTATAGATGCTTGACAAATAAAATAAATAAATAAATAAATAAATAAATAAATAAATAAATAAATAAATAAATACACAAAACTGAGGCACTATTGGAAAATTATCCTTAGTGTAAAACTAAGGAACCATTGAAAAATAAGTCCTGCAAAATAATGGCTTAATTTATAATCTATTATCCTGACTGTAAAGATTTATCACCCCAAAGATTCTTCCCTGGCATTCAGTTTATGGGATCTGGACTAGAAGTGGAGCAACCAGGAGAAAATGTTTATCTACTCTGAGGTTTTCTTATCTCTACTCAATACTGTAAATGTGATTACATTTGCTGTCCTACTGATTTGTGTAGGGGCAGTGTGGAGTACTTGGACTATAATAGTAAAGAGAACACAGACATGGATTATTGCCCCCTTACCCACAAAAGCTTCTTGGAAGATTTACTGCAGCTAGATTCAACCCAAGCACCAGTGTAATGGTGAAAATGTTACATCAGGATAATTGAGAACTAGATTCACATCTACTCTACTCTGAAATTGAATGAATTACTTTGGATTAGTCATTCTCTCCCAGGCCTACCTTCCTGAAATGTTTGTGGTGAAGAAAAAAATGGAGAAAAGGAAGAAAATAGCAAAAATTCAAAATGATGAAATTCATTTGAATGAATTTTAAGGGGACATCTGGAAACCCCATAATTGCTGAATGTTCCTTCATTCAGAGTCAATATGAACATCATTATTCACACCTATAGCTATCTGCAGGGAGGGGCAATTGGCAACACATGCAATGTGATGATTCAATGTAACTTGTACCTCTAATATGCCTGTATGTGATTTTTTTTTAAGGCAAATACAAAAAGGAAGAAATTGGATAGGAAGATGCCTGAATTAAAAGAAGTGAGAGAATACTGGAAATAATGAAATAATGAATATATAGAAGGAAAAGTGAAGAGATTGGACTAGGGTAGAAAAGGTGATTGAAGGTATTCCTGGGTTCACTTACTTCTCTTTTCAATTTGACTCTAGTTGTTATAAAGATGAATTGAATCCAATTCCCTTATTTCATCCAATCCAAAGATATTGAATGCAATGATATCACAAATATATTTTCTTTCACACCAATTTATTATGATAAACAGCAGGTGCACAGATTTCTGAATGATTCAAAACCAGTCTGTGTCTGACTTCAAAGGCAGAAAACAGACTGCAGGAATAATAACAAAACTTCCTTTCTAGGATGCCTTCTTCAATCAAGCCACTAGGAAATATTACTCTGGAATTTGTTTTTCCTTTAAATTTCTCTCCCAAATGAACCCCCCTTTTTTTCCTTTACATTCCTTTACATTCTTTAAATTTTCTTTAGATTCATCTCGCTGATGATATTGCTTCATGGTTTTATTTTTTCAATACTGCTTTCAAAATTCATTTCGTCTAATGTCCACAGTTCTGCTCTAAGTCTCGTCTGTCACAAACATACCGAAGATTCATTAAAGATGTAGTGATGAGCCTTATGAGAGGACAGGACAAAAATGAAACTTGAATCAATGGAAGAAAGAACAGAAGGATAAAATAGGAATAGCACTTAGATTTATATACTGCTTCACAGTGCTTTACAGCCCTCTCTAAGTGGTTTACAGAGTCACATATTGCTCCCAAAATCTGGGTCCTCATTTTACCCACCTTGGAAGGATGGAAGGCTGAGTCAACCTTGAGCCGGTGAGATTTGAACTGCAGCTAGCAGTCAGCTGAAGTAGCCTGCAGCGCTGCACTCTAACCACTACGCCACCTCAGCAAAATGCCTAAAATATTGATCGCTTTACCTTAAACTATTAAATTATAAGTGGTATTACATCATAGTCATGATGGCAAAACTTCAGATGTGGGAAACAGGAAGTTTCTTAATAATAATTCTACAAAAATTTAAGAGAAAGATTATTTTTAGTCACGCACAATAGACAAATGTATCTTGCTGTGACTTTGAAAAGAACTTTGATTTAAGGTCTGATATTTCTATGATTACGATCTTAGTGTAAATTCATGACTCAAATTTTAATAGTATAGCAATATAATATTATAAGCAGACAAAATATAAGACTTTAGTTACTTTTTCTATTACTATACACTTATGAAACGATTCACAAGATTATAACACTGGTCTATTAATTTACTTCTGTTCTTGATTTTTCATGTTCTGATAACTATTTTTGCCTATGATTAAAACATTTTTATTTCATTTCTTACATGATGGGGTTTATTACTTTTGAGTGTAGAAAGAAGATTTACTTGAATCAGGAAAAATTTTGGCCATTTGTTTAAAATGCTGTATTTTAAACCAGGCAGGTTTTAATCCAGAAACAAAGAAAATAATCTGTCCAAAACTAATCCTTGAGAAGCTCACTGAAATCAATGAAAGAGTTTAAGGATGTATGATTGAATCATGTGTATTATTTGTCGGTGCATTACTTTTCCCTAGCAATTTTATTTACTTATTAGAACATTGTGATAATTAACTATTACAAGTTATCAAACACTCCATGTATTTGTTACAGTTAACAATTTTACTACTAATTTATTTTCTGTCAACATGCTGCAATATTTTGTTAGCTGTAATATGAAGCTAACAATTTAAGAGAATCTTACAATTTAAAACAAAATCTGATTCTGATTTGAATTGAGATAATTTTTTATAAGGATCTAATCAGAGTTAGTTACCGGGACCAGAGATTTAGTTTTCCAAGCTTTCAGACTCATGCTGGAGCCCTTCTTCAAGGAACTTCTCCCTAGGAAGAAGGATCCATTCTGTTAGAGAGAAGCTCCCTGAGTTTGGGCTCCAGCACAAATCTGAAAGCTCAGAAGACAAAACCTCTGGTGCTGGTGACTGACCCAAATTAGATCCTACAACATTATCCCTGGACACATATATTCAGCTTCATTTGTGATACAATTCAGGGGTGGATTTCAAAACCCATCACTACTGGTTCATTCATGGGCCATGAGCGCTCGTGCATGTGATGCTTCTGCGCATGCGCAGAAGCATCCGGGCAGGTGGGCAGAGTCTCCCACTGCTGCTGCTACTGTTCGCCTGATCCAGGGCAAACCGGTAGCAACCCACCACTGATACACTGTATAATAAAAAGTATACAATTTATAATATGAATTTAACTGGATGTTCCAGGTTTCTCACAAAAGTGCTGGTGATGACCTATAAAGCCCTACATGGCTTAGGTCCAGGATATTTGTCGGACCATCTGCAACCAGCAACAGCTCCCCATCACCCAGTGCGTTCTCACAGGGAGGGCCTAATCAGGGTTCCGTCGGCTAGACAGTGTTGACTGGCGACCCCTAGAGGCAGAGCTTTCTCTGTGGGTGCTTCCACCCTCTGGAACCAACTTCCTCTGGGACTCCGGTTGGCCCCTGACTTCTGCACCTTCTGCTGTGATTTAAAGACATGGCTGTTCAACCTGGACTGGGGGGGGGGGGTTAACATGTATTTTAACATGCTTTTATTTGGATATTTATTATTGTGAGCCGCCCTGAGTCCTACAGAGATAGGGTGGCATATAAATTAAATAAAATAAATAAATGAAAGTCATATTCTGCTGCACTGAAAATTACTCAATTTTCAGGATTTTTGGCTTTTGTTTACATAAAATTGGATTATTTGGATTGGAAAATTGGATCATCATGAAGTATGTCCTGATAACAAATACATGTTTACAGTTAGGTCACCAATGATCTTTGATACCTATGTGTGATATTTTAAGATCAGAAGTCAAATTCTTATCCAGCAAGAGATAGTTAAAATTCTAGCTGTTCTTTTCTTTTAAAAGGTAAGCCTACAGGTTTTACTCTACTAATAATAGCTAAGTTTAGGGGATGGTGCTCATGGCCATTTCCATTGAGTCAGCGCTGTCCAAAACTAGCCTTTCTTTTAGTCAGGTTAAAAATCAACAACAACATTTTTCTTTTTGTGTTTTGGTTTGTGACCATAAATTGAACAAATTTGGTTTTCTTTGATCTTAATTGACTTGTCAATCCATATTGGATTCAGCACCTCATGTTCTGAGCATGGAAATAGCAAATTTGTAATGTTTGTATCAAAATGCATAATGTGAAGTATATTTTCCATTTTGTTGACCATGGGCCAATGTTAACTATGGTCTTCACTTCATCTTACATTGATACTTTGCTCTACTAGGAGAAAAAGCAAAAAGAAATATAAACTTTAATAAAAAGATATAAATGCAGAAGTTTCAAGCACATAATCCAGCCAAGTTGTTCATAAATTGTCCATAAGCATATTGAATAAATATGGCAGTTGATCTTTAATGATATTTTAATAGGAGCTATGACATGACTAGTTTACTGGATTTTATAGCTACTGTTATGGCTGATCAAGAATTAAATGATCTAATTCGCTTTTTAGGATAAGGAAGATAAATCGTCTTCTTAAGAATATTTCTTTGCTTTTTCTAGACCTTAGATGTTAAGAATGCTAATATGTTAATTACATTTTAGGAAACGAAAGCGCTGTAGTAATAGTTAAACAAATCTTACTCTAATTCAGTTTTTTCATGGGAACCAATAATCGGTGGGTTCCTCCCAGTTCTGCCCGGTTCCACCGAGCCAGTAGCGGTGACAATATGATGTCACCGAACCGGTTCTGCTCCCTGCCCCCCCCCACCCCCACATTATTCTTATCTTTTATTTGGCCCCACCCCCAATCAATTTCTCCCTCTTGAGTCCCAGCTGATGGCTAGAGGGAAAAAAGCTGTTTAAATTCTTGCCGCGGGGCTTCAAAGGGCCACCCTACTGATCAGTGTTAAAAGAAAACAAATGAGTAGACCGGTGCCTGCAAAAATAAATGGGTAGACCAGTGCTTGCAAAAATACATGAGTAGATCTGTGCCTGCAAAAATACATGTGTAGATCAGTGCCTGCAAAAATAAATGGGTAGACCAGTGCCTGCAAAAATAAATGGGTAGATTGCTACAGCTCTGTAAGCAGTTAAAAGCCTGATAGACCAGTACCTCTGCTAAATCCTAAATAATCGTCACATGACCATCAAGCCATGCCCACAAAGAAGCCACACCCACAGAACCGGTAGTAAAAAATTTTAGAACCCACCCCTGCCAATAATGAAAAATGCAATTGAATTCTTCTTTTGTTTCTTATTTTTAAAGGTTTTTTGAGGGGATAAAAGTCAAGATGCAAATCAATAAATGAAAACTAACTAACACATTTAATTTTATTTATAATACACCCACAACAACAATAAATCAAGAATCAAGAAATAGATAGCAGTTAAAAGAATAAAATAATAATTTTATAATAATATAATATATATATAAAATAATAAAAATAGTAATATTAGAATAAAATAAAAATAGATACCATAATATATTTATAGTCATAATGAAATTAATACAGTAAGATTGTAATGGTTTAAAGCTACTAACCAAACTAATATAAACTCCAATAAAACAGCCTAACTGCTGATAAAACATAATATTAGACTGCTGAAATAGAAAATCCTTGGGGAAATTCAGTAGATTATGTGAAAAGACTGTAAAACAGTTGTCATACTGAAAACATAGTAATAATGTATGCATTTATTGAAAAACATTCTAAATTGATATCTACTCCTGCCAAATATCTATTCTTCATTTGGCTCCATGGTATCTTCATAGAAACAAAATGGGATGTAACCTTAAAGTCTCTTTGCTGCCATTTTATTCTGTGCGTTGAAATCATAGCCTGTTTCAAGCTAAAGACAGCTTTTTGGTGCAAGTGGAGGGTTAATAAAAACTTGTAACATTCATGCAGAAAACCAGGAAACAACATTCTTTTTAATATAATAGCTCTAATTAGTTCTTCACAAAAGAGAGAAAAGCAACAGACAGATTCCATGTCCTACATTTCAAGTTCTTATGGAGAAACATGTTTTAATTAAAATTCTACATTTTCATGAGCCAAACACTTTAGAAATGGCAGTCAAAGATTTCATTTGGAGGAAAGTCAGAATTCTGAGGGACAAACTGAAGAGGAACACAGCAATATGTTAGGCTAAGGTTGACTGATGATTTCAAGGACTTTTGTGGAAATATATGCATATACAGTATGACTATGCACTGGGATTTTGATAAATTACAGTGGGAATTTCTGAATCATAAAACTAAATAGATTTATGGCATAGATAACTGCATTGTATGCTTTGTTTTGGTTTGGCCACAGATTATAAATCTTTGTCAATTTATAAAATAATCCATTTATGATTTATCTACTTCATTTTAAAAATAAGTTCCAGGACCTCAAAGAAATACCTTTATCTCCAAACCATACCAAACCTAATTAATTCAAGTTCTTTCCATTCCATGGAATATAGCTGTGTTTAATGAATAATTCGGTAGCTGGAATAATCTCACTATTTTACTTTAGCAGGGAGAACTGTATACGGAAATCAGAAATCCTTTATTTAAGAGTCTAACTAAAGAAGTTTCTGATTTAAGGTAACATTGGCAAATAACTTCCTGGGATGCTCTCTTATTTCATCTGCTCTCAGTTGTCTTACCCAATTGCCAAATTTACAGAGTCTATTGGGGAGTCAGCAGGTGTCCAAGACAGCACATCCTGGACAAGAGAAATTCTAGCCCCTTGGGCATTTCTTTTCACTGAATGTTATTAAATCAATAATCATATAGTTGTGCACTAATGCAGTATTTCAATACCCATTAGGACTTGAAGTAATGAAAAGGCAGTGATGTAGGCCATGGGTGCAAACTCGATCGCGTCATGTAATGTCACATGACATATTGTGACTTTTTTTGCTTTTGCAGGTGTGGCACCCACTATCTGGAACGAGCTCCCACCGGAGATACGGAGGATCCCGGATCTGCGCACCTTCCGTCGCGCTCTCAAGACGTTCTTATTTCATCAAGCTGGCCTGACCTGAGTTTTTTTTCCCCTTTTAAATGGAAATTTTAAATTTGGTTTTAAATTATTGGGGTTTTAAAATTCAGCCAAATTATTTAATCTGTTTTATTCTATTTTAAATTTTGTATTTATATGTTTTATTTTATGGCTGTTCACTGCCCTGAGTCCTTCGGGAGTAGGGCGGTATACAAATTTAATAAAATGAAAATGAAAATGAAATGGTCTGCGTGTGATGCATCTGGCCCGCAGGCCACCAGTTTGATGCCTCAGATGTAGGCTTTTATTTACTATTTGTTTCTAAACTCTTGGTTTTGTTTTGCTTTTAAATCATGGATACTGTATGGCCTACATTGAACCAGAACATCTGACAATAAACTATTTCTTGTCCTGTCAGTGCTACAGCCACGATATGTTCTGAAGTCAAATGTTTTCAATTTCTACTCAGCATCCATCCATCAACAGCCTACTAGGTTGCCAGTAAATCCCAATGCTTCAGCTGTCAAAATGTTTTGTTAAAAATATATTAAACACCTGCCAGAAAGCATTAGGAAGGTAAAATAATTTTACCACAAATATTTTTGGAAGCAGATCTTTAGAGTTTCACTCAGGGAAAGCTTTAGCAAGACAAGCATTAGATACAACAATCCAGCATATGATTCATATGATTCATTGTCATATGAATCTTATATGATTCATATGACAATGTTACATGTCATGTAAGCATTCCTGGACAGGAAAGGAGAAGGGAAATCTTGTGTAAGAAAACCTTTTTTAAGATTAGAAAAAAAGTGGAACAGAATCTTCAACCTTACTTCATTAACATGTTTATTAACAAAAAAATAAGATCAGTTCCCCCACAATCCTTCATGGATTTTTTGAGAGAATGAGAAACATCCACTTAATTTTGTTTGTAGCATGCAGTGTATAATAGCTGCTTTAGACTTGAAATAAATACAGAAAGTCAGATGCTTTTCCATTTATGCTCTTATCTCTATGATCTTCTAGTTTTTCAAGTATTTTGTAACCTGTTTGTTTATTTTGAACCTCTGGAATAAATACCAAACACAAAAATTTACCTGCTAATTGGGCATGAGAATTAAGTGGATTTATGTGAATCCATGATTCCTAGTAGAGTGGGTATTTTTCTTAACAAACATTTACTAGATCATGGAGTTGTATACTTATTATATTGTAATGAAGAAATATCTGTGTGCTGACTTGTACAGTTTCCCTTTACTTTGGATATCTAAAATAAATAAAAACAACAAAAAAGTGAACTCCTAGATAGGATTTATATTCTGGTAGGTAAGACCATGGATGTATATTTTCTTTGAAAATCCAGGTACATCACAGTAGGTGATCTTGTCCCTGATAATTCTTATTAAGTATCTATGGTAAATTAGAGGTTCCATAGGCATTGAAGTATGTGGTTGCGGTTTGGAATGGACATAACAGTATAAATTAACTTTCAGCATATTCTGTGAATGCTTATTAAGAATGTTTATGAAGCATTACTGACACCATTATAGGCTTATATATCAAATGAATGTTTATAGATGTTCAGCCTTAATTGAGGTCCATATGCAGAGCCACACTGGGCAAGTTTGAAAGGAAACACCCGTTTTTGTTTCCTAGCAACAATTTAATTCACAAGAGCCCTGGGAACTGATATTCTCCTCTTTTTTTTTAATGTTCTAAGTCTTGTTATTAGTGTGATAAAGCAATAAAAAGATTCTTATTTCCAGCTTCTGCTTTAACACAGAAACTGTTCTGAGTTCAAGGAATGGGCTTTCCAGAGATCTTAGATTCTCCAGTTCATATTCACTTCAAAGAAACTTAATGCCAAGTTTCTAACCAGTGGGGAGGAAGTGGTATAAAGGGTAATTTTCTCCCTCTCTCCCGAGGAACTAACTGGAACAACATTAAACCTTTAGTTATGACAAGAGGACACTTTTTCTTCTTGCAATAGAATAACAATTATAGAGATACACAGGCAGTATCATGCAGTAGAACTCTAACTTTAAATGATAAATAAACCACTGACTGTATTGACAAATGCTCTGTCTTGCACATTGGCAAAAAAAATAAATAAAAAAAAATCAAACCATAAAATACAAATTAGATGGACATGACCTTGTAGAAAACCCTCACTCTGTCAAGAATCTTGGAGTACGCATTTCTAAAGATCTACAGTACATGCCCAAGCCCACTGTAAGAACATTGCCAGAAAGGCATTAAGAGTTGTTAACCAAATCTTGCATAGCTTCTTCTCTGGTAATGTTGTACTACTAACTAGAGCATACAAAACATTTGCTAGACCAATTCTCGAATACAGCTCATCTGTCTGGAACCCATACTGCATATCGGACATAAATACAATCAAGAGAGAATCCAGAGATATTTTATGAGACGAGTCCTCCATTCCTCTAACCGCAATAAAATACCTTATGTCACCAGATTCCAAATGCTGGGCTTAGGTAATTTAGAACTATGCCGATTTCAGTCTGACCTAAGCATAGTACATAACATTATCTGCCACAATGTCCTTCCTGTCAATGACTACTTCAGCTTCAACCACAACAATACACAAGCAAATAATAGATACAAACTCAACTGTTCCAAACTCAATTGCAGAAAATATGACTTCAGTAACAGAGTGGTTAATGCCTGGAATGCACTACCTGACTCTAGTTTCTTCCCCAAACCCCCAAAACTTTAACCTTAAACTGTCTACTGTTGACCTCACCCCATTCCTAAGAGGTCTGTAAGGGGCATGCATAAGTGCACCAGAGTGTCTACTGTCCCTGTCCTAATATTCCTTTTTACTTACTCTTTTCATGTATTCAAATTATGTTTATACTTTTACCTGTCATCTTATATATGCTTGACAAATAAACTTATGATTATGATTATTGGAGTAGCCTGGGTCTTGTAAGGAGATTTGCTCAGAGCCAACACTTATACAGTATAGGTAGAGGAATCTCCTTAAAGCACAATATGCATTTTAACAAACCAGTGCTACTAGCAGCCTCTTACGGAAACAGCCCGTAGTAACAGTTGCTTCTGTAAAATCCTCATGTAGCAGATTCTCTGTTCTGGTTGTAGGACCTCTCCTCCTGGATTAGCCTTCTACAAACTGCTTCATCTAAATATGATCTACTTGTCCTCTGATCAGCTCCTCAAATATCTGATGATTTTCATGCTGTGTTGCTGAAAACTTCACAGCCACCAAAATGTCCTGATCTCCTTTCCAGCTGCCGGAAGTAGAATTCTAGCCAGGCAACCTGTGGCAGAGAGAAAAGCCCCATATTTTCCCCTTTTTCCTGTGGTTTACCCACAAGTAGTCTATCTATATTGCTTTAAAGTTTTGCTTTTCATTCCCTTTATCTCTTTAGGTTGTCCCTTTTTAGGTTAAGCTTTTCCTCTTCTTTCTCCTTGTTCATAGTCATTGATTTCTGGTAAAACTACTACTCCAGTCCTGTCTCCCTTGTGCAGGTGGTTATCTTGTATCCACAACTTTTTATATCTTTACTGGTTCTTAATTTTCTTTCTGGCTTCTGTAGTCTTTCTGACTGTCTTGTCTAGACAACTCCCTCCCTCTAGAAGTGCCCAATTCTGGTTTCCTTACTGACTCCAAGCTGTCTGCCAGCTGCTACTTTATCACATCCCTTAATCGCTACCTTGGTCTCCATTTCCACAGATCTTATTTTCTCTGCTTCTAGTTTTCTTAAGTGATTTCCTCCAGTACCTGGAAAAAGGGAGTCAGTCAAAAGTCAGTAAGGAAATCAGATTTGGGGACCTCTAGAGAGAAGGGAATTGTCTAGACAAGAAACTCAAAAAGTTGAGAAAAGCCAGAAGAAAAACGTAGTCAGAATTCAAGCACCACTTCCTAATTCATCTGGAAATTTCTTTCCAGTTTTCATTAGATTCACTCACTTCTGTACTCTAATCAAGTGGACGGCATGTCATTTTATGTTTGTTTGTTTTTCTTTGAGAAAAAAATAATAATCTACTGCCTCACTGTTTATCAATATTTTATTATTCTACTATTGGGTCCTACTGAGGACCCAGATTGTTGGGGAGGAGGGGGCAATATGCTGACTCTGTAAAACCGCTTAGAGAGGGCTATAAAGCACTGTGAAGTGATATATAAGTCTAAGTGCTATTGCTATTGAATATATTCATAAACCTTAGCTTCTTCTATAAAATTTTAACTTACTTTATTTTATTTTTTTATTTTTTATTTTTATATTTTTATTGAATTAAAGACATACGCACACAGAACAGAAAAAAAACAAGAACACAAACAGAGTACAAAATAAAACAATACACAACATATACAACATTTAAACATAATAGCTTATTTCTTAAGAAAATACATCGGTAAATTGTATTTCTCAATATATATTCCCACATCTTACCTTATATAACAATATTTTTTGAAGTTTTGTTGTAATTCTATTGAATTTCCTTGGTACACGATTTGGTTCAAATCTTTTAGGATCGTCTTTTTATTTGGTTTTCCTTTTCTCTAGCCATTGATACCACTTTTGCCAAACCAGATAGTATTCAGATTCTTCCTTTTCTTGGATTTCTTTAGTGTAACTTACTTTATTTTTTATGTGTTTTTTAAAATGTGGGAGTTGGCCACAAATAAACAAGTAAAGAAATAATTAAAATCCAATCTATAAAAATCTGATTTGCCATAAATGAACAGAATGGCATCACCTGCTTTAGAAATCATCTTGAAACACCATCCAATCTAGATAAGTTTCATTTTATTGTAACAGTGACTTATTATGTCTTATTTGAGCAAAAATAATAAGATACAATTAAATCATGAATTTCAACCCACAAACCTGATAATTCAAGAGACAAACAAAATCAGTGTAATTACAGGATCTATAGACACAAACAGATTATAAATTCAGGGCCTCATTCTTCAATGATGACAGCTTTGAACTATGGATACTTGTTATTGTGATGAAGAAAGACTCATAGGCAGGAAGAAGGTTAATGGGAAGGCACACAGAACAGCTTCTGGGAGCCCCCTTTTATTGTTCTGTATAGTCTTCGTGGCAGAAGCTGATTCATTGATCAAAGTTCACGTTGTAATTGATTGGCTAAACAAAGCTCAGTCTATAGGGTATGCTATCCATGTGGACAGTACATGGACAGTTCATGTTTTCCTGTTGCAAACAATGTGATCTGCTTACGTGACAAACCTCATGTCCTGAGGAAGGGTCTTTAAGGATCATTGTGCTGACGTTTGCATTCCTCAGCGTGGTTTGCCAACTACTGAGAAAGCAATCATCCCCACAGGTACTGGATTAATCCATAATTGTTTCAGGTGTTTGTTATTATAGCATAGAGGAATACAATATTGAAATTTCTTACATTAAGTAAAGGTAAAGGTTCCCCTCATACATATGTGCTAGTTGTTCCTGACTCTACTGGGTGGTGCTCATCTCCGTTTCAAAGCCGAAGAGCCAGCACTGTCCAAAGACGTCTCTGTGGTCATGTGGCCGGCCTGACTAAACACCAAAGGTGCACAGAACGCTGTTACCTTCCCACCAAAGGTGGTTCCTATTTTTCTACTTGCATTTTTTTTACGTATTTTTGAACTGCTAGGTTGGCAGAAGCTGGGACAAGTAATGGGAGTTCACCCCATTACACAGGACTAGGGATTCAAACTGCTAAACTGCTGACCTTTCGATCGACAAGCTCAGCGTCTTAGCCACTGAGCCACTTCATCCCTATTTCTTAAATTAGCTTTACCTTAAAATAGAAATAATTGCAAGCATAGCTGGCTATGTTTTCATAATCATAACATATTTTGCTGCTAGTTTTCTTATTAAAATCAAAAAGGGATCATGATTAGGGTCAATAGTTCCTTCCTTGAGAGAGGGTTTTTTTTTTTTTTTGTTTCCTAACCTTTTCTTCATTTAACCATCTCAGTGCACTAAAACTGATTTAAGGTAGAAATCTTTACAAAGACTGTATTTACCACAATAATATAGAGTTACGTATTTAGGTGCCCTTTAGTAATTTACATCTGCTTCTTTATATACACTAGGAGATCATTAATATTGTTACATGGTCTATGTGTAATCAGTAGCATATTATTAAAATCAGGAATGTCCTGTATAGAAATGATGCTTTTAATTTTATGAGCCTGATTATTGTTATCAGGATAACTTGTTTTCAATTGTGTTTTTATTTATGTATATTATGTATATTTATTTCTCCAGATCCTGAAGATGAAATTCAAATACTTTGGCCACCTAATGAGAAGGAAGGACTCAATGGAGAAGAGCGTAATGCTGGGAAAGATTGAGGGGATGACAGAGAACGAGATGGCTGGATGGAGTCACTGAAGCAGTAGGCATAAGCTTAAATGGATTCCAGAGGATGGTAAAGGACAGGAAGGCCTGGAGGAATGTTGTCCATGGGGTCGTGATGGGTCGAACACAACTTCGCAACTAACAACACATATTTATTTCTGTTTTCTTATTTTGTTGTTTTAATATAAGTTGTCTAGAATTAGTTGGCAAATGGGGTGGTTTATTAATAACTATTAATTAATGGTGTACAAAGATTTCCAAATATACTAATATAGATTCCAGAACAGATCCACAGCCAGAAATAGTACTATATTGTAATAATATAAATTGAGAAATGACTAAAGCATGTGTAATGGTGGCAACATTTGTCTTTTCCAAGAAGCTGCTCACCTAGCGCATTAATTAAAACTATGGGAGAGGTGATAATCCAGTAACAAGATTTAATTACAATTCAATATTGCAAGAGTTTTTCAATGAGAACTTAAAATGTGCAACCCTATATACGTCTTTGGGAAGAATTGCAATAGCAATAGCACTTAGATCTATATACTGCTTCACAGTGCTTTATAGCCCTTTTAAAGCAGTTTACAATATCAACATATTGCCCCCAACAATCTGGATTCTCATTTTACCGACCTCAGAAAGATGGAAGGTTGAGTCAACCTTGAGCCAGTCAGGATCGAACTCCTCGCACTTGGCAGAGTTAGGCTGCAATACTGCATTCTAACCACTGCATCAAAAAAGTCCCATTTGTTAATCAAAGCTTATTCTCTAGCAAATATGTGTTTTACATTAGCTTTTAAATAATAATGAGAGCCATAGGATCTGCTTCCACTCTGAAGTACTTGGACTGAATGTGTTAGTCAGTTGGAATAAAAGTGAAGGATTTATTATTAAAACCACAAAATGTAGCAAAGGAGAAAATCAAATTTGGAACATTGAATAATACTGTATATGTTAAATGAACTAGTTTCATTTTTACTTTTTCCATTTTTTTAAACTGTAGGAATAGATTAATAAAAGAAAGCACAAATTATTTTAGGATTCCAGAGCTAGTTTGGAATAGTTAAAAAAAGCAACAGGATGAGCAATTTGCCTAAGAGTTACTTTAATTATTTACTATTGCTTAATTGAAAATACTTGATGTTTTGTTCAGATTTGTTATTGTTCTCTCACAGTTTGCCTTTAATAATACATCATAGTTATATTTCCTTGTGGGGTTCATTATATTAGCACCCCAGTATCTGGGAGGATTTATCCTAACAGTCCTAACAGATGGCAAAAGAGAACATAGAATATGGTATGTGTGCTTCTCTGCCATATAGCAATCATTCTGTTTGTGTTTCTATTCCATTTGTAGCACTTTGATGGGAAAAAAGGCATCAGGAAACCAATTCTATCCAATTCTACCCAGGGATGAAATGCTCTTGGTTCGGACTGGATCACCTGATCCGGTAGCGATGGCAGCGGGTGGTTTGAAGAACCGGTAGCAAAAAACCCTGCCTCACCCGCCCCCCATGTCCAGCTGAGCCAAGGATTTTTTCTACAACCTCTTCGGCTGAAGAGGTTGTAGAAAAAAATACTTTTAAAAGCCTCTGACTATCCCAGCTGAGTTGCCTGATCGTCAGAGGCTTTTAAAAACATTTTTTTCTGCAAACTCTTAAGGTTGTAGAAAAAATGCTTTTAAGAGAAAAAAAAAAGTTGGCCATGCCCACCCAGTCACATTACCCCCCCACCAAGCCACGCCCACAGAACCGGTAGTAACAAATTTTACATTTCACCACTGATTCCACTACTATACTTCTACTCTTTACTTGTCACAAAGGCAGCATATCTTATGTCTAGCAAAATTATGGAATTTGAGTCAAAATCCACCGCATCTTAGCCCTAAGAATAAATTTCTACTTCCTGATAAGCATAAGTAGGATTACTGCCTCATGTCCTTGTTGGAAGTGCAGAATACGTACCGATATAGGTTCCTATAAATGCTCATTAAGACAAAACCTGAAAAGAAGACATTTTTGCAAGTCAGTTGAGGAGGAGGAGGAGGAGGAGGAGGAGGAGGAGGAGGAGGAGGAGGATGAGGAGGAGGAGGAGAAGGGGAAAGAGAATGAATCTTTTGAAAGGACTTGTTTTTTACCCGATTAACCACATTTCAATTCATCTGTAGCTAGTCTTGTTTTTTTCTTTTCTTTTTAGCCTGTGGGATATTGAGGTTCAGCTTGGCTTGGCAGCAACAAATGCACATTGCTTTTACCCATGGCTAAAAGATTTTGGAGTTGTGTACATGAAAGAACATTATTTGTCTTGTCACATTGATTTCTAAGAAATGTGCTTACTTTTTCTAATGTTACAGTCTATGAAAACAAGGATTTGTACATCACCCTAGAGAAATGTAGTTCTTGTATACTTGAGAAGTAAAACAAATCAACTAACAAAGAAATCATACTGGAAAGTGACTTGTATCTAAGCCCAGAATTGCAAAAATGGATCTGCATGAAGAGAGAAACTGAAGTTCCTCCCAACCATTCTCCATTATCGGAAATTAAGATTTCATCCTTTAATTGTGAATTGCAATTTTTAACAGAAAATTCTAATTTTGTATTAAAGTGTTTTGTTACAAATATTATTTTGGCTATTTTATGATATTTTAAACATACTACATTTACAATGACTGTTAACTAATTTTCTGGGGGAGAGAGGTGTCTGTGAGCCAGTTGATTCCTGGCAACTGTCTGGACAAGTATTTTTTGACAGGATTTCAGAAGTGGCTTGCCAGTACCTCTTTCCTAGGACAGAGAGAATAACTGGCCGAAGATCATCCACTTGGCTTTGTGCTGGTAGGACTAGAACTTACAATCTCCCAGGGTCTAGCCTGGTGTATTTACCATTACACAAAATTAGTTCTTAGAATAGTAAGTTAGAAAACAGTAGCCAAAAAAATATTAGTTTAAAATACTCATTTGCTAAGAAGCCTAGCAGAACAAATTACTGCAAGAATTTCATTAAGTCCAATAGCAGCAGTTATATTAAGGCAAAATATGTTCAAAGAAATAATGGCTAAATGTGCAAGATGTATCATATAACATATGCAAAATGTGTAACATTACAAAAGAAGTTAATATTTAAAGTAATTATCTAATGGACGTAGTATAATTTTAATATAATTTTTATAACATTAGTTGCAAGTTTTATTTGTTTTCAATTACTTTACAAACTGGTTGGTGGTTATAGTATCCTTTCACTATTTATATTTTATATACAGGATGTTTTGCTTTGAATGCACAAGTTGCTTACACTTTATAAAGCCTAGGCAACAAGAAAGGCTTTTCATGGTATGAATCATACGCTGAGCAATCCTCATGTGATGCAGGTTTCAAATTCTCTTTTCTGAAATAAGAGTTAGAACTAATAAATGGAAAGAAACAAAGCCATGTCATCTCTTTAGGTCTTTGATTTCAAAATATTAAAGTGAGAAAGCTAATATTAGTAGAGTGCTGCATAAAGTCTTTTCCTTTGTCAGTGCATTTAGAACACATTATATGAGAGTTTGCTAAATTGATACTCTTTGGATTTGCTGGGACTACGACTCCCAGAATTCCTGGATAGCATGGCTAGATACCAAACTATAGTACGTTCAACTGTGCCATGTTCACTTATATAAAAATGAAATATAAAAAACACAATAAATATTATTACATTGTATTGTATAGATATTCCATACAGCAATCTTATCTCACGATAGTAGAGATAAGAATATAGAAGAACTCTATATCAAGGTTGAGTTTTCTTCATCAGAATCAAGAAATGGTTCAGAAGGTACCCCTACCTTGACAAAAATTACAATTTTTTTTGTATTTTATTCTATTTATGTTTAATAGGATTTTTAAATGAGTGATGCTGATCGTAAGCAAGTAATTCCCAATAGTAACTCTGCAATTAAATAACTCTGCCTATCATCCCTGTTCTACTGTTCCAATTTATATGTACTCATTTTATATGTTTATGGCTATGTTTTGCTTTTGTTTGTGCCAATTTTTTTTCATGTGTCCATGTCTATGTCTATACTGTTACTTGTTTCCTTCTACTTGTTGACAAATAAATAAATAAATACAATACAATAAACTTGTTGAACAAATAAACTAAATCTTATTTTTCATTGGAAAAGATCTGAACTGTAGTCAGTGAAAAAATGAATGGGTGTTCCAACATAACTAAGTGGAGAAAGGAAGACAATAGTCTCTGAGGGCAAAGCATGGGGACAGAAGTCTTACACATTAATTACATAAGGAGCAAGTCCATTATGCTGCCATCCCTGTATACTGTTGAGCCAAAAGTCTTACTTTGGATCAAAGAAAGAACAGTCTCAATATTTTGAAATCCATCACTGTCTTGATATTAACAGGGTTTCGGTCATCCCCATGCATTAAGGTACAAAAAGATCTGTAATAGAGAGAGTACTGCCAGTTCTGGTCTAATATTTGCTGGCTTTTGTTCAAGGTTGTTAGTTACAGCTAAGCAGTTTAAGGATTGGCCTGAAGCAACTGTCAGGCTTTTTAGTCTTCCTGGAATATTATTTTCTTAAAGAGCTACTTTCTTTCTATGCAATTTCGGATGATCCTGAGTTATGGATAGCTTGCTGGAACAGTTGTAGGTCAATTCCTTCGAACCACTATACTCTGCAGAGCAGAGCCTCTGTTCGGAAGACTTCAGTCTCTGCTGAAAGTTCTTTGCCCAACTTTCTAAATGTTTATTCCTAAAAACTCAAAATACAGTATGTTAAAGTATTTTTGGCTAGTTGGCAATCTCACCAACTTGTAATTGTACACTGGTAGAAACAAAAAGTGTACTTTTCATTTATTTGTCCCTGTTTTAGTGGAGTAGGTTGACCGGAATGGTGTGGACAATTTGCACTCGATAGGAACAATATGAGACTATACATTGATAGAGTTAAAAATCTAGAACTATTCCTTGAACCCTTTTAGGCTGGATTATATACAACTCTCCTGCCTATTTGTGACTCCCAAAGTCCCAAAATACAATACAGATGATACCTGGGAGCAAAACAGCCAATTTTCTGCAATGTGATTTTTACTATTATTTTTAGCTTAAAGGAATCCTCTGTGTGCAGAACTCATTCATTTCCATCTTTAAATCCCTTAACCATTCTCATACAAAAGTCAACATTTTTACTATCCAGTTACAGCTTTATATTACCTCAGCACAGCAAAAAAGCAGTTGCTCATCTCTGCATTAAATACAGCAAGCGCATTGTAGATGCCGGTGAAGAACTAAGTGGAATTGTTAAGCGCAAAATATATCCCAGGGCATTTGGAAACTTCAGACTTATGAAGCAGGGCAAGACTTTGTAATTTCCAGATTTATGTGGTTTAGGTGGAGATTATGTCAATAATCTCAATGCATAGTTGTTGGATTATACAATATATATAATATTTTATTTATTTATTTATTTATTTTATTAATTTAATTTGTATACCGCCCTTCTCCCAGAAGGGACTCAGGGCGGTGAACAGCCAAAATTAAAAAACATACAAATACAAAAGTTAAGATAATTAAAAGAATTAAATAATTGGCTACCCAATTTAAAACCCCAAATCCATAAAATTTAAAATCCCAGTTAAAAACCATTTAGGCTAGGCCGGCTTGATGAAATAAAAACGTCTTCAGGGCTTTACGGAAGGTCCGGAGGTCCGGGATCAATCGTATTCCGGGAGGCAGCTCATTCCACAGGGCGGGTGCCCCCACAGAGAAGGCTCGCCCCCTGGGGGCCGCCAGCCGACATTGCCTGACCGACGGCACCCCGAGGAGGCCCTCTCTGTGAGAGCGTATTGGCCGGTGGGAGGTTATCGGTAGCAGCAGGCGGTCTCGCAAATACCCTGGCCCTAAGCCATGGAGCGCTTTAAAGATGAGAACCAACACCTTAAAGCGCACCCGGAAGACCACCGGGAGCCAATGCAGCTTGCGCAGGAGAGGTGTTACGTGGGAGCGCCACGTCGCTCCCATAATCACCCGCACGGCCGCATTCTGCACCAGCTGGAGCCTCCGGGTGCTCCTCAGGGGGAGCCCCATGTAGAGAGCGTTATAGTAGTCCAGGCGTGACGTAACCAAGGCATGACTGACTGTGCACAAGGAGTCCCGATCCAGAAAGGGGCGCAACTGGCGTATCAGGCAAACCTGATAAAAAGCCCCCCTGGCCACGGCCGTCATATGCTCTTCTAAAGACAGCCGTGTGTCCAGGAGGATGCCCAAGTTGCGAGCCCTCTCTGTGGGGGTCAGTGACTCGCCCCCAATAGCCAGCGATGGCACCAGCTGGCTATACCGGGATGCCGGCATCCACAGCCACTCGGTCTTGGAAGGGTTGAGCTGAAGCCTGTTCCTCCCCATCCAGACCCGCACGGCCTCCAGACACTGGGACATCACTTCGAGGGCATCATTGGGGTGGTCTGGGGTGGAAATGTACAGCTGAGTGTCATCAGCGTACAGATGGCATCGCACCCCAAAACCACGGATGATCTCACCCAGCGGCTTCACATAAATGTTGAACAGGAGTGGCGAGAGGACCGACCCTTGCGGCACCCCGCAAGCAAGGTGCCTCGAGGTCGACCTCTGCCCCCCTGCCAACACAGACTGCGACCGGTCAGAGAGATAGGAGGTGCCTCCCACCCCCAGTCCCTTCAGCCGGCGCAGCATGATACCATGGTCGATGGTATCAAAAGCCGCTGAGAGGTCTAATAGGACCAGAACAGAGGAGCAACCCCTGTCCCGAGCCCTCCAGAGATCATCCACCAATGCGACCAATGCCGTCTCCATGCTGTACCCAGGCCTGAAGCCAGACTGGCACGGATCTAGATAGACGGTTTCATCCAGGAACTGTGGGAGCTGTCGTGCAACCACACTCTCCACAACCTTCGCAACAAAGCGAAGGTTGGAGACCGGATGATAGTTTGCCAAAACGGCCGGGTCCAGAGAAGGCTTCTTGAGGAGGGGCCTCACCACCGCCTCTTTCAAGGCGGGAGGCAAGAAACCCTCTCTCAAAGAAGCATTTATGATCCTCTGGAGCCAGCCTCGTGTTACCTCCCGAGTGGCCAGTACCAGCCAGGAGGGGCACGGGTCCAATAAACATGTGGTTGCGTTTAGCCTCCCCAGGATCCTGTCCACGTCCTCAGGAGTCACAGGGTCGAACTCATCCCAGATAACATTCTCAAGACCAGCCTCAGTCACCCCGCCGGGATCTACCCAGTCAGAGTCCAAGCCTTCCCGAATCTGAGTGATTTTATCGTGCAGATACTGTGCAAAATCCTCAGCCTGCCCTTGCAAGGGGTCTTCCCGCGCTCCCTGATGTAGGAGGGAGCGAGTCACCCTAAACAAGGCGGCTGGGCGGTTATCTGCCGATGCAATAAGAGCGGAAAAGTGGTTACGCTTTGCCGCTTTTATCGCCACTAGATAGGTCTTAATATGAGACCTAACTAGTGTTCAGTCGGATTCGGAGCGACTGGCCCTCCAACCACTCTCTAGGCGTCTTTTCCGGCGCTTCATCCCCCTCAGCTCCTCGGAAAACCAAGGGGCCGGGCAGGTTCGGCGTCGGGTCAGAGGCCGCAAAGGCACGACTCGGTCCAGAGCACCGGCGGCTGTCCTATCCCAGGCAGCCACCAGATCTTCAGCCGAGTCGTGAGCCAGAGTTTCAGGAACTGGCCCAAGCTCCCTCTGGAACCTATCAGGATCCATCAGGCGCCTGGGGCGGAACCACCTGGTCGGTTCCGCCTCCCTGCAGTGGGGTGCAGCGGTCGAAAGGTCCAGTCTCAGGAGAGAATGGTCCGACCATGACAGGGGTTCAATAACTATATCCCCTATATCCAGACCACTCCGCCACTGACCAGAGATAAAAACCAAGTCCAGAGTGTGTCCTCCCACGTGAGTGGGGCCATGAATTAATTGTGTCAGGTCCATGGCTGTCATGGAAGCCATAAACTCCCAAGCCATCCCAGACGCCTCACCGGTAGATGGCAGGTTGAAATCCCCCATGACCAAAAGTCTGGGGGTATCAACCGCCACCCCAGCAATAAACGTTGAGAAGCTCGGGCAGGGCCGCTGTCATGTGGCAGGGAGCCAGGTACGCGATCAGCAGGCCCACCTGCATCCCATGGCCCCACTTCACCAGGAGAGACTCACATCCGGCTATCTGAGGTACAGTGGCCTCCCTCGGATCAAGACCTTCCTTTATAACGACCGCCACCCCCCACCCCTGCCCTGGGCCCTTGGCTGATGGAATGCGTGGAAACCTGGTGGGCACATCTCTACGAGGAGGACCCCCCCCTCTTGGCCCAACCAGGTCTCTGTAATACCTGCCACCATCCTGTTCAAGTCCTGTTATATGGACAGATAATGATGTGACAATGTTTCTGGGAGGCATTAATCAAACGTACTGGAACTATATTACCAGAGTGTACATTCCTAGGAGGAACAGAGCTAAAGCAATCAGGCCTATATATTGAGAAGGAAAGGTGCTGGAAGCAGATGACCACTTCAATGAAAGTGAAAAAGGCATTTTTCATACTGTATGGGAGAAAGCAATGGTAAACTACACCTGTATTTTACAAGGGAAAACATATGGACAAACAAGGTAGAAATTGTTAAAATAAAGATGCCAGATGAAGTGGAATTTTACTGAATATTCTATTGAGAAAAAGCTGGGGATTTTCAGAGTACTAATAGTGTTAATTAGATTATACTCTTTTAGATATCTACTTTCTCAAGTTTTTTCTCATGAAAAAACTTGTGAGAGTAAAAAATAAAATAAATTGACTACAGATTGATATTTTGGCCATCAATGAATTGAAATGGATTGGAACTGGACATGACAGTTATTCATGTTTACATCCCAACCACTGATGCAGAATAAGGGAAAGTTGATGAGTTTCATGAGCAAGTTCAATCTGAGGTTGATAGAGTGTACAAATAAGATGTGTTGCTAGTTTGAGACTGAAATGCCAAAAATAGTAAAAGCAAAAATGTAGTTGGACTTGCCTAGGAAATAAAAATAAAGTAGGAGAACGATGTATTCGTTTCTATCACTTCTTCATTTCTATATAGTCTTCAAACCAACAAATGATGCCTATATGCATGGACATCATCAGACGGAGCACATAAAAATCATGTTGACTATGGCTGATAGAGATCAAGGTAGAATAAACACATTGCTCATGTGCAAGTTTAAAGTTAAGCTAAAGCAGAAGAATAAAGCCAGCTAATTTCCATATGATCTTGAAAATATAACAATTATTTTCCAGAAGAACATCTGGATGTTAACCTATCTTCAACTTCATCTCCTTAAAGTATTTGTTAAGTTGCTTAGCACTGAGTTTTAACAAAAAAATAATGCAGTTCATCTTCACCTGGTGCTGACCAGTTCTTGATCTTCCTAGGTGGCTCAGTGGCTAAGACACTGAGCTTGTCAATCAGAAAGGTCGGCAGCTCGGCGGTTCGAATCCCTAGTACAGGTCTCCTGCATGAGCAGGGGGTTGGACTAGATGACCTCCAAGGTACCTTCCAACTCTGTTACTGTTAACTTTGCCCTTTTCCTCACCATTTCTGCTGTTATTGCAAGTTCTTATAACTTCCTTTTCTCATTCTCTACCTCCTTTATCCACCCTGCAGTGTTACTGTATTTCTTTGTATTGTCCAACAACCATACCCAGAACTGCATTATTTCTTCTTCATCATTACTAACTTCGTAACTGACTTTCCTTTGATGATAAAAAGCATTTGTAATTTGACTGAAATTGGAGATTCTACTTATAGTGTGCAATTGGAACTTCATATCTGCAGATTTTCTTGGCTATGGTTGATTTTTGCTATTTTATTATTTCCAATGCTACCTTGATTTTGTCTTTACTTTGTCTTCTTGTGTTTCAGTTTCTTTTTCTTCATCTCTTCTCGACTGCATGCATCTGATACTAACACGCTGATCTTATTTTCCAATCTGATCTTCCATTTTGGTGATGCATTGTTTGGCTTTTTTCTTGTTTGTTGATTTTCCATGCACATGCATTTTGCACCAGCTGAAGCTTCCAAATACATTGCAAGGTCAGCCCTATATGGAGTGTGTTGCACTAACCCAATTGAGAGATGATATAAGTAATTAAGCAGGTCTCCCCAGTCCTTAAATACAGGAAGTATCTGGGGAAATATTACCAAACCCAGAACAAGAGATGGAAGGTCCCCAGGAGTCCCAAAACCAAAAGCCACTTGATCTACTAGGGTTGAACTGAAGCCTGTTATTCCACATCTAGACACCCACACTTTCCATGCATTGAAACAGAATTTTCACATCATTGTTCAAAACACCATTGTTAAGAATTTTAAGGTTCTTTTTGGGAAGAAGGCTCATTTTTCCCACTCTTTTCCCTTTTTTGTTTTAATTTTACAGTTTGCTTTTTTGGGAGATTGTTGAATTTTGTTACCGTTATGTATTTTAATATTTTGACTATATTTGGTAATTTAATAAAAATAAAAAATGTTTGGGACAAAAGGTGATAGAGTATTGAAGTTTTTGAATAGCAATAGCAATAGCACTTAGACTTATATACTGCTTCATAGTGCTTTACAGCAGTCTCTAAGCGGTTTACAGAGTCAGCCTATTGCCCCCAACAATCTGGGTCCTCAAAATAGCCATGAGAATAAACCAATACATCATAGAACAAATTAACCTAGAATTTTCATTTGAAACACAAATCATTAGGCTCAGTATCATATGTGAAGATCCAGCTCCACTAAAGAATCTTTATTGCTAGGAAAATTTGAAGGAAAGAGAAGCATCAACAAAGTGGGTGGATTTAATTACAACAACAAAGAAAGAACCAAAGAGACCTAAAAGACTATGTTGAAGACAGAACAACTTTACTGAAACAATCTATGAAAGAATTATGTAACTTCATGGCACCTACCTGTAATCCACCAGTCATATACAATTTTAATGAGCATGTTTGAAGCATGATGTAATCAGCAAAGTCACCTTTGGGGCCATGTATTGCATCTCTGAAGTCAAAATGACACAAGCACATTCATTCATTTACTCATTTTAAGGCCAGTTAAACAGAATACAATAAGTTTTCATCAGTTTCCAATGGCTATTGGGAAATACATTTTAGAGTACATTGCCTTTTCACTCTACTTTCTCATTGTCAAAATTTGGTGGCTGAAACCATGCCATTATACCAGTTTCCAGTAAGTATGACAAATGTCTCTAATTAAGCCAATTTAAAATAACAGCTTTATGCAAAACATATGTGAAACCAAATGTGTTTTTAAATTAATTTTCTATTGCTCTTTTGTGCAAATGAGAATTTCAATCAGTGCAAATATGATTCAAGAAAATTAAAATGCTTAAGGCTTGCTACTTTTAACAAAATAAACAATATGGATGCGTAAGGTAGGAACAGCAATAAAATGTGCTATTAATTTACAGTCACAACTATTTTAATACTTTAGAACTAATTTGGAAATGGGAGGTCAGCTAGTTAATGTGTAAACCTTTCACTCCACTTCTCGAAAATGAAAAGTTCAAAATGGTGATTATGCTTCCTTAATATAGTTTTCATGTTATGAACTTTACACGTCTTTATAGATGTATTAAATTTTCTTTGCAAGCACTTATGAAGCAAATATCTTTACATTTATTTTTTTTAAAAAAAATCCTTAAGGAAGGTTTCTTCTGTATCTTTCCTCTATCTTTTGACCTTACTCTAAATTTGAATTGAATTCATCTGATATTTGTACATACAAATAAAGTTTACAAGTGATTTTTTTTTAATTTGATTTATATGCCGCCCTTCTCCGGAGACTCAGGGCGGCTTACAATGCGTTAAGCAATAGCCTTCATACTTTTGTATATTTATACAAAGTCAGCTTATTGCCCCCACAAACTGGGTCCTCAATTTATCTACCTTAGAAAGGATGGAAGGCTGAGTCAACCTTGAGCCTGGGGAGATTCGAACATGCAGTAATTGCAGGCAGCTGGATGTTAATAACAGGCTATTAGTCTGCTGCGCCACCAGACTACTTATAATATAAGTATTATAAATAATACTTATAATGGAAAAAGAATCTTACAGACAAACTTAATAGACCTGGAAGGAAGAAAAGGAGGCTGATGGAATTTTGTGAGGGATCAATTACCAAGGCTAGACCCTTGTTGATCATGGCAAACTTGAGAGGGAACATAACGGTCTTTTTTGTTTTTCTTTTAATGATCCTGTAATCCCTTGCATCAGGGTGGAGCCGGGTTAACTGAATGGAGTTGAGTGTTTACTGACCTGCTGACCTTCCTGACACATATGCAAAGTTCACAGCAGACATTTTCGCTTTGCGCCCAGAGAGAGAAATATCTGCCGCACCTAGGATTGAACTCACAGCTTCCTGATTGTGAGGTGAAAGCACCACCTCTAGACCACCACCCACTCAGGGAACATGAAGGCCATAAATAACTATAAATTTGGAACATCTTCCTTAATAAGTGTATAAAGTATATAAATCTTCTCTTCACTTAAGATATTTACATTTAAATTAATATGTCTGCAAAAACTGATGGATGTGGAAGAGGGATACAAAATTGTTGGAGAATTGGAATCACAGTTTCTGGTGGGGTTCCAAGAAATGGAGACTTTTGTGGAATCTAGTCAACAATATAGAACCCGGAGTCCTTGGAATATTGGTAGATTCCAGCTTCCATTATGCTATATACCTGTGATGGTGAACCTATGGTAGGCGTGCCAGAGGTGCCATGCAGTGCCCTCTCTGATGGCACATGAGCTGTCACCCCAGTTAAGCTCTCCTGTGCATTCACACGCGCCTCCCGCCAGCCAGCTGGTCTTCAGGTCTCTGCTGCGCATGTGCAGTGCGTGTGCAGAGGTCAGCACACGAATGCGGGGGACAGAGTGCATGTGCAGGGGCCACGCACACATTGCATTTTGGGGATTCGGGTGCATGTGAATTTTTTGGATTGGAAAAGGTTAGCCATCACTACTATAGATAGCATGCCCAAAGACTGACAAAGACTGCAGTCCAATTATTTCTAATGGGCAACAGGTCTATTTGTTTTGTTAATTTAAAAGACTTATATAGCCACCCATGTTATGCACAATAAATCTAAGGTGGCTTACAAACTAAAACACAGTAGAAAGTATAACAATCATCACAAAAACTCTAAAAAATCAATATACACACATGCATCCACAAAGAATTTTATCCACTCCAGCCTTACTCCACCCTAACGTTTGTGGGAAAAAGTCAGGTCTTCAATGCTTTTCAGAAGCCTGATAGGGGAGGAGAGCCAGTTTGGTATTATGGTTATGATATCTTGTAAGAAACTGTGAGACCATGAATCTAGTACCATTTTAGGAACCCTGATGCCACAGTGGTTAGACTGTAGCATTGTAGATTAACTATGTCCACAATCTGGAGTTCGATCCTGGCTGGCTCAAGGTTGATTCAGCCTTCCATCCTTCCAAGATCAGTAAAATGAGAACCCAACTATATGGGGGCAAAATGCTGACATTTTAAATCACTCAGAGGATGCTGTAAAGCATCATGGTGCAGTATATAAGTCTAAGTGCTATTGCTATAAAGCCAGCTTCAACCAGTCATTCTTTCTCAGCCCTAGGAAGCAGGCAATGGAAAATTAATACCAAGAAAACATCAGGGACTAGTTGTTCTGCCCAGCTACGGACCCAAAGAATGCAGCACACACAAATTCTATACAAAGCTTATTTTACTCAAATAACTTAGTCTTTATCATTCAAAGGCTGTTAATGAATTGTCTTAACAGTCTACCAGAATTCTAAGATAAGGTAATCACAGTCTTACTAGGGTTGGCAGAAAGCCCAGAAGCAATTTTGCAGACACGAAGGAGAGTGAACTAAAGTTGTTCTGTATAGCTTGTTGCAAGTGGTGTTCCTTCTTAAATAGGCTAAGGGAGTGGCCAATTAGCCCCAAGCCTTATTCTCGAGGAGACCTCCTCCTGAGGAGCCACTCATGCCTTTTGGCAGCTCTGTGCACCTGTGCATTGAGAAGAGGCTCCTCCTCTTCGTCCTCTTCACTTAAAGGAGCTTCTGGAGGTTTTGAAGGCCCTGGCTGACTCCCTGCCTCTGGCACCACATGTTCTACAGCCTCCTCACTGTCCGACTTGAGCACCAGCTGCATAGGCTGCTGACGCAGCACCACACCAGCCTCCTCATTGTCGGAATCAGCTACAATCTGCACAGGCCACTAACAGGCCACAACACTAGTCCAGACAGCGAATAAGAGTCAACAGTGACTCCAAGGCACTAAAAATAAGCAAAACAACAAAACAAAAACAAAATAAATAGAGCAGATTTCAAGGGCCGCTGAATCTCATGGATGAGGTTGTTCTAATGGGCAGGGCCTGTTACCAAGAAGGCATGTTGTCTATGTTCCACTAGAAGACATTTAAAGGAAGGGACCTGGAGTATGGCAACCCTATCTAACCTGATGGAATGAACAGATATCCTTAGGGAGAGGCAGTCATATAAATAGATATGTTTCCTATCTGTGCCTAGCTGCTAACCATTAAACTGACACTTTTTTCTCCCTTTCCTACATGATAATATTGCTAAAGGAGTAAAAAAAAATTTTTTTTGAAAATAAAAGAAGCAAGAGATGATCATAAGGCATATATCCAGGCTAAATTTCTGCTTTTTTCCTGAAACAATTAAATGCACATGTACAGGCTTGTAAAAAGTACTAATTGGAACTAGTATGTTTGTTTTCAGAGAATAACAGGAAACTTTAAAAAAAAATCTGTACAAGTACATTGAGTCTTAAAGGAAAAGAAATACAGTATAAGTCCTTCAGTACTATATAACTTAAGCAATTGTTAAGGAGTAAGTTCAGCTTCATGCAATGTCTGCTGATATTTTGTTCAGAAAAATCGGTCTTTCATTTTTCGATATGGATGTTCTGTGAATTATCCATGTTTCAATGCCTCTTGAAAAAATGTGTCTTTCATTTTATATTTAGGCTAGACATTTAGCTGTTGATTATTTTGTATAAATCTTCATGCAGCGAAATACTGCATAAGCTCAAAATTCCAGCATTTTATATGCATTATCCAAATAATGGTTTGACTAGCAAATATTGTAAGGCACATCTTGAGTTTATTCTAAGTATGCAGCCCACATTCCTTCTGTTGAGATTGATAATTAGCATGAGCAGAACTCAAAAGGCAAATGCTATGAATGGAAATGCAGAATTAAGTAACTACATCAGAATCAATCCAAAATATGCTAACTACTTTGTGGTTGGGATCACAATGATTACTGCTTTAAGTGAGTGGGGCAGATGATTCCAGGGACCCAATTCTTCTATCTCCAAAATACATTATGAACACTCAGAAGGCTACATTTCCTATAGCAGGAATGGGCAAATTTGTAATTTCAGAGACAGTAATTCTTGAGCAGTTAGAAGGCCATAGGTGATACCACTAGGAAGGCACTAACAACATAGAAAAAGTAGACTGATTATGTACTGATTATGTAGTCCATGAGTTGGCCCCCTGTTGGTGTTGTTCATAACGTTCTGTTATTCTATTGGTTAGCCGCCTGACAGCCCCTATATAAGAACTGTTAGGCTGAGTTCGCGCGTTCTTCTTCGCCTGAGGCAGATTACGTTCAGAGTCGTTGTTGATTATTAAAGGTGTTACCTCAGGACTGTCCAGTCTCGGCCATTATTATTCTACAGTAGATATTTATCACTGGCGACGAGGACGGGATCGTCGACCGTTATCCACAAATCAAGGTGAAAAAAAGCCAAATCTGTGAGACTACGAAACATACTAAATATGGCTAGCTCGAACCATTTTCCCCCATTCAATCCAAGTACTGAAACATGGGACTCATATGTGGCCCGTTTTGACTGCTTTCTAATTGCTAATGACTATACGAACTTGATGCCTGAGCGCAAACACGCTTATTTTCTTAGTTTCTGTGGGCCAGAAATGTTTGACACTGCTATGACTCTCATGGCTCCCCATTCCATCCACTCCGGGTCGTGGGAGGACTTCATGAAAAAACTCAAATGTCATTACGTGCCAGCGCCGTCCCAATTTGCCCACTGCCAGCATTTTTACCATCGGGATCAGTCTCCAGGGGAAACAATTAATCAGTATGTTGCTGCATTACATAGGGCGGCTCGTCATTGTGACTTCGCTAACCTCGACGATTACCTCCTTGACCGACTTGTTGGTGGCATACGGGATCAGAGCCTCAAGCAACATCTTATAGTGAATCACGATTTAACCTTCCAAACGGCTCTGGATGAGGCTTCTGCGGCTGAGTTAGCCAAGCTGTCCTTAGCAGAGTTGCCTCAAGGCCAAAGTGTTTCCTCAGCCGGGGGCGGAGCGACAGTTGTTAACGAGACCTCGGAGTGGAACCTATCTGACTCAGATGACGACACGGGGGTTTGCCGCATTCAGGATACTAGAACTAGAGCTACCGTACCTGTAAATGCAAGGGGGTCGGCTCCTAAATTAGAGTGTTTCAGTTGTGGGGAAGCCCATCAACGATCCTCTTGCAGATTCAAGGACGTTACTTGCCGCTGTTGCGGCTGCCGGGGTCACATCGCCCGGGTGTGTCAGGCGGTGCTGCCTCGTGACATGCAAGGTTATCGTTTCTGCTCGTCTACCGAGTGCGCCCGTAATTGGCGGAGGTCCTCTGCTGTCAACATGGTGGTGCCTACAAACAAATGCAGCCAGAAGAAAATCCACCTCACTGTCCTGATTGAAGGCAAACCATGCCTCTCTGGCAATGCCTTCGGTGTCTGCCAAAGGGCAAGAGATAGGGCCAGGGCCAAGCACATCCACACAGCCACAGATGGACAGTGATGAGGGTAATGAGTTTTGGCTGGACCCACGCCAGCGTCACAGAGATAAGCGCGTGCAACAGAAGAAAGGGTGTGCCCGAGATTAGGCTGAGTCACTGGACCACACCCCACAGGATATAAAAGGGAGCGTGGTGGCCAGTCAAACCTTGTGATGAACAAAGCTGAAAGCTTCCACGCCATTCTGCATTGCCGGACTTTTGCTTTAAGACTGGATTATCTCTGGACTTGATTGTAATTATTGAGCTGCTTTCCTTTGATATATCAGAAGTGGGGAGAAGTTATCTCTCCTCTTTGTAAATAATAAACCCTTGGCAGGCAGCCACTAGGTTGTTGCCAAGTTCCGCTATCATAAGGAAAAGGATTTTGCCGGCTGGTTTGGTCTTTTACTCCTGAACGTCTGGTGGTGTGTGTGCGTGGGGTTGGGGACAGAACATGGGGCCCATATTCCAGTAATAGGCAGTGGGACTTTTCGAGTCTCGTTTAAAAAATTTTCTGGCCAGCTCTCTTTGATAATTGTTGACGGGCCGCTGCCCAGTCTTTTGGGCCTTAATTGGTTTGACGCCCTGGGCCTCACCATCCAGGGAGTTCATGCTGTAGGATCCTCTGAACTTGAAACACTCTGTCAGGAATTCCCTTCTGTGTTTGATGACAAGCTGGGTTTGTACACTGGAACCCCGGTGTCGTTCTGTTTGGACCCCCTTGTTCAGCCACGTCGGCTTAAACCACGGCGATTGCCTTTTGCCCTTTGTGCTAAGGTAGATGCTGATCTAGATAAGTTGATTGTACAAGGCATTCTGGAGCCTGTGGACCACGCACATTGGGAGACCCCCACTGTCATCGCTATGAAGGCTAATGGTTCCATCCACATCTGCGTGGACTATCGGGCAACCATTAATCTGGCATTAACATCTCATGCTTACCCTGTCCCTGAGGTCCAACACCTCTGCATTCCCTTGGGGACGGGTCGATTTTTGCCAAGCTTGATTTAGCACAGACTTACCAGCAGTTGCCTGTCGATGATTTGTCTGCAGACGCCCAAACTATTGTTACCCATAGAGGGGCGTTCCGTTGCCGCCGCCTCCAATTTGGTGTCAGTATAGCCCCAGGGATTTTCCAGAGTCTGATGGAGAGGCTGCTCCAAGGTATCCCTGGGGTTATCCCTTATTTTGACGATGTACTGGTGTCTGCTACCAGCACCTCCGCCTTGATGGACAGGCTCCAGTTGGTCCTCTCCACATTTCAACGTGTTGGACTTAAAGTCAAGAAATCAAAATGCCTTGTTGCTGTTCCCCAGATTGAGTTCTTGGGATTCTTAATTGTCAAGATGGGTATCCATCCAACGCCTGACAAGACCAGGGCTATCCTCGACGCACCCCTCCCCAAAGGGAAAGCTGAACTTCAGGCTTTCCTGGGGTTGCTTAATTTTTATGCAATGTTCCTGCCGCATAAGGCATCCGTCGCTGAACCCTTGCATCGGTTGTTGGATCGAGGGGCCCGTTGGAATTGGGACTCTAAAGCTGCTTCTGCGTTTCAAGCTGTCAATAAATTTATTTATTTATTTATTTTTAAATTTATATACCGCCCTTCTCCCTGAGGACTCAGGGCGGTGTACAGCCAGAATTAAAAAACATGAAATACAAATATTAAAAAACAATTAAAATATATATAAATTTGGCCCGGAATTAAAAATACAAACCAATTAAAACATTTAAAATTTCTTCTTAAGCCAGCTCGGCTTGCTGGAAAAAGTGGGTTTTAAGGGCACGGTGGAAGGCACTAAGGTCTTGGATTCTCCTTATCTCTGGGGGCAACTGATTCCAGAGGGTAGGTACCCCCACAGAGAAGGCCCTCCCCCTGGGGGTCACCAGCCTACATTGATTGGCTGATGGCACCCTGAGGAGGCCCTCTCTGTGGGAGCGCACGGGACAATGGGAGGTCGTCGGTAGCAGCAGGCGGTCTCGAAGATAGCTAGGCCTGATGCCATGGAGCATTTTAAAGGTGATAACCAACAACTTGAAGCACACCCGGAAGACCACTGCTCGTGCAGGAGCAGTGTTACATGGAAGCACTATGCTGCTCCCGTCACTACCCGCGCTGCTGCATTCTGGACCAGTTGGAGCCTCCAGGTGCTCTTCAAGGGGAGCCCCATGTAGAGAGCGTTGCAGTAGTCAAGGCGAGAGGTAACGAGGGCATGAGTGACTGTGCACAGAGAATCCCCCTCAGCCGCTGTCCAATTCCCTCACTCCTCTGTGACCCTGCACCTGCATCTTCTGTCCCATTGATTGACAGTGCACTGTTCGACTTGACTGCCGCCGATGTTGCTCATGCCTATTATGGGGACACTGAGTGGTGATTCCTCAGTCTCTGTGCAGGTCCATTCTTTCCTCTTTGCATGTGGGGCACCCTGGGGTTGTGTGCATGAAGGCTTAGGCCGTGCGTACCTGTGGTGGCCTGTCCTGGACCAAGACATTACGGACTGGGTGGCGTCTTGCCGTCCGTGCCAGGAATCGAGACCACTGCCACCAAAATGTCAGGCCGGGAGGTGGGAGGAACCCTCACCAGGTCACCAATCAGAGTCCTGCGGAATTACTTATGGGGCTCAGGTTACGTACTGTTTTTGATAGGTTGCATCCCTGTTATGCCCCAAGGCAGCTGCTAGATTCTGTAAGCACCACGAGGGGTTTCAGCCTAGGCGACAGTGTCTATGCTCGAAATTATGGGGGCCACCTGTTGTGGATACCGGGGTACGTAGTTGCGCTCACAGGTCCTTGCTCGTATAAGGTAGAGATAGAGCAAGGTAAGGTCTGGCGCAGGCATCAGGATCAATTGCGGGCCACACGGGATGGTGCAAATTGGCAGAATGGGGCGGAAGGCGCAGCTAGGGATGCAGGGATGTCTAAGCAGGTAGATTCCCAGGTAACACCCCGTAAAAGCGCACCCCAGCCGAAACCCCGGAGCACGTCGCAAAGTGATGCAATGGCCACACCAGATCGGGACTCTGTAGACTTACCTGAAGGTGAAGAGGGCCAGTGTGGCCCAGATGATGAGTTGGAGTCTACTGGGGAGTCAGAGAGCAGTCCTGACGGCATTGTCGTCTATCCCCAGGGTGAAGGAGTGCTGACAGCACAACCCCGGAGATCGGGGCGAATCCGGCACCAACCAGCACAACCCCGGAGATCGGGGCGAATCCGGCACCAACCAGCGTACCTTAACAACTACACTTGTGCGGTCCAGGTGGGAAGGGGTGTAGTGTACTGAGCCGGTTCCATGAGTCGGCCCCCTGTTGGTGTTGTTCGTAACATTCTGTTATTCTATTGGTTAGCTGCCTGACAGCCCCTATATAAGAGCTGTCAGGCTGAGTTCGCACGTTCTTCTTCGCCTGAAGCAGATTACGTTCAGAGTTGTTGTTGATTATTAAAGGTGTTACCTCAGGACTGTCCAGTCTAGGCCATTATTATTCTACAGTGGATATTTATCAGATTATTTTACCCCCATTCTAAAGTGTTGTTCTGTATTTTTGTGGGGGCAGAATGAAGTCTCTGTAATCTTATCATGATCATCATGATCATAAGGAATGGTTATCACCTCTTATTAAAGGGGAAGTTTTTTATTTTTAATAATTTTTGCAAATTCAGCTGTTGTGCTTCAAATGATACTTTAGTGAAAATTTATTATACTTGGTTGGTTATATGACAGTTGTGATTCTGCACATAGTGAGGAAACAAAGAGAGTTTTTATATGAATCTTTTTCTCATATTAGGGTAGAATCACTATATTAAAATATATATTTATTTACTGTATATGCTGCCTTTATTATTTTTATCTTTTTTATAAATAATTCTAGATAGTGAATGTACTTAATACTCTTTTCCACTTCTCCTTTCCCACAACCACTACCCTATGAGGTGAATTGGGCTGAGACAGAGTTAGCGGTCCAAAGTCATCCAGCTAGCTTTCATGGATGAGGTGGGACATGAACTCATAATCTTCTGGTTTCTAGTCTATACTTTCTCCACTAGTCCAAAATGGCTCTCTCTAGCCAAATAAGTATTGTTTGAAAACCTGAAAAAAGGTTTAGCTGTTCTAAGGAGTTAGGTCAATAAAGCTAATGCAGCTGCTTTAAGAAGATATAACAGAAACCGACAAAATAGGCCAATTTAATGTATAGTATTATTGAATAATCTCTGCATTAGTGAGGCCTGGTGTATTTTTGAATATATTTGGAAGCATGTATAGTACTAACTAATAAAAAAATATTATTGTGAATCTTAAGATTTGAGACTTACCAGTCAACAGGTAGATATATACAGTAGCTAGGAAATATATTCATTTCAGTTCATTGATTTATTATGTTTATTTTTTAGTTCACATGTAATTTTGATGAGGGCTTCTTCAAGATATTGGGACAGATCCAAATTAATTGTAATCTAACTAAATGTCACTATTGCTTACATGTTCTTTCTACAATAGTAGAAAAATACAGTAGAGGGCAAGACATTAAAGAAGTTTAAATAGATTAACGATCATTTTTACAATTATGAGGCAAACCAAACATAAAAATAATGCCTTGTAAGTTATTCTTCATGAGAAAGTATAGCTATAGATATATATAGTAAAGTTGTTTTTCATACTTGGCTATGTCCTTTTAGCAAGTTTGAAAATAATTCTACACATAATTTTGTTGAATAATCAAAGAGAGTTTGATAATGGTTCCAAACTCTATGTCTTAAATATGGATTGTGGTATCTCAGTATTAGGGGTGAAATCCAGCAGGTTCTGACAGGTTCTGGAGAACTGGTAGTAGAAATTTTGAGTGGTTTGGAAAACCGACAAATACCACCTCTGGCTGGTCCCCGAGTGGGGTGGGAATGGAGATTTTGCAGTATCCTTCCCCTGGAGTGGGATGGGAATGGAGATTTTGCAATATCCTTCCCCTGTCACACCCACCAAGCCACACTACGCCCACCAAGCCATGCCCACAGAACTGGTAATAAAAAAATTGAATTTCACCACTGCTCAGTATGTACTGGTTTCTGCAACCTAGACAAACAAACAAATTGAACTAGGAATCTATATGAAGCTTTGACAAGTTGTGGCAAATGGAAATGTTCCTTGAAATGGAAACAACTTCTATGGTAATAACTTGTACTTTGACTTGAAATAAGGTGTGTGTGTGGGACATTCAAGTTAATTTATAACATAAATGTCCCACAAGTATTCAAAGCTAATTGTTGAGTACTTATATAATTTTTCCAAGCTGACTACACTCAGTTATGTATGTAGTCAATTAAAATGAATTGAGCTTCGAAAACTGGATGCATGTGTGCAACTTTACAATTTATCCAACGATACTCCATAGTATATATGGTTGAAGAACTTCTTGGATTAAGTTAGGTAGCAAGACTCAGCAAGTGTCTAAAGGAAATTTTGAATAAAGCGCTCCATGAAGTTGCCTGTGAGAATACAAGTAGTCCTTAACTTCTGACTACAATGGAGCCCAAAATTTCTGTTGCTAAGCAAGATAGTTGTGAGTTTTGCTCCATTTTATTATCTTTTGTTGTGGCCCCGCCCTCTGAGCCTATCCCATCGGAGGAAGAAAGCTCCGAGCATGAGGAAGAGGAGTCAGCCAGGCCTCCCTCAACAGGCCCCTCCCCTCTGGCACTGTCTCAGGTGCCAGCTGAGGGAGAGGAGATTAGCAGGGAGACAGGTGTCTCGGATGAGAGTGAAGGAGAGACATCATTCCTGGACGCATGCCTCTGAAGGCGTGATAAACGATTGCAGCAGCTCAGGAGGTGTGCTAGGGATTAGAACTGAGTCACTGGACCACACCCCAGAGACTATATAATAGAGGGTGGTGGCCAGTGATCCGTGTGATGAACAAAAATAAACCTTGGATAGTCACTAAAGCCTCGTCCGAAACTGCTGAGAGGAATATTTATTTTTGTTGGACTCTTGTACGCTGAGTATATTATCTTTCTGTTTCTGTGGAAATAAAGCACTTGGCAGACGGTGTGTATATCGCTGCCAAGTTGGAGATAAAGACCTGGGTGTGTGCCAAGTGCTTCCTTAACCCTCGGCTGGCTGTGTTTGTGTGTGTGTGTGGACGGGGACAGATCATCTTTCTTGCCACAGTTGTTAAGCAAATCACTTCAGTTAAGTTAGTAACATGGCTGTTAAATGAATCTAGATTCCCCATTGACTTTGCTTGTCAGAAGGTCACAAAAGATGATCACATGAGCTCAGGATACTATAAACATCATGAATATAAGCCAGTTGCCAAGTGTTTGAATTTTGATCACATGGCCATGGAGATGCTGCAATGGTCTTAAATGTGAACAATGGTCATAAATCTTTTTTTAGTGCTGTTGTAATTTTGAATGGTCACTAAATGAATTGTTGTAGGTCAAGGACTACCTGTATCTTTAGCTGACAATTCATCAATTTCCAGAACTCTGCAGCTTTTATATCAGATTGTTATAGACATGTCACTTGTTCAATTCAATTACTTCTGACTCTTCATGGCCTTATGGACAATCATTTCACCAGTTTGTCTATAAGTAACTGCTTTTTTAATTCTTCTAAGCTCATGCTTGTGTCATCAGAGATAACATCTAGCCACTTTGTCTTCTGTCTGACTCTTTTTCAATTGCCTTCAATTTTTTCAAGCATTAGGGTCTTCTCTAATGACTCTTGTCTTCACATTATATGTGTCCCAAATATATTAGTTACAGTTTCATTAATAGTATTTCCAGTAGGCCATCTGCGTTTACTTCATCTAATAGTGAATTATTTGTTGTTCTTGTAGTCCAAGGTATTCACAGTACATGTAATCTTCTTCAGTGTCACAATTCAGTATATCCATTTTTCTTCCTTCAGTCTTTCTAATGGGCTAGCTTTCATACCCATACATTACAACATGACCTTGACAAAGGCATTTATGTTTGTAGATAGAATGATGTCACTGAACTTAAATGTCATAGCCTTTCTCACAAGTAGCAGATATCTAGGTTTTTTTCATGAATATATTTACCACTCATGAATTTTGTGAGAACCAGTAAATTCTATCATCTTTAGATCCATCTTTGACTAAACCGCTGCACTATTTTCATTATATTGCCTTAGGTTAGCTATCTTCAGAAAGATAGGTGGCATTTAGATAGCATTTAAGTAAGTGTGTAACCTAATTATACTAAACAATTCTGGTGATAAATGTGAAAAAATAATGACAATGGGTAATTTGCTTCCTTATTCTGACATTTTAAGATAAGGCTAGAAATGTGTGTTAGTCCTGTCAAAGAGCTAAAAAAATGTTCTGGACCAAAGAGCCTGTGGTAAAATAGTAGGGGTACTTGAAGTATATATAAACATTAGATGACATCACTGAAATTCAGAAGATCCTACTCTAAATTGCCATCTATTGATGATCTGGATTTTTGTAGCTCACATATGGCAATCACAATTTGTAGGGCTTATTAACTTTATGAATGTTAGTTTTTAATGAACTTGGATTTCTGCTCCTATACTAGTTAATTATATCAATACCCTAACAGAACTAGATGGACATTAGTAGTTTTCAGCAGTTATTTGACAATATCTCACTCTCTCACACTCCCAACATATGAAAAGCATGAATGTTTCCATAGCAGTAACAGACACCTTCTGTGAGGTATGTATATAAACTGTACCCCTTGGATACAGCTTCAGATTTCAGTAGTGCTACATTCATATGTAAAATCACGTCAGGAACATAATAATAATAATTGGCATAATAATAATGCCAATAATTCATAATCATACTTCACTGAACCTGCTCCCTAAATCAGCTGTCTTTATTTTTAACACATTAAAGAAGACCAAATTGTCACAAAGTTAAAATGTTAATATGTGTCAAAAAGTACATAGTTTCTTAAGAGATAATTGAATCATGGAAGAAAGTCAGTGAGTGAATGACATAGAAACAGAAGCTGCTGGTGGTGAAATGTTGGGAGTTAAGACAATTCGGGTGGCCTATCTTAACCTTCCTAAATTGTCCTGCTACCATCAGGTTCCATAGAGAATTATGTTCAGTCTGCCACGTTGAAGTAAAAGTCAAGTGCTAGGGGTCAGTAATCTCTTAACAAATGAATATATTCTTCTCCTTAAAATCAGGTAGGATCAACCTAACATTAACTCATAATAATCCACTTAGTCAAGTATCTCATGTGAATTTCATATATTATTTACTTTTCCAAACTTTATTCTCCATTTGCAAAATGGAAATAGGAAATTCAAATTTGGAATTCTTATGGACTATATAATACTTGTTTGCTAAATTTACTCATGTTAAGCCATTATATAATTTGGGTTAATTCTGGCATAATATATGAATTTAGTAATTATGGCTCAGTCTACAAACTATATTTAAATTGTGGTTTCTGTAATCAGTTTTATAGTCCTTTACTTCTTTGAAAATAAAGTTTTCATTCATCGGTAATAATATGTAGAAATTTGATTGCTGTTAATAATGTTAAATCATGAGGTATGGTTCTAATTTTGCTGATCATACATTTATTTTTAATTTATATCATCACATTTTTTCTTAATGTCCAGGATAAGTTTTATTAAGTTATAGAGAAGACAAACAAAAGGGGGTTTGACATACACATAGATGCAGATATAAATGCAATAGTTCTCTTTTCCAGATCACAAAAGCTGCTGGTTGCTTTAGATGAGGAGATAGTTAAAAATGCTACAAATGCTATCGTATAAAAGTAGTTGTGGCTATCACACTATCTCAATGGTCATGTGATTGTGATTTGGGCACTTTGCAACTGGCTCACAATTACATTGCAGCAACCCATGGTAATATGATTGCCATTTGCAACCTTCACTGCTGGCTTGTGACAACAAAGTAAATGGGGAAGATGGCAGAGGTTTGCAAATGATGGTAATGTCGTCATGGGATATTGCAATCTTTTGGGATTCACCTAGTAGCTGGAACTGTCATTGTAAGTCAATATGGTCGTGTGACATCACCTTATGGCCACATTACTTACTTAGAGAGTTCTAAATCCAATTACAGTCTGCACATGGGTGATATTCTATTTGCATGAGTCTGAATGGAGAGCAGACATGTAGCTTTCATTGCCTTCTCTGTGGGGGCATCTGCCATCTGGAATGAGCTCCCCCCAGAGATACGGAGGATCCAAGATTTATGCACTTTCCGCCGCGCCCTAAAAGTGTTTTTATTCCAACAGGCTGGTCTGGCCTAACTCTCCCTTTTAAATTGGGTTTTAAATGTTTTACATGAATTGGATGCTTTTAAATTTGTTTTTGAGCCCAAATTATTTAATCTATTTTTAATAGCTTTTAACTTTTGTATGTTATTTGTATTTTTATCTTGGCTGTTCACCGCCCTGAGTCCCCTGGGAGTAGGGTGGTATACAAATATGATAATAAATAAATAAATTGCTGCAGTCATTGCACTTTATTTCTACCTCTGGTGGAATGGCTTGTGGTGGCACATCATCAAACCCAAGTATGATAATTGTTCAGCAAAGTTTTCATCTCTACCTAAATCCTTTGCACTTGTTTAGTGGATAAGTTTTCTTATATAAGTAGACACAGCTTGCCAGTCCCCTCAGTACCCCTGGGCTTAGGCTCCAACTTATTTTTAGCCATGAATGACCTGCATCTTTTGCACTGACACAGTTGCTTTAGGTCTGTGAAAAGCTTTCTCATTCTCTAACTTGAAGAGACTGAACCTGATTTAACAAAGTCAGTTGATCATTTCTTCTTTTGGCAGGTCTCTTGATAAAATGGATAAAAATGCTAAAGAATAGGTGGTCTGCTGGTGGTATCTTTTGTAGTTTATGACTGCAGGCATCTATTCTTTTGTACAGCTATTTCTCAGTCAAAAGACATTGTGGGCTTAAGATTTCAAGGTTAGCAAAACCTATTAGTGTAAGTCCTCTCTGACCAGTAGCACCTCCATTCAACATGCTATGCAGGCTCCACAGCATGGAGAGAAGTATGCTATCTTAAGGGAGTTCCCCAGTCTCTACATGAGAGTTATCTTTATTAAATTAATGTACTACTGTATATTGAGATTCCAGTCTGTCAGATTCAGTGCAATTTAGTCAAATCTGCCTTGATCGTTTCTGCTTGCCTTATCCTAGTCATTTTATCAGGAAGTTGAGATGGATTTCATGCAGCATATCAGCTTTTCCATCAAGTTGTGTACTCTCAGGTAAAATTTTGTACTTCTCAATTTGTAAAATCACAAGCTCTCCCATTGCTAGCTGCATGAAGGGATCAGGCATGCACATGGTGAGAGCCATGAAGTGCTGCATGTGCCTCAAGAAGTGTTAGGCGAGTTGTTTCCCAAAGGATGTTATTGCCAAATAATTTGACAAATCTACTGGGGTGGGCCAGGATCTTTGGTAGCCATTACTAGACTTGGGAAGTGCTGGGAGTTTCCACCCCCTTTCCCCTCCTCCCCAGAACTATCTCATCAAGAGCATCACTGTGATCCATGGATACAGAATCACAGAATAAGACATATCTCTGCTACTTCCACTTTACCTAGCAACTCAAGAACACCATACAGTATTCTAGTCTTACTGTGTTCTTGAGTGCATTAGCTTTTGCTACAATTTGGACAACATTCTTTTCTTTCAGTATGGTTGCTTGCCCTTTAGTGTGCTTTCATTAACTGAATGAAATAAAATCTAGATGCACAGCTTCCAACTCAAGGACCACTACTTAATTAGCAGATTCGAGATATTTTTAAGTGCCTGCTGTCTCAGCTTTTGCTTGGACAGCAACAGCAGTAAAAACAATGACTTGTATATGAGAATTTCCCAGAGTGGTGGGTGTATTTAGATGCTTGAAAATATGATGTTGAGCCATGGGAGAAGAGATAAAGATCTTTCTTCCTAATTCAGGCGACTGAACAGATGACTGAATTCCCTGTTGCTGCTATACTTTGATCATCTAAGATTTCTTTGTTGACTGTACAGTGCTTTTTACTCTTTCCCCTTTCCTAGTTACTCATCAGTCTTTGCTCAGCATGCTCACTTCTATGCCTTCTAAAGCATCTCTAGAATTCACGGTGGCATTGATGTCAAGCTCAGCCTTTTTAAGTTTAAGTTGGAGATGCAGCGATCTTTACTTCACCTGGTTCTTTCTTTCTATTAGTTTTTTTTCCTTATTCGTTTCATATATTTTATGTAATTTATGCTCAACTGTTATAAATTATTATTTTTTAATTGCTGATTTGAGGTCTGGAAGTTTTTTTAAAAAATTATGCAGTACCTAAATATGTCAAACAAATTGTGAATGTCTTTGTGAGATTAACTTGTAAATGTAACCATAGATGGATATGATTACGTGGTTCTTCCTGTACCTTCTGTGCTTAGATAAAGATATCTAACAGATTGCCTTGAGTTAAAAAAAACAACAACACATTGACTAATTTTAGAATGTGGAAGCAAAGCAGAATGAGTGTAACGATATTTAAAGAAATGACATTATTGATGAGTGCAAATATATGAAATAACTTGAAAATAGGAAATATACAGAAACTATGATGAATCAAAATATATCATTTTTAATTTTCAGCAGAAAGTGGAAGAAGATTTTTTAGTGAATATTACTACTGATCATTTTATGGATGGTCTCCACAACCTGTCTATAATAAAACAACTACCAAAAACAAAACTTTTGATCATTAATAGTTTAATGTTTTTCACTCCTCAGAAATCATTGTATATTGCTTTGGATTACTCAACTCAACATAGAATTTTTTACTAGAAAATAGTGGGTTTATTAGAAACTTAGGTAAAGCTTAAAAGCACGTACGATAAATTTCCTAAGTAAATCACATATATCCTATTAGAGACAATATGAGAAAATAAATTATGATTAGATGATCACAAATTAAATCTGCATGATAAGGCAACTATCCTTCCTCACTTATGTATTGGAGTGCTGAAAAAAAAGGCAGAGTTATCATTTGTTAATACAGTTTTGCAACACTGAACTCTTCAGCTTTTGTGGCTCAGTTCTTAAGGCAGGTACATTTTTTGTTTATTTGTTTGTGCCACTTGTTGAAATTAGTCCCTAATATATTTCTGTTTTGCTTCTGAAAGATTTAATAACCACTTCAGGTGTTCATCTTAAAGGCATCCTATTGACAGCTCATACACTACCTGGAGTAGAGTTTAACTTGTTTAATAACTTGACATCGTTTTTAATCAACAATGTTATGTATAATCATTATATTATTTAAGTTTTGTTCTGGTTTTCTATTAACAATCCAGTTGGTTTTCCCTGTTATTCCGTTTGATCCCCGTTCAACTGCCTTTTTGGATCAGGAGGTCCGTACAAACGTTTCTTTTTTATACAATCTCTTATGAAATCCGAAACCGACTGAACGGCTGCTAGCCTGCCCAGTTTGTCTTCCTTATTTATTACGACTCGTTCCTATAAAATCATTTCACAATGTTACATTCCAAGGGGTTCCTTCCCTCTCTCTCCCTCTCGCTGCAATAAAGGTAATTGAATCCTAGTAGCTGTTATGTCATAATTTAGTATTAACACACTCCTTCTCTGTTCAGCAGAAATCAAGCATCGTCATAAAGCTCTCATTCGAGAAGTTAGGCGCATTTCTTTCCCTCGCCAAAAGGCACCGCGTGGCACGCGCCCGGAGCACACCGCCATCCGCCGCCCCTTTCAGAGAACGGTTCTTTTAAAATAAAATAAATAAATAAAAAGGCGACTATGTGGGTTAAAACAAACCCATTTATCCCGAGCAATCAAAGCCAACAATCTCGTCGCCAATTTTGCTGCTTGATTGACGCGGGAAGCTTTCCCTCACCCCGAATAAACAAGAACCGGCGCGACGCAAAGGGGTGCTCCGAAGTGTCTTCCCGCCGTAGTACCCAAACGCGCTTTCTGATGGAATTGGGGACTGCGCCCTGCCAAGCAAATGGGGAATCGTTCCGAGGAGACGAGAGGAGGGGAGGGGAGGGGGTGGGAGAAAAAGCGAGTCTTGTGGAAAAATTATCCCCACCTTCTTTCTCCGCCTCCTCTGGCTCTTACGCACTTACACCTCTTTCCCGCCGCAGTCACTAGAGAAAATAAACATTTTCCTGACGCCTTTCCAGAGTCTGGGCCAAACCATCCCGGGGGAGGGGCGTTTCTAGCGGGTTTTTTTCTTCTTCTTCTTTTTTTTTTTTTTAGGTCCAGGGCGGGGATAAAGTTTGCAAAAAGCGACTCTCCTCCCTCTCCATATTCTCCTTTCACCCGGTCCGAAGGATTGGAGCGAATTGAGAGTTTTAGCGCACCATGTGGCGGGGGCTTGGAGAATAACCACGCGGGCCGCCGGCGCTCGCTCGTTCGCCCGCCCGCCTCTTTCCGGAGCTCTGGGCGAGCGGAGTGCCCTGCGTGTCTGCATATCTGTGTGAGGGGTGGAGGGGGGGGGGGGTGGAGGGAGACCAGCGCAGGCGCAACGCCCGCCCGTCTGCTCGCCTGCCTGCAGCCGGGGCTCCTTCGCTCAGTGCAGTTGATGGCAGTGCCGGCGCGCGCCGGGAGCGCAACGCCCCGGGGACCGGAGCCCAAGATGTGCAAACAGAGCAGAGGCAGCGGCTGCAGCAGCAGCTCCGGAGCTCGAAAGAGGGACGGGGACCGGCAGTGTCGTCCATCGCTCGTGGCAAGTCTGCTCTCCTGACTTGCCTGCCGTCCTTTCCCTCCCCCCCTCCTCCCGGCGCTCCCCCAAAGAATGTCAGCCAAGTCTAAGGGGACCACATCCTCCTCCTCCGCCACCTCCTCGTCCGTGTCCTCTCCAGCCGAAGGGCTGCCGCCAGCTTCCAAAGCCAAGGTGAAGGAACAGATCAAGATAATCGTGGACGATTTGGAATTAGTCCTGGGGGACCTGAAGGACGTGGCCAAGGAGCTCAAGGAGGTGAGAGAACCGCCAGCTGGGTGGCGTGGCTAGGAAAAGAAGGCAAGCCGCCCTCTAGTCTGGATCGCCCGGGGTAAGCCCGGTCCTCCTGCCCCGCTTCCCGCAACCCGGACTGCCCCAACTCCTGGGGAACTGTGGCCGAAGCAGCGGCGGCGGCAGGAGTAGACTGGACTGCGCCAGACTTGTTACACTTTCGAGTCTTGCCTGGAGCCGCCAGAAATCAACTAGTGTCTCCCTCTTTGGGAGCGGGGCGGGGTGGGGGAGTGTGGGGGGGGACAAGCCCGCCCCGCCCCTGCCTTTGGCTTTGGCTTTTCACGGGGTTGGCGAGCTGAGGATGCTCGCTTGGCTTCCTCTCAAACTGGCTTTTGGTTGCGAGGCTCCGGAGAGGATGGGATCGAGACGCGACGGCGCAGTCTTTTGGCTTTCTTGGGGATGACTAAGAGCAGAGAAAGGAGTACCTCCTCCGGGTTCTGGAGGTGGGTTTGAGACTGGCGGGGCGGGGGAGCGCTAAATGCTTTCCCCATTGCTACCCACTGGTGAGTTGCGGGTGGGGGGGGTGGCGGGCGAGCAACAGCAGCAGCAGCAGCGAGAGTTGCTATTCCCCATCTCTTCATGTAAAGCCATGTGTGGGCATCTCTCTCTCTCTCTCTCTCTCTCTCTCTCTCTCTCTCTCTCTCTCTCTCTCTCTCTCTCTCTCTCTCTCTCTCTCTCTCTCTCTCCCTTCCTCCCTCTCCCTCCTCCCTCTCTCGCTCTCTCTCGCTCTCCCTCCCTCCCTCTCCCTCTCTCTCTCTCTCTCCTTCCCCACCCGATAATTTGGGTGTTAGGTTTAGTCACTGCAATTCGGAGACACTTCCTTTCCTGACAGCCGGCGACGCCGCCGCTAGAATGCCTTGGCTTCTTATCCGAGGGTGGTTACTTAATTTCACTTCTTTCTGTTTGTGGATGTTATTTTAAGAGGTCGGGGGAGGTCGCAGCTTTGAGCCGGACAAATTTATTAGATTTCCTGCCTTTAGCAGAGAAGGGATATTCCTAGAGGCAGGGTTAGGATAAAGCAAGTAATCTAAATCTGAGGGATTATGCTGAATTTAAGTGGGTCTGCTTGGATGCCAGATTCCATTCTTAGGACCCAAATTATGTTCTGTAGGCATGTTTCTTAGGTTTCTGTCAAAAACGGGCAAAGGCAATCTGCCTGCAAAGATTTGTAAATAAGAATAAAATTCCTCAATTCCCAGTCAAAGTCCATTTCACAACTACTTGCTTTAACAACACATCGATACTTTGTCTTCCAGCTTTCCTCATTTTTTTCAAACTTCAGGCTGTGGAGTGTTCTATATGATCTAGTAGAATTTGGCAGTGCACTTTTGAGTCATTTTTAAATGACTTTTTCCAGCTTTTGGACATCTTCTGTTGCTGTGATGGTTAATAAATTGTGATAGATTATGGAGATTGCAGTGCAATAGAAGCAGGAAAAGTAGTAGATCTGGTTATGTAGCATCTGGCACTTTTTTTTTTTTTTACTTTACACAAATTACTGTATATTCAAACATATGTAAGTCTGTTTGGATATAGTTAAAAAATATCAGCAGATGCATTTTTATTTAATGAAACATGCTGACCTGATTAATGATAAAGACCTATCTTCCCTTTCACCTTGTTTAATATTATGTTCTTAATGTTTAAGACCCTGGAATTGTTACCTGAATTGGGTAGGACTAAATGACAAGAGGGAATTAGAATCAGTTGCAGACATAACTTAAGGCTTCATTAAGAAAGATCTATAATTTGTCTAAGTCTCAATTAGCTCATGGTATAGTCTGATACACAACTACTCAAATATAAAACTCTTGAATTAAATACTAAACAGCTTTGCCCAGGTAAGCAGATGGATGATATATAGCATCAAAGAAGGTGTTTTAAATAACTAAATATATAGAGATTAGCTCGCAGTAAATGTACAGGGGAGTGGCAGTTGGAAATGTATAAATATCATTTCATACTTTGAAAATAAAATCAGAAATGAAAATGGAAAATCTGAATTGTAAAGTTGAATCACAGAATAAATGTTATATATCTGCTGGCCTTAGATGTCTTGGGAACCAATATAATATAACCTTTTAGCCAGGCAAATGTCAACCTCTTTAGTTTAATTTGCAGAGAGAATTACAGTGGACATGGTCTGTAGTAGCAAACATTACAGTTCAAATAATACAATTTATCTCTCCTTCTCAGAGCTTCTGTATTTCTTTCAGTTGTTTAGTTTTAATTGGTAATTTTATTTTATTTTGCTGATGAAACTGGTCGACAAATGTTTGGATTTTGTGCTGGATATTGAGTGCAAGCTTGGACATATTCTTTGTAATACTTTATATTCTATTATACAAGTCATTTCCTCTGTTTTCTAATTTGTAAGTGATCTTGTCTCTAAGACATTTTAGATAAAGCTTTTAATTTGAAGAACTTCGAATGGTACAGGAATAACTTTTATAAGTTAACCCTTCCTTTACCCTGTTGGATATTTTTCCTTGGCAAAATGTTTGTTATCCTAACTGAGAAATCTCAATGCACATTTTAAATGTATGTGGTTGTTAGTTATATTCACGTAAGCAATTCATGTAATAATTTTGTCTTTTAATATATAAATTTAACCACTAATTCTGCCGGAGTGCATATACATTTTAGCATCTGGCAACCAACCCTTGTTTTCTATCACCTTAATGTGTTTTATGGTTCCTAAGGGTTTCTTTCTAGAAACTAAGCAGGATTTCTGTAAGTAGAAGTCACATGACATTTACTATGACTTGGATCTATTATCATTGGCTGCTTCACAGTTGCAATAAATATTGCCTTTAGTGCTTGTTACCAGAAACTGTTTGTCTCTAACTATGATGGTTTTCATGGAAAGGAAGCTATAGTGTAAAAACATATCAGAGAAATATAAAGCTTGAAATTATAATATTATGCATCTAAAACAATATGTAATCATGTAATGATTATTGCAGGAAAATGTAAAACCATGTTCATTATCATATAAATACTTCCTTATTTTAGACACACAAGATTTCTTTGAAATTGCAGAATGCCTAGTTTGTTCAATAACTTATGTTGCAAAGCTTGTTGAATACTAAGCAAGCAGTGAAAAAAATGTAGACTTAATATTATCTTCTGTACTCATATGGTATATTTTATCTATATTTCATTGTTCTTTTGTGGAATCCAGTCATGCAAATGGTATACCTGAATGGTTTCCCTTCCAATCATCAGAGACACTGCTTAGTTCAATAACCTATAATATATAATATGCCTTTACATCATGCCACTGAAAAAAGTGACTTATGACCATTTTTCAGACTTATAACTTTGCAGCATCCCCATGGTCACCTAATTTACATTCCGATGGTTGACAACTGACTCACATTTATGACAGTTGCAGTGTCCCTGAGTCATGTGATCCCCTTTTGCGACCTTCTTGGCAAGCAAAGTCAATTTGGGAAAAACCAAGTTCACTTAACTACTGGGTCACTAATTTAACAAGTACAATGGTTCACTTAACAAATGTGGCAAGAAAATGGAGCAAATGGGGCAAAACTCACTTAACAAATTTCTCATTTAGTAACATAAATTTTGGGCTCAATTCTGGTCATAAGTTGAGGACTACCTGTATAAGTGGTATATAAATCTAAGTGCTATTGCTATTCACTGTATCAGGGGAAATATGGCTGCTCCAAGGAAGGAGTACAGATTGGTTAACGTAATAGCTTGTTTAATAAAGCTGATAGAAAGTTACAATCATATAGAAGGGTAACTTTTGCTGAAAGTAAACAAAGGTAAATCCTATCTCTCAAAATCTTTTGAAAATATCAACGATTTATGGAAGTGGTGACTCAATAGACCATTGCTTTACATAGCTTTCCAAAGGACTGTGATTTTTACTATGTATTTCTGAACAAATTTAGTAGTCATGGGATCAGAATTAGAAATCTGTAACTGGTAAAAGAACAGAAATGAAGAATAGGAATATAGGAATCTTCTTGGAGTAAGTAGTTTAAATATAGTATTTCCCTAAGGAACTAAATTGGAATTGGTGTGACTTGAATATGAATGTTCTGAACTGAGGATTTATGATTTGGGCATGGTTCTTAATGACATCAAATGATTAGTAGGGTGACTACAACAATGAAGGAAAACAGAGTTATAAATCTCGCTAAAGTAGGGAGTCAGCATTAATAAAGCACATGCATTTTTTTTAAAAAAAGTACATTATTAAAACAAAATGAAATTCTAACTTTGTATTTATGACTCTGTTGGTGATTGACTAGAAAAGAGCTCTTAGGTGGATGGTTTGATGGAAATATTAATCCAAAATGTAGAAGCTGGGAACATTTTCTAATTGCAATGCTGTATATTCCTTTCAATAATGTAGCTTACTATCTCCCAGTACCAGGAAAACATAAGTGTGAGATCCTTTTTAATTCATGTTCTGATTGTAGATTTCCAGTAGACATCTGGTTGAGAAGAGAAAGATAGACTAAATAGGCTATGATATAATGAAGCATTTTATATTTTTAAATTTCTAATTTAAAAAGAACTTTTACCTGTAAATAATAATAATACATTCTTAATTATATATAGAGGCATAGCTCTAAGCTAATGAGCATAAGAATATATTTTGTACTGAGAATGGTGTTCATCTGGATAATTGCTATCCATTGTCCTTCCGCAGTGAAAACAATGGAGTCATGTTTGGTCCAATGCAACTGGAAACTTTTTAAAAAGAGGAGTATAGTTATCAACCTATCTTTTTAAGCGAGCAGCTTTAAGAGCAGCATTGTGTATCTTATACACATGTGTATACTGTATATATATGAATGAAAGCTTCTATTTCCTCTTTAGATGTAATTTCTATCAATGATGTATCATCTTTCTTAGCAGTCTTTAATATTTTCTTTTGAATAGTGGATTAGGTTCAGACTTAGGTATATTTCACACTGCAACCAATGTGGTTTTATTTAGTAACTTTTCACTTCAGTTTAATTAGTGTCAATACATCCACTTTAATTATGACTACAGCGTATTCAGTTATGTTGGGCCCTAAGTATTCTTATAGTTTCTTATTTTTGTCTTGCATTATAATGATGGAAATGTATGTAAATGGGAATATGATTTAATACAGTACCAGGCACTGAAGCTAAATACAGTGCATTTATACTAAATAAGTGCACTGTGCTTGATTTATTGCTTAAATTAGCTTTTCTTTCTTTTTTAAAAATGAAGGCAGCATACAGCAGGTATACAGCTAATCCCTGTGTTACAGCAGTAATGGTGCTTGTCCATTACTGTCTCCATTAATGACCACCTCCACCCATCCCTGGTCTACCCAGTGCATTTGTTAAACCAATGCATGGGTTGTTATGTGTGCATGGGTACCTCAGAGATGATCCTGTAGAGCCTAATGCAGATACATGCCTTGGGTCTCCCAAAACCTCCTCCCACCTCCCAACCTGTCGTACCTCGAGGACTTTAGTGAACCAAGCAAAACTTTTGTTACAAATTGAATGAACTGTTGGGATGTCAGTGAATCTGTTTGATGAGACAATGAAGCTGATAGGAATAGACTGTCTACAGCATCATTGCTGCAGAGTAAAAGAGTAAGAGAAAAAAAAATCTTATGTGAGGAGGCCCTAGGAAAAGAAAGAATGACATGGGTAATTTAGAAAGACCTGGGTGAATAATTCAAGAAATAACAAAGCAAAAAGACTGAGAGCCTAGGGACTAGATGGCTGAGGGAAGTGGCAGAATTGTGAAGTGAGTTAATAGTCAGCCAAGAAATATGAATGTGAAAAAATAGCTGGGAGAAAAGAAATTTTTAAAGATTGAAAGACAAGGAATTGAAGCAAGGAGAACCCAGTGAAAGGGCGTTGCTTTTCAAATATATTTGAGAACAAATTTGAGACTGAATTGATCTGAAAATGAGATCAAGATTGGCACTAGGCTTTATTTTCTTTTTCTTTATAATAATAATAATAATTGCTTTGTATTACTACAGTCTGGCATGGCAGAAGGGGAAAGTTTAGGGACCTTTTTCCCTCTTCATACCTTTAATTTTTCTTCTGTTTTACCTTTGAGAGTTGGCTTCAGTAGGACAAAGACCCATGAGAGTTGGCTTCAGTAGGACAAAGCTCTTAATAACCACTTTATTGAAGAAATGATAACTCCATCTGGAAGGTCCTCAGGATAAATGTAGATAGCAGTCCCAAAAATGTTCTTCTAAAATAGGCTTTTTTTAATGGCTGCAGTGACAGCATTTGGGATTATCTTTTGAGGGTCTTGAATCTGTGTCTAGAAGCTCAACTCCTAGCATAGCTGCTTGGTCTTTTTCCTGGAAAAGTCAAGTTGTCATGGGGCACAACTGAAAAACAGTGCAGGCCTTTGTTGTGCTTCTTTCTTTTATCTAAGATGGATGTCTCATGTGGGCCACAGTGAGAACTTTGGGATTTTCATATAGTAAGAACTGAGACATTTTAAGAGTACAGATTCACAACATTATAGATGTATGAATGTTACAAAAATTTAAAACCTAAATGTCTTTTTAAGAAATATATTCAGTGATTTAAATCTGGGGCTAATATCCTGAAGCTCCTACTTCTGCTTGCTGGCTCCCCATCTTGAGTCACATTGCATCACCAGCTCTATGAAGGCAGGAAGCCTTAGTGAAGGAGTACAACAAAATTATGAGAAACCCACTTCTTTCTGTGCACGCTGACCTTTCTTATCTATCAATTGGCAGGCTTAAATCCAGGATGCCCTCTCTGGCACTTGCTCAACAGCTGTCTAACAACTTTGACATCAACACACAGTGGAAAGCCCAAATGGGCTGCTGAACCCTCAGATACAGGCAGTCACATAGATGACCCTACACAAAAGGTGCCAGGTTTTGACCTTCCTCACCAGCTCTGAACAGATCAACTCTGAACAGGATCAATACCCAACATGGTGTCTGCCAGGACTCATTGTTTAAGTGGGGTCTTGTCTCTATCCCTCAGTGTGACTGTTGGTGCTCCTTGACAAAATACCCATCGCATTGTGTCTGAATGTCCATCAAGAGCTTACACTGGCCCAATGTCTGATTTTTTTTTTTTAATTTGATTTATATGCCGCCCTTCTCCGAAGACTCAGGGCGGCTTACAATGTGATCAGCAATAGCCTTCATCCTTTTGTATATTTATACAAAGTCAGCTTATTGCCCCCACAACTGGGTCCTCATTTCACCTACTTTAGAAAGGATGGAAGGCTGAGTCAACCTTGAGCCTTGGCGAGATTCGAACCCTGCAGTAATTGCAGGCAGCTGGTCTTAATAACCAGCTTAATAACAGGGTGCCTTAAACCCCTGTACTACCAAGGCTCTTTTTTCAACATAGACCACTCTGTCCTTGAATGGCTGGGTGGACTGGACATTAACATTTGAACCACTATAAGTCCATGTATTTGCCATACGTTAAATAATATAAATAAATATTTAAAATAGGAAATCTTCCCCTTATTATTTTAGCAAGGAAGTGTTTCCATCTTCTCTGGAAGAAGCTGTGATATTTCTTCTGTTCAAGAAGGCATCACTTGATCCAATTGTTTTGGGACAACTTTAGACCAATTTCTAACCATCTCTTTTGTGAGAGCATGGTAGAGAAAGTGATGGCATTGCAACATCATAGAACCCTAGACAATTTGGAAATTGATGACATATACATTGTAAATATATACATTGTAAATATATAAACAAATAAATACATAATTTAGAAAAACAGGCCAATAGTGTGGCTGGCTTATATTATCACCTTTCATTTGCAGTCCTTGTTCCACTTTCAAATATTAAATATCAGTAATACCAGAAAAATATTGCTTTTATTTGATTATGGCCAATTCTGAGTCTTCTGGCTATTACAATAATTAGCTTCATGGAGAATGCCAGCTGAAAAATCAAAATATAAATCCTTACATTCCTTTTAATAAAATTAAGCCTCCATTAGAATCCAAGGATATATTTTCCCGATAGATAGATAGATAGATAATCAATAAATGTACATACAGTACTTTTCCTCAACATAAGTTCATTAATTTTAAGTATTTATATAAATTGGAAACATAAAAATATGCCTAATAAATAATTCTGGATGAAATAAATTGATGCTATTCCTGATAAACCTTTACTAAAATTTTTGCAAAGAACTTTGGAGAGTTCCTGCACATTCATTTCCTGCACATTCAGTTAACAACTTTGTCACCTTGTTTTAGATAGCTTGTCTCACTTTATTTCTGCTATCAGAAAATGACTGTTAAACATATACTGGAAAAAATAATTGTGAGAATCAATTAAAAATGTGAAATCTTAATTACCTTAATTACCTCAACCTCATTAGCTATTGAAACTACACCAACCATTGGTGTACATCAAGGGTGTCAAATTCGCGGCCTGCACGCTGGATGCGTCGCACGCTGGCCACTCCCATGCCCAGTTTAGCGAAGGGGGGAAAAAGTCATGATATGTCACGTGATCATGCAAGTTTGACACCCCTGGTGTAGATGATGGGAACCTGTGTAATATGACCAGTACAGCAAAAATGAAATATGTTGCACTATGATGTATTGTACAATACAAATGGAAGTGGTCTGACATATCCTTCATTGAAAAAATATTCTCTTATTTTTATGGCCATCAACTACTGTGTTAAAACCTTAAATAACAGAGGTGAATTTTTATCACTGAACAAATATTTCCATTGAAATTGGGAGATGTTCTTGCTACTCAGGGGACGCAAAGCTTTTGGGTCAGCAAAGCACTTCTCAAAGCTTTAGGTCAGATTCATCTTCTAGAAATATTGGCATGGCTGCCTTGAGGGCTTTCTCAGGTTGTTCCTCCGTGGATGTTTGTGTATTCATGCATAGTCTGTACCCTCTCCTTTGCTACCAATTTCAATGGAAGCATTGATTGGTAAGCAGGCCACCTGGAAAAGCCATAGTTGATCTTCCATAGGGTGAGGCTGGCTCAATACTTCAAGAATAGCTGCTTTGCAAAGCTCAGCACTTGTAACTAATACCTGGGCAATCACTTTCTGCCTAGCTCCATCATAAATGGCACATCAACTGATGATGGTCAGTTCATAAGCATCATCTTTGTTATTTTAAATATTCTTAAATATTTATTCTAAATATCTTTAATTTTAAAATAGAACCAACAAAACACACACACACAGACAAAAAGAAAATGCAAAAGAAAAATCCTTCAACAGTGAATTCTGATTGTTACTGGGAAAGTACAAAAATTGCTGAAGCTGTTTCCTGTTGGGATGACTGTCTTGGGAAAGTAATTCAGCCTGCATATTTTCAAATTCCAGTCTATTTTAGAAAATACCTTTCTACATTGTTAGGTATATAGAAAGTGTGTGTGTGTGTGTGTGCATGTGTACACACACATACTTTATGTGTGTGTGTGTGTGTGTGTGTGTGTGTGTATGCGTGCATGTGTGTAGACCCACACATGTATACATATCTTTATTACTAAACAAAGATCAAATGAAAATTTGTGAAAGTCTGAAGAGAGCTTATCCTATTCAAGGCATCATGTTGAATAATCTGCAACCTCATATATCCTCTTCTATCAGCTGTATAATTTATAGTGTCACCTAGGGTTTATCCGTGTGTAATCTGTAAGAGATTTAGATCTTTTCTGTTAGAAGAATTAGATATGAGAAGCTGTGTAAATTTAGGTTCAAAGGACTGCTTAACTCTGAACTGAAATGTTCAGTAAAATGTTTTGCTGGCTCAGCCTTTAGCAGCATCAGGGTTTGGCTTTGTTAGCTCAAACTTCGTAATATGCTATTTGAATTGTCAAGGTACTTGGCCAACTGCCTAAGTCAATATTTAGGATTAAATAGATTTACGAGAGTTCTTCAAACATTTGTGACAGTGTAACAATCCTATGTACCATATATGTATTTATATGTATACATATAAAATATATACATATTTTATATGTACCATATAAAATCCAGATGGTTTTATCTAATAGATGTAAATATTACTGACCACAGCAAATTTTTGAATGATCCCAGTTATGAATTGAGGTGGATTTTCTTAATGATATTACATCTCAAATCCAATGAATTGTATCTCAGAAAATGGTTCTATAGGAGCTGCTGTTGGTATATGAGCTATTGTTCAGTGAGGCTGAATAGCTGAGTCTGGGTTCTCGTATTATGTGAGAAAAGTAAAAGGAATTTGATATAAGAGTAGTAGCACCAGCTTGAATGACGTTAGAGGGGAATAGAAGAATTAGTGTCTAGTTCTACATAATGGTACTAATATTTTATATATTTAAATTATAATTAATATCTGCTGGATTTATATTGAACTTAACTGAATGCTATCTACTATACTAGGGATTATATGATTGTCTGCAACAATTCCTGGAGGTTACTATTGATCTCATGTTCAGTACATACCTTTTTATAATGTCATTCTAACAGCTAGGTACGTGGAGCATTAAAATAGAAAGATTTGTTCCAATCCACAACAGTTCTATTTACATCAAAGATTTTATTGATACTACATATAGTAGCACACAAAAATACATAGGTGCAAGAAAGTCTGCACTGTAATTGAAAAACTGTGAGAATACTTACTTTTTAAAATTCCATGCTGAGTTTCTCAGAAAAATTAAGGCAGTATAGATGTTTTCCCCTCTTTTCATACTTGCAAAAATTCTGTTGAAATCATTTGCTGTAGGTCACTCAGGGAACTTTACAGTTAAACAAATATTCAAATTAGTATTCTATTCATTAGACCATACTTAGTAGTAATAATAATAATAGTAATAATTCATCCATCCATATTGATGAGAAATACCAAATTTTGCAACAACATGCAAACAACATACTTATTAATAATATACAGCAGCTCCACACTTGCTGGTTCCCCAGTATGAAAAACAGCATCCACAGAATTCGTGCAACAGAATGTGCTTATGTATACAGCACTTCAGGATTCTCTGCACATCTGTTTCTCATAAGTAGTTGGCAGAGCTGAATTACATACAAAGAAAATTACGTTGTTTTACAAAGTTTCCTCAAGCAGAGAACACTGATTTGCTTTTGTTTGTGTTCTGTGCCACCATAAAAATCCATACATACCCATCACAATATTCTTTTTGAGGGTAAATAATTATATAAAACAGAAAAAATAATAACTTTTGATTTAAAAAAAATCAAAGATAGGAGATTAAAAAAAAGAAAAGAAAATTTAACTATGTCTGCTTTGTATTAAAACGATTTACCTCTCCATAGCTTTCTGTCTTGGAAAACTTTTCTTACTTTCACCATGTCCATACACTGATAACTACACACTGATTCCCCCCCCCTCTCTCTCTCCCTCTCCCCCTCTCTCCCTCTCTCTGTCTCCCTTCCTCCCTCCCCCCTCTCTCTCTCACACATACACAAACGAGAGAGAGAGAGAGAGAGAGAGAGAGAGAGAGAGAGAGAGAGAGAGAGAGAGAGAGAGCAATCAAGTATGGAAAAGAGGAAAAAATGGAAATGAGTCTCACGTTTATCAGGAAAATGTAGGGTGATAATCTAACATTGTCTTCTTACAGCTGACTTTGTTAAACTGTGTTTCAAATATTTCAGAATAGAAATCTGTGTTTAGGAGAAAATGAATAAATCAGTATGTTTGCTGTTGAAATATTTTTTTATTTTATTGTAGACAAGCCATATCATAATTCAGACATATTGCAGTTTTTTTAACAGTGCTGTTTTCCATCTGATAAGGTCATGGCTAGCATGCATTTTCATTTGGTAATTCCAGAGAATTTTCTTGTATTGTATATAACATGGTGATGTTATTATGGATATAAAGTATCTGCTAGAACATATTTTTGCAATTTATTGGCATAACTTTTAATAAACAAATAAGTGAGTGTTAATGTTTTATCAAAGGGAAACAGACCTGATAGGTGTTGCCACAAATCAGCAGAAACTTTCCAAATAGAGATTATCTGTATTGTATGATATGCAAGAAAAATAGTGGTTAGTCTGCATAATTATTTTGGCTTCATTCAAATTTGTCTATACCAACAATTTATTTAGTTGATTGCCTGCCATTGAACTTGTATTTTTTGTGCATCACTGAATTCATTTATGCTTCAAACCTGCCACCTTTTGATTGATTTACCGAATCATTTTTGCATATCTTAAAACTATTGGCAATTCTTATTTAATAAACATGCAAAACATTTTTTAACATTGTGGAAAATAGTAAAAATGGATTCTCTGTGCATAAGTAATTAGAGGATGTGGAGCTTATTCTCCTTCTTAGCAGCTTTAATTCCTGTTGCAATATTGATGTTTTCAAGGAGCAGTAAACATGAACATTGTTAGCTTAATTATACTGTCTAGGGCAGGGGTGTCAAACTCACATTGTCACGTTGGCGTCAAGTGACATATCGGGACCTTTTTTCCCCTTTGCTAAACTGGGCATGGGCATGGCCAGCACATGATACATCCTGCCCGCGGGCCAGGAGTTTGACAGCCCTGGTCTAGGGCATGTCAAATTTTTCAACTTTCAATTTCCAAACATTAGGGGTGCTCAAAAGTTGTGATATGCCTTAGGGATTGTAAAGATATTTTGGTTACTTTCATATAATTTAGATGTGCTTAGTAAGTAATTACATAAATATCATAACTTTTTAACATTTTGTTTGTTTCATTTAATGCACAGTCTTCACATGCAGAGGGCCTAATCACAGTCCATAACAATTGGTCAAAGTAGAAGTGGCATTCTGTTAGTAGGACAGGGGTCCCCAACCCCTGTGCTGCAGTCCAATACTGGGCTGCAGCCCATTCAGAACTGGGCCGTGCAAGCAGCAGACAATTTGTGCAACAGGAAGGCACTCTCACACGCAGCAAATACCCACCACTCCCACAAATTGAACTGTGCATACACCTGCCACTCAAACAGGACCATTTCTCCCGCCCCCACCAGTCCACAAAGCCTGAAAGGTTAGGGACCACTGACTTAGGGTGCCCTGAACAATAAATAGTGAAACAGAATTTATAAGTACAAAAGAAATGATATTAAAAAGTACATTGTAGAATAGATTCAGGCAAAGATTCACATCTAACTAAGAGAAGTACTAGGAAGTGGCCTGAAATTAGCAAATAAAGGTGACAGAGCAAATCCCTAACTCTATATCTAGACCTTTTTTTTTTTACCTAACCAGTTAAAAGTCAGCAGAGATGTTAAAACAATTTAAAAACAAGTCAAGATCCCAATAGCAACTTTTGTATATACAAAAAAATGTTGCATATACAAAAAATTTTTTTGGATATACAAAATGAAGTTTGTCCTATTATATTTTGCAGAAAGCATTTTTTTTCACAAACTGAATCAAACATAGTTTCTCTGATCTATCCCTCTCGTCTGTTATATGTCAATTTTTCCATTGCAACAGTTTTCTGAAGGGAGGATCCAAGATGGCAAGGATTACACCTGTTTTCTGTGTGTTCCTAAAATTTATTATTGTTTTACCTTTTACATAATGTATATGTTACTGTCAGTGTGTGAAATTAGGCATTTTATACAATGCCTAGAAAATCTATAGAATGTTGAACATGAGACGTCAAAGTATGAAACACTTAATATTTCATACATTTTCTAGACATTCTATGCAATGCCAAAAGGGAAACTGGCAAAATATAAAACACTCCCTCTAAAATGGCATTCTAGCTTTCGTTGTGGCAACATGTAGATCAATACTGGTCTTTTTCTCTTGGTTTTGTTTTTCAGTAAGAAAGTCCTGTACTTTATTTTGCATTTCTTTCATTTTTGTATATGTCTTTTCAATAAAGGTTTAGGTTTAGGTTTGGTTACTCTAAAGCAGTGGTGGGATTCAGCCAGTTCGCACCACTTCAGGAGAACCGGTTGTTAACTTTCTGAGCAGTTTGGCAAACTGGTTTTTGGAAGAAATCATTAGGGCAAAGAACTAGTTGTTGAATCCCACCACTGCTCTAAAGGTTTAGGTTTAGGTTTGGTTACTCTAACTCTAACCTTAAAGTTAGGGTTAGAGTAACCATAAACCTCACCCTAATCCTAACCCTAACCCCAACCCCAACCCTAACTTTAAGCCTTTTCATAACTCTCTTTTAATACTTTGTGTAAATAGATCTTGTCATTCTGCATAAAGTCACTTCAAAGCCTTCAAAGCAGCCAAAATTTGCCAACTATTTAACTACAAAGATTGATTTATTGTAAATAAAATTATTAATAATAATATTTGCATGAATTGACTGGGTGTGCTGGAATGGGATTCACAAATATTACAACAATTTTCCATAGCTTTTCATACCAGAAATTTAATGATGAAACCTCTGAATTGTTGCACCATTGTCTTAAAGATAGCTTTTCCAGAATTATCATGAATTGATTCGTTATTTTATTTTTAGGACTTTGAATTAGGGCACTAAATAATGACAGTAAACATATTTACGGACTTTAACTGTGATTTCTCATTCTATTGATCTTTCTAACTACGTATGACATAATCTTTGTCCAACTTTATAGAACCACCATGCACGCATGTAGGTGCCCTTTACTTTGCAACTCTTTCAGCATTTATATGAATCGTTGCTAGTATTTCTACTTATTTATATAGAGCAGAATACTGCCTATGAATAGGTTTCATAGGCTTTTAAGGGAATTTCCCCTGATTTTTCTGATATTGATCATAACATAGGATTTTTCCAAAGTGTAGCCCATTTCTGACATCTTGTCAGAAATAATATGACTTGTATCTGATTCCTACACTACTTTGAGAGATATTGGTTCAACAAGTTTTAACAAAATATATTTTGGCTTTTAGAGGTTTAGAGGACTTGAAGTACAATAAGGCTTTCAAAGATTGTTAATGGTCACAGTACTGCTATCTTACACATTATTTTTGTAGCCAAAAGTTTCATTTTAATAAGTAGAAATCAATTATGATTGATACATAAAAGTTTCTGCTTTAAAATATATTCTGGAATTATTTTATCATTTATAAAATAGTCCTTTAACCTAAATAGATTTGGACCTGTCTGTCGACTAATAGGTAACTCTGCTAAATTGTTTAGGAAAGATTCACAACCCATAATTAACATTAATAGGCAAGGAGATGGAACTAATTTTTCCCCTGTATTTCCAAATCTTCAGAGAATGCTTAAGGTTTTAATATCTGTCACTTTCAAAAAGAATCAATTCTGTTGTTTGATTTGTCTGTTTCCATTCCTGCTCAATTCCTCTGTGTGTATGTAGTGAAAGTTGAAATGATATAAAATGTAAATATTTATTTAGGAAGTCCTATCCCCATTTGGGTGATTTAAAAAATAATAGGTTTTTTTTATTATTTTCAATCTACTTTTGTTGAATAATTTTTTTTATAAACATTTGCTGATAAGCATTCAAGGTCTTAGAATTCAAAGATATTCTAAGATATTTTGGAACTAATGTCACAACTTTGGAAATTCTGATAATTTTTGGGCAGTTTATTTCCACAAAAAGATCATTTTCTAGATTTTTTAAAATTGTTTTCAATAAGAGATTATAATTTATTTATTTATTTTATGGAATGTGTATGCTGCCCATCTCTCTCTGTCAAGCAACTCTGGAGCTAATTTAACATTATGTTAATAGAAATTAATATTATTAATTTTAATTAATATAATATAATATAATAAATTAATTAATTATATAAAATATAATTGTTATAATATAATAAAATTAATATTAAGAATAATAAAAGAATGTTGGAATACTAATTCCTAGGTATCTTACTGACTTTACATAAGTTTTCATGTTGCATTGCTTCTTAATTTCTTTATGAATCTTAGAACCTATATCTGGTTAAAAACTTGCTAGTTTTTAATAGTTGTTAATTTCTTGAATAAATAATTAACAATTCTTTTGTTGGGTAAAATAAAAGGAGTGCAGCCTACATACAGTACAATTTGGAATTGTTCATTATTTTGGATACTTCTTGATAGAGGCTCTATAGCAGGTGTGGCAATTAATTTCCCCAAGGGGCCACCTGAGAACCTAGGATTGTCATGGAAGGCCGCCACCACTGCCCTGCCCACCACCACCATCACCACCCCTCCTCACCCCGTTTTTCTCTGCTACCACTGTCCCACTCTCTGACAATGTCCCACCCTGCCACTGCCTCTTCATTCCCTGTTGCTGCCTCCTCATCTCCTGCCTCCACTACCCTATTCCCTACCTCTGCCATTTCCCCCATGGCCAAAGGTGGCCCGCTCCTGTTAATGTGGCCCCCTGCTCTGTAGATAATATGTACAGGTGACAAAGTTGTAAAGGGTATCCCTGTCTTGTCCCTACATTGATGTGGAATGTTTCTGATTCAAAATTTTTAATCCTTAGCATAGCATTTACACTATTATAGTTTAAAAATAAATGCAAAAATTATGACCCAAATTATATTTACTTAACTTTTTTCCCCCTAGCAAAGACTATTCTAAATGAATAAAGGGTTTGTATTATGCATTGGGAGTTAAAACTGACTTGTATTTTTTAGTGTATTTAATAAAATTTAACACTTTTCTAAAATACCTGATTAGTCTTATCTAAGTCTAAGGTAATACAGTACATTCTTTTATTAATCATTGCGTCTCAATGATTAATTTAAATCTTAATTTAACAGTGAGATTGTTCTGTAATTAGATGCCTCTGTCGGATATCTGTTTGATTTTAGTATGGCCATAATTTTTTAATTCTGTCATATATCTACTCTGATACCTTTAGGATTAAAAAAAGATAATGGTTTCCCTGTCAGACAAGTACGAGTCTAGGACAGGCTGCTCAACTCCATTTCTTGGCCGAGGGAACCAGTGTTGCCTAAAGACAATTTCCGTGATCATGTGGCCAGCATGACTATACACCAAAGGCATGTGGAATGCTGTTAGCTTCCTAAGGTAGTGGTACCTATTAATCTATTCACATTTACATGCTTTCATACTGCTAGGTGGGCAGGAGCTGGGGCAAGGAATGAAAGCTCACTCTATTGCATGGAGCTTATATCTCAAACCCGGGCTGTTGGCTGTCCATCTGACAAGCTCATTCTTTAAGATTAGCAATATATAATTTACATAAATGAAGAATTTATGTTTGTCTTTAAATATTATATACAAAGAATCAGAGAATCAGGTCCTAGTGATTTTATTAATCTTCAAGTTGTTTATGACATTGAATATTTCTGATGGGTAGATATCTCTATTCAGTGACCTCCTCTGATCCAAGGAAATAGGATTTAGTGTTATATCCTTAAAATAGTATCCTTAAGATCCTTAAGATATATTCTTAACAGAGCCAGTTTGGTCTAGGTAATTAAGGCAACAGGCAAGAAATCTGAAGATTTTGAATCCTTAGACATGAAAGCTCGGTGATTTTGGGCCAGTCACTCTTTCTCAACATAGCCCAACTCTCAGGTTTGTTGTGAGGAAAATAGGAAGAGGAAGGATTATTATGAATTATTAAAAAAAATACATGTGGAATAATAATACATAAATAAAATGGTAATCTATTTCTTTTGTTTCTGAGTTATATGATCTATTGAGTGCCTGATTAATAGGATCTCATAATGTATTTATTTCTTTAATGTTGTAAATGATTTGCTCTTATTTAATAATAGAACATATTTTTACTTCTTCATAGTTTCTTTTCAGCACTGAAAAGAACCTAATCTGAGCATTTATTGTCATATCCATAGTATCTTTGATTTATGTGTAACATTGTCTAAATCCACTAGTTGTTTTATTTTTTTTTCATTTTGATAGCTTCAATTTCCCCTCCATATTTAGACTGTTGATGCTTCTGCTCTTCACATTTCTGATTGAGTATACATATATTGAAATGTCCAATTGAGACAGGAGTCCTAATTGCAGCCTAAACTTACTTCATTGTCACTTTTCTGGAGAAAGCAAGCTTGCATTTGGTAATTCCATTTTTTAAAATTTCCAGGTTACATCATATGATTTGTACAGGGCTTGAACATATTATTACCATGTTTCTCCAAAAAGAAGACTGGGTCTTATTTTCTTTTGACACCCCCCCTCCCCCCAAAATGGCTAGGCCTTCTTTTTGGGGGTTCTAATTATTGACTCACCTCGTGGCGGTAGCACTGACAGCCCCGCCCAGCAGGAGCCCGCTGCTGACCCACTTCTTCGGCGGCCACTTGCTGCCACTCGCACACATTGCCCTGACCTACTTGTTGCATCCAGATACCTAACGGAAGGCATCTGCAACCGATAACAGAGCTCCAGATCTGGATCAGGGTAATGCATGCGAGTGGTGGCAAGTGACCACAGAAGAAATTATGCACATTATGAAAACTTTTTGAATTCCTACGGGTATCTAGATTTATATGACGTGACATTTAAAAACTGCAGTTTTATAAACATTTTAGATATGCAGCAATATGAACACATAAAAATCATAAGGAGTCCTTTTATGCATTGTTTATGATATTCATACATATTTATTGAGAAAGAGAATTTTACTCAATCCATTTTTGTCTGATGTGCATTACTTTACTTGCAAAAGCATGTAATCCTGACATAATGCTGATTGGCAAAATTAAGTTTGCTGTAGTATGTTTTGCTTGCTGCACAATCATCATGTCTCGTGAAAGAATAATTCATTTATTGTATTTTTGTCAGTTTTTGAAATATTTGTGTCAGCTGCAGTCAATCCACCTGTGCATCTCCAAAGCCCATAAAAGAGTAGTAAATTATACAATGTAATGTGTGCATACACACACACACACACACACACACACAAAATTCATATAGATGCATATACAAGTAGAAATCTTCAAGTTGGTGATAGTTACATATTCTATTGAATGATGATAATGAACCACAGATGAATTTTGGAAAAATTGTTCAACTTTCTAAATGAATGCTATCTAGGGTGAAAAACTATTTTTCTAAGACACAGTACTTATGTAGGGATAAGACAGGAGAGTATTGAAAAAGTGATTGGGTTATTAAGAGATCTAAGAACAAATGAGAACTGTGACTGCTTCTTGAATATTGCTTCGAAATAGATCTGTTTGTTTTGAATACACAATTCAAGCAGATGTCTAGTCGTATATATGCATGATAAGTGACTGGATTTAAATCTAACAGTGGGATTCATTTGACTGTTTAAAATGAAGGTTGGAAAAAATGTGTAGAATTCACGGGGAAGAAAAGTTCTGAATAGCAATGCTTGGATAAAAAGGGGATGGAAGAAAAGGAAAAGAAGTGAGAATTAAAATAGAACCTTTGCAGGAAGATACAATACGAGTCTTGAATGAAGAAATGTAAGATAAATTAACCCTCGACCAACCAAAATCAAAAGTAGATGAAAGGAAATAAGAAGCTGCTTTTAATGCAGTGCAAAGAAATGTTGGAGAAATGTGTGGAGTTATGCTATGGGAAAGAATGAAAAAATATCCTTGGCACAGGTAACCCTCAATTACTCATTAAGGGACTGTTACAAGGGAACCGAACGAGGGGACATACACCATTTCTCATAGTGGTGGCTGTCACAGTGTTACCCCAGACGTGCTCAGGATTCAGGCACTTGGCAAGTGGTTTGCAACTACAGTGGTTGCAGTGTCTGTGATTATGTTCCCTTTAAGACATTCACTGCTGGCTTCCAATAAGAAAAATCAATGGGGAATCTGGCAGGTTATTGCAAATGGTGATCACATGATATTACTACCATGCAGGATTCTGCCTAACAATGGCAAATAAACCTTTTACAACTTACATTGTAAATTTGGTGTCATCATGACCGCTTCACTTAGTGATGGCATTGCCCCCTCCAATTACTGAAGTTAAGCAAGGACTACCTGTAGAATTCTTTATTGAAAGAGATTATGTATGTGAACAAAAATGCATACAGGTACCGTAATCATTATGTGCAGGGGACCTTTTCTAGGGTAAAACTTAACCTGCAAATAACAAGATTTTGTCTATGGGAATTTATTTATTTAAATGTATTAACCCACCTATTAGGTTTCCCTCTTCCTCCTTATAAGCTATGTACCTACATTTTCTCCTCTTTTGCTGCTTGATTGCAATGGCTCTTGGTAGTTTTATGTGGCGTCCTCATGGCAGCTGGCATTTTCAAGCCTTTTTTGTCTGCTTCCTATGGTTCACATCATTTGTCCACTCCATGGAGTTTTCTCATGAAGCTGCTGGAATGACCTGTTGATTGTGTCACAAAATAATGAGTGCTGCCTGAAAACTGTTTGTGATTCACTACAACCACTATGAATGGTTTGCAGGCAACATTAGAATCCAGTGGTGTAATTCAGCGATGTGATGTCATTTTTTTATTTTGCTAAAACTATAGCATTAAGATTTTCATAATGCAATGGTGTGATGACAGTTTTTGTTAAGGTTCATTACAAACTTTTTGTAGGATACAGACTATATTAGTTTCATTTATATTACGATCAATAGACTTAAGCAATAACTAATTTCTCCCATTAATTTTATTGCAATGTTGGTTTGGATTCAGCTCATTATAGTTTGTAATATGTAACTCCCAATTAGATATGTTTCTGTGCTGTTTCTAGTGGGAAGAAATTGAAAAGTGATTCTCTTAGAATAAATAATATTAGTACCTTTGAACTGCATGTATTCTAATGTTTGTAGCCAAAGGTAGACAGGAAACAGGAGGATACATAATATAAATATATTTTTCTAAGTTAACTTGTAATTTTAGGAAGACATTAATCATTTAGTGTAAAAATAAGATACAATACTTTTTCCCCATTTGTTAATACATTAATGACAATACAGGTAGTCCTCAATTTACAACAGTTCAGTTAGTGACTGTTCAAAGTTACAACGACAGTGAAAAAAATGACTTATGTCTGTTTTTCACACTTACGACTGTTACAGCTTCTCCATGGCAACATGATAAAAATTCAGATGCTTGGCAACTGGTTCATATTTATGACGGTTGCAATGTCCCAGGGTCACACAATGACCTTTTACGATTTTCTAACAAGCAAATTCAATGGGGAAGCCAGATTCATTTAATAACGGTACTACTAACTTAATAACTGCAATGATTCTCTTAACAAAAGTGCAAGAAACATAAAATAGGGCAAAACTCATTTAACAAATGTTTCACTTAGCAACAAAATTTTGGGCTCAATAGGGGTGGTAAGTTGAGGACTACCTGTATAGACTTTTGCAAATGTTCTAGTAATTTTCTGCTATATCAACATCTGCTTTTTCACATTCATCATCTCATAACTTAGGTTCTGCTGTTTTTTTCATACAGACCTTAGCAAGAGAAACCATTATCAGCTATTTCTATGATGAAACCTAGTCTGGTATAAAATGAATGAGGTTGAAGTCACCTCAATTATGGATGCTGATTGGATGACTTTGAGTGGGTGACTTTCTCTCTGGCTTGCCAACTTCATAGGTTGTTTTGAAGTAATCTGGAGGAGGAAGTGCTATTTCTACTATCCTGTGCTTTTGAAATTGGAATGTAAATCTAGTCAATAACAATATTTTGTTTTTATATATTCCCTATATCCCTATTTTTCTTTACTGATTATTCTTCTTTATAGCTCTATTGAGGCATATTAGAAAAATTTAGCATAAATATGCATTTTTATTTGAAGGGTAAGCATTTACCATTAACTTTAAACTTTATGCTTAACAAATGAAAAATAACTAAGAAAGATGTGTGTTTCTTGACAAATTTGACAAAGTCTTCTGGTAAGAGCAGAATGAGACTTGGGCATCCATCCCTACCCTTCATGACCTCTGGCAATCTTTGATACCATTAACCCTAACATCTTTCTGGTCTGGCTGGGTAGGTTGGGAGTGGGCAGTAAGCTGGTTCTCTTCTTTCCTCTGAGGCCAGTTTCAGTTGGTGTTGACTGGGGCAAGAGGTCCCCCCTTTGGCCTCCACATTGTGGGTGCTATAAGACAATGGTGGAATTCAATTTTTTTAATTACAAGTTTGTGGGCATGGCTTGGTGGATGTGGCAGGTGAAGGATACTGCAAAATCCCCATTCCCACCCCACTCCAGGGGAAGGATACTGCAAAATCCCCATTCCCACCCCACTCCTGGGGGAAGGATATTGCAAAATCTCCATTCCCACCCCACTCTGGAGCCAGCCAAAGGTGGTATTTGCCGGTTCTCTGAACTACTCAAAATTTTCACTACCGGTTCTCCAGAACCTGTTAGAACCTGCTGAATAGCACCCCTGCTATAGGAGTTCCCTGCTTTATTTAACATCTATATGAATCTGTTGGCTGAGGTCATCCTTGATCATGGGGTGAGGTATCACTGATACCTACCTATATGTCTTCTCCCCTGGGGAAGTACTACTGCCAATGTCCTGCTCGGTGTTTGGAAAATGTATGAATGGAGAATTACAGGTTTCATCTGAACCCTGGCAAGACTGAATGGCTTTGGATTTTAGGGCCACCTGGATCTGTGAATTTACTATCTTTGGCTTTAGATGGGATTGTACTTCCCGAGAGAGAACTGGTATGCAATTTGGAGGTTCTTCTGGACTTACAGCTCCTGCTCAAAGCACAGGGAGCAGTCATGGCTAGGAGGGTACAGCTTCCAGTTGTGCACCAGTTGTTCCAATTCCTGGATCATGGGTTCTATACTGAGTCACTCATTCCCTGTGTGGATTAATGTAATGCATTCTATATCGAGTTATCCTTTGAAAATATTTAGAAGCTTCAGTTGGTACAAAATACAGCAGTATGGACAGTTATATTTGGGCCTAGATGTGCATGTTATACCACTGATCTATCAGCTCCTTTGTTACCAATTTGCTTCTGCAACATTTGCAACACCTTTGAAGCCCTGTATGGCATGTGACTCGAATATTTGAGTGACTGCTTTTTCCCGTCAGGTCCAGCAGAAGAGGCATATTATTGCAGATATATATATCCGCTAAAGGTGAGTATTTAGGCAGATGCATACTTAAGAGTAGTTGGATCTTTACACAGCTGCTGTCATAAAAAATAGTACCTTTGTTTATCATGGCATGACTTCAAAATTTCATATGACTTTACATGCAATAAATGTTGCCTGCCACAGCCATGATCTTTTAATGTATGCTATAAGCTCTCAATATTTAGTAGCATACTTTGAGTTTGTTAATAAGATAAAATGTCAATGTGACTGCATGATGGAGACTACGGTAATTGCCAATTCTTGGCAATTGCTCTGGTACTAATTGCTTTTAATTGAACTTGGAGAAAAGGATTTCCTTTTCAGCATTTATGAATACCTGTTGCACATTTCTCTCAAGAGCTTGTTTAAATATGACTGTTAAATAGTCTGCTGAAAGTAGTAAATATAAACCTCAAAAAGTAAAAAATTCATATCTATTTTTTTTGTTTTTTAATTTTTAAAATTCATATCTTTCCTTCCCCCTTGGATTATTTAAATTCTGAGCATGGTGGGGTTTTATTGTTAGGTGGGGTTTTTTTTGTAATTGTGGTTGCAAATATTCTAAAATATTAGGATCTGAGGTCTGAGAAATATATGGAACGGCAAAAAACAAAACAAAACTTACAGCTGAAGCTCAATCTCCTAATCCTAAAAAGATATGTAAAATATCATATCATTATACCCTGTTTTCCCCAAAATAAGACATCCCCTGGTAATAAGCCCAATCAGGCTTTTGAGCACATGACAATAAGGCCAAGCGCTTATTTCAGGGTTCAAAAAAATATAAGACAGGGTATTATTTTTGGGAAAACACGGTATGATATTTATTTTTCTGGGTGCTATATATTAGAGGTGGGTTTCAGCAGGTTCTGACCAGTTCTGGAGAACCGGTAGTGGAAATTTTGAATAGTTCGGAGAACCGGTAAATGCCACCTCTGACTGGCCCTGCCCCCATCTATTTTGTAGAGGATTTTGTAGTAACCTTCCCCTGGAGTGGGGAGGGAATGGAGATTTTATAGTATCCTTCCCCTGCCACACCCATCAAGCCATGCCACGCCCACTAAGCCACACCCACAGAACCGGTAGTAAAAAAATTTGAAACTCACCACTGCTATATATGTTTTTTAGTTGTTCATTAGCTTTGTTTTCTTGTTAAAACCATTATAATGTTTGTTTGAGAATGATACGTGCAAAATACTGAAATTTAAGAAGAAAGAACAGACAAAAATGTTTTTTTTTTCCAGTGTTAAAGGTTATGGAAGTAATACTTTCTCTTCTTCCCTTCAAACTACAATCTCAGGCTATGAACTGGACCCAGTAGATTCTGCCTCATTCATGCACAAGGCTGAATGATGTTCTTTGAACAGCTTGGATGAAAAAGGCCAGTATCATAAAAACTGAAATCCAATTCTTGCTCTGTCTGAGATGAGCCTTTCCATCCCCCCCCCTTTTTTTAATCCTTGTGGCCTTAAAAACAGTCTGTTAAATGAATTGGGTCACCGAGATATGAACTTCTATAGCTTCTGCATTTTTATGGTGCTTTCTATACCACCATAATAGTAAAACTCCAATAGGGTTTTATTAAATGAATGAATTTAATTAAGGAAATAATTGTATTTTTAAAATGCATGTGCATCTTATCTTATTTTTTACAATAAATTACTATTGTTACAGTTTTCTTTGTCTTATGTAGTAAAGATTCATTTCAAACCTTCAACTTGTTTGCCATTAGAGTTGCCTTGTAAATTTAAGGATTTGCATTCTAAAATGTGACAGCCTAAAGCCAAAAATCTGTCCTACATGTCTATTCCAGCCCTTTTGGTCATTGCTCTTGTATTTTCCCAGACAGCAGCTTATTATATCTTCTTTCCTTTGCCCCAGGTGATTAAATGTCCCATGAGTTTGTGAATTTGGAGTTACAGTATCTATCATTATTCCCAATGCTTCTGCCTTAATTGCCTTTAGAGATTGATCTGCAGTTAGTATCTCTGAATGAACATTAGATGTTTTTAATTCAAGATATGTGAAAAGAATAAAACAATCTCTTTCTGGCAAACTGCAACCTGGTAAGGAGGGAAAAAAAACCCTTTGCACAAAATTTGGCATCTCAAGCTTGTTTTGCGGAAAAAGCAAATATTTCAATGGAATATATATGAAATTTAACAGTGAGGTCTGGGGTCCCAAATGTATATGACATTTTTAGAAGTTTTTAGGGTGTTTAAATATCTGCTCAGAGTAACTTAAAAACAAGATGGGCAGCAAATAAATTTAATAAGTAAATATGAATAAATTCAATAAATATATAGTTAAATCCAAACGTTTAATAATGCATTTGACATGTAGCAAGCAACACATTAGAAAAGACATTTTCAAGAAATACTAATATTGTCTCTTAAAGAATGTCCCAGGTGACAAGCAAGGTTGGATCTTTCCTTCCTGGCTAATATCTTAATCTCCTTTACTGTAGTTTGTCAGATGGCAGTGCTGTACTATGTCCTTCAATAACTCAGAAAATGTCATTATTTTCTAGAAATCCCAGTTCTTCATTCTAACTTTACTTGATTAAAGGAGTGGGGAACCATGAAGTTACAGGAAAGGGTTGCTAAAATCTGAACAAATTCTGTTGAAGAACAACTCTTCAATAAAAGATACTTTTTGAATAAAAAGATTCAAGAATAAGTTTTATACCCAATAAGACATCTGACCTCCAAGAACAGAATCCTTCCGATAAACTGCTAAGGGTACTACCTATTGATCAGGCTGGTATTTTGAGGATGGCTGAAGACACTGACTGCTCCATATCTGCTTTCAGTGAGAATGGATAGGATTCTGTACTATATTTATGGCCATGCTTCTGAAAGGAGTCAAGTTGGTCAGCTATCAACCATAGTAGATATGAATCAAGATTACCTAAATGTAGTATATTATTCTAGGTTAGTAGCATTGCATTTTGGATATACCAACATATAAACTGGTATGAATAAGAGCAATATGTGTGTTAATTGTAATCACAAGTATCAGAAGCCTGTATTCTTATTGAGCTGAGTGGAGTATGGTTGTGGAGTTTGAATTGAGGACAATAGTTTTGATCAGTACCATACATTGTTTTAAGGCTGAATTTTGATTTCTCAAAAGGTGTACCTGGTTGGGTGAGTAAAGATGGTTAACAATAGATAACTCTTGTAGTGCTAGGGAAAGCATTTATTATACAGTGCTCTGGCCAACACCCAACTCAACTATGAGAACAGCAATGTGCTTACTTCTATAGCTTGAATTTATAAGTTTGCTGCTAATTTAGCATTGCTCAAACAGTGATCTCTGAAACTAAAACAAGACAAGTATATTGACAATGTTATAATGAAAAATGTTAGGAAAAATCTGTGAAGAAGTTGATTCTATTTAAATTGATTTTATGAGAAGTTACAATACAATTAGTGCATTTATTTATGTCACTTGTAACAAGTAACTTGAAAGAACAAGGAATACTTCACTGCTGTGGTCATTATAGATTTCCCTAAAGACTGAACAGAATAGATGGGTTATTAAAATGTCTTATCTGTTATATTGCTTTGTGAAAATATTATGTCCTTTTTAGTAGGAAAAGGAAATAAAATAAGCAGCTGACCACATTTCCATGCATTATATGCATTTTATTTAATTTCTAAGAGAAAGTTTTGATAGCCAGATTCCAATTGTGGAAACCTGAAATAAAGCAAGGGTAAGAAAGCTACAGTCCTACAATCCATCAGCATCAGGAAGCTCAGCTAATTATAGGATGATCAATTCTTCCTCTAAAACTTTTAATGCAAAACACTGAATCTTGCCAAAAAGAAGCCTTTCAATTAAAATCTCAGGTACGGAGCCTGTTGGTTTATAGGAGAAATCCTTGGACCATAAACTGAGTAGATCAGGAAATAGAAGGCATCCATCACAAAAGCAGAGTTGAGACATTGTGGCACAAGCTCCACCCCTTCATAGGCATATCTAGTGTTGCAGAAGGTTGACACTACTTTCTTGATTTGCTACATCCTTAATTAAATTCAAAAGTTAAACTTTTTTATTGGAACTAATGGATAGACAGAAAAGAGTTGTAAGAGAACTGCTGCAAGACTATTATAGGCAATACTACCCCCAAAAGACTCTGAACTACCCCCAACAGAGGAATATCTGATGAAGATGACAGCAGTAGCAGAGATGGCAAAATTGACTTGTTTGATTAGAAAAAGGACAATTACTACATTTATTAGTGATTGGAAACCCCTTATAGACTTTTTGCTGGGAAAAAAAAAAGAATGAACTTGTGATGTATGGGATTGATGATTAGAAACGGTATAGAAAGAAGGGAATTACTGTATCTTCCGCTTCTTTCTTCCTCTTCTCTATTTTTCTTTGCGCATTTTCACTTATTTATTACTTTTTTATTTACTTGCTTTCTTCTTTCAACATTTGTGTTTTCATTTAATTTTTTCCCAATAAAACCTTTAATATAAGATGAAACCTTTTTGATAAACTTTCTTAAATTTTATTGAAAAAATATAGTTTAATAATATATTCAAACTTCTACCAGTATTAGTAATTCATCAGACTAGGATGGTTAAAACTTTGATGTTCTTCATTTTACACCTGCCAGAAAATTTCTCTTATATTCTGTTTGATCAAATTCTCTTTTAAAGGGTAATAATTAAACTGTCCTTCCTCACACTTGCCTTGCTTTGAAAATCAGAAGATTAGCCTGATAGAATAAATGCTACAGACAGGGCTGTTAAACTCATGGCCCGTGGGCAGGATGCATCACACGCTGGTCTCTCCCACGCTTGGTTTAGTGAAGGGGAAAAAAGTCCCAATATGTCACATGACGACACTGTGACGATGTGAGTTTGACACCACTGCTATAGAATGTCTGAGTCTGTGTGTCTGTAAGTTTCTGTGTGTGTGAAGGGGAGAAAGAAAGAGAGAGTAATAGAAGGTGACTGTTAGTCTAAAATTGTAATAGATATACGTTCTATTGATAGCCAGGTGAGACAGAAATCTAACACAAAGGTGACAGATTTCTGTTATGACTGAGTGACAGAATTTAAAACAGTAAATATAGAAAGCTGGCAGAGAATTTGAAGTATGCTGGAGTAGGTTAAGTGCGTCAATTTTGTTTTGGAGGAGAAGAAAAATGCTTATGTGACTTTTATCACATTTTGGAATGTCAGCTTGTATTCATTCTGATATACAAACCATTATAGAACAAAACATAAAATAACAAAAAGGAAGGAACCCGTTTTTCAAAGCATTGGATGCTAAAAATGTAAAATGCATGTTCTGAACTTCAGTCTAAATGTCAAATGAAATTGCAGGGTAGAGAAAATGAAAACGCAGATGTTTAAGACAAAAGTTCCGATGTTCACCGCTTATGGACGCTTTAAGTGCTGTTCAGTTGTTCTGATATTGGGAATACGCATGTGGGGACTTTCCTGATAAGCCTTCTCCTACACTGATGTCAGTCAAGATATGCAAATTTTCATAGGAAGCTAGTCACACAATTGATGTCATCTTCCTATGAATATTTGCATATTCTGTGTTATGCACCAAGATTTTTATCTTGTACATATTCACACTGAACAGTTCATTGCAAACAACTGCTTACTATGTTACCTTAGCTAATATCAATGGAAACTCCCAGGCCTTTTTTAAAAAAAAAAACACCAGTGGATTAAGGTTTAGGGGATGAAGTAGTTGAGGGTTGTATCTTCTACTCCAAAATCAGAGGAGAACAATAAGTAAATACAGGTAATCCTCTACATACAACTATTCATTTAGTGACCACTGAAGTTACACCACCACTGGAAAAGTGACTTATGGGCAGTCTTTCCACTTTTGACTGTTGCACATGGTCATGTCGTCAACATTCAAGTGCTTGACAATTGACATGTATTTACAACTGTTGAAGAGTCCCAGGATCATGAGTTCACCATTCGCAATCTTCCCAGCTGATTTCTGACAAAGCAAAATCAATGGGAGTAGCCAGATTTGTTTAACCACAGCATGATTCACTTAACTGTGGTGATTTGGTTAACAACTGTGTCAAAAAAGGTCATAAAATTGGGCGCAATTTAATAACTGCCCTGTTTAGCAACAGGTCCCAATTGTGATCATAAGTTGAGGATCACCTCTAAATAGTTAAGTAAATAAATAAGGTGAGCTGCATGCTATATAATTAATACAAACTATCATTTTACTCTAAGAATTACTCTATTAAAACTAAAGAATCTTCATTTTTTTGTAGAGTAAACTATTCAGTACCAGTTGTGTCTCATGGGTGAATAACTGATTGTAGCAATTTAAATGTTTTTGGAGTAGAAAGTGTTATGTAGAACTGCCATTATGTATAGTTGTCTTAATGGCAATATTTTGCCACTACTATCTTGCAGTGTGCAAGTAATCTGCTTTGTATGTTTTGATTCCCAAATTAGCACGCTGTCATGCTAAAAGGAATTAATGTGCATATTAAGATGCCTTGTTATTTAATTAAGTTCATTAGTATCTATGGAGAGAAATGGGGGGGCAAATGACAACAAAAGTATAGTTATATGGGACACGTATAATTGTCTCTTTTGCATGAAGACATAATTGTGAATGCATTGTCATTTTGATGTACAGGTAGTCCTTGCTTTCCAATCACTTATTTGGTGACCATTTGAAATTATAACAGTGCTGAAAAAATTACAGTCTATGACTACAGATGACTTTCACATATTCCACAATTATATACTGTATTTTTTGGACTATAAGACACTTCGGACTATAAATTGCACATTAGCTTTACAGGAGTAAAACGATGGGGAAAAATCTGCCCATTTGCCTCCCCTGCGGCCCGTTCGCCATGGCCCATTCGCTGCTGCCTGTTCGCCACTGCCCGTTTATCGCCACCCATTTGCTGCCGCCACTGTCCATTCACTGCCGCCCATTCCACCACCACCTATTCGCCACCGATCGGGTGGCAGCAATAGGCGGCGGCGACAATAGGCGGTGACAGTGGCAATCCCACCACCTAGAACAGCTGTGCCGCACCAACCCCCTCCCCCGCAACATTCACTCTATAAGACTCACAGACATTTCTATCCACTTTTTTGTGGTGGGTGCATCGTATAGTCTGAAAAATACAGTAATTACCATTACAGTTAGGACATTTTGCCCCGTACAATGTTTTATTCCTTCCTTGTAGAACAGAGATTGAAGAGGAAGGGATTGCAAGAGTATAAGCTATTTGACCCTCTACACATAGAAAATAATGTGGCTGTGGTGGCAGCCCAAGGCTGAGAGCCATGGACATGCTATGCAAACATCTTACAGTACTCCCTTGGAGTCAAACAAAGGCTAAAGTGTTAAACCGAGTAGTTTTGTTTCTTTCCTGTTCAAAAACACAGTCACGATCATGTGATTTCTCACCTAGTGACCACTTCACTTAGGAGCAGAGTTGCCGGTCCCCTAATTAGCATCATTAAAAGAAGACTGCCTATAATTGCTGTTTCCTACAAAAGGCTATGTTTTGCTTATTTATGTTCCAGAATTTGAATAGATATATCTTCAAGAACGTATATCTTTGATGACAGAATATGGGAGTTGGATATGAAACTCAGTGGCACGGGAAACAGACCCAAGGCCAGAGGGGCAAGAAGCGGAGCATGGCATGCCTCAGAGGATGGGGGAGGCCTTGGAAGGTCCAGGGCAGTCCATATTTGAGCTGGGGCAGTGTTGACATGCAGGCCTGGGCCTTCCCCACCCCACCCCACCCCATCCCATCCCATCCCATGCTCCATTTAATGATCCATGCTTAATAACCACAGAATTAAAACGTGCATTACAGAAACAAATTCATAACTTATTCCATCCTGTGTTTGTATTGGATATATACTCATGAATATGTTTTTCTAACTTTTTAGTTGAATAATAGTAGGTAATACGTGCTTCTGTTATTAGCAATGTCATGCAATTTTTAAATGTTAAGTGACAAATCTGTGTGTGTGAGAGAGAGATCAAAAGAAGAGATGCTTATGCTTCTGAATGATATCACCAGTTTCCTAAATATATCATCCATACATTAAGGAAATGGTTAGCTTCAATTTAATTGAAATTATGTTTTGAGTTTTATTTCAAGCCTAATGATGGAACTATGATGTACTGCAAAACAGTAGTCATTGTGACCTACTATAGTTTTCTAAGATAAGTAGGTATACCTTGGAATGGAATTGTGATTTTGAGGTAATAACGAAATGGGTTTAATTTGCAGTTAAGGCACTAGGCTAGAAAGCAAGAGACTATGAGTTCTAGTCCCACCTTAGCCATGAAAGTCAGGTGATTGACCTTGGCCCAGTCATTCTTCTCAGCCCGACCCACCTCACATGGTTGTCATTGTGGGGAAAATGGTAGGAGGAAGAGCTGTTGGATAAGTTTGCCATCATGAGTTATTTATAAACATAATAAATGCGGGATACAAACAATTAAAAACACAGGGACCATTATGTTGTCCCATCATAACACTATTTAAGCAAAATAAACAAAAGAAAAAAAAGAAAATCTTAAATCCACATCGTCTCTCTAAAAAGATAATAATGTAAAATTGCGAAGGTTTCTTGTCCAGCTGTTTTCTGTCAGCAAGATAAAATTAAACAGAATAGGACTACATTTGGCATGCTGAGAGGAAACATAAATGAAGAATTAATTCTGAAAATAGTCTGGATCTGGGACTATCCACAATTGGGAATTGTGGGGGAAAAACGCAGATTCCCTCCCCCACACTTCCGAATTTTCTCTATGGAGCGGCAGTGGGCAATGGTTTGTAATGCTGTCAGTGGCTCCATGAATGCCCTGTTGCCTTTTCTTTTAAGTCATGTCCCAGAGGAGAATTGCTTTTAAGGGATTGGAAGAAAACCGAGAAGTATGCTCTTCATATTTCCTTTTCTTATAATGTCTGGAATATAATAGGCATTGGCTTGACTTCTTGCCAGAGGGTATGAAGCGACCATGTGCTGAGTAAATATGATAATAGCTTCATCCTTTAGAGTGTGCCAAATTTTGTTATTCCGCCTACAGAACTAGACATGGACTGATTGCTTCTTCTATATTGTAATACCATTTGATTTCCATCATCCATTGACTATAATAAAAACACTGATTGATTGATGACAAAGGACATTGTTGCTGCATATTAACAATAAGAGATTTCATGTTTCTCTCTTTGATGGTGTATGTATTAGCTCTAGTTTCAGTGTTTTGGTGATAATGATATTATATTACAAGTATTTTAGATTCTTAAGTATTAGTTTTAGAATTAGGGCTTTACTGTTATCAATATTTTATCATTATACACCATTTACATTTAAGGATTCACTTTGGTCTCTTGTTTTCTGCTGTGTATCTTTTTTTACTTGTTTACCTGTCATTTATTTATATGTTTATTTATATTCTGCCTTTATTATTTTTTTATGAATAGTTCAAGGTGAGGAACATAGCCAACATAACTGCCTCCTTCTATTTTCCCCACAACAGCAACCCTGTGAAGTAGATCGGCTGAAAAAGAGGACTGGCCAAAATATCACCCAGCTAGCTTTCATAGTGAAGGTGGGACTTGAACTTACAGTTGCTTTCTTGCCCATTGCCTTAACCACTAGACCAAACTGGCTTGTTATGTTATCCTGGTAATGATCAAAATAGCTCCAGGTTGGTGCATGAGAGAGTTCAACAGCATCCCATATTTCACAGGCTTAAAATAGAAGGGTTTTTTTTCTTAAACCAATGGCTCAATCAATCTATTGAAGGTTTTTTTTTAATCAGTGCTGTTAAATTCTGCTCAATTATGATGGCTGTTAGAAGAAGCAAGCTTTGAATTATGCACTAATTCTAGTGATTTGGTTAGTTATAGGAAATAGAAAGCTGTTTTTAATGCACAATCAATCTGTTGAAGTTTTTATGAGTGCTATTAAATTCTGCTCAGTTATGATTGCTGTTAGAAGAAGTAAACTTTGAATTATGTTCCAGTTTTGGTGATCTGGTTAGTAATGTGTTGTGTAGAATTTCACCAACATTTAATATTTGTCAGTTATTTATGTCCTTCTAATATACTAATTCCTAATCTATTGATTCATATTGTAGTACTGTTTTCTTTTTGGTCTGTGATAGTAAATTAAATATAGAGACTAAAATACAGTAGAAATACATTTTGCAAAATAAAAAGCCCTGCATGCAACCAGAGTACTTCAATATAGTGTCTGCCAGAATAACCCCTTAGTATAGTGTGTTTCAGGCCCCATATAATCAAATGCTGTGTGCTGGAAAAATATAGAATTTGCAGGGTGATATTTCTGGGAGATATAGGTTGGGTATGACTGTTGTAATTATTTACAATAATACATTTCTAGGATCTTTTTTTAGACACCAATTTCTGGCCTATTTGAAAAGCTTTGCTGTTTGACTGCCAAGAATGTAATATGATTAATAGATTACAAAATATAATCTTTGTTCAATTTGGGATTCATTGCTTAACACTCAAAAGTACCTAATAAATATTCTAAATAATAAACTGAATTGCCAGTACATGATAAGTTTGCTTGTTATTGTACCAGTGTCAGTTCCCAGGCTATATCTGTGTGGCAACTATTTACAAATGTTGGACCTCATTATGAAAATTCCTGTATCAAAGAAGTCTCTGACAGTAAGATGCAGTATTTGGAATTATTTTCTTCAGACCCTTGTAATTAAAATTTAACAGTTATCATGCTAGATAGCATTGTAAATCCTTAGTCTGAACAAAGACAGGAAATAATTAAGTAATTAAAGCACTCCCAACATCATTGTGACCAAGCTTAGGAAGTAAGGTCAGTAGAATTTTCTTGGCACATTTTCTGTATGTATTGTAACAGCATAAATATGTTAAACTGTTGAAAATGAATTAATTAGCCTGATTTGCAAAGAGCAAATGCTTACATCCTGATTAGGTGTAGACAGAGCATGATAAATAAAGTAAGTGATATTGTTTCCTGAAAATAAGCTGCTCTCCCAGTTCAGTATATCATCGTCCAGCAGCAAAAAATATCTACAGTACCAATCACAGCACTGAGGCAGGTACATGGGTCTTATTCCAAGACACAAGTGGGGTCTCTCAGCTATTGTGTCTGCCTCTCCTCATAGAACACATTCTGTTACGACACAAATTGTCTAAAGTTTAAAAGAAAAATTAATAAATGAATGGAAGTTGATGGCAGTTTTGGGAGTTTTATTTAAGATTTCTCTCCTTCCCTACTTATTTTTCTATATACAGTAGTTCCTAATTGCCAATCTGTAAATTCTTCTGTTATGTATTCAGGGACTAAAATGGGAATATGATCTGACTAACTTTTCAGTGCTATGGTATTTCAACCTGTTGCACTATTTCAGACCTAAACAATATCCCACAAGAAGTAGTTTATAAGCATTCCATTTAAACATAAAAATAGAAAGATGCTGCACAGAGACCAAAATAGTATACAGGTAAACCTCAACCTATGACCACAATTGACTTCAAAATTTCTATTGCTAAGAAAGGCAATTTTTAAGTGAGTTGCACACCATTTTATGATCCCTTTTTGCCACATTTATTACGTGAATCACTGCAGATGTTAAGTGAATCATATGATTGTTTAGCAAATCTGGTTTCTCCCATTGACTTTGCTTGTCGGAAGCCAGCTGGGAAGGATTCAGAAAATGATCACATATCCCTGAGATAGTGGAACTGTCATAAATACATGCCAGTTGCCAAGTGCCAGAATTTTGATCATCTGGCCATGGGGATGCTGCAACAGTTGTAAGTATAAAAGCAATCGTAAGTCACTTTTTTTAGTGCCATTGTAACCTTGAATAGTCATTAAACGAATGATTGTAACTCAAGGACTAGTTGCATGAGGCTGAAACATCCTGTGGATGTTATTTGGTACTGTTTCTATAGCTGGTTACCTAATTTCACCTTGAATGTTAGTGGTGGGAAGGAAAACCAATTATATCGCATGTTTTTTCCATACAAGATAGGATCATGGTAAAGGGAAAACACCAGTACTAATAGCTAAGAGTGGCTTAAGCCTGCCTCATACGTAGTATAGCAGTGAGGTGGAAATAACTTAATGGAAACACTGGGAACATTTTTTGTGATGCAAGTGGGGACATAGCAATAGGCACTGAGGTGGATTGTATTTTTCCTGTGCGCTGCTCCCACTATCCATGCATGGGTTAATCCTTCAGTGCTTGGCAAACAACTGAGTGAAAACAAAAGACCTTTCCTCCCCTTTCCGGCTCCCAAGCCACGCCTCTGTTCCTATGATCCTCCAGTCTTCACTCAGTTGCTGGCAAACACTGTAGTGATTTTGGGAGCTCCACAGTTTTCCAGGAGGTATTGTACTTCTGTGGGGATAGTTCTCCCATTTATTTTCCTTCCTTTTTTTCCTAGTTTCTTTAATCTTCCCTTTCCTTAGGGCGTCTAGGCTTTTTAGTTAATTTTGAATAGATTGTTATTTTTTTCGCGGCTCCTTTTACTTTAACAAGCACCGCTGCTATGTGCTTCGAGGAAAAGGGGGGGGAGCGGAGTAAGCTGCCCACGCTAGATCGCCTAGCTTGCCTTTCTAAGGGCAGCTCCGATTCCCGCCTGGGTGCCGCCGCTCTCGATCGCTTCCCAGCTGGCCGGCAGGCTCACAAGCGACTCGCCCTGTCTCGCTCACCGCACGCCGCGCTCAAACCCAAGCGGCTTTCGCGCTAATCAGCTGGGCGATGGGGCCGGAAGCTCGACCACGTGGCGCGGACCCGCAGCGCGACTGGAGAGCCACGCGTCGCGGAGAGGCACCGGACAGCAGCGCGAGCAGCAGGAGCGCCTGGAAGCCTTCAGCCTGCCCCTGCACTACGGAAAGGCTTGCAACAGGGGAAACGCGCGGCGTTTGGCGGACCCTCGGGCCGCCATTGTGAGTCCGTCGCTGAAGACTGGCACGGCAGGTGATCGCACCACGTGCCAGCGCCATTTTGACGGACCTTCGGGCCGCCATTTTGGCGAGAGCCTCAAGCCTGCGCCTCCCTCCAACACAGGGGAGCCGGCTGCAAACCCCCCCCCTCCATCACTCCACGTCTGAAGGGAGTTGCCTCTGGGGATAAGGTTCAGCACAGCTCCAGGCCACCTCAAGCATCTCAAAAGCGGCAATGTCTCGCTCCCCCCCGTCTTCAGATATGGAGCTAGAGCTCACCCCCCCACGCAAAACCTCAAAGGGGTGGGAAAAAGAAGTCCAAAAGGAGACACGAGAGCGCAACCAGCAGGGCCGCATCAGAAGGCTCCCTACCCATCCGGGACAGGGACGCCTTAAGGAGGCACAATGCGCTCGAGCGGCAGTGGGAGAGGGCGCACAAGGCGACTTCAGGAGCCACAGCCAGAGAGTCTGGCCCCTTGGGTCCAGCGCAGGCCCCCTCAGGGGACATTGAGCTGGGACTTACTTCAGTGGCTGACATTGCAGTCACGCCAAGAACCCCAGATGTCACCAGGCCGGGACACACGACTCCCCGTCTCGAGCTAGGCCCAGGGGCCGGATCAGAGGCCGCAATGTCTCCCTCACCAGCCCAGCTACTTCGGGCCAGGGAGGCGACCCCCACTCCTTCAAGGGCAGACCAGCAGCCCCAAGGGGGGGCAGGGGTGACAGCCCCTATGGATTTCCAGGCCATGTTCTCGGCCTTTTCATCCTTCCTCACGGCAAGTATACAGCAGGCCTCCCAGGCGCACGTACAAGCCGCACCAGCCCAGGCACAGCAGCGTCACCCGCATCCCCGTCCTCAGCCAGATCAAGGGCAGGACTCGTCGTCTGAAGAATCAGACCAAGCGGAGGAGGGACCTGAGGAGATGGAGCTATCGGAGGACGAGGGCCTGGCACCGGACATCCCGGCGTTCACAGGCCTCTTTCGCCCGGCACTATTCAAGTCCTTACTCCATAAGGCTCGGTTCACAACCAACCTCGGGGTGCCAGGGGACATTGCAACTACCTCCCCGCAGACAGCAGGCCCTCATGACGCGCTTTTCAAATCGTCAAAGCCACAAAAGGACTTCATCCCTTGCCCTCAGCTCTTTACGGAGGTCATTCAGAACCCCTGGGCGCAACCGGCCTCCCTGGCGACACCCAGCAGCCTGGAGAGGAAACTCTACTGTTCAGCCCCGGAGTTGGAGGACCTCCTGGCGCTGCCCTCAGTAGACCAACCGGTGACAACACTATCCTCTAACTCCTTAGTTTCCACTGACCCGTTAGACAGTCTCAAAGTAGAGGAGAAGAGAATGGAAGGGGCCTTCCGCAAGGCGCATCAGGCCGCAGGCTGGGCAATCAGATCTGCGACCGCATCATCATTCTTCAACAGAGCATCCCTCATTTGGCTCCGGCACCTCCAGGACAGACTCCCGCCTGAGGACACGAGGCTGCATCAGGATCTTAATAAGATAATAGCCGCTACTGAATACACAGCCGACAGTTCTCTGAACTCAGCTAAGTTAGCCTCTAGGGCTCTGGCTTCAACCCTTACTGCTAGGAGGCTGTTCTGGCTTAGGCCATGGAAAGCAGACTTTAAAGCCAAGTGGAAGCTGACCACTGCCCCATACAAAGCGCCAGAGCTGTTCGGAGCATCGTTGGAGCCCCTACTGATCGAGGGGAAAGATAAGAGGAAGATTCTCCCCTCAACATACCGGCGCCAGGAACGCAGATACACGCCGTATCTGCTCCAGCAGCCCTTTCGTGCCGGCGCTGGACCCAGGGGGTCCTCCTCCCATCGTTCCCAATACCAGGGAGGAGACAGATTTCACGACAGGCAGCAGTTCCGAGACCGAGGAAGACAACAGCAGCCTAAGCGCAACTTCCGTGGAGCCGGCCCTAAGACCGCCAGAAGGGGAAAATGACTCCAGGCCCACGGGACCCATAGGGGGAAGGCTCACCCTCTTCCATCCACAATGGGCCAGCTCGACTTCGGACTCCTGGGTAAGGCATACGATCTCTTCAGGATTGTCCATCGAATTTTCCGGCCAGCCGCCCCACCGGTTCCTCCATTGCCCAACCCCTCGATCCTTGGAGCTGCAGGACTTAATGTCAGAGGAGATTGTCCATCTCCTGGAGATCAAAGCCATAGAGCCGGTCCCGCACAACCAACGGGGCTCAGGTTTCTACTCGACCCTCTTTTTGGTACCCAAGAACTCCGGGGGTTGGAGGGCCATACTCAATCTAAAGTGTCTGAACCGGTCCGTTCTCTATCGCAGGTTCAAAATGCACTCCCTCAAGTCCATCCTAGTGGGGGTAAGACAGGGCGACTTCCTGCAGTTGGTCGATCTCCGGGAGGCTTACCTGCACGTGCCCATTCACCCGCATCACCGTCGGTACCTGAGGTTCGAGTATGCGGGCAGGCATTACCAATAACGCGCGATGCCGTTCGGACTCTCATTGGCCCCCCGCACCTTCACCAAGCTGGTAGCAGTAGTGGCGGCCAGGCTCCGTGCCGTCCCGATCCAGGTGCTCTGTTACCTGGACGACATTCTGGTACTGTCGTCCTCGCCCGACCAGGCCTCCAGAGACATGAGGATGGTGATGAAGGTCTTCCAAGATCACGGCTTCACCATAAATTTTGCAAAGAGTCAGCTTCAGCCCACCACCAGGCTTCTTCACCTAGGGGCGGTGATAGATTCGTCCAGAGGCCAGGTGTTCCTATCACCGGACAGAGTCCAGAGCATCCGAATTCTGATCCGGCAGATCCTGACGAGGAGAAGAACGGCCCTGTTGCACCTCTCAAGCCTCCTCGGGAAGATGGTATCTTGCTTCGGCATCGTACCGTGGGCACGCAGACATTCGAGACCCTTGCAGTGGTTCCTCCTTCCCTTCCAGCGAACGGGAAGGGCCAACTCCAAGAAAGAAGTCCGTCCCACCCCCCAGGTCCGCCGGTCCCTCAGGTGGTGGACATCGCCATCGCTCCTCAAGGGGTCCAGCTTCCTAGAGCCGGACCGCCTGATTCTCACCACCGACGCCAGCCTTCGGGGGTGGGGAGCCCATCTCCACAACCTAGTCACGCAAGGACAGTGGTCGCTTCAAGAACGGCAATGCAGCATCAATCTCCTAGAGCTGCGGGCGATCAGACTGGCACTGTGCAACTTCCAGCCAACGGTGCAGGGGCAGCACATCTTAATCCTGACCGACAACATCTCGGCCAAAGCGCATGTCAACAGGGAGGGGGGCACAAGGTCTCGTACCCTGATGCGGGAGGCTGCAGAGCTGTTCAGCTGGGCAGAGAGACACTTACTCTCGATCAGAGCAGACCACATTTCGGGCGCAACCAATGTGAGGGCGGACTGGCTCAGCCGCGAAACAATAGATCAAGCGGAATGGCAGCTTCACCCTCAGCTGTTTCAGGAACTCGCATCACGCTTCGGAAACCCGGTGGTAGACCTCTTCGCAGCTCCGGCCAACGCCCAACTTCCCCGCTTCATATCTCGTTACCCGACACCGCAAGCGGAGAACCACGATGCGCTACGCTGCAGGTGGCCCGAGGGTCTCCTATATGCATTCCCACCAGTCCCGCTGCTCCCACGCCTCATTCGAAAGCTACTGGCAGAAAAAGCGGATCTAGTCCTGGTGGCCCCGAACTGGCCCCGGAGACCATGGTTCGCCGACCTGGTGGCACTGTCCGTGGAACAGCCTTGGGTGATCCCACCACAGCAGCTCGTTCTGTGCCAAGGAGAAGTGACACATCCAGAGCCCCAGTGGCTGCAATTAGCCGTTTGGCATTTGAACGGGTCATCCTGAAGAAGGACAACCTGCCAGACGAGGTAGTAGCCACTATCCAGGCGGCCAGGCGTCCATCTACAACCCGTATCTACGAGTCATCATGGCAGGCGTTCTGTCGCTGGAGTGCCCACTAGCATATTGACCCCACGTCAGCTGCTATTCGGGACATTCTGCGGTTCCTGCAAGCTGGTTTAGAAAAAGGCCTGGCCCCTGCAACCCTACGAAGACAGACAGCGGCATTGTCAACAGTCATCGCATGCCCTCCGTACCAGTCACTCGCGCACCACCCGCGCATTAAGGAGTTCCTGCATGGGGCCACCAACCTGCGACCCCCCACAGTACACCGCTACCCGTCATGGGACTTACCTCTTGTCTTGCGGGCGCTGACCGGACCCCCATTCGAGCCCCTCAGCTCGAGCTCTCTTAAGTACTTATCATTTAAGGTAACCTTCCTCCTGGCGATCACCTCAGCGAGGAGGGTCTCAGAGCTAGCAGCTCTTTCAGTCCGCAAGGATTTGTGTATCTTCCACGACTCAACCGTGACGCTACGCCTGGATCCGGCTTTTATCCCGAAGGTCAACTCGTGGTTCCACCAAGCCCAGGAGCTCATCCTACCAGATTTCTGCCCCTCACCTCGGGACCCCAGAGAAAAGAGGTGGCACACCCTAGACGTTCGACACGCCATCCGCACTTACATTCGACGGACCGCTCCGTTCCGTCGCATGGAAGGTCTCCTGGTCTCCTTCAACCCGAAGTCCATGGGTCAGAAGATATCAGCAGCCACGGTCAGCAGATGGATCAAGGCCTGCATCGCCCTGGCATATGACCTGTCTTCCAAACTGGGCCCCGGCAGGATTCTTCCGCACTCGACTCGCAGCGCGGCCACCACGGCGGCCTGGGCCACCCAAGCCTCGGTCGTGGACATCTGCAGAGCTGCGACATGGTCGTCCCTCACACCGTTCATCCGCCACTACAAGATCGATGCGTTCCACTCGGCTGAGGCATCGTTTGGCCGCAGAGTACTGCAGAAGGTGGTGACGGAGGAGGACTCTGGAGGCAGTCAGCTTCCCACCCAGGGACTTTAAGCTTGGGTATATCCCATGCATGGATAGTGGGAGCAGCGCACAGGAAAATGGACGTTGTCTTACCTGAACGTCCCTTTTCTGGGCGCTGCGTACACTATCCATATCCCACCCATCAAGGCTGCCTGCCCAGGCTTATGTTTGAAACTAGTTCGTCTTCCATTACGTTAATTTGAGTTAATAAAGTTGAGTTTTAAGTTATTCATAGTGTGGATTCTTGTCTGCTGCGCCTTCGTTCAGATTGGGGGATCATGGGAACAGAGGCATGGCTTGGGAGCCGGAAAGGGGAGGAAAGGTCTTTTGTTTTTACTCAGTTATTTGCCAAGCACTGAAGGATTAACCCATGCATGGATAGTGTACGCAGCGCCCAGAAAAGGGACGTTCAGGTAAGACAACGTCCAATCTAAATCACACTTCTCATAAAATCCATCATATAGTTACTCTGTTTTAAAATATAACATTAAAGACCTAGAAATACATGCCAGTGTGTATTTTTTACTACTAAGATGGCTCTGAATTGGTATGACCCACTCCTGTGTCACTCAGTAGCTATGAGATTCTAATTAATCCCACACCAAACTGATCATAGCCAGCATTAGGATAGCAATAGCACTTAGACTTATATACTGCTTCATAGTGCTTTTACAGCCCTTTCTAATGGGTTTACAGGATCAGCATATTTTCTCCAACATTCTGGGTCCTCATTTTACCCGCTTCAGAAGGATGGAAGGCTGAGTCAACCTTGAGCCGGTGAAGTTTGAACTGCAGCTAGCAGTCAGCTGAAGTAGCCTGCAGTACTGCACTCTAACCACTGCGCCACGTCGGCTCCATAGGATATACTTTAAAAAGGATATACTCTTAAAGGATGTACTTTAAGAAATTCTATTCAGATTTCTGTCAGAAATAAAAATTTGGCATTGAATTGCCAAGTATGGATGCATACAATTTACACATCTTTAAAGAAGACAAAACATTTAGATTTATGCACATGTTTAAGGAATATAAAATGATAGTAGATTGATGCCTCCTACCAAGTAATACATTCTTTTAATAATTCTGTCAAACTGGCTGCTTAATAATTGCTTATCACATTTTGTTCAGTATGTACATTATATGGCCTGTAATGTCGTGCTTCTACTTTCTCCCTTTTCTGAAGTTAGGAATAACATTTGCCCTTAAATATGTATCTAAGACCATGTCCATCTTCCATGATTACTCAAAGGTCATATAATGGGACTCTGAAGTGACATCTACTTGCTTTCAGATGTAATTGTTATTATGCTGGTCCCTGCCCTTTGGCATAGTCCAAACCAGAAACCAATTAATATCACTGTCTTTATTGTTAAATTACAGTAACTGCATCTTTCAAATCAAAAAGCATATCTCTTCCCCTTTGTCTTTATTTTCCAAAAACTATGGAGGGTCATTTTTGAGACACTGTTTCTATTCCTTCTGTGGCTGAGATATCTTTCATCTTATTGACTTCTCAAGGATTTTCCCAGAGATAATTACACCTGGAGACCCCCGTCCTTTATTTTCTGTGTTTTAACAATGACACCATTGAAAGTCTTGTTGTTTTTCACTTTCTACTGTTACACATTTTTATACATATCATACAATACTAAGCCCTTCCATATTATCCCCAAACTCCACTAATTCTTGTTAACAGAAGATAACAGAAGAGTTCCTAATTATCTAAAGATCTGGTGGTGGTAGCGATTCCTGGAGGGCTGTCATATAACTTCCTATTATTTCTTAAGGCGTGCCCAAACAACCTCTCTGTCCCAATGAACTACTTTAAAGACTTCCCTAATATTACTGTGGTTCCTTTGACCTGAGGATTTCTATCAATGAGATCCCAGTTTTTATTTTTATAAACTCTTCTAATCCCTTGTAGACTTTTGGCCAAAAAAGCTGATGATTTATGTATTTGATTATTAGAAAGGATAGACTATGGAAACAAGGAAACTTTGATGTAACCTAAGAGATAGATATAAAGATATAACGAAAATAATATACCGGTAACTGCTGTTAAGAAGAGTGGAATACACTTCTTTGTTATTCTTTTTTTCTTTTTCTTTTTCTTTTTTTAATTATTTTTTTATATTTCTCTTAAAAGGGACGCTGTGGCTCAGTGGCTAAGACGCTGAGCTTGTCTATCGAAAGGTCAGCAGTTCAGCGGTTCAGATCCCTTAGTGCTGTGTAACTAGGTGAGCTCCTGTTACTTGTTCCAGCTTCTGCCCACCTAGCAGTTCGAAAGCATGTTAAAAATGCAAGTAGAAAAATAGGGTCCCCTTTGGTGGGAAGGTAACAGTGTTCTGTGCACCTTTGGCGTTTAGTTATGCCAGCCACATGATCACAGAGACGTCTTTGTACAATACTGGCTCTTTAAAACGATGAGCACTGCCCCCTAGAGTCGGGAACCACTAGCACGTATGTGCGAGGGGAACCTTTACCTTACATTTCTCTTATCTTTAACTTAAAATCAATATTGTTTTTACTCTGTAAAAAAGTATTTAATTAAAAATATTTCGGTGTGTATCTAAGTGTTTGTGTGTAGAGAGAAAGAGAAGGGCTGTTCTGAAATCTTTTGCATATGTATAATGTTCTGATTTTCTCTTTTTGTAAAACCTAAAAGTGATGTGGTTATTTTCTCTCAAGCTTCTCATATCGTACATTATTCTATGTTGCAGTCCAATATTTGGTAATAAACCATTGCAAAGCTTCCCTATGAGTATAATCTTAGAGTTTAGTCTACATAAAAAATAAGAAATCTGCTTCCATAACAGAATTAAAAGGAAATAATTTTACTTTAGATATGAAGAATCAGAAAGGGTCTGGTAATATATTTATAGATTAACAAATGTCATTAGAAGGAATATACTTTCTAATAACATACACTACAACTACATCATCAAAACATAGAATAGTCAAAGCAAGAACAGTCAACAAACAAATATTCTCTTAAACCAGCCAAACAATGTCGGCTGGCGGCCCCCAGGGGGAGAGCCTTCTCTGTGGGGGCACCTACGATCTGGAACGAGCTCCCCCCAGAGATACGGAGGATTCCGGACCTCCGGACCTTCCGTCGCGCGCTTAAGACATTCCTATTTCATCAAGCTGGCCTGACCTAAATTTTTTCCTCTTTTTAAATGGAAATTTTAGATTTGGTTTTAATTTATTGGGGTTTTAAAATGGTTCAGCCAAATTTATTTAATTAGTTTTATCTCTATTTTAAATTTTGTATCTATATGTTTTATTTTATGGCTGTTCACCGCCCTGAGTCCTTCGGGAGTAGGGCTATATACAAATTTAATAAAATGAAAAAAATGAAATGAAATTTAAACCTTCCTATTCCTGCTGCATGGACGAATCTGAAGTCTGTCTCCCATAGTATCCGCCAGCTATAATGTAAACTTTGGGAGAATGATAGAGTCCATATGGTTTCAGGGACATAAATTTGCAATTAAAATTCAGCAAACAGCAGGAGAAAGATTTTTCTTCTTGTCTATCTACCTAACCTTTGATTTTCAAATAGCTATAAAGGGAGAGAGAAAAGGAATAGAAATCTATATTTCCATGAACTATCTTAAATTAATTTCACTGTGAGAGACCAGCCATCATGTGTCATTGTGGGATACTTTATATATTGAACTGTCTGCAAGGAAGTCCTATTTATTTGAAAGTGGTTTGGCATTTTACAGCTTTTCTTTGGAGACTGGCATTTGGATAACATTTTTTTATAAATTCACACATTGCAGCTGTTGACTCCAGGCTTGAAATAAGTGATACATTCCTAGTACCTAAAAACAGTAACATAGGAAGGCATTGGATTGTTTTCCCCCTTGTGTTGAAAAAGAGCTAGACCAAGCTAAAGAAAGAACATAATTTGAATGTTTTATATTGCACTCTGTTCCATTGATGTTATGCTATCTGTCCCATAAAAATGCACAGGTGCTCTCTGTCATATGTTTAGGGAAATGAATGACTAGGGCGTACTTTGAAGATGAAAAAAAAATGGGAAAGACAACACAGAAATATTGACAGCAGCTGTGATTAGTGACTGTGTGAAAGACACTTTCCATTTGGTTCTCACAGTGCAGTTAGCAGCATGCCAGTTTAAGCGTTTAATATTAAAACAGGTATGTATTAAGGCTGTCAATAATTGGGAGAAAGTATATTGGAACAAAAGTTTTACATACAGGTTGGGAGAAAGCTGCCATAGAAGCAACATTCACTAATTAATTTTCAAGGATGAATATAAGAGAGTATTAAAAAGTATGTAGCATTTGTGCAGCTATTAAAACATTTATTTATTTATTAAATTTACATGCTGCCTATCTTTCCGATAGGGTGACTTTGGGCAGCTGGCAGATAATAATAAGGTAAATATTGTCCTCCATCCAGATCCATACAACCTCCAGGCCCTGAGAAAAGGCAGCCACAGCATTGCTTGGAACACCAGGAATCAAAACCCACTGAAAGGTCAAGAAGAGGAAGGATAAATCCACTACCTTCATCCCACTTTCTCGAGATATCATCTCAAGTGCAATCAATGTTATTTTTGTCCCAAAACCTGGTTTGAAATCTTACTGAAAGGAGTTCAGATAATTCATATTGAATACTAAAACATTTAGCCCAACAATGACTTTATTCCCAATCACATTATATAGGTATGATATATAATTCAAAATACTGTGATGAACAGAAAGGGAGAAAAGTCCTAGAATGGTGAAAATGATAACAATCATAACTGAGGATAAAATATGAAAAAAAAAATAGTTTTGTTTCAACCTATAAATAGAGTACTGTATCAGAGTACTGTTTACAGATCTCTAGTGTTTGGTCAATAACATCCGAGCAAATAAACATTCACAATTAGTTTACCGCAAGTTCAACTAGTAAGTTGATTTCATAATGTTAAAATTTAACAAATGCATAGTGGATACCATTTGTTTTTATACATGGATTTAAAATTAAATGTGTACTACTGTATCTTTTTTATTTTACATCCCCTTCATCACTGAAATGCAATAATAATAACAGCTGGTGGCAGCTTTTCTGGAGCATGAATAACAAAGCACACTTAAGCTGATGTCTCCTTCTCTTGTCAAAAGATGTCTGTAGCAGAGTCAATGAAGTGTTGGAAAGAGCTGTGTAAATGAAGACTTCCTTTTCTAAAAATACTTGATCTTGGTTCTACAAAGCTAAATGGCCAATTTCAAATTCAAACATATTAGGGATAGCATATGGAATATTTAAAACCTATCATTGCTTATATATACTGATAATAAAAAAGAATAAAAAACAGTAATATACAGAGTATGGTCTTAGATCCGTGATGGTGAACCGATGGCATGCGTGCCAGAGGTGCCACCCTCTGCTGGCATGCGTGCCATTGCCCCAGGTCAGATATCTGTGACGTTTCTTTCGTGAGCTTCCATTTCCCTGCACACAACGAAGCATAAGCTGACGAAAGAAAAAGCTCTTACCTCTTGCTGCGCTGCCAGTGTTGGGATGCCCCGCCTCCCACCAGCCAGCTGGTCTTCAGGTCTCTGCTGCACATGCCTGCACATGCGCACATTTGCGCATGTCCACACATTTGCATGTTTGCGCATTCCCGCACATGCACACATTTGTGCATGTCTGCACACCCTTTTAGTTTGTGCATATGCGCATGTGCAGTTTGGGCACTCAGTGTCTAAAAGGTTTGCCATCACTGTCTTAAATGTAATCAGTATCTTGGATTAATTCCATAGTGTCAAGATTGTCAGAGCTTTATTCATTTCAATGACTAAATAGAAGGATAAATTATAAGGGGATATGGCACTGCCTAAAACATCAGAGATACTATGAAACAACGAAAAGTGAGCAATTACAGCTCACATCTGGCATACAGTTTACTCTTAAATTGCATATTGTTCTTACCTTGCATGTTGTTCCCACATTGAGATGATCTAAGAATTTGTTCTTTAACCAATAATCGAGCAATTTATTATCACCTTTATATGATGGGAGCACAAGGAAATGGGTGGACCTGGAAAACCAAGTTTAATCATATGAGAAAGAACCATAAACAATCCTGTGATTTACTATGAATAAAAGATGAACCTTTTTTACATCTTAAGAAAATCCTTTATTAACAATTTCTTAAGGGTAGGAAATAGTGGTTCTATTGTGGAAATGTTTCCAAAATGATGTTCTCCCTGGAAAGAATTGTGAAAACTTTTTCATCAAAGTAAGTGAGAATTGGAAAAAATCAGAATTCCTTGGCTGACATTGATTTGCACTGAATTTGGAGTTAGGTTAATCCCTTCCTATCTTTTTGCCCCATTGCTTTCATGAATTTTTTAAGGATTGGAAGAAACTCAACAGGCTTTAAATATTCAAAATGTTTCAAAAGATAATAGTTCTCTTGGGCTCTAGACACTTTCCATGAAGTCAGTCTCTCTCTCTTATTCTCTTTCCCTCTCCCTCTCTCTCTGTCTCTTTCCCTCTCTGTATATACACAACACACACACTAATTTGATCAAGGTTCATTTTTTGAAAATATCTATTAGATTTCATTATGAGAGGAGGCTGGTTTAGTAGGAACATTTGTAATGAATAATATGAATGTTATATAATAATAATATAACAAATAGGAAATTTAAAAATGAATTTATTTTAATATACAATTTCTTAAAAGCAGACACAGTTCTGTTTTATTTCAACCCCATTGAAATGTATGAGCATAATATATAAAAGCAGCAAATTCTATAAAGTTCTCAAGGATAGAAATAATCAATGTAATTCCTAGCTTGAATAAAATTTCAAGGCACAAGATATGCCAAATTCTTTACAATAATTAAAAAGAAAGGTATAATATGCTCACAAAATTCAAAAAACATCAGGTAAGGTTTTATATGTTTTGTTCTTGTGAAGTTATAATTTATACTATGCCGGAATAGCCATCATATGGGTACTGCTTAGCAAACAGCTGCTATGCTTCACAAGTCATCATGTCAAATAATTTCACAGTATTATTTAGAAGCACAATTGACTATTATAGTTGAATTTCCCTTACATGAATAGCTTGGATTCTGTTCAAAATCTTTTGAGCATTTACTTTATGAAAGACTGTATTTCTAAAAAAAACGTCAAGATTGAAACAATTAACCTAACAGGTAATGTTTGGACTAGAATTTTAGCAATACAAAAAGCCATCTCCAAATGTAAGTGAAAATATTTGGGTTTAAAGGTATCAGTATGGAGAATTATAACTCTAATTGATGTGATTGTTTCTAAATATTAGCTACCAAATTGTTTGATTTAAGAAACAGATTGGCTTGTCTGTAACAAACATTTGAAAAAAAGCTTTGGTTTAGGACAACTTTTTAAATTTTATTTACATTTGTTGTTTTTAGATTATTTTAGAAGTAATTTTGTCATACATTAAAAATTTTTATGAAAAGAATTAAGATCCTATGTCTACCGATGCATACTTATCTTGCTTTTAATGCTGTGGAACCTATTGTGATTTACTGCTGGGTAGATAAATTTTCAGTTATACTGTTCAATAAATAACTGTTTTATGTGCTGCAAAGCTGACTTTTTCAAATGTTCTAAAGTTAATATTATTATTTTATTATTATTTTATTAGTTTGATTTATATGCCGCCCTTCTCCGGAGACTCAGGGCGGCTTACAATGCATTAAACAATAGCCTTCATACTTTTATATATACCTGCTTAGTAGGGCTTTTTTTGGCGTCCCCTAAGCGGTGTTCTATTTTATACAAAGTCAGCTTATTGCCCCCACAAACCGGGTCCTCATTTTACCTACCTTGAAAGGATGGAAGGCTGAGTCAACCTTGAGCCTGGTGAGAATTGAACTCACAGTAATTGCAGGCAGCTGGCAGCTAAATGCTACTTTTAACAGTAGTTTAGTCTGCTGCGCAACCAGGCTCCTAGATAAAATTATGTTACACATCCATGAAATACACAGAATCTCTGAAAACAGGAGTACAAAATAAGAGACTTTCTGTTTTAGAATAATCAATTTTTAATTATACTTAGTTTTAAGAAATTGATATGACATGTATCTTTAGAAAAATGAAGAAGTCACAACATGATCTGGCATTATGTACCATAGTTGAAAGATTATCCATCATATCTTTTATATATTGTTTCTGGGGAAATAAATAATTATCAGAACTACATACCGTGTTTCCCGAAAATAAGACCCTGTCTTATATTTTTTTGAACCCTGAAATAAGTGCTTGGCCTTATTTTTGGGGATGTCTTATTATTTTGGGGCACATGGAGCAAGATGGGGCTTCTCTTGCTATATTACCTGATTTCCAGCTCTGTCTCCCTAACCCTAACCAGCGGAAATGGCGGGTATCAGCTGTGCATGCATTTAAATATTTTTGGGGAAGGCTTATTTTCAGGGGAGGGTTTAGTTTCGCACATGAGCTCAAAAGTCCAATTGGGCTTATTATCAGGGGATGTCTTATTTTAGGGGAAACAGGGTAGTATTAAAACTAGAGAAATCTAAACATCCTTGATTGTAACCTGACACATGCAAGACTTGATTGGTGTCTATTTTAAAACAAACAAATATCTTAGATGAAACCTTCAGCTTTAGTTTTTGCATTTCCTTGCTTCTTCTCCTTTACCTACTTTTTGTAAAACCTTGAATTATTCCAAAGATCTTTAATATTTGCGTCATTTTTAAAAATATCTGTGCCAATAACACTGATTTTATACTTCATCTTATAACCCTAGTGAAATGAGGCCAAAGTGGCACAGTAATAGAAGTCTAGGCAATTGAAAGAAGAACCTGACAGGATAATTAATCCTCTAGAATGCAAGTCTCTAATACAGGGGTATCTTCTGTTTGTTATATCGATGTATTGATTAGTTATATAATGGTGTATGGACGTGTGTGTGTCAATCCTGCTTTATTTATTTATTTATTTTGCTTGGAAACATTGGGAATAGTTTTAATATGTCATTTTTCTCTTCCAATAGCAACAAATACAGTCCTTATTTAGCTACTACAATTGGGACATTCAACTAGGTCCCAGAGCAAAGTGGTAACTAAGCGAAACCACAACTGTGTTTATGATCTTAAGCTTTCTTTTGATTTTACAGACCTGTGAAGGTCATTCTTGTAAGAAGTAATCTTAAAATTATTTTTTCATCACCATCATAACTAGAGTGGTTGCTAAACAAGATAGTTGCTAAACTAGGACTAGATATTGACGTTCTGCTAATGTGTTGTATAACCTAAATATCTTGTTTCATTTTGAATGACCCATTTTGAGTACCATGCATTCTAAAAGTTATAATAATGGCTCACAGGAATCTGAGTAATGTTTGTAATGCTACTAATGGCATTCTGATTCTCAAGCCTGCAAATACATTAGGCAGACTGTTGAAGATTATATAGACTATAAATGAGGTTCAAATAAGACTCCCTAAATATTTAAACATAAACAAAATGGCTTTTCCAATCAATATTGTATCTTAGTATTTTCTTGGCTTTAAAAAGGGGAGATACTTCTATTGTCAATTGTTAATTATAAAAATGCTGTATCAACACAAGAACCATTTACACATTATTTATCAGAATTCTATTGTGGAAATTTGTCTTATAATTTCCTGCTGCTGTTGGCACTATATAAGCAAGTGGATTATTATTAAAAAAAAATTTGGTTTTCTATTTCCCCCTTTAAAAAAAGAAGGTAAAGAGAAGCTAATTGCTGCATTTATTACTTCATTTGTTTTCTTTAAATTGCTTACAAAGCTGCTCTTTATGGATTGCAGTTTAATATAAATAATTCCATTTTAGGTGTTTACTTTAGATAAAGACTGATACTCTACTTTACAGCCAAGAATTAGCCAGGAAGGTTCTTAGTTGCAACCTGATCCTCTTGTGTGGATGGGATGCCTTAGCAGTTCAGCAGAAGAGAATAATGTGTGATTTTGCAAAAAATCCTAATGAAATAAATAAAAGTAAGTTAACCTTTATAAATGTTGTATAACTGTTTTCTGTTACAGATCCTACCCCATTTCCTCTAAGAACCAGGTGTCCCAAGTGTTTTGGCCTTCTGTAAGGTATCAGAGTTTGGCTTACCACCTTTAAAGCGCTCCATGGCATAGGACCCGGGTACCTTCGAGACCGTCTTCTGCTACCAATAGCCTCCCACTGGCCAGTCCGCTCCCACAGAGAGGGTCTCCTCAGGGTGCCATCGGCCAAGTTATGTCGGCTGGCGACACCCAGGGGGAGGGCCTTCTCTGTGGGAGCCCCAGCACTGTGGAATGAACTGCCCCCGGAAATACATAAGATTTCCGACCTCCGGGTGTTTCACTGCGCACTGAAGACCCTGTTGTTCCGCCAGGCTGGCCTATCAACATAATAATTTTAAATTGGGGTATTTTAAATTTCTGGGGTTTTAAATTGAGCCAAATCTATTTAATCATTTTAATTTTTAACTGCTGTTTTGTCTTGTGTTTTTAAATAGGCTGTACACCGCCTTGAGTCCTTCGGGAGAAGGGCGGTATAGAAATAAAATAATAATAATAATAATAATAATAATAATAATAATAATAATAATAATAATAATAATAATTTTCTCTCAGACATTATGACCAGGTTTTTTGTTTGTTCCTGGAATGGAATCAATTTATTTGGACCTCTGATGCTTTGAAGTAGACCATGCACATCTTTTTCTAAGATTCCCACAGGTGTGGGGGGGGGGGAGGGACAGAAGGATGGAGATAAGTGTAGGAGATTTGGCAGTTCTTTGTGTATCTGAGATGGAGAAGGTAGCGGTAAATGACAGAGACCTTTTCTCAAACCTACAGTAGAACACATTCAGTTCCTCTGCTAGTTGACATTTTTTTTCAATAAGGGAGACAGGTCTGCTGTAGTCAGTGATGTTCTTCAGGCTTTGCCACACGATTGCTGGTTCATAATCTGAGAACTTGTTTCTCAGCTTTTTGGAGTAGGTTCTCTTTGCTAACTTGATCTCCCTTTAAATACAGTCCAGGCCTTGTACAAAATCCTGTCTCCTTTCCTTAGGGCTCATCTTTGGCATGACATAGCTGCTTGAGCTTAGCTGGAACCAAGTCTTATTATTGTTATATATACACAAGCTCTTGGTAGTCACACACGTGTCCTCACAGAAGCAAACTTACGATGTCACAGTATCAAAATTCATCGAAGTCTGCTGAAGCATCTTCAAAAACACTCCAGTCTATGCAATTGAAGCAAGAGGAAGTCCTATGTATTTCCATTCTGTGCACAGAATCTGTTCAACAGGGGTTTGCAGTGTGCTGCTTGTACAAGCCTGGGGTGCTATATAAACTCCAACCAAGATGAATGAGGAAAACTCTCATGGAGCATAAAGGGGTTTGCAATCGATATATAGTATCTCTAAGTCCATATCATAAATTTGTTTAATATTGTGACATTCTTGCACCATCGGTTATTAACATAGAAGCAAATACCCTCTAATCTCCTTTTCTCAGGAAAGTTGTTTCTGTAACCCGATCCGCCCTTTGAATCTGAAACCCAGAGATCTGTATTATATTGTCCTCAAAACATTCACAAGTTTCTGTAAAGCAGAGAACTGATGAGTTAGAAAATCAGGGTTGTTCTGATTTAGAAGGAGTAGCTCATCCATTTTACTGACTAATGAATGTAGGTTTCTTAGGTGAAGTGTTGGGAGAGTGGTCCTTCTCCAGTGGTGACATTCAATTTTTTTCCATACTGGTGCTGCCACACCCATTCAGTTACATGACCCCCCCATCAAGCCACGCCCACAGAACCCGGTAAGAAAAAGTGTCTGTATGACCACGAGAAGGGCTCATAGTGAATGCTGTGGCAAAGAGAAACTGAACTTTTCTCCCTCCATTCACAGCGGAGCTGCTGCTCCCTTTGTGGTCCCTCCCTGCCCCCTCACTCCCAGGGACTACCTTAAAGGGACAGGCTGCAGTAGCGCCACTGTGAATGGAGGGAGAAAAGTTCAGATTCTCTCTGCTGTAGCATTTAACGTTGAATTCTGTGGCAGAGAGAAACTGAACTTTTCTCCCTCCATTCAGAGCGGAGCTGCTACAGCCTGTCCCTAAGGTAGTCTCTGGGAGGGAGCGGGCTGGATGGGGGCATAAAGGGAGCAGCAGCTCTGCTGTGAATAGAGGGAGAAAAGTCTCACCTTAAAGGGCAGGGGTGGGTGAGTGGGTCGAGCAGCCGGAAGGAGCGAGCAAGCAGCCAAAAGGAGTGAGCGGTGAGCCGGCGGGTGTGAGCGGGGCCAACCAGGAGTGGTTTTTACCGGTTCAGCAAACCGATTCAAATTGTCCCTACCAGTTCACTTGTGCCAGTCCGATCCGGTGAATTTCACCCGGTCTCCCCCCCCCTACTCAATCTTACCAAAACTCCTCCATGCCTCCCTCTCCTTCTTTTGTTTTCTCCAGCTGCTGAGGAAAGCTGTTGTTTGGATCAGAATACCCATACAACTTCCCTTCACATTTGCATACACAGGAGAAACCAAAGGAGGAATATTTGTAGAAAGTTGTCTGATGTTCAGAAGTTCATTTTTGGTGTATGTAACCTGCAGAGAGTTACGGACAAAATATAAAACAAAATACACTAGAGCAGGGGTTCTCTCCAACCCTGGTCCACAGCCATGTGCTGGGCCGCAGTTCATTCGTAACTTGGCTATGGAAGTGGTGGGTGAGCAGGTGCACGCACGTGTGAGTGCACGAAGCTGCATTTGTGAAAGTGGGGTGCGGGCACATGCATGAAACCATCCCCTCTCCCTTCCTACCACTGTCTCTGCTAGTCTGTTGAGTCAGAAAAGTTGGACTAGAGAGCGTTTCACTGAGGCTGCCATCAGCAGTGCCATTTTGAGGATATGAATGATAAATTTATGAAATCAGACAGTTTTCCTCTTGAAACTCCTTGAAACTATTGTGCCTGATAGGCACTTAATTTATATCTATTTAACTTAGTTATAAGTCTAAGTTAATAATAATTCATGACTATTTCATATAGAAGCATTAAACATATTGTCCCCTGCTGAGTGGGGTTTTCCTCTTTTTCTGACACAGTCCTGAGCACAGATACCCATTTTACTGGTCTCCCCCCTACTTGTTTCTTCTATCACTTCTTATAACTGGTGGCTCTATTATCTTTCATTCTTCATAAATATTTCTGTCAAATACCAATTGAATTTGTCACCTTATCTTTTACAATTAATTGCCTTGGCTGCTGTTATAGATTCTTTTCTTTTATCTATTTCAAATGTGATAGTTCGCTTCAGGTTTGACCTGCAAATGTGATGGCTCATTTTGTTTTAATTCTGCTTTTCACTATTCCTTCCTTTTATTCTGATGGTTGTCTTGACATTTATGAATGGATGGGGTAGAACAAAGAGAATAAGTGTCCATGAACACAAGGCAGAATTCATTGAGGACCCAGTTTGTGGGGGCAATAAACTGGCTTTGTATAAATATACAAAAGTATGAAGGCTATTGCTTAATGCATTGTAAGCCGCCCTGAGTCTCCGGAGAAGGGCGGCATATAAATCAAATTAAAAAAAAAAATCCTTTATATTTATATTCCTATTACATTAATTCAGATTTAAGTTGTACAGGTTGTGTTAACATTATTTGCCTGTGAAGTTTACCGTATATTTTACTATAAGAAAGCCTTTTACCTGCTGAGAAATCCTCACATGAGCAAAACATATGGGAATGCAAAGTAGATTTGAATTAGGGATGTGCAGCTTCTCTACTGAAATCTAAATGTAGAATAGAATTGGTGATTTGATGCTTTAACTCAGTTGAATCAGAAAATGTATGCAAAGTTGCTCGGTCTCTGATTGAATATCAAGATTCAAGAGCCAGAAAAAATGGCATTGCTTGCCAAAGAAAGAAAGGTTTTAGAAAGGAAGTATAACCTTTTTTGCACCTCTTAGCATTCTAACTACCTGAAAGAGGAGAGTGGGGGAAGTATTCATTTATTCAATAGCTGAAAGATCTGTTCAATGACCTTTTTGATCAGATGATTACTAGTTGATTCAGTCCTTCTGTCTTAAAGTTGGTGATGGAGAGATCTTGAGAAATTTGTTTATCTTACTGTTTTTTGTATTCCATTTTAAGAGTTATGGCTTTTACATCTAATGACTGACTCAAGAATTATATTTTTTAATGGTAAAATATATCTTACGTTTCTCCCTGACTTTTATCTATTCTATTCACAAAAAACATTATAATTCCTCCACACCACCCCTTCCTTCTACATCAACTCTCTTCATATCCTTGATTGAAAATGTTATTGCACAACAAAAATGTTGTGCATAATTCATTAAAGCAGTCTTTACAGGATGTAGTACATAGACACTGTGCTATATCCTTCATATACAAATTAAAAGTCTAATATTCTGGTAAAATTCCAAAAGTTATAGCCATGGATTTACATTTTTTATGCCAACTAATATGATGGCAAGATTGTGTTTTTTTCTGAATCATGATCCAAAATTCAAATGAGTTGCCTCTGGTGGCCCATGAGGCAAATAATAATGCTATTTCTTTTTTTTAAAAAAAATACTTTATTGGTTTTTCAAAACAAAAAGAAAGAAAATGTACAATCAATCTATGGTTTCGGAAGTACAGTGTAAATACAATATAGTGAAACAAAAGTTTAAAAAGAAAAAAAAAGCTTCATCCTTAACTATACATTATTCTATACAATATAGCTATAGTACATGTGCCAGGTCAAAATTCTAAAGTCATGTTTTCATCTTATTGTTCAGCCAGTGATACCAAATACCCCATACATCATAATATTTTGAGTTGTCCTCGTTTTTTAACTCACTTGTCAGTTTCGCCATTTCTGCGCACTCTAAGATCTTATTTATTAAAGTTTCTTCTGAGAGTATAAGTTTGTTTTTCCAGCATTTTGCGAAGGCTAATCTAGCCGCAGTTATGATCTGGATTATCAGTTGGGTTTTATTGTTGTTTAAGCCTTCTTCGGTTATGCCTAGGAGGAAAAGTTCTGGGGCTAGGACTACCTCCTGTCCCGTTATTTCACTGAGCCAGTGTTGGATTTTAGACCAGTACTTTTTAGTCTCAGGGCAAGTCCACCATAGATGATAGAAGGTGCCGACCATTTTTCCACATTTCCAACATGTGGGAGAGAGATTTGGGAACATCTTGGCTAGCCTCGCTGGGGCTAGAGACCACCTGTGTAACAATTTGTAATGATTTTCCCTAAACGTTGTTGATTTGGTTATTTTGTAGTTCCTATTCCAAGCTAACTCCCAATTATTTTTAATAATGCTATTTCTTGACCTCTAGATAGTGGGACATGAATGTTTATACAATCCTAGTTAGAGAGTGAAGTGCTGTTCATTTGTTTTTTTTTTAAAAAGGTGACTGCTATTAAAAATATACTTTTACAGTAAAGACTAAAATACAACATCTGTTATCTATCAAAGCTCAACTAAAACATAACAGATTATGTAAACCTGTGCAAAAAGCTTTTTCCTATTCATTTAAATCAATTTACAGTTTTAAAAATTTGAACAATAAAATATACTAAAAACCCATTCCAGGTATCTAATCCCCCCCTTTCTCCTAATCTAAATTATATGCACCTAGAGCAGTAGTAGGTTTCAATTTAGTTTGCTACTGCTTGGCTCGTACATGCTCATGTGCTATGCTTCTGCGCAGGGAGGTCTAATCTTTTATTTTTTTCATTTTTGTTGTTAAGAAGATCATTTTAGTTTGGGAGCCTTGATGCTTTATCTATTTTTAAGGGGGTTTTTGGTTTTATGCACCAACCAGAGTTCAGCTAATACATTTTAATAAAGAAATAAAATCTTAGATGATTTAGAGGAAGGTATCAGACCAGCAGAATAAGATATACTGTAGCATGTGTTCATATTTGTTTTCCCCTACGTTTGAAATGATTTCTTATTCCTTCCTTCCTTCCTTCCTTCCTTCCTTCCTTCCTTCCTTCCTTCCTTCCTTCCTTCCGAAAAGGATCTAATAAAAATATTATATTAAATATTATTTTAGAAAACACTGAAAAAGCCATACATAACTCTTACAAAAGAGAATTCCAAGGAAACAATATCAGCCCAAATAAGTGTTCCCAGCTTTAAAGATCTTTGCAAATAAAGAAAAGCAGGCAAGCCCTGGGAATGCTTGATTAGTTCTTTAAAACACTTGATTCCAAACTGTTTTAATATTTTAAAATCTGAACTTTGGAAGAATAGATAGATAGGTAACACAACTTGCATATTTTCCTTATCTGCATTTTCTGAAGTTTTATCTTTCGCACGAATCCTGGCAATTGTATTTGTTCCAGTGGACAAGCCCTTTTAAAGGTAGACCCACATAGAATACAATTCAGTAATATAGTTTGGATGGAATAAAAGCATAAATAATAAAAGGACAGATGTGAATACTTGTGCATTACTTTAGTGCAGACATTAGCTCTGATTCCTGTTGTGTGTCAAAGCATATTTGAAGCACCTATTTTACGAATAGAATCATGAAGTGCTTATTCCTTTTTCCCAGATATTCAGAGTCTATACAATATCATAATTGCCAATGGTGTTTATAAAGAAAATAATAAAATGCAGTTATATATAAATGTGTACTTTGTTTTGTTTTGTTTATTGCAAGAACATTTTTTCATTCATATAAAATGGATTTTTGCATGAAAAATGAACTTAGCTTTAACCTTCATTTTAAGTGTTCCCTAAAAAGAAAAAAGGGGGGCAGAGCATGATCAGTTCTAAGGTAAAATAATCTATTTAAAACATTTAAGAATGATAGTATAATCCAAATTCCAAGTTAAAATGCAAGTTTCTATTTGCATTTGCCTGACAGAGTATATAACATGATGGAACATACCATCACATCTCCCTCCACACACACAATATTTTTTCTAAATGTTGGAAACCCTTTGGACCAATCTGATAGACAAAAAGGCAAGGAGAAGAGGAAAAAATCCCTTGCGATAACAATATTAAATATATAGGTATAATTCACGCATATAAATTGAAAACACATTTAGCTAAATTATTTATATGAAGTTTGTGACATATATTTTTACAGCAGTTCTTACTCTGCCTAAGTACCAATATTTCTGAGATTGGATTAAATGCATTTAAATGCATTAAAAAGATTTATCAGCAATAAAAATAATCCAATTCTATGGTGGCTTTCCTAGCTTAGTCTCAAAAATGCACCTGTCCCTCTGAAATGGCTTTTACTGAGCTAAACTTACAATGTTCTCATTTCTTACATTCTTTTGTGAATAATAAATATTTCTCTGGCATAACAGGAGTGCAAGTCTTCTATGTAATTTATATCAGAACTTATAATAAAAAGAACATATATTTTACCTCAGCTTTTATTAAATTTGGGATCCAACCTTCAGTCTTAGCTTTATTAAGTAGAGCTTTACTTTAAAATTTACTTAGTACTAACTTGGATGCTTTGTTGCAAAAAAATAAATACCTAAGATGTTATTTATAGACTTTCTAATTGCACACAGGACTTTTTATTTATAGCATTTGTAATTTGCATTTCATTAAAAAAAAACCTCAGTGAAAGCTAAAGCAGTATAAAACTGTCAAAACTGTCAAAACGTGTTATACTTCAGTCTTGTTTGTTTGTTTGTTTATTTTGTTTGTTTACTTACTTACTTACTTACATCCCATTAAGTGCATAAGATAGAAAAAGAAAATGAAATAAAAACTATTTTAAAAGGTTAAAAAACAATATAATAATATAAAAGAGAAAAATTGAAAAGTGTTGTACGGCATGTGGCTATGAAGTTATATTCAAGGGAAAATAGTGACATCAAAAAAGAGACAATGTTAAAAAATTGGGTATTTCAAAGTTGGGGTGCCATAATAGGAACATCAATTTCCCTACCCTCACAATGGGGTGCTGAAGGGCCTCTTTCCCCTTAGCTATAAATGTCCATGAAGTCATATGTTGGGTGAAGCACATCCTTTAAAAATGTCATTAGAAAAACTATAAAAGCATTGTGAGTTGGTGCAGTGCCTTACAATCTGATGTTATGTAGTCTATAAAAAATTCTGCTTATAGCACCAACTACAGCTGATAGTCTGAGCCGTCTTTGACTAGATATAGTTCTCCAAATGTACTTGGAGCCAATGAGACCTCTTGGACCAGAGGCGATAAACACAAAGCTATATACCAAAATTGCAGAAACCTAAGTCTGTGCTCCTGTTTCTTCAGGATATTGAAATGATTTTCAGAGTCAGATACTAAATAATATTTGAGTCCATAATTCAAATATGGATTATAGCCACTAATCAAAAACTGTTTTTCTGTAAAGTTGGGCACTAATAACAGGTTTAGATTAAGATCTAACTTAATACTTTCACAAAATCAGATTTCTGTTTAATTTTCCTTAATATTTTTTTTGTTAGTCTACTTATTAAGTACATTTTACGCACAGTTAATTTTAATTCATTTATTTTTGTCTTTAAATCAATAAGTGGTGGAAATATTATTTGTATTGTCTAATGTTCTATTCCTTAAAGAAGACATTTTAAAACTTTTCAATGTAGTAGGTAAGATATGTTTTCATAGTAAATTAAATAATTTTGAAGCGTACAGAAGTCTGAAAGTATTTCATGAATGTCAACCATGTGTGTATTCTACAACCTGAACAACTTAACAATGGTTGGGCTCGGAATTTCCATCACCAAGTGATGCTGTCATAAAGCATGCTGTAACGTTTCCATTTTGGTTCCTGAAGCACTTCCAGACTCTTCAGTTGCTGCTTTTAAGCAAGGATCGTGGGTTGTTAAGCGAGTATCTCCTCACAAGTTCCTGTCAACTTCCAACAACCAAAGTCATTGGGGAAGCTGGCAGAAAGTTGCAAGTCCCCAGCAGCTTACAAACTGCTTTTACAAGATACTTCAAATGCTGTTCTCTTAAATATTAAAGGTGACAAAAAGCAGACACATTGAAATATCTGTACATACAACTACTTCTAGGCAACAGGAAAGAAGCTTCATGAAAGAAAATTAATTTCCTTCTGTTCATGGAAACTCAGAAAATTATTTCTGCAATTCAGATATAGTAAGTCTAGATTCAGACTCTGTCATTCGTTATTCACATATTCAACATTTATGATTTTTCAATTGTGTTTTTCTTATTTTTTATTCTTATTTGACAGAAACAGGAGTCCATAGAATAAAATTTGAAATACCTCCAGAAACTCTCATGAAATACTTTTGGGTTTAATTATTTGGATATTTTTATGTTTTTCTGGAGCTATGATTACTCTTGTAGAGTTGTTGTCATTTTCATACAAACCTTAATCCAGTCAGTGTATACTATTCAGTCAGCACTTTGACAAATGCACGGCAGATGAAACATCAAATTTACAAGCAGAAAGAAAACGAACCTTGCCCTCATTCACACATTCTTAATGCTTTGGCACTTAAGTTCTTTGACTTATTAAATCAGCCTGACAGCCTGTGCTGAGCCTGAATGTAGCAATAGTTGCTCCTATGCTTTTCCCCTGTCGAATAGAATTACAATGGTTTTGAATAAAAAATGAGATACATTTTAAAAGGTGTTTTATATTAATTATTTTAAACTGAGATGATGTAATTTATCTGAGTAAATGGAATATGTGTTTTATTGAAACTTTAATAGCAAGAAAACTGAAAGGGGATTTTATAATTCCATTAAAGTAAAAGGGAACTTTTAATTTAATAATTTTTATAACTATAAATTTAATTTTCAGATGAACACTTCAATAAGTAAAAATGATACAGAATAGTTTGATTTTATCAGATACTAAATACAACTAAAAACATAAAATGCATAAACAAATGACAATAAATTATTTAAATTGACAGTAAGATAGTTCATGACCTTCATTCATAAATCATATACTTGGATGAAAATGTCCTTGTCCTTGCTAATAATTTATGAGAATTAGAGTGTGATCCAGTTGATTTTCCTAAACTTCCAACACCTTATGCTTGGAGGCACATAGTTTTGATTATCTCAGAATAGATAGATTTAGAATGTCAAATAATATTTATAATTGTACTTTTATTTTTCAAATTAATACTTTAATGAATAAAGGGTACTTTTGGAAGACACTGTCTTCTGATTATATATTAAAAACCACCTGTCATATCTAAGGCGACTACGTTTTTACTCTTCTTTATTTTTTGCAACTTAAATTTTCACTTTAATGGCATATATTTATTGTCTCAGTTTCAAACTCATATAACCTTTTCACCCAGATTAATTAGATGGTATTGCAAAGGCAGAACACTGACTTCTTATGAAAACCAGTGTCGCCCAATCACTTTTCCAAAGATAAAACACAATTCACTTAAATCATTTGCTTACAAGGTTATAATAAGATGCATGTAAGGACATGCAAGCCAGAAATAGCCAAAGTACTTTACCGAATCTGTTGTACTTTAGCATGAGATGAAATACAGTGGAAATACAGCAAAAATATTCCTTTTTAACAATTCTTTATTTAAGAACTATTGTTAAGGTAAATGGATATTTTGAAAAAAAAACTGATAATTGTTACTTAAAATAATATAAGCTTATTAAATAAACATTTACATTGTTGCATAGGAAATATATTACAAATCAAATAGGCATTTACGCATAGTTATAAAAAAAACTCCATAACTATATCTATTTCTAATTTATTTCTACATTAGATCTAAAAGGATTCGTATTTCCTGGTAAACATGATCCTTACAGTAGTGGCCAAAATTGTGGAAATCTTTTGGGAAAAGTGTATTTTTGAGGTTGATGGCTAATAGCACCATTTTTAATTTTTTTTTGAGCTTCAAGATAATCATATTCCACTGCTGAAATGGCCTGGGAACAGCCCAGACCTTAACCCAATTGAAAATCTATGGAGCTGACTAAAGAAACTTGTTAGTCAGAAGCGACCCAGAATAAAACCCAGTTAATAGAAGCAATCATTCAATCTTGGTTTCATATTATTACAGCTGAAGAACTAAAAGACTTGGTTCACTCCATGGAAGCTGCACAATTCATAATTAGTAATTCATGCTAAAGGTTATCCAACTTAAGTATTAACTAACATGATAATTTTTGTATATCTCGTTTTTTCTACGTGTTTCACTTTTCTTCTTTATACTGTAATTGCTATTCTCCTATAGTCAGGCATGGCAGTCAGGATGGGTGGAGACTTGGTAGAGCTTCCATTGGACCGGGTCTGCAAAAAGAAAGGGAAGTCCCTCCTCCTGACTGTGCTTGCCAGTTTTTCGACTCGGTCGAGTCCGGACCAGTCGTATCTAGGATAGCTCCGTTCAAAAAAAAAAAAAAAGAAAGAAAGAAAGAAAGAATTCAATTATATTTAGGAAAATAGAGAGCGTTTATTTCTTTGACTCCTGCCTGCCATTGATTCCAGCGAGAGGCTTGGCTCCGCTGAGGACCGCCCAGCGGTTCAATTGCCGGCTGGCAATTGCGTCTCCCACGCGCACGAGTTCGCTCCGTCGCGTGGGGCCTATTTACGTTGGAAGGCTGCAGAGACGATAGGAAGGCAACGATCGATCGCCCGGCGACCCGTTTTGGCACGACGTGTTTCCGCGCCTATTTTTAGTGCTTTCGCCGGCTGGCTAGCACTTTATGCACGGCAGGCCTCGAAGCGGCTGCTCGAGGCCTCAAGGAACGCCGCGGCCTAGCCTTCAATAGGACTGCAGCTACTTAGCGCGAAGAGTTTTCCGCGCTTCTAGGGGTACTTCGACCGGCTGGCTAGCACCCCCACATCCTTCTTTGAACAGTTTCCAGCTCTTCGGCAGCGCAGTGAGTACAGCACCGGGTGGTGCTTGGTAGGCCCTTTCTGTTCGGAGTTTGGCGGCCCTTTCATAGCCCTTCAAGATGGCGGACGCCAGGGCGCATAATAAGGGCAGCAAGGGAAAGCGCCCTCAAGCCTTAAGGGATCCAGGAGAGGGATCTTCCTCTGGGGCTCAGACCAAAACACCCAGGACCCAGGAAGTTCCAATGTCCAGGGAGGAAAAGAGAAGGCATAATGCGATGGAGAAGGCCTGCAATAAGGCGGCCTCATCTGCTAGAACACAGCCTGAGCCTCCTGCTTCTCTTTCTGAGGTACCCATGCCAGCGTCTGCCTCTGTTACAGTGGAAGAGCCTCCTCAAACTCCTCTCGTGCCAGACCTCTCCCCAGATATATCAGTCATCGATGATCCCTTAGCTCCTGTGCCAGAGGCTGTATTTCCTTCTGTGGATACAGAGGCTCCTGCCCCACAATCAGTCAGTGATCCAATTCCCCAGCCCTCTGGGAACCAGGATATCCAGGCTTCTCAGGGCCAAAAACTAGATGTCACTCCAGCTTTGGCCCAGTTGATTGCTAATTCCATCAGGCAAGGGATTGCACAGGGACTTCAGGAGAGATCTTCCTCCAAGGTTTCAGAGTATTTGAGCCGCCACACTCCTTCAGTAAACTCTCAACCCTTACAGACCTCTTCTCAGGCTCCAGCGAGAGCAGTTTCCCCCTCCAGGGACAGTCAGGGTTCCCTTTCTGTAGAGGAGGAACAGGCCATTATTGAACAAGACTTATCCGAGGACGAGGGTTTGGAGCCTGATCAACCTCCCTTTATCGGCTTATTTCGCCCTCAAATGTTCCGCTCACTATTGCACAAGGCCCAAACCACCACTGGCCTCGGCCTGCCAGAAAACAAGGACCAGTCTCAACCAGGGACATCAACTTCTTGGTCTTCCTTGTTTGAGGTTCCTACAATTCAAGCTGAAATTGTACCAGCACCTAAATTGTTTACAGAGGTGTTACAGAGGCAATGGAAAAACCCCAGTACAGGTCCTATCCCTAATAGCCTGGATAGACGTTTATATAATTTGGCGTCGGAGTATGCTTCTCTTTTGCAGATCCCCTCTGTGGACACTCCAGTGGCAGCTCTTTCGTCACCCTCTCCGCCTTCAGGCCCGGCAGAGGAGTCACTCCGTCCTGAGGAAAGAAAGGCAGAACGAACCCTGATCAAAGGTCATCAAGCGGCGGCCTGGTCGGTCCAAGCGGCCTCGGCCGCATCCTTTTTTAATCGGGCATCAATCCTCTGGTTGAAGCAGCTCCAAGGTCGTATACCCTCGTCTGATGTGAGAACACATCAAGATATTAACAAAATTTTGGCAGCGGTAGAGTTTTCAGCGGATGCCACCTTGAACGCGGCCAGATTTTCCGCTAAGGCCATTGGTTCCTCTGTAACTTCTCGAAGATTACTGTGGTTAAAGTATTGGCAGGCTGACATGCGTAACAAGTGGCGTCTTGCCTCATCTCCATACGGGGGTGACAAGCTTTTTGGCCCTTCTCTTGAACCTCTTCTAATTGAGACCAGGGACCATTGCAAGATCTTGCCGGCCATTTCCCGCAGGGCAGAAGGTCGTTCATCTGGTTCCTTTCGATCGCAGCCCTTTCGAGGTTACGACTCCAACTATTCGCAGCAGAGGTCCCAGCGCTCCTTCCAGCAGCGGGGTAATTTCCAGGACAATCAGGTCAGACAGGGCCCCAGATATCCCCCCAGAAGATCCCAGAGGGGTGGTAGGGGCCGTCCCTTCCGAAGGTCTCGCTAGGGGTTCTCCTCCTACCCAACTGGGCGGCCGCCTGGCTCTGTTTTCCCAGGCTTGGGAAAACACCATTACTGATGAGTGGGTTAAGAATACCATAAAATTCGGCCTTTCCCTTGAGTTTTCATCTGTCCCTCCTAGTAGGTTTATACGTTGCCCAATTTCCCTGAACAGAATTAAACATACTCAGGTGGAAACGGCTATCCGTCACTTGTTGGCTATAAGGGCCATCCAACCTGTTCCCCCTTCTGAATTTGGCCAAGGTTTTTACTCCCGACTCTTTTTAGTTCAAAAATCCTCGGGAGATTGGCGCCCAACCCTTGATTTGAAGTCTTTGAACCGACACATAACTTATCGTCGGTTCAAGATGCATTCCTTACAGACCATTTTACTTTGTATTCGGGAAGGAGATTTTTTGTCTTCCATAGACTTAACTGAAGCCTATCTCCATGTTCCCATCCTTCCCATCCACCGTAAATTCCTCCGTTTTTGTTATAACAACAAACATTATCAATATCGTGCCCTTCCCTTTGGTTTGTCCTCAGCTCCCAGGGCCTTTACCAAGATAATGGCAGCCCTTATGGGTTATGTAGCCACCATCCCGATTAGGGTGTCCTTCTATTTGGATGACGTTTTAATTTTGTCACGATCTTTGCAGCAGGCGCAGTCAGACCTAAATTCTACCCTCCAGGTCCTCCAGGACCACGGGTTCTCTATAAATTGGTCTAAGAGCCATTTAACCCCTTCTACTAGGATCCTTCACTTAGGGGCAGTTATTGATACCTTGTCCTCGGAAGTTTTCCTTTCTCCAGACCGAGTTGACAGCCTTAAGGTTTTAGCTAGCTGAATACAAGATAGGGGGGCTTCTTCCATCCTTTCCCTCTCTTGCCTTCTTGGCAAGATGGTGTCTACCTTCGGAATAGTCCCCTGGTCTCGTTTACACTGCCGGGACTTACAATGGCTATTACTACCCTTTCAACATTCGCGTAGGGACAACTCTACCACGAGGCTGATATTACCTCTTCCGGTTCTACGATCCCTTTCCTGGTGGACGTCGGAAGCATTGTTAAAAGGGACCAAGTTCCGAGAACCTCAACGTCTGCTTATCACGACGGATGCCAGCTTGTCAGGGTGGGGAGCTCACCTGGGCCCCCACCTAGCTCAGGGCCATTGGTCGGAGAACGAGCAACGGATGAGCATCAATGTGCTAGAACTACGGGCTATATTCCTCGCCTTAAGAGCCTTCAGGCCTCATGTCCTTCACCGAGATGTGCTAATTCGCACCGACAATGTAACAGCCAAAGCGCATGTGAACCGCCTCGGGGGTACGCGCTCCAAGGTCCTGATGTGGGAAGCACGTCGGTTAGGCCTGTGGGCAGAGGGCCACCTAGCGTCGTTGCAGGCTGCTCATATCTCCGGAATTCACAACCGGATGGCCGATTCTCTCAGTCGGGCTCCGATAGACAACGCAGAGTGGTCCATTTCTCCCCAACTGTTTCAGGAGATAGTCCATCGCTTCGGGCGTCCAACAGTGGACCTGTTCGCCAGTGCATCCAATCACCAGCTTCCTCGGTTCTTTACCAGATTCCCCTGCTCCGGAGCGGAGGCAGTGGATGCGCTACGGTGTCTGTGGCCGACCACTCAGCTTCTATATGCCTTCCCGCCGATCAACCTCTTACCCAGGGTAATTCGGAAATTACTACAAGAAAAGGCGGAAATAATTCTCGTTGCTCCCTCCTGGAACAGGCGTCCTTGGTTCGCAGACCTCGTCTCTTTGTCAGTTCAACCACCTTGGCGGATACCGGACAATCAGGTGATGCTGTTCCAGGGTCAGCTTCAACACCCGGACCCCCTCTGGTTCCAGCTCACCATCTGGCGGTTGAGCGGGGGTTGCTGACCAGGCTTCCCTTGTCAGAGGGGGCCATCTCAACGATCCAGGCAGCACAGAGGACCTCAACTACCCGCATTTATGAATCCACCTGGCGAGCTTTCTCGTTGTGATGTAAAAGACACCGTCACTCACCTATGTCAGCCTCAGTTCTTCTGGTCATTGAGTTCCTTCAGGAGGGATTTGTCGCTGGCCTCTCTCCGAACACTCTCCTACGCCAGGTGGCGGCCCTTTCCACGGTTTTGTCCATCTCCTCGACGGATCCGTTATCTAGGGATCCTTTAATTCGGCAGTTTTTACGAGGCGCAACGAACATCCGGCCCCCCGCAGTCCATAGGTATCCCACGTGGGACTTGCCTAAGGTCCTACAGGCCCTCACGGGTCCACCCTTCGAACCTCTACGGGACCTGTGAGGGCCTGTAGGACCTTAGGCAACCTTTCTTTCAAGGTGGCCTTCCTAGTGGCGGTGACCTTGGCCCGTCGAATTTCAGAGATGGCGGCTCTCTTGATACGGAAGGAGCTATGCATTTTCCACCAAGACAGAGTGGTGCTCAGACTAGATCCTTCCTTCATCCCGAAGGTTAATTCAATTTTCCACCAATCGCAAGAAGTGGTTCTCCCAAATTTCTGTCCAGCTCCTCGCCATCACCTTGAAAGGAAGTGGCATACCCTAGATGTTCGACGGGCGGTCAAGATATATATCTCCCGCATGGCAGCTTTCAGACGTTCAGATGCACTCTTCGTGTCGTTCTTACCGTCTTCCCTGGGATCTAAGACCTCCTCTACCACCTTGGGCCGATGGATTCGGGCATGTATTTCCTCAGCCTACGAGGCTTCGGCCCTGCCGGTTCCATGCAACATAACGGCCCATTCTACGCGAAGTGCGGCCACTTCAGCGGCATGGTCCACCAGGGCCACCATCGATGAGATTTGTCAGGCAGCCACCTGGGCTACGCCTTCCCCGTTCGTCCGTCATTACCGGCTGGATAAGTTTGCATCAGCTGACGCGGCCTTTGGACGAAGGGTTCTTCAAGGTGTCCATTCATCCTCCTGAGTACAGGACCGGCTTTCTCCCTCCCAACTGGGCAACTCGCTTTGGTATGTCCCATCCTGACTGCCGTGCCCGACTATAGGAGAATGGGCGTTGGTTCTTACCTGATACGCCTCTTCTCTGACTGTCGGGCACGGCAGTCAGCCCCTCCCTGTGTGGGGGTACAGCCGGTCCCTGCTCATTTCTCTTGGGAGGGGGATGGGGTTTCTCTAATGGTGTTTGTTTTACTTTCCTAGACACGACTATCTGCACAAGCTCCCTCGTCTCAAAACTGACAAGCACAGTCAGGAGGAGGGACTTCCCTTTCTTTTTGCAGACCCGGTCCAATGGAAGCTCTACCAAGTCTCCACCCATCCTGACTGCCGTGCCCGACAGTCAGAGAAGAGGCGTATCAGGTAAGAACCAACTCCCATTCTAATAGCAAATCCTTCATAAAAGTTATTGCATTACATTCTTGATTAAATTATCTTTCCATTGATATATAATTTTATGGTACTACTCCCCCCAAAAACAGTGTCATTAGTTTTAGAAAATACATTTTTCCCAAAAGGTTTCCACAATTTTGGGCACTACTATATACTGGAAAGTAGCTACCTTAGTGCAGACCAGCCTTTTCCAATCTGTGTTTTGAATGTTTGTTTGATTACAGCTCCCCAAATTTCCAATTAGCATTTGTTGGACTCTTAATTCCCAGATTTGGTCATTCTTTATGAAGAGATTTTGGAAAAGAAACTAACACATTGAACACATCTAATATGGACCATACCAAGTTAGTGATATACAATACTTCTTATGTGTTTATTTTATGTACGACTGATCCACATCATATCTCATTAGTAGACCTTGGAAAGATTCCTTCCAGTAAATGACACTAGGCAAGATTTGATTTAGTACAAAACTAAGCTGAAACGATAGGATGATAACCTTCTGCTCATATTGAAATTGCTAGTGGCACTTGGAATGATGTTTTGAAAATGTAGTTTTCTATTTTGAACTAAATTCAAAGGACTTATATATAATGATTGCAGCACTATTGCCAGTTGATGATTTAAGGACATGTTGGGTCAATTAATGTTAGTGTTACTGTTTTTCTGCTATATGACATTGCAAAAATGATTTGTCAAAAACTTGGCTGGCTAAAATAATTGACTTGGTTGGCTTGGCAGATTACTAATGGTGGAGACCCAATTTACAAAGAATCAGTTAAAGCTTGGTTTTTAGGTTATTGTTTGTCTTTGAGTTTAGAATTTGAATCCAAAAGCTATTTATGAATTGATGTTTTGTTGAATGCAATTTTCATGAGATTAATCTGAAAAGATTGGAATTTTCAAACAGTTTTAAGCAACATAAAAGATTTTAGGGCACAGTAGTTGTAAGATAAATAAAATTAAATTAATTATACCAAAATATATTCAATAATTTTAAAAAATGTATGTGGTTTTAATTGACAAGCAATAAATAGAGCCTGACATGCAAGATAAAAGAATTAAATAAATTCTGACTTGAGGCCCATATAATTTTATGAAAATATGTAAATTATAAATAGTTGTATAAACTACCATATTTTTCACTCCATAAAATGCACTTCCCCCCAAAAAAGTGGGTCGAAAGGGTGCTGGTCCTTTGGTGAATAGCAGCCACACCGTAGTGGCGGGGTCCTTTTACAGCACTGTAAAAGGTGCTGAACCCCGCCTCTTTTGTCTTTGTCATTGCCTGCCCCTTGTGTCTCTTTTCCGTAGTGCAGGAGTCAGTAGCAGAGCTGGCACATGAGAGGACACCTATCTGTGGTCCTCTCATGCTTTACCTGATATTTTTTTTTCTTGTTTTTCTCCTCTAAACCTAGGTGCGTCTTATGGTCCGCTGCGTCTTATAGTGCAAAAAATACGGTATATATTATATATAACAAAAATGGTGGATAAAACCTATAGAAAAATTATGAGACAAATGGAGTACGTGCCTTTTAAATCCGACTTAAAAATGCTGGGAAATGCTGAGAAATGGAATCAGTTTACATTTCCTTTGTGTTCAAACAACTGTAATTTATTTAACTGTATTTATTTAAGCAACAAAAATGCATGCGATTTTGTTGTCAGTTCTAGATGACATCACATTGTTATCCTCTATAATCTCAGTTGATCAGCTAAAGTGATGTATATTTGGCTCAAGTCTGTGTCAGGAAGACTTGCAAACACTTTTTTATGAAACTGATAGAGGCTGGAGCTCCATGAATTTGGGAATTTCTTATTAACAGAACACTTATGTCATTTTATCTCCAAACAATTGGATTTCTTGTTTCACTGCTGCTAAGATGCAATATACCATACTATCAAGTACCAGACTTCTAAAATAGAGTAGTGGGATAACTTTAAACTCTTCAACATACAACCATAATGGAGTCTATCCTTATGGTTGCATAATGTAACGAGGTTCACCTGTTTTACAGTCTTTTTTGTGTGTTCGTTTTTAAGTAAATGTGATAGCTTTAAAGTAATCGTAAAGCAAATGAATGGTTTGTTATAGACGTGGTTTGTCAAAAGTCAGAAGTGCCGGTTTTCAACAAAACCATCATAAAATGCTGTAAATGTAGCTGTGTTGCCATGTGCCCAAAGTTTGGTTCCTTGACTATGGAGGGCATCTTACTGTCAGAATTTCTAATTCTGGGTTATAAGTCCCCTTTTTTCAGGTCTGTCATAACTTTGAGTGGTTGTTTAGTGATCAGTATTTAACTTCTTTTACCATAGAAACTTAAATAAATCCTTTTGCCACTGTTTAAATGGTGCATCAATTATCAAGAATTATCTAAGTACTTTCTAAAACAAAAACATCATTCTAGACAAAATATTCATGTTTATCACATAAATTATCCCCACAAATAACAACTGTAATTCATCCTAACTTAATATATCTTTTTAAAACTCAATTCCTGTAACACCTAATTCTGTATTATCTCCCTCACTTTCCTGTTGTATCTTTGGAGGCTTTGGACTTATCTGTCACATCCATTTGTATTCTTTGAATTTTTCTGGAAATTCTCTTGCTTTCTTCATAAAATTCAATCAAAACCAAATATTTTAAGTTAAGTTTCTGTTTAAAAGTAAAAATTGCTCCTTCCAGTTTATTCCATCAAAATGGAATCTTTTTCTGTTTAAGTCTATCAGTAATTAAGAAGTACTCTTTTCTCTTACACAGTATTCTAATTAAAAAAAATTTAAGCACAATGATACCTTTATCATCAAATTTCAGTCTTATGTTAAAATTCTGTTGCAGAATATGGTTGTGTTTTTCTGAAAAAAGTATAGAACATCCCTTGGAACATTTCTTAATTTCATAAACCTTGTGTTTATTCTATAAATTGTATTGATTTCTGCCTTTTCATTCCAATCCAAAAAACTGATAAAGCTTGAATTACCTTTTCTCCAGAATCCTCTAGAATTGTTCTGAATTTCAAGAAAAAATTATTCTTTCTCAATTTACCAATTTACTTTATTGATTAGCCCTTGGGCCATATCAAAGTGCAGAGTTCTAGACACAAATTATTACTAAAATCTGATAAAAACAATTTAAAATGGAATTGGATAAAATACAATTTAAAATGGAATTTGATTTGTCAACCTAAACAATGCCAGATTATCTGAATTTCTTTCCATGTCTCTATAAATTCCATTTTACATTTCAAAATTACTACTTTGTGGTTAATTTTTTATACTTACATTCAGTTTGTTACAGTTTTTCCATATTTTTAACTTCTCTATTTCCTTTTTCATTTTAACAAGTCTTTCATCCATTCTTTATTCAAAACTTGTCAATTTAATACTAAGTGAGTTGGACAACTTTTTGTATAATTCTTCAAACATTTTCTGCAATAATTCTGATGTTCCATTTACTGCAGGTTGTTCTAAAATCTTCTTAAACTTCCTGTTATGCCATTTTTCTGGTAGTTACCATTCTAATATTATAATCCAAATGTGAAAGTGTCTCATTTAAATCAAGGAACATAAGAGATAGACTCTTATTTTTTGTGACCTTAATACATTTATACATTTATATCAAATGGCCACTTATGTTGATGTACTTACTTATCTTTGTATAGTATCTTTGTTGAGATACTTAATATATCTATTAAAAGGTTGCAAATTCTACTGTTTTTAATTCTCATAAATCCTTACCATTATTTGTATTTGATTTTCATGCAGGTGGTTGACCAGATTGATACACTCACTTCTGATCTGCAGCTGGAAGATGAGATGACTGACAGCTCAAAAACAGACACATTGAATAGCAGTTCAAGTAGCACAACAGCATCAAGTCTGGAAAAAATAAAGGTTCAAGGCAGTGCCCCACTAATCAGGGTTCCGCCCCATCCATCTGCTATTCTAACAGTATTAAGGAAACCTAATCCCCCACCACCTCCTCCACGGCTGACTCCAGTGAAGTGTGAAGACACCCACAGGCCAGTTATCTCTGCCAATCCTGTAAAGACTAATGGGACTCTGCTACGAAATGGAGGCTTACCAGGAGGACCTAATAAAATTCCAAATGGAGATACATATGGTATATCAAATAATAATTTGGACAAAGTTCCGATGCAACCTCTTATGCACAGAACTGAGAAAGACAGATGTCCTCAGGCTGGAACACGGGAACGGGTACGATTTAATGAAAAGGTGCAGTACCATGGCTATTGTGCTGATTGTGACGTGCGGTATAATATTAAAAACAGGGAGGTTCATTTGCACAATGAATCTGCTCACATCCCAGGAAAACCTCCTCAACAGTGTCCTCCCTTGCCACCCCCTCCTTCACCACTTCCTCCTCCCCCATTAGAAAATGGAGGAGTAGGCATATGTCCCAGTAATAGCTTTCCTCCTCTCAGACCTGCAACTGTGCCTCCACCAACTGCACCAAAACCCCAAAAGACCATCCTGAGGAAATCAACCACAACAACAGTGTGATTTTTCCCACCTGGAAAACTGTTTTTGCTTTTGTTTTTTTCTTATGTACAAACATTGAAAAAAGGTAAAGAGCACTTTCTACAAAAGCAATAAAAAGCCCAAATATATTGCACCCTATCTTCTGTGAAGTGGCAAAAAAAAATTACATGGTAAGTAGAAAGAAGATTGTTTAATGTTGTTAGTAACAAAATCCAATATTTAATGGTTGAAAACTGGTGTAACAATGTATACATGTATGTATGTATGTGTGTATGTATGTATATATGTATGTATGTTTGAAAAAGATTTATATAGCCACCTTGAGAAACTTTGGGCATCTCATGATAACAATTTCTGGTACTTATTAAGGATACCACAGCTGTGACACAAGCAATTTTCTGGGAAACTATAAATGTGGAGTACCAATTAGGAGTGAAGTCTAGTCAGTAGAAAATAATGTGTACTGCACAATAGATTTTATAGTATGTGATACTTTTAAAGATAGTTTTTGGAATGTAATTTGTGATTAATCAGAATTAATTAAGAACATTTGAATAGTAATTTCAATAGAGAGTTTTTACTTCCAATGAAAAAATATCCGAAAGTGTTATATTCCAAAATATTTTCTGCATCCAGAAAAATGTGTGCAAAAAAAGGTAATTCCTCAAAAGGCAATGTTGGAGGGTATTGAACTTCTGCTGCCATTCTGAAAACATGAAATAATTTTTATTTGTTAATTGTAAGTCATACTTAAGACTTCAGTTTTTGCTTATAACAATTCAGTTGGGAACACTAGGAATTTTGCCATAACTTACTTTTTACTTATTAATTGTTTAAACATTTGAAAAAGTTATTAACAATGTTTTTTAAAAAATGAATATTAAATATTTGAATTCTGGAGATATTTTTCCCGTCTCCCAATCTTGATAACATGCTCTACTTTCTCAGTTACTGCAAAGGATCTTCTGATATTTACAAACATTATAAATAATTATTTAAGCTGGTTGGAAGAAAAAGATCAAATCAGTGAAGTCATTTTATGATAAGCTTTTTTTTTTTACAAACAATCTTGCACACTAGTCATTTTGTTTGATTCTTTTTTTATTGGAACCTGTGGGGAACTGGGGCTTCCTCACTTGCTTTTCTGTTAAGCCTTGGCACCCATTCATGATCATCTTTGAGGAGCTGTTCAAGCCAGCAACTTTGAGAGATTTCTTGCAGGTTGTATGCACCAGTGCACAATCCAAATCACATTTTTGTATTCAAATCCTAAACAGTGTTAATACATAGGCATCATATTAAAATCTGTTACTCACATAATTCTTTTTAGGTGATGGTCTTAATTTATTGTACAGGTTATTATTTCAACCTAATAGTTGAAAACTATTACGAATTATACATACATACATACATACATATATACATAAATATAAATGTAGGTCTTTGGTTATTCGGATTTTCTCCCGCGTAAAATTAGAAGTGTCTTGGTGACGTTTCGACTAAGTCTCATTCGTCATCTTCAGACTGGTGTTTTCGGCTTCGTGCTTCTAGGAGCAATGTGTGATCACAGCTGTTTCTTCCTTTTAACTGCCAGTGGGGGTGTGAACTGATTGGGTGGGAGCTTGGCTGTGTTCTGATTGGATGGAGGTGTGTTCTGATTGGTTGGGGGTTTGGCTGTGCTCTGATTGGATGGGGGGTTGGCTATGCTCTGATTGGATGGGGTGTGTTCTGTTTAGGTGGGGGCTTGGTTGTGCTCGGGGAAGTCTGAGTTGCAGGGGCATTTGAGCTGGTGAGCTGTGTTGCTGTTGTTTGGCTTCACCTTTGTGGTTGTGCCACATCTTCATGGTAGGTGTCAGTTTGCTTCATGCATGGATTGGAGGGGTTTAAAGTGGCTAATGATGCAGCTGTGGTCTGGCTTCTGGTTTGTGGTCGTGCCTCATCGGTGTGGGTTTGCTTTTTGCGTGGATGTGTGGTGGTGACATCCTGTGTGGTTTTCGTGAGTGTGGGTCTGGTGTCAATGAGGGCAGCTCATTGACAAACGAGCAACGCAGCTCACCAGCTCAAATCCCCCTGCAACTCAGACTAACCCGAGCACAACCAAGCCCCTACCTAAACAGAACACATGTGCATTTGCATGTAACCCCCCGCAGAACCCCCGCTTTTGGCACACGATGGCATGGTGGGCATGGTAGGCCTGTTTTTCGTCCTCCCCAGCCTCCAGAGGCTTTCTAGGAGCCTGGGGAGGTTAAAAACAGCCTTCCTCACACATCCCCGGAGGCCCTCTGGAGGCCAGTAACAGCCTGTTTCCCGACTTCTGGTGGGCCGGAAGACCTGTTTTTCGCCCTCCCCAGGCTCCAGAGGCTTTCTAGGAGCCTGAGGAGGATGTAAACAGCCTTCCCCACCCCCTGGAAGGCCTCTGGAAGCCAGAAACAGCTCATTTCCCGACTAACGGTGGGCCCAGAAGCCCCAAAAATCAGTTGGCCAGCGCACGGATGCGCACTGGAGCTGAGCTAGGGCAATGCTTGCATGCCCACAGATATGGCTCCGTGTGCCACCTGTGGCACGTGTGCCATAGGTTTGCCATCACGGTTCTATATGAACAATGAAAACAAGAATCTATTTACTAATTAAAAGGAGTGCTCTGAAAAAGTATGCCTCATACTTTTTCAAAAAAACTGTTCTATTTTAACATCAGGATCCTTGAGAATTTCAGATTTGTCTGGGATTTTGCAGCTCCCTAGAAGCAGTTGTAGGTTATTTTCTGTTATAAAATTTTCAATGAATGAATGTTTGAAAATAACAATTGCTGAGTATCTGCTTAGAAAAAGTTCTGTTTTGTGCTGTAAGAGTGCTGAAGGGTAACAGTAGGTATTGATGGCATGAGTTGAGGAAATATTAAAACAGCTATGTGGTTTGTTAGTGGAGAAGCTACATAAATGGTTTAACATTTGTATGAAAACTAAATCTGTTTGATGATTGAAAGAATTCCATTATTGTTCCACTATTCAAAGGAAAAGAGGAATGTAAAAACTGAAGGGAGATTAATTTGTTGTCTGGATCTCGGAAAGTATATTCTGATAGAAAGGGTATGCAAAGTGACATTGAGTAAAATTTAGGAACTGCAGTGTGGTTTTATGCCAGGCAGGAGGCATGCAGATATCATTTTTGTTCTTTATAAAGTAACTTAAAAATTTATGAATGTGAAGGGAACGTTTATTGTACAGTTGTTGATTCAGAGAAAGTGTATGATAGTGTGAGTGGGCTTGAATTATGGAATGTTTTACATAAGTATTGAGTTGAAAGTTGGTTGCAGAATGCGATAAGAGTATAATATGGTGAGAATTAATTGAATCCTTAATGAATGGTTGAACACCAAGCAGGGAATGAAATGAGGAATTGCTATGTACTCTTGGTTATTTTAATGTATTCATGCACAATAAATGTATAAGGAATCATGGTGATAATGTAAGAAATCTATTGGTTGGCATGTGAAAATAAGTTGCTGATATCAAATGATTTGCCAAGAATGTGTGATGCAAAGAGAAGTACACAAAGAGGTTGTGAAAATTAACATATTGAAGGACTAGGATTTTTTTTAATGGGGAAACTGAGTGAACAATTGCAATAGGCATCAGTAAATGGGGAATTTGTACCTTGGTAAAATGCTTATTGAAGATGGATGAAAAAAATTAAGAAGTGCAAGTGATACTAAAAAGCATTGTGTTTTGTTGTAAGGGATGAATGTTTAAGAAGGCTGTTTATAAGAGCATGTCCTTGCTCACTTTGTTCTATGAAAGTCAGAATTTGGCTTATCAGGAGAATCTTAAAAGTAAGTTCAGTGTATCAGAATGGTGCATTTAGAAATGGGCATGATAAAGCAAGAGTAGGATAAAATTAATGTAGATTGAATACAAAAGTGAGTATCTGTATGAAGTCTGCTATGTTTGAGTAAGAGAAGGAAGAAATATGATATCGCACAACACATGAAGTAAGAGTGAATGGGTTAAGTGGAAAGGAAAGACTAACCATGTTGTGACTGCACAGAGTTGAAGAGATCCTCAAAAAGAAAGATGTTAGAAGTATGAAGAACAAACGGCAGTGGTATGAAGCAATACATGGGTGTGGTGGAAACAAGGGTGGTTTGTAAAAATAAAAAGGCATGGAACTGCCTTGTCCAGGGTGTCAAACTCAAGGCCCAGGGGCTACATCTGGCCCATGGATTGCTTTGATCTGGCCCGCAGGGTTGTCCTGGAAACTGTGATGGATCTGCCCACGGTGCCTCTGCCAGCGAGTGTCCATTTTCACTGGCAGAGCATTTGGGCCACCACAGGTGCACCCGACATGAGTCACACGAAGCTGGCCACGCCCACCCTGGCCACACTTATTCCGGGGCCTTGAGATCAAACACAACCCTGATGCGGCCCTCAATGAAATCAAGTTTGACACCCCTGACCTAGCCAATAGTATAAATGTGACTAGATCTGTTACTACTTTGACAGCCATTTTGTGAGGATGCTTTGATATCCCCAAATGCTAACAGTTTGGGGGAGGGGAGGTGTTTACTGATATTTGGCCTATAAGCAACTTCAATACATGCAAGTGAAGTAATTTTGTATTTCTTCCATTTTTTACCTTTCTCCTTTTTGCATCAAATTTTAGATTGCAAATTCTCTTGAGGTGACATGCTGATAAAGCTAAAAAAAAAGTATTACACAATAACTGTGGCAATATATAGCCTACAAGAATGTCACAATACAGAGCAAACAAAAATTGGGGATAAGGTTGTACTTCAGCTCTGCCCATCACAACCAGATTCAATCAAATGTAGGTTCAGTTGGAAGTTTTAAGTTTGGAACATAGTCCATAGTTATGTAGTTACTTCACTCTGCTCTCTATCACATGGACCAGAAAGAGGCCTAGCATCTGTTATGTCCTTAGCATAAATATGACACCACCAAATCTCTATGGTTAAAAAATAATTTATCTAGCTTCTGTTTATTGCATTCCAAATTTTTGCCAATGTGAATAATATTGACCATGTGCCTGAGAGTAAAAAACTGAATCTGATTGGTTGAAGAAAACAGTAATGTTAGACAGCCATAAAAGCATTTCTCAAATCATATTGTGTTTTGCAAAAAGGGGTAGAAGAAAAAATATTGAAAAATATTGTTTTGGGACTTTTATTGACCCTGAGGCTGTCTGAGATTTATGAAAGGTTTTATCCTTTCTAAAGATATACCTTCTTTTGCCACGTCTTGCTGAATCCCAAATTTTACATGTCAAGAGTTTAAAATTGATACTACTTTCTAAAACTACATAATTGCAAAGCCATTTAATAACAAATTAATTTTATGACAAACATTGCAAACCTGCTGCTTACTTTTCAAGCAGCAGGAAAGGTTCATGGGGTGATCTGTTTAGTTATTTATTTTTCTTGTGTGCATGATCTTATTAGATACTCACCTCATTTTCATTTTGGAAAATGTCTTGAGACAGCATACATTTTGGTGAACCAATTCTTTCTGAGCTGTGTTGCCACAGATATAAAAGCTGCCACGTGTGCTTATTTATTAGAGCATAGGATTGCTTGCTGTGCTCATCATATATTCCATATTTCCCTAGAGAATGGTACTGCTTTAATAAAAAGAAAAACATAATTGTGTAATGATAGAACAGAAGACATAGTTGTATTCAGAAATGTCACTATTTTGTGTGTGACATTTATTGTTGACAGCAAAACAATGAAATTATCTGTGAGTTTTATAGAAATAAATATATGAAAGCTGAAGCAAAAGGATTACTAACGGGAAAGAGGAATAAACATGGCATTTCATAATGCTATATTGAAAGAATTTTGATTTAAGTGTCCTACTAGCTTTAATGGTCATATTCCAATCCAAATGGACCATGGATTTTCTTTTCTTTTTCTTTTCTTTAAAATTTCATTCTATTTTTTAATTTTATTATAGATAGGTTGTGAATTGCTAATTATCCCTTAAAAGCTCTTTTGGAATAACCAGGGGAAGTTATCCATAAAGTGGAATTGAAAGTCCCCCCTTTTGTATTTTAGTCTTTACAAAGAGTAAAATGGGATCATTATGCTTTGCATTTTGTTCCATTAAACACTAAAATGAGGAAGAGTGGAGAAAAATCACTTAATTTAGGGCAGGCTTTTTAGGGGTTGAAGACTTTATTCGCACTCATTAAAATCTTTCCATAAAATCTAAACACAAAATGTAGGATTCTGGAGGACCCAGAACAGATACTAATAGCATTAGGCCAAGTAACCATATTTTTGGATTTTTTCCTAATTTGTTTTAAACCACAAAAATAATTCCCTGTACTTTTAAAAATCTACTTTCTGAACATCAGAGCAGAAACTTTGTACCTGTGTATAAACAGGATGGCAGATCATGTTTCCTGATGAATTGAACATTTTACAATTCCCAAAGAGAAAATGGTTGTCATTCCGCTTCTTGTTTTTCTTCTATTGTTGTATATTTTATCTGACAGCTTTCAGATTTTGAAAATGTTGCCTTTGCCAAGGTGAACAGAAATGATTTCATGAATTTCACTATCACATAATAGTGTTTGACCTTTGAACATTTGAAGATATTATTCCATCTTATTTTCTTAGTTAATTATACTAACTATGATGGACACAGATAACAGAATAACAGGGACTTCGGAGGTCTTTAGTCCAGGCAGAAAACTCTACTTCACCATTACCATACAACTATGTAGCCACATAGTTGTTCATCTTGAATCTTATGAAATAAATATGAAAATACAGTTGAAGTTCACTAGATTAATGTCTAATGATAGTTGTTAAGGATATATTTTGTTTTGAGTTTTGAAGAGGTGTATCTTATGATGGAATGTGACAAAAGGAGAAATAGTAGCTTGAAACATTAACAAAAATATATACTCAATTAATATTTATATTATGGTTTGTGTTCTTATACTGAATTAACAGATCAGTCCTGGCTGCTCTAGCTTTAGGCAATGAATGGACTATATTTCTGGCAAAAAAAAAAATAGAAAAACAGCAGCCAGCTTTCATTTGTCAACATAATTAGAATATGGACAGGAAAAAAAGCATACACAATAATTTTGTATTTGTAGTAAGGTATTAATGCCTAAATTAATACAATAGTATTGTTGCTTTTAAGTATGTCCTGATCACATTTTCCAACTAAAATTACAGTTACCAGACTTTTCATTTTTATTTGCTCCACTAAAGTTTTGGCTCACTTATGTGTTTATCATCTGTGAGTCACTATTTCATCTACTTATTTTTTGGCTCCTTAGATTTTTTTTCTTCTGATGAATATCAAATGGGATCATGTGGATGTACTTAGAGGATTTGAAAGGAAATAAAATCTGTTTACAAAAGTGAAAAATTTATGATACTCTTCCATCCCCTCACAAATGGTATCTTTCATAAGGCTGACTGTTTATTATCGGAACTGAGAAAATAACTCTGTTTACCGGAAATCTAGATCTAGCCCATAATTCAGTGAAAGAGTAAAAAACTCAAACTAAAAGCATCAAACTGATGCTTTTAAGGAAAAATAAAGTAGATTAAATAAATTTAAAAAATTAAATAAGTGACCGGTGCAAAAGAATGACGTTAGAATGGTAGAATCAGGTAGCATTTGCAAGTATAGAAAGATATGAAAAAATGTAGTGGATGAATATGATGTAAAATAGATTTAGATACCTTTTCCTTTATATTTATCTTCTGCCTTTTCTTTCTTTTACTTATTATAATATATTTTTTCCTGTGCTTTGTGTATTGTGGCTCACTCTGAAAGGGAATACGAGTATCGTTTGTGTGCACTATATGTTACATAAATACCATGTATACATATATTATATGTGGGAATATAATTTACCAGCAAATAATAAGCCACATTATACTCCAGTGAGAAATGATTATGTATATAGGATTTCAGAAATAATTCAGATTCTGTTGATTATTTCTGGATGCCTGATGATTATTATGGATGCTGGATTCACAATGGCCAGATTCTCCCTTACAACCAATACCTCCACTTATCTCCCTTCCGTCTCACCATGCCAGATTCCTACAGCCCTTATGTCTGCTTTCAAACCCTACCAAGTCCTCCAGACCTTGAGCTTCCTTCTCAACCTACGGGATCCCACACCTTCCTCTCCATCCCCTGTCACTGATCACTCCTTTACCTTCTGTACTATAGATATCAGGAGCTCTAGATCTAGATCTCATTGGGTAAAGAGATCAGGCTACTCCATCCCTTGGGCTCTCTAGGCCACATGGATACATCCTGAAAGCAGGCAACATTTTCAAAGCAGTCTGAGTGGTGTAGCAGCCAGTTCTCTTTCCCCAATGAGGTCTGGATACCTACAGAAGATAAATGAGTGATTGGTGAAAGAGGTGGGGAGGAGGATATGAGTGGCCTCTTCTGCAGATCTCCAGAATTTTGTAGCTCATGTTGGAGAAGGTGACAGGGTTGCTCACTTAGCGACCCTCACAACATGCAACTATAATGGGCAAGGTCCATTACAGTCATAAATTGAGAACTACTGTGCCTTAATTAAAAGCCAAAAAAGAGACAGAAATAAAATGAAGACTTACCTTCAGAAGTTGTGGGTGCTGCATCACTGGAAGTTTTTAAGAAAAGATGGATACCCACATGTCTGATATAGTACAGGATCTCCTGCTTGAGCAGGAGGTTAGACCAGAAGCTTCCAAGGCCCTTTCCAACTCTGTTATTCTATTATTCTGAACATAGCAGGGAACACCAAATATACAGTATAGCAAACTGCAGAGTACAATCCAGGTGGAAACACCCCAGAACTTGGGGACAAAAAAGTAGTTTTTGGTTTATCAGAAAGAAAGAAATGTGTTAAGAAAAGTAGGTAAGTACTCTGAGAAACAGGCTTCCTTCATTAGCTATCTCATGAATTATGCTATTTTGTAAGTGGAGGCAGTTTCTTTCTGGTTTTAAAATGTAAGTCTTAAAGGTAGCAATGTTTTTAGCAGTATTGCAGCCACCTTAGTCTTGATGGATTCAATTTTAGAATTAATTACTTAGTTTAACTAACCCTGACAGCTTGCTTTCATAATTAAGATACTTTATAATCTAACATGATAACGTTTTATAGATGCAGGCTATAAGCCTATGAAAAAATATGTATGAGATCAAGAGAAATCCTGTTATGCTGTTCCTATAATTAAATTTAAATCTAACATATAGTGAGAGTTAATTTCAAAAATGCTACATATACAGACAATTTTATGTTTGAAGCAGTTGTTGAACTTCCCATTAGCTTGGATTATTTTTGTATTTAACGTGAGCTTTGTAACTCTTTCAACCTGCATTTGTTAATTATTGCATTTAAAAATATTTTAAAAAATGTATTTGAAACATTTAAGTTTAAAAACAAACAAAAAAAAGTGAAGGAATGATTAATCCTAGAGGGTAGTTTTTCATGGTTGTTTAGCAGTTATACAGAAAGTCTTATCTGTCTGTATTGAGCCTTCCATGCACTCAAGTTAAAGAATCTATGTAGCTAATTTAAATCTCATTTAAAAATCAGCAGGAACAATTCACATTTTCTCTGGATTTAGATCAGGTCAAGTACAAAGTCATTAGTAAAACTAGTGGCGGTATCTCTATAGCTAAGTAGAAATTATATTTTCAGGCAGTTATATAGTAGTTCACAGTGTTATCTATTGAGAAATCATTTCAATCAATTGGAAAATCTGAATTTAAAAGCATTTAATACAGAAGGTAGGTTCATCAATCAATGTTTATAATTATATACTAATGACAATTTTTCTTAAAATGTACAGAAACATAAAAGAACACAATTCAAAAATCTATTTTGTCCATGATTAGTTTTATATACTATCAAAATAATATTTAGGATTATCCAATGCAGATTAGAGCCCTCCATAGAAAAAGAGATGCCAGATGTTCAAGCTAGGTTTTAAAAAGGTCACAGAAGGCAAGACACTATTTCTGATCATCCCAAAGGTGCTTTTCAAGAGACAATTGGACTTTTTGGTTTTTCTTTGAAGACGTTTCACTTCTCATCTAAGAAGCTTCTTAAATTGAACAAGCTTCTTGGATGAGAAGTGAAACGTCTTCAGAGAAAAACCAGAAAGTTCTGCTGTCTCTTGAAAAAGCACTTTTGGGACAACCATGATCTGGATGACTGAGAATCTCCATAGACTATTTCTGGTGCATGTTGGATAATTGAGAAAGCCAAAAAAATATCACAAGTCACTATGTGCTTCACTGATTATAGCAGGATCTTTAATTGTATCAATCACACAAAGCTGTGGAATGTGCTCGGAAAAATGGTAATCCAAGAACATCTCATATTCCTCATACAAATCTATGTGTTGGTCAGGCAACCTCAATGTAGGTAGAATATGGAGATTGGCCACAGAGACAGAGCTGAAACCTTTTTCCTTATTTATTCAACCTATATATGTAAATTAAGTTGCATTAGAAGCAAATGAGTGTGATTTTAACATTGGAAGAGCATCAGTTTACCTGTGCTATGCTGATGACTGCCCTGATAGCCAAAAATGAAAAGTTTCTGCAAACTCCGGTAATAAAAAATAAAAAATTAAAAAATTAAAGTGAAGTAAAAAATTCAGACTAAAATTAAATTAAATGTAAAGTAGATCAAACTGATGACAACTGATAGAACAACCAATCTTAGAACTAGAGGATATAAAAGTGGTACATAGCTTAGGATCAACCATTATCAATAAAGGAACAAGCAAATAAGAAATATATTTGCTATACCCTGTGACACTCTATGCAAGCAAAGGTTAGACTTTGAAGAAGCAGAAGTAGAAGAGTAATGGCACATTTAAACTTTGGTATTGTAAAACAGCAATCCTTAACCTTTGCAGCTTGATGGCCCAGCTGGGGGGAGAGAGAGAGGGGGGAACCGGGTTGCATGAGTGGTAGGCCAGCACGCATGCACATGCAGGTCAACTGCATGTTGAGCTGCATGCACATGTGCATGTGTGCCATCCCACTGCTCGCACAAGTTGAGCTTCATGCATATGCACACAGGCCCAATGCTTGTACAAGTTGAGCTGTGTGCACACTAACCCATCTCTCTCATGGCCTGGTTCCGAATAGTCCAGTGGTGGGCCACGGCCCAGGGGTTGGGGACCTCTGTTGTAGAAGACTCTTGAGAATACAGTAGAAACAATCAACGCATCATCAAACAAATTAACCCAGAGTTCTTACTTAAGTTTTGAATGACCAGACTCAAATTACCCTAATTCAGACACTTTATGTGAAGGCCTAGCTCTCTGGAAAAGGATGTAATGTTGGGAATGGTGGAAGGAAATAGAAGATGATGCTATGCTATCAATATGATTGATTGATTGATTGATTGATTGATTGATTGATTGAATCGGTTACAACGGCAATGAGTGCACTGTTGGAAGACATGGAAGACCAAGTTAGAGATAGATCATCATGGAGAAAATGTATGTGGTGGTTTGGTGGCACTTAAAATTAAAGATAAAATAAAACTGACTACCTCATGACAGTACCAAGGAGATACAATAACTAGAAATCAATGACCTGCCTAAAATCAGTTAGTTTCAATGGCTGGTTGTAGTGTTGTTAGAGGTCTTACATAATTACCTCTTTTATTTCATCAAGCTGGCCTGGCCTAAATCTTCTCCCCTTTTTAAATGGAAATTTTAATTTGTTTTTAAACTATGGGGTATTTTTAAATTGATCTCAGCCAAATTATTTAATTCGTTTTTATTCTATTTTAAATTTTTGTATTTATGTGTTTTATTTTGTGGCTGTTCACCGCCCTGAGTTCTTCGGGAGTAGGGCGGTATAGAAATTTAATAAAATAAATAAATAAATAAAATAATAAATTACCCTAGCCAGTGAATCACACTAATTCCCAGGCAGTTGGTATTCAAGTCCTCAATTCCTGTAATCCTAGTTTAATAATGATGGGAATGTATCTGTTTCATTATGTTTTCTATTCTATTAGTTCTAGCAATGAAGGCATGTTCCAGGTCCCATTCTTAAAATTCTGTTACCTTGTGTGACAGTTGAGATGTACATTTTCTGTGGCAATGCTTTCCTTATAGCAATGCCTTCCCATCCTCCCAAGTTTGCATAGCTATTATCTTATTTTATAGGAATATCCTTAAAACCTAGCTTTTACAGTAGGCCTTGGACCTCACATGGATAACTGGATTCCTTGGTTCTTAGTGTTTTCTTACCTAGTATAGTACATTGTTTTTTATTTATTACTGCTTTCGGGTTTTTTAAAGATGGTTTTCATATTTGCATGTCATCCAGAATTGCTTGGATGATACTATATAGGTCATACCATACTTAAAGAAAGATAGATTTTGTAGACAAACCCTATAGTGAGATACCGCCTGCATGAATATTGAATTCTCATTTAAAAGTCACTGTCAGACCTGTAAATGATTTTACATTTTAAAAATGAATCTTACAAATCATATGTCAGTTTAATTTGTTCTGAAAAAAAAAATCAAAAAAAATATTATTCATTCATACCTTAATGAATTTTTAAATCCCATTGAGATTTATTAGCATTTAAATTCTATAGTTACAAAACTTTTGGGTGCTAAAAGCTTGTAAAAACATAGCACACGGTTAACACAATTAAGCACTCAAGTACCCCTTATTCTTATATATTTGTGATGTTTTTACTTAACAAAGTAAAATTTCTGTAAAGCTACGGATTCCCCACTCATTTCACACTGAGTGGAAATGTAAAAGAAGCAGGTTGCCTACAAAGGTCAAATATAAAATACATTATTTTGCATTAATCCCTTCAACAAGTTAGAGGCTCCTTGAGTTACCCCTTATTTATTCCCATTTTACCTAACTGCTTCTGCTCAGAAGTAATGAGATCTTCAGTTTCTGTAGGAGGAGGCTGACTTTCTTTAACCATGTGGAAAAGAATTTAAACACTCAAATCTTAGTAACTTCTCTCAAACAGCTTCTACAGTTTTAATCTAGAGCTGCATCTATTTATATTATATATACGGTAAGTGTACTAGAACTGACAGATACAGTGTTTGGAGAAAGAAGGAGGGAAAAAGATTTATATAAACTCAGATTCGAAACATAACTGTTCCAAGACGTGGTAGTGGACCATATCTTGAAAGCTCTGACCATATTTTGATATTGTTTTACTACTAAAAAGTAAGAATAACAAGTACTATATAGGTTTCCCCCCCCCCCCCCATCTCATTTCAAATGAGTTTTTGCACCAATAATTTTCTAGGTTCCTATATTAAAAAGCAATGTTGCTTAAATGTAGCTCCATCTAATTTTAACTCATTAGCAACAAAATAGTCTACTGGGGACTAATTGCAATTCCTTTAGGGCTGCTGCAAAAAATAAACTCTTGCATGGTATAGTGACAGATGGTATCTAACTTTAAGGCAATTGCTTAAAGTAAGGATTTTGTAATCTCTTAGAAATAGTAAAGTATCTTCAGAATTAATTTTCTTTTTAAAAATAGATCTATCAGTTCTATGAAGACCCTTCAAAAGTTAGGGCATGTTTCCAGTGAGGATTATGCCTATTAAATTTGGAATTGTAATCTTAAATAATCTGAAAAATAAACTCTCTGCTGGTTATATAAAGATAGTTTATATCAACCTGTTTTTCAGAACATTACAATTTCTTGAAACCTTAAAATTTCTCCAGTCATATTTGTTGGCTTCAGACCAGTTTATCTAGTATGATAATGTCGGTCTATATACCACATATTCCTGTTGCTGCTCAGGAGTTGAAACTATTATATAATAGGGCTTCACACTGTTTTGCCTGACCTTGGCTGACAAGCCAAATTTTCAACTCTGTTGATACTTTTGAAAAAGAAATAGACAACATCTGCAACAATAAACAAGCAAGAAGATGGGGAAGTGTAGCTCAATAAATATTTAATAAAATCTAATGAGGTTTAATAGAACAAATTACCATAAAATGCTTAACATATGGTATATTTTGGAAAATTGCATTCACAATAAATTTAGTAATGTCAGCATATTTTATTACAACAGGAATATTGAGCAGTACTTAATGATGTCACTTTTATTTAAAGAATGTCATCAATAAAGGAAAGTTACAAAGCTGATTACAAGTGAAGTTTGTTTATTCCCCCGTCTCATTTTAAAATGCATTTTATCTTGTGAAATCATAAGAATTCAATTGCTGAGTGTTAACCTTTATTTCTAATTTTGGAATAATAGTTACTATCTTATCCATGTGTGTTTACACAGTCCCACCACTTTACATCATTAACACACTTATTATGGCTCTGTCCCTCAACAGAAATGGAGAAGATGCAGATAGAGTGATACCACGGTCTAAAGCAAAGCTTCTTAGAGAAATGGGAAAAGGAGATGACTGTAGTAGAGAAGACTAAAGTCCATATAATATCAAATATTTAAAATACCTCAATTTGTTCTCCATTGAAACAAATATACCGAAATTAAATGGAAAAAGATTCAAGGTGACCATTATGTTTTTTTTTTCATGGAAATTGCTGTTAAGCAGAAGAACAGTCCGCTATGAAAAATACTGGATTCCTCAGTTCTGGACATTTGGTGATGTAGATAGTCCTATCTTAATATCCATTCATTTAGCAATGAGTCACCATTGTGCTGAACCAGGGGTCCCCAAACTTGGCAGCTTTAAGACTTGTGGATTTCAACTTCCAGAATTTTCCAGCCAGCTATGTTGGCCATTGAAATGGTGGTGGAGATTGGTGAGCAGTGGAGGCAGTTAGTGGCAACAGACAAACATGTGGTCAAAGGGCAGAAAAGAGAAGACAGATAGGTGGAGATAGTGGGGAAGTTCAAGTGGAGGAAAGAGGCACTCCCTTACTTTACCAAGCTCAGGGCTGGGAGGGACAAGCCAGGAAATGGCTTTGATTGGAGTGGATCCTAAACACCTTTGGGATTTGGTTAACAATGGGAACTGCCAAGATTGCTGTCACTAAGTGATGTGGTCATATGATATGACACATTGCTTAACAATGGAAATTCTGATCTCAATTACCATAGTTAATTGAGGACTACCTGTAGTTAGTTCTCAATTAACTATGTTAACTAATGAGCAGGATTATGGATTCTGTAAGATCTCCCCCAAGTCATATATTCTATGATTTTATATGACAGATCATCTGCTATCCACATAATTCTAGTGTAATGTTCAGATAATCACACAAAAGCCTATTTTCTGGAGGCTTGCGTATTTTCTGTTTGATTGTGAATATTTGCAACCCTATTCCTAATATAAAAAGGGATAGAATGATAGAATAGAATAGAGCTGGAAGGTATCTTAGAGGTCTTTTAGCCCAGTCCCATGCTCAAGCAGGAGACCCAATACCATTTCAGACAAAACCCTCCAGTGGTTAAGCATCTAAAAATTCTGAAGGCAAACTGATTGAAATTGTTAATCTGGTTAATTGTTCGCACTGTTAGGAAGTTTCTCTTTAATTCCAGATTGCATCTGTCCTTGATTAGTTTTCATCTTATAGTATAGTTCATCGTCAAGCATAATTTACATACAATCTGATTCTTTGAGAAACTGAAATGCATACAGAATATATACACATATGATTTATGTAGTCAAAAAAAAAATCATGTAAATGGTAAAATTAGATGGGAGTATGATAGTCTTAATGCTGGACGAGCACCAAGGGATGGATCAGATGCTTTAGGCAAAAATGAATGCAAATAGCAAAGATTACATAACAGTTACATCTTAATTACTTCCCAAGTTAAAATATTTTAGTAGTAATTTAAAAGTGCATTAAATTGGGATTTCATTACTTTTAAGTCCAGGTCATCATGCATAAACTGAGAAATTTGTAGAAGCTGGTTCTGAACTTTTCAAATATATTATAGAGTAGTATAGTCTATTTCTTGTCATGCTCTCTACCTAGACATCCTTTGCTGTAGGTGATAATGCTATACAATATATTGGTATGTTAAGATAGATATTAGTGGCATGTACATATTTTGATGATAAACACGTCCTACAACAAGCAAGTCCTACAGCAATTCTTCATAATAACAAATAGTTTTTAGCAAACCAATTATATCACATGTAAATATCTTAATTGATTGCATCAGTTTGTTTGTTAATCTAACTAAGTGCATCAAAGTAAGTTATCTTCTTCTGTGTCTTAAAGGATATCTCAACCAATGAAAATAGAACAGTTCGTCCAAAGCATCATGAATGACTAGCATATTTTTTTTCTATTATCTTATTTGTTTAGTTAAAAACCATGTGCTTTTTATAATTTGTAGAAATCTTGATTATACTGTAAATCAATACATACCATATTTTTCGGAGTATAAAACACACCTTTTTCCCCCAAAAAAAGAGGGTGAAAATCTGGGTGCGTTTTATACTCCGAATGTTGCCTGCCCAGCCTCTCAAACGGAGGTTTCAGAGGCTGAAAAAAGCCTCAGAAATGAAGCTTCAGAAAAAAGCCTCCAGAGTTTCAGAAAAAAAGCCTCAGAAACGAAGCTTCAGAAAAAAAGGCTCCAAACAGAGCTTCAGAAAAAAAGCCTCTGAAAAGAAGATTCAGAGACTTTTTTTTCTGAAGCTCTGTTTCGGAGACTTTCAGAGGCAGAAAAAAAAGTTTTTTTTGAAGCAGAGTTTCAGAAGTTTCACAGGCTGAAAAAAAACAAGGCACAGAGCTCACAACCAGTGAACCTGTTGCTAAGATTCACCTCTGGGAACAGCTGATTGGGGATATTCCATGAGGCCAATCCATCCGCCAATCAGCTTTTTTTCTTATTTTCCTCCCCAAAAACTAAGGTGCATCTTATACTCCAGTGTGTCTTATACTTTGAAAAATACAGTAGAGCATGTTGGCTATTATATTATAGTTAGTTCTTGCTTCATTTACTTTCTCCCTGTTTAACAATAAACTGCCTTTCAACGGCAATCAACATTTCATTTGGCATAACAAATAACAGTCTTCTAAAAAGGCTTTCCATTTGAGTTGACACGTATGACAGGATAATATATAAAAAGAAAGCTATGAGGCAGAATTAACTTCACAAGATTGTTGTGAAAATTACTTGAGACAAGAGCGATATGTTAAGCAGCCTGTTACTCTACATTCTACCTATCCATCACAATATTTAACAATTTAAAAAGTATTATTTTATTGTGATTTATTTTCGAAGTCTTAAAAAATGTGTACATCAGTGTGTGTATATCTGTATGTATATGTATAAGTGTATGTGTGTGTGTGTGAGAGAGAGACATCTGTTGGTTGTGTGATACCTGAGATATTTGGCAAGTATTAATGTGTTTTCACCCTTCCTCTAAGGGACATTGTTTTCTATAAAGGTCCCTAATCTGGCCACCAAACTGCCATGCAAACTTGTGCAAGTGGCAGCTCCACTTGCATGAGCACCAGGCAGGCGCAGCCACACATGAAGCTCCATTTACACAAGTGATGTTCACCTGCCACTCACATGGAATATCCCATCTCCGCCCTGCCAGTCTGCCAAGCTGAAAAGTTTAAGGACCGCTGTTATAAAGTGATAAAAACTAATGTTTTTTTTTTTTTAGTATGTTAGAGCAGCACCCATTTGCATGACTATTTCTGTAGTTTTGTGGGACTTAAAAAGCAATTTCACCTTTAAAAATCCAACCAAACAGTTATCAAAACCCAGTGGTTTCCATGTAAGCATAAATAAAAAATGTGGTTCCTCCAGATTCTGAAAAGTTGCTCATCCCTGTCTTAGAAGAATGCTTGTCTTTCAGAGAAAAGAAATTATGAAACATTTTGTTTATTGCTTTTTTAGCTTTCTAATTTACACTTCAGTTGGCATAGATTATTCTCTGCTGCTGACACTAATTCAAGGAACTTACTTTTAGATGATTATTTAAGGGAAAAAAGTAATTGAAACATCTCCTGAAGAAAACATTCCTGGCAACAGTAAAAAAACAACAACCACCCAACTCTGTATACTGTGTATGTAATACAATTTCACAATCTTATTAATATATATCAGAAATATTCATTTTATATTTGTGCATGTATATCACTGCGAAGGTGTCAGTGGAAAAGTATATGAGTGAAATATAGATGGACAACATAGTTTACGGCTTATCCCATGATGGAGGAACAAACAAATCTTTATTCTTTGCTTCAGTTGCATTAGCACAACATGTCCAGCTGCATTGTTTTGGAGAGGTGAGTTATTACATTCCAAATATCAAGTTACCAATTAAAATTTTCCACAAATGCATAATGACATGATTTGAACATATTTTACTAATGAAATCACTTACATCCATTCTGATTTAGAGATACATGTATGTATATGTATATGTATATATATATATATATATATATATATATATATATATATATATATATATATATATATATATACACATACACACACACACACACACACACACACACGTCCAATAAATATTGGTCAGATTGTTGAATTTATTTGTATGTTTAATATTTATAGTTGAATTTCAATTGGCACTATTTGAGGCCAAGTACAGAATTGTGATAAGATCTGAGGCCAATAAAATTAATAAGTAAATAAATAATAAAATGCAGGGAGAAATACCCCTTGGATCATCCATCTTGGCTATTAGTCTAAGTTTTAACTGCTATGCTTCATCATTGTAGTTGTTCCTTTCTTTTTCAAGTTTCTATACAGCCCTTCACACTCGTATTATTGTGATAGTTCTCTTTTATAGTGCTAAATATTCTGATCAGATATCCTACTTTCAGATTAATGGAAGGCACAGAGGGCTAACATTTATTTTGAAAATAAAATAAATGACTAAATATGTTCTCATGCGCCAGTATTTAACTTCTTTGTGTACCCATCTTTGCCCATCTTTGCCTAAGATTGACAGGAACCACATTTTCTATTTTTCCTTTGCATTCACATAGAATCATAATCATAAGAATCATAAATTCAGGTTAGGAATCATTTGAAAAGAGAACAAGAAGCCAAGATCCCGACTTTGGATTAAGCATTAAGGTTTAGTGGTTTGTTTTAATAATGGACATCAGAGGGAAGAGTCAAACATGAATGGTCCAATAGGAGAACTTATACAAGTAATGGTACAAATTTTGCAATACATTACACAAAAATATAGAAAATGAACTTGTGTATCTGCTTTATTCTGGCTGCTTTCCTGTATGTCCTGTAAAATTCATGTAAATGAAAATATTTTTCTTAAGAAATATTTTATGACTAGGAAACAATATATACAATATATGTATACATATATCTGAAAAAGCATACTTTTCAGACCTAATGAAAATTTTTGCCTTTCATATGTGAATGTTCATATTCCAAAACATAGTCAGATGCTATTGTTCTCAAAACTGTGTACAGGGGGTCCTTGCTTAATGACTAGTTGCTTAATGACCAATCAACATTACAACAGAACCCTCAAAAGGTACTTGACCTGGTTCCACAGTTCCAATGGCGGTACCCCCTTCTCCGGCAGTCACATAATCACATTTTTTATTATTATTATTATTATTATTATTATTATTATTATTATTATTATTTATTCAATTTGTATCCCGCCCTTCTCCTAGTGGACTCAGGGCGGTGCACAGCCAGAACTAAAACACATACCAATACAAAATTTTAAATTTTAAAAGAATTATATAACTGTGGCCCAAAATTTAAAACAGTGAAACCCATTTGACAATTTAAAAGGCTAAAAAAGGCTTAAGGGGGGGGGTGGGGTTTCACGCCAGCCCTGCTTGATGGAAAAGTTTTTAGGGCACGGCGAAAAACCCGGAGATCCGATATCCTTCGTATCTCCGGGGGCAAATCGTTCCAGAGGGCAGGAGCTGCCACAGAGAAGGCCCTCCCCCTGGGGGTCGCCAGCCGACATTGCCTGGCTGATGACACCATGAGGAGTCCCTCTCTGTGGGAGCGTACTGGTTGGTGGGAGGCTATCAGTGGCAGAAGGCGGTCCCGCAAATACCCAGGTCCCATGCCATGGAGCGCTTTAAAGGTGGTGACCAACACCTTGAAGCGCACCCGGAAGATCACTGGAAGCCAATGCAGCTCACGCAGGAAAGGTGTCACATGGGAGCGCCCCCTTGCTCCCATAATCCCCCCGCGTGGGGGGATTGCCTTTTATAGCCAGTTGCAGCATTCTGCAGTCAATCATGTTCTGCCTTTTAGGACATTTTTTTGCTGGAAACCAGGCTCTTTGGCCAGTTTCCAACAAAAAGGCACACATACGGAATGCATTGACTCACTTAATAACCACAGTGACCACTTTAAACTATGGTGATTGCTTAAATGCTACACAGAATATCATAAAATTGAGTTAGTCATATGAGTGTCTTGACTTAATTACCATCATGACTTATGATGGAATTTCCCAAGTTACAACTGTAGGTTGAGGACTACCTGTATTAGCAAATACATTTAAACTTGGATTTACTTGTGTCGATCAGATTTTAAAAAATCCTTAAAGGTAAAGGTAAAGGTTCCCCTTGCACATATGTGCTAGTCGTTCCCGACTCTAGGGGGCAGTGCTCATCTCTTTTTCAAAGCCAAAGAGCCAGCACTGTCCAAAGACATCTCCGTGGTCATGTGGCCAGCATGACTAAATGCCAAAGGCACACAGGACACTTACCTTCCCACCAAAGGTGGTCCCTATTTTTCTAAATGTATTTTTTACGTGCTTTCGAACTGCTAAATTGGCAGAAGCTGGGACAAGTAATGGGAGCTCACCCCATTATACAGCACTAGGGATTTGAACCGCTGAATTGACCTTTCGATCGACAAGTTCAGCGTCTTAGCCACTGAGCCACCATGTCCCCCCCCCCAAAAAAACCCTTAGAACTCTTGAAATCAATACTCAGAGATTTTTAAAGTATTATGGTTACATTATTTTAATATTATAGTTGTTCTAAGTTAGCCTTCCTGAAACAGTGGCATAGGCAGATTTTAGTGGATTTTGTCCTTGAATGCACGACAACTTTGTTCAGTAATTTTCCAGTCAGCAGGATCAAGAGCCTTGATAGTACAGTGGTTTGGTGCACCCTGTCATTAACACAGCTGCCTGCAATTTCTGCTGGTTCGAATCTCTCCAAGGCTCAAGGTTGACTCAGCCTTCCATCCTTTCTAAGGTAGGTGAAATGAGGACCCAGTTTGTGGGGGCAATAAGTTGACTTTGTATAAAATATACAAAAGAATGAAGGCTATTGCTTAACGCATTGTAAGCCGCCCTGAGTCTCCGGAGAAGGGCGGCATATAAATCAAATTTAAAAAAAAACAAAAAAACAAAACAAAAAAACCAAAACAAAACACAATTATAGGAAGTGAATTCCAACTTATTTGAGAGGCACCAAGTTGGAAATGATGCTTTTAAGTTACAGCTGTCATTTCTTGTGAACAATCATTGTTTCCATTTATTCTTAGCAGATATGTGGAGAACAAATCTATTTCTGGATATATATCTTTGGATACAAAGGCATGTAATGGCTATCTACATTGATTTTTGCCATTTAACCTTTTTTGTTAATCAAATCCTCTGTCAAAATCTACTGACCAAGTCAGCTATCTGTCTCATTGGGGGAATGAAATGTTTTGCCGGGGTTTTGAAACAGAACAGAAATATATGTAGTTCGGTTTGAAAGGTTTAAATACATTTGTGGTGTGGTCTTGCTTGTACTGAGACAATGAATAAAACATAATTTCTTGCAAAATGAAAATATAAAACTTATTATTTTGGCTGCCCGCTTATTGGAATAACAAACCGCTTTTTATACCATATGTGATGAGATCCTAGATTTCCAAACAAATGTTAGAAGAAATTAGGAGTCGGTGTGAATTCATCACACCACCAGAAATTATAGTAATTCTGTTTTCATGTCCAAGACTGTAGATATTGTTAGCTGTAGAAATGTATACATGTATCCATTAATTAAAAAGGGTTATTTAAAAATATTCACAAGCTTTTAAATGTTTAGGTTCTTTAAAGCAGGGGTCTCCAACCTTGGCAGCTTTAAGACTTGTGGGGTTCAACTCCCAGAATTCTCCAGCTACCATGGGAAGTCTACCAGTCTTAAAGTTGCCAGGGTTGGAGTCCCTTGCTTTAAAGGATAATTTTAATATATTTCTCTCCTTTATCAGGTAGCTGTTATACTTTTAACACTATAGGTTTTAAAGAGTATAAAACTATAGCTGCATAATAGGGAAAATTGGAATTATTAAGGACAAAATTAACTCCTGTACATTGGATTTTTCTGATATTAAAAGGTTCATAAGAAGTGCAGCATGCTGAACACACATATACATATGTATTAATGGGAAATTACAAAGTGTTTACTTACTTTTCAGTATTATTATTTTGCTCCTCCATTAATCCTACCTACCTTTCAGTATTATTATTTTGCTCATCTATTGATGCTATATCTGAGGAGATTATGAACAATAAGAGGTAAGTATTTTTTACAAAGTAGAATTCATTGCCATTAGTAAAGACAGTTGACTGTCTTTAACTTAGATCATTTAAAGGAAACTAGATTGTTTCATGAACAATAGGGCTATCAGAAAGTCTTATCTTAGTGAATATTAGCAGATATTTTCAGTCATTAAAGAAACCATCTAGTCTCAGAGAAATGTATAGTTCACATTTATGATGGAGGAAGTACATTTTCTGGAATTTCTAACATAGTTGTCTGTCAGTGAGACAAGAACTACATATCAAAGGGCTATGCTGCTGCAGCTTTTCTAATAATGACTTTTGTAGATTCTGTCCACATCTCTTAGGCTAACTGGCCCATCTAGTCTGACATTTGATTCTGAAATTGGAACAAGTGATTGGTGGCTTGATCAATGGTTAGTGGAGTTAAGTAGTGGATTGAGTCTTTATGCTTGGTTTCTAAGCAACAACTTTCATTGAAAAGTGTTGGGAATAAAAGGAAGCAATCAAATTCTCAAAGTTCACTTCTGGGCTTCGAAGTAAATCATAGGTTTCTGGACCCTTAACCCTTATTTAACTGTCTAGACTTGATAGACAATTTTCAGACATGACTCATGAGATGAAAATTTTTAGTGCGAATAAGAATGGCAACAGAAAGACAGCAATTCCCCACTGCAAATCAAACAAGTTTAGAGACTTCTATGACTGTGAATCAGCATTTCAAGTATAGGCTTCTTTCTCCTGCTCTTCCAAATTAAGTGACCCATATTATTTGGGTCACTTGTTGGCCTAGGGAAGTAATTGAGATATGTTTATGAATCGCCCTTTCTCATTGGAAAACATGAAAAATGTTGCTAGGTAAAGGGTGATGGAAACAAATTGGAGAGCTGGATTGCTTAGGGTGACATAGATTAAAGATTAATTCAGGAACAGGAACTGAGAAACCGAGTTATGGAAGGAGAACCTTAGAGAAGTAAGTGAAGGGAGGGGCAAGAGCAAATTAAGACCATGAGAAAGGATAAGAGGGGAAATGGTGATGGCAAAGTATGCAAAAGAGTTGATCTTGTGAAGAAGAAAAAAATAGGTCTAGAAGACAGCCAAAAGAAATAGCAGTTGGATTATGAGAAAAACCCAGTACCAAAGCAGTAGTCAGACAGGTTCCCCTGCAAACTGGATTGTAGGTGTAGCACCAATTTGGGACCAAATGGAAACTGGGAGGAGAAAGACCTCAGAGGAATCAAAGTAAAGCAAGAACAAATTCAGAAAAGTTAAAGAGGACAAGAAAAAGCTGGGAAAGGACTAGAAGGAGCAAGAAGGAAGGAAGAAATGGGAAGACTGGAGAAAATAATGAAAAAAGAAGTAAGGAGTGAGGTGGTTGAAGGTCTAAAAATGGGAAAAACTAAGAGGTGGAAAAAAAAACAAAGGAGAATGGTGAAAGGCTCAAATCAGCAATCCAAAGTGAAGGAACTGCTTTGCTGCTTATGCTGTTATTTTTATAAACATTCTCTTTGAATAAAGAAAAGTGAGATTCGTATTCTTCCCTTCCCTAGTCAAAACGTTTGCTACTTGCTCAGGAGCAGAGTCAGTGTAAGTGTAAATCCAATGCCTGGGTTTGTTTGGCTTTTGATTAGCATATTGTGTGAATCTGCAATCATGATAGGGTTATAGCCTAATGGTAATATCTATTTCCCATACTTTATTTAGCTAAATGGTGAATCCAGCCAGTGAAACTTAATTCTGAACAGACATGTATCTGCTGCCAAAGGATCTGAACAAATCACTATGTCTAGTGCAGCATGTCAAACAGAGTTGTTAAAAATTTAATAAAACTTGAATTCATCTGAAATGAGCACATGCTAAAAGGAAGAAGGAAGGGAGAAGGAGGGAGAAGGGAGAGTGGAAAGAAGGGAGAAAGGAAAGGAAAGAAAGAAGAGGGAGGGACGAAGATATCTGATGCTCATTGCCAGCTTCCCACAAGGAAACTCAATAGGGAAGTCATCAGGAAGTTAGAAGTCACTCCCATTTATTTTTGCCCACCCGTGGTCATTCGGTTTCTCTATTTAGATAAGGTAATATCTTTGAATTGATACCAGAAAGTCTAGTTATTGTTATTAGTTAGGAATTGCATCATACACTATTGTCGTTCATTTAGAGTTATTATAATACATGTTTTATTGAAGAATGGCAGTCAGAGATACCTCACTCTGTTATGGGCATGAACTTAGGTATTCATATATAATTTTGAATAAAAGCAGAACATCTACAATCAAGATGATGTGCTTAGTAGTAATCTTGGGTAATCAAAAATACCACCTGCTGAATAAAAAAAAATGAACACACAAAACAAGCCAAAATATACATTGTTAGCAAGAAACATGAAACAAATGGAATATCATGAGGGCTGATGAAGTCTACAAACAAGATTATAATGCTGGGTAAAATGAACAGAAGCAGAAGACAAAATTGGCAGTGCATGATATGGATAGGGCAAGTACTGAAAGTCAGAGAAATGTACCTGCAATAATTGTGTAATGTGACAACAGACAGGATGGCTTGGAGAGTTTTATCTGCAGAATCATCAGAGGGTGACTACATCTCCATGGAGCATTACAACTATTGTTTCAGCAAGTGGTAACACATGTCTGGCTTGGCTGTGCATAGATGAGGGGAAAAAAACCCTCACCAATGGTTAGGAATTGGCCTCCAGGGTTGTAAGCTTGACTACGAGGTTTTGAGAAATCAGAAGAATAGTATCCTGGATATTAGGACTAGATTCAGGAAATATGTGACAACAATGTATGAAAAGGCAATATTGCTTACCAAAGCAAAAAAAAATGGTGCACTATGGGTTTTTTGGCACAGATTTCATTTACAACACAGATTGTAAAACTCACGGCGTCATGTTGCCATCACGTGATCTTTTGCGGCATTTTTTTCCCTTCGCAGAGCTGGGGTGGGCGTGGCCTGTGCATGATGTATCCGGCCCATGGGTCACCAGTTTGACACCCCTGATTTACAATAAAGATCTATTTTTAAAAATTGAAGTTTTATAAATAGTTAATATTTAGTAAACATGATATGCTTAGATTACTTATTATTTACTTTCTCTTTTTCAAAAGAGAATTTATTTTGAATCTATTATTTGTTGGTTGTATTTTTGAATTTGTGTACTTTTTTGAATTTTATACACTTTTTCAAAATGATAATGTTTTGAGGCTGCATTTGTAGGGATGATATATTTCTCATGTTGCGAAAACAACCTTTTGTTATAAGAAGCTAGGGAGTAGACTTATTGATCAATCCAGTCTTAAATATTTCAATGAATATGTAAAAACTGGAAATGTAGAATGGACAGAGGCTTCTGAAAATGTTAATTGCAAGGGAGAGGAGAAGAATAGAAGGAAACTAAAAAAAAATGGTCACATTTACAAGTTATGATAAATTTGTAGAAGTCTTATATGGATTGTCCATAGATATGAGAAGTAGATGGTTCTTTCATTTACTTTACTGATGGGAGTAAGTAATATGATTTTTCTAACCTAGGAAAATGTATGGTAAAATACCAGTCCATATTTCAGTGTTACCTTCAGACAAAACTGGAAAAACACCTGCATATATTCCTGGAGAGAATCAGTTAATCACTGTTTATAACCTGAACCATAAGCATCAATAATATGAGACAACGTTACAGATTCGTATAACTGCAAGTATTTTAGGTAATCATTTAGGTATCTTTGAGCCATCATGTACAATTAGTTGCAAGGCTAACCCTTATTCCATTTTAGATTCTTCTTAGCCTATCGGCAACAATTATTGCTAAATGATAGCATACAGTTTACATTTATTTACCTCTGTCACATTTATTTATTTAGGAGCACTTTTGTTCCAATCATTTAGCACATTTTTTTTCCCAAAATATGTGCATGGAATTTGTCATTGCTACACTGTTATTGCATTATTGTAGGCCTATTTCTATTATGCGGATGCTTGCATTTTTCTGACCTATTTTCTCTTTGTTCCTTTTTATTATGCAATTCTTTTCTCATTTTTCTCTCTATTTGTTTAAAAGCACTGCAAAACAAAAAAAATATGGCTTTCATGAAAAGAGCAGGTGTTATTATTGGATTTTCCCACTGTGGCAAGAAACCCATCAGAAATTAAAGCATGTTACAGACATTCCGAAATGTTGATGATCTTACATATGTTATGTTTTAGACTATTCAGTTGCTTTACATATGAAAAAGCAGAAATTATGTTCCCTGGAGGTTGATTCAATGGGCTATGAAACTTAGCTTAAGATACTTGCAATGTCACAGTGAATTAATTAAAATCCCTCCTCGAACTTTGTGTTTAAGAGGACAGTGCATAATGATGGTACAACTATCAGATGTTGTATTCTATGTTATTCCGTTTAACAACTGGACAAAAACAATAATTAAAAAAATATTCAATAGATTTCTATATTTTAAAAATTGTCTTGCAGGGAAACTCAAAGAATCTGTTTTATGGACCTAAATATAGCCACATAGGTTGTTCTTCTTTTGGTAAAGAAGAGCAACCAAAATAGCTTTGGGGAAGTGCGATGGGTTTTTTTTTAGGCTCTTTGCAGCAACAAATTCTTTAACCAAGATCCAATTATCAAAATTCATTATTGATGATACTTAATGAGCTGTAAAGATCACACTTTTAAAAAATCCTGTAGCCAGGACATAGAACTTTCATCAGCCATTTAAAACTTATAGGAAGTATCAGAGTTGTCCAATACTAAAATGTTGACTTGTTTGTTTGTTTGATTCATCAATCCTTCATTTCTGACTTGTATCCCTGGATCATTAGAATCTTCTAATTAGAGAGAAATAAGTTAGATAAGATGATTTACAGCCACAGCTGCACTTTTTTTCATTTGTTGGGAGACTGTACCAAAACAGGACCAAGTGTTATCATGATATTGCTGGAATGAGCAGCACTTCAAAGGAAGGCTTAAAACATGAAACAGATTAAGATTCCCATTTTTCTACTTAAACCATTCTAAAATCTAAAATCGGCAAAAGGCACATTCAAAGGTTTTTGTTACAAAGACTGTTCCTTGAATAAATAAGGATTTGAAGCCTGCAGAATACACAGTACAGCATAGTGACTATTAGGAGGCAGAATGAAGGGAAATATAAGTAAAAAATACATTATGGCAAGTATTAGAATTAAAAAGATATAATGAATCGAGCCCCAGTATCTTAACACAAGTTGACTGTTCTCAACAGTGAGCCATCAGAATGTGCTGGGTGTGTGCATTTTTACCTATTTAAATTTATAATACTTGGTAAATGGTGCTACCATGTACAATAGTTATGGTATGATGGTCAGGTATACTATATGTTTCTGTTGATATTCAGTGTCCTTGTCTTGCCAACCTCAGAATAGAAAAAGCATGTGTAATATTCTTAATTGAAACCTTGTATTTTGGTTTGTTAAGTTACTCAATTTTTGGCTGAGATTAGGTTATTCAGTTTTATAGTCCTGTTCACAGACGCCTGATGTGTTGCTATATAACACAAATCGGACATGTGTGTTTTGAAGGATTTTAATTTGTGCTGACTCACTTAATCAGGAAGCAAAGTAGCAAAGATCACAGAAATTTGACTTGAGAAGGCTTGAGTCTTCATAACTTTTGTATTAGAAACAAATCTCAAATGTAACTTAATCAAAATCATGAATAAGAATAGCTATATTGAATCAGGAAGAAAGTTCAAGGAGATTCCTACAGAAAGTGTCCAAGTGAGACTTAAGATTTTTGTAAGTCTAGACTGGAAAAATAAGAGTTAAAGCAACTGTACCAACTCTGTCACTTATCACCATTCAGTGGTTTTCTGGATTTCTGTTGCTCAGATATGGTAATGCTAGCTTTTTGGTCCTTGTCTTGTTTATTTTTTATGAAAAATATATTCACTTTGTGTGTTGTGCAGTATGTAGTATGTGGGATTTGTTTCTGTGCATGTGTGTGTGTGTGTGTGTGTAAGAGAGAGAGGGAAAAAAACTTTAGTCTTATCTCTTAGAGAATATTGGAAGCATTATTTTTCTTTCATGAAGTTTAGACTGCTGATTACAATTTTTTTTTCAAAAAATTCAACTGAATAGGTAAACTATATTGTCTCAGTAAATATGCTCTTTAATGCGACATTGTAACATTGCATTTTTACAGAAGGAAAAAGAAAACTATCAAGATATAAATGTCATAGAAATATTTTTGAACTATTTATACTGGACAATATATATAGCATTTTATTAGAGATAGGAATAGGGCTTAATAAAAAAATATAGGGTCGACTTTTTTGCTATTCTGAAGTTTTGTTTCCTTTACTTAATTATATTAATGTAAAGATTTTTTCACAAGCCTTGAGATCATGTGAAATATTCTCAAATAATTATTCTTTGGTGCATTCAAATAGTATTTAGTACTTTATCACTGACATTCTCATCGCACCCAAGATGCTTCGAGGAAGGATTCGTGAAAGGAGGTTAATCCTTCGTGAAAGGATTAACCTTTCATGGGGGGATGCCCAGTTGGTGATTCCTTTCATGTCCATGGCAGGAACTGAAGTGAATGACGGGAGCTCACCCCATCCCATAGGCAGTACTGAGGTCTCGAACACGGGCTTGCTGCTTTAACCCAGCATCCTAACCGAGTGAGCCACCATGCTCCTATCACTGCCACTGCACAATAACTATTAACTTCTGTACTTAGTATTATACTTCATTTTCAGCAGTAGCATATATCTGTATTGTATTATTTACTGATAAAACCAAAGTTCTGAGTTAGGATTAAGTTTATAATTTATTGAAATGCAATTATTTTTTTTATTTTATTATTATTAACGATTAACTATTCTATTAACTATTCAGTTTGTATCCGGAATATAAAGGCATGTCCTTAAGGCTCCTATGCTTTAGAGAGCAACTAACGTAATGAAAAGCAACTTTGATCTTCCCTAACTCAGTTCAATATTCTTAACCTAGGATTTAGATAAGAGATTCGGTTAGTCTAAAATAATGTATGCCCCTGCTACTGAGTTAAACGTCACTAAGAATAAAGCTACTATTGCATGCATTGAGAACTGCCACATAAATGTTTCAAAGGAGTCCAAGTAGTTTTGCATATTTTTTGAGCAACATGAGCAGTAAATTTTCAAAGAAAAATAAATGTAATTGATCATACGGTATCCTTTTATATATTTGGTATTTGGTTTATTTGGTATCATTAACTTTATTTTTTCTTTATTATTTTCTTTTCTCTGTTGCAGCTCCTTCAGGCTAGAAGGTATCTTAATATTTGACGACACAATAACCAGTTCTCCTATGACAGATTTGACAGTGCAATCTCTTTCAGGCAATACTAAATAATAACAACATGGACTCTCCTTAGAGCACGAGCACCCTTGAGCCTGAGCACAACTGATATCTGGTGTCATCTGCATTAGTACACCGCCTCATTTAACAGCTATGAGCTGAGTCCTGACAAAAGCCACAGCCTTAAGCACCATGCACTCTGACAGAAGAAACAAAAGTCAGTTACTTTTCTGACCCATTGCAGAAACAACAATTGCCAAGCAGCATTCCTGTGATCCAGCCAAATGTGTTAAACAGATGTAGCAAAGTGAAAGTTGGAAGCACTTAAATGGATCAGGCGATGCCAATGCATATTGGGTGGAAGAGAAGGCTATTATTGTCTCCTGTGCAAATTCAAAGCCATAGAAGAGAGACAGTTGATGCTAAAATGCTTGGAAAAAGGTTGTTTCCTGTCCTTTGCTGAAACAATTCAACTGTTACAGCATGCATCTCAATGCACTTCTAATATTTGCACTGTCACTTTCATTCAGGGGAATGATGTAAGCCATCATTTGCACAGATGGCCATGTGAAATTTTAGCCAACAAGAAGATGTATGTTGAGAGTTTGAGAGCAAAAAAAAAAAAAAATTAAATTAAATTTGTGTACAAAAATGAAGAAAACATAATGTTCCTCCATCACTTTGCAGCTGGAATCTTTGAAAAAGAAAATACTTGCTTCTTAGAACTGAGATAACAAGAATGATAACAAGAAAGCATCAACAAACTAACACGGATTTTAGAATCAATCTAATTTTAATACCTTTTTGTATCAGTATAACAACAAAGAAATTGACCAAGATAACTGGTATGTTCCTAATGAATACCGACAGAAACCTCCCAATTACTATAAAGGGAGAAAACATGTTTGTATTACATATTTGACACATTACATTTTTATAGCTAAAAATCTGTTCTTCATGGAAAATGTATCAGATAAATAGGCATTTTCAGTTTATTTTTCTAAATAAATGTCTTTGTATCATTTGCATTTACTTATTTTTGCTGATTTTCATTACTCGACCACTATTCCCTCTTTCACTAAAAAGGGAAACGTAAAGAGAAGAACCAAAACATAGATTTTGCCATGCTAAAATCAGAATGATTTGCAAACTGAAAGCTTTAATATAAAATGTTGTTTGTAGAATTATAAAGTATATTTCTATGGTAAATACGTTTGGAAAGTAAGAAAGTCTGTATTTTAATCTTTACTTTCAATACATAGGTTATTTTTTACTATTCCAAGGAAGTATTTAGTTTAGCATATTTTATTGGGGAGTCATAGATATGATTAATTATGTTTGCTATAGTTTATAATGAAGCTATATGTACACAAGATAAGACAAGATCCAGTACTTGATCTCTGCATGGTCAAAGGATCTGAGGGTAGTATATAACGCAGTTAGTGCTAGTATGCATTTCCAAAAATAATTTCCATATATTAGGCCTCTGCTCCAAGCATAAGTAATATTATACTACATGTGGGACACGTTCATAAAATTATTAATCCAGTGTTCTGGCTTTTAGTTAGCTAGGATAGCCTTTGTATGCAGGTGATCTGGATTGTAGGATTGTGTGGCATTTTGGATGGAGCGGAAGATAATGGATATATCGATGGGCATCCACAGAAACTTCCCGCTTTTGTCGATGACCAAAGCAACAGAGGGCTGCAAACTGCACCCCTTTGGGGCATGTATGTGATGTCAAGGAAATATAAAAAGGATCACTTCAGCTTTGAAAGTTTTGGGGTCATATAAATTGTTCCATTTCCAGTATAAAGTGTTCTGTGCCCACTGTTTCTCCTTCACAAGAAGATCCCATTCAATTCTTTAGCTGTAATCCAAAAATGGATTGATACAGGACCAGTATGTAGTATCATACCTACACTTTCTGCTTATAAATGAAGGGCTGGATTTGGTCCCCAATTTGTGTTTTATTTTGAAGAATACAATAGAATCATTGCATTGCATTGAATGTTGTTGTTTTAATCCAAATCTTGAAAATTTTACAATGGATTTCAGGCTACTTTACAATTGCCATTTTTCTTCATCAATCAAGGCGGCCATTTCATTTGACACAGAAAATTCTAGTATCAATTCCCAAATAAATTTTCTTAAAAGTTAAATTGTAATGCCCCCCCAAAAAACCTGTTACTTCAGATAATATATTTTAAGCCTTGAATATTTATTTTCATACAATATTATTAAAACACACACACACACACACACAAGCACGATATCCAAGAAATCCTAAATTCTAAGAAAGGTCCACTTACTGCAAAAATAGAATGTAAGACTCTGTGTAGCAATGCAATTTGATGTTGTATATCTGGTTTTAATTTTAGAAAATAAAATAATTTTCAATGTAGTCTGATTCTTAAACATAACACATGATACCATGCAATTCTTGCCTAGCAGGGATTTATTTCCATGCTGTAACTTACAGTTCTTATTACATGTCATTGTTGAATGAGTTACAATTTGGGAACGAGAGAATGAGAAATTGGGTAAGATTGTCAAATACGATTTGCAAACAGGAAGAGTTGCTGTACTCATTCAGTGCAGTATTTTGTTATTAGTTCATAAATTCCTTTGATGCCAGAATTGTTTTGAATAAAATATATATTTTCCTTTTTTCAGAGTTTTCTATTTTGTGTATAATTTCCCACATACAAACACACAGTGACACACAGAGAATAAATGACATTTAAAGTGCCTTTGGATACCAAGTGTTTTAAAATCAACAATGGAATGTACTAGACATACAAGAATATCATTCAATTTAAGAAAATAGAAACAGTCTTTATTGAATGGCACCATCTGGTTGAGCCTGACCCCTGGTGACTATGTAGGCAATTTGCAGCAGTTCCAAGTTCTTGATGCTGTCCATCTTACATCATGTGTTGTTTCTTCTGCTTCCCTCATCTTGTGAAATTCTAGTCTGCCATCTGTTTGAATCACATGCCCAAAGTATACATTTCTACTTGTTGAAAAATAAAAAAAACATGGACAAAGTTTTCAATCTAATAATCTTTTTTTTATATATATGAAGAGTTTCCATTTCTGGAACTGTCTTAATTTTTATACACCTAAATATATTCATCCACAAATACAGCTTCACAAACAGTAGCGCAAACCATTTTTTAATTTTCCATTACCTCAGAATTCTAATGATGTTGCTAATTGAATCCAACTCCATCCAAAACAAGACAGTTACCAATTCCTATTTAAAATAGTCTTCCTTCCCCTTGTTATTTACATTTATTTCAGACTAGCAATGAGTCCAGACATCAGTTCACAGCTTCTACAGTTTTAAGTCACACAAGGCTAGTAATGTGTAAGAGACTCCTAATTACTTCAAAGTGATTCCTAGCTTCAGTGTTTCTCTTAGCAATGCGATAATAAATTGCATGAGTGGTGTTTACAAGATAAATAGGTCTTTGAATGGCCAACATGGCATAGGAAATGTGAATCTCTGAATAAATAAAAAACTTGAATTCTACCTGGAAGATCTCTTGCTCCCTAACTGAATTATAACAGATTAATCAGTTGCAGTGGTGGGTTGCCTCCAGTTTTCACCGGTTCTATAGAACCGGTAGTAAAGCCAGCGGGAGGCTCCGCCCATCGACCCTGACATCATCAAAATGCTTCTGAGTAAAAGAGCATGCATGCGAGCAAAGCAAGCGCGCGCGTGCGGTCCCGTTGCGAACCAGTAGTAAAGGTAAGTAGAACCCACCCCTGATCAGCTGTTCGATCTAAAGTTGTTTTAGGAATTTCTTCTCCATTTTTTGATCACTCATTTAATTCTCATAGATAAGGTACTGATTTTGAGATACATTTCATAGGAATAGAAAGTTCTTGTTGAATTTTTATGAGAGACTGCAGGAATTTTGCACTTGCCTCCATTATGGATTGAGCAGGGATTGTGTTTTATCTGATTGTGCAATCATCTGTACAGCAATTTGTAGCAGCCAATTTTCCCATCGCTCAGTAAAAAGTCAAGGGAACAAATCGAGGTTAAATCAAGAAAGGGAAGCAGCTAAAAATGCTGCAAACTAATGAAAAGATAAGCTGCAGACCAAAACACCCAATGTTCTCACCCATTTTCAATAATAAATAAAACCACAACTGAAAGGAATTTAGGAAAAACCGTTTGCCTTTACAAAAAATGAAGCTACTTTCACATAGCATTTATTTTTAAAAAAGACAGATTTAGGGCCATTGCTAATCACAAGCAATTTCAATAGTCAGATTTTCTTAAAAATGTGAATCTTATTTTTTTTTGTATTCTGCTTTTTTGTTTACTTGTTTTCTGACTGCTGGTAATTATGTTAGAACAAACCACATATCTATTTCTTTTGCCAAGATAATAACTGAACACAAAAATAATATGTTCTTGATTGATGTTTGCTGACTTTCCATCTGATAAGCATTTTTAAGGTAACAGTAGAAATATTAAAAGTAAAATTAAAACAAATTTGGAATAAAAGCTACTAAAAAGGCATGACTTACAAAGCTTTCTAAAAAGCATTGGAGAAAACAGTCAAAGCACCATTTTCAAAACAGCATATTGCATAAACTAATATTAATTTCATGAAAACAAGTGATTATACAGGCCATCATATCATTGTTGGCTCAACTGAACACATAGATTTAGTTAGTAAACTTAGTAAATTTGCAGGCTGCCCATCTCATATATGACTCTGGTGACTCATAATTAAAACAGTAAAAAAAAAAACCAGTTAAAAACAACAACCTAAAAATAGCACCTGAGAAAACTCAAACAAGCCCTGAGCTCATCATGGTATCAAAGCCTCAGTCTAAATGGCAAAGTTAGCGTGGGGTGGTTGTTTTCTCAGTAGTTGGCAAACCACGCTGAGGAATGCAAACATCAGCACAATGATCCTTAAAGACCCTTCCTCAGGACATGAGGTCTGTCACGTAAGCAGATCACATTGTTTGCAGCAGGAAAATCATGGCTGTCCATGAGCTGTCCACATGGATAGCATACCCTATAACATTAGCTTTGTTTAGCCAATCAACTACAAAGTGAACTTTGATCAATGAATCAGCTTCTGCCACGAAGACTTTAGAGAACAATAAAAGGGATCTCCCAGAAGCTGTTCTGGGTGCCTTTCCATTAACCTCCTTCCTGCCTGTGCATCTTTCTTCATCACAACAAGTTAGTGCCTTGCAAGAAGCCAGCAGGAAGAGTGCAAATCTAATTTCTGAGGGAATGTTGTTCTAAATGGTGGCACCAGGCCACCATTTGGCCAGGCCAGAAAAAAATGTGTTCCAATAAATGGCACTGCTTTTCAGATGGGACCCAGAGCAAGTTATTCTTGTCAGATCTAACAGGATGAAGAGAGATGGTCCTGTGAGTAGCCCAACCCTAATCTATGAAGTACCTTAAAAGGCTTTAAATCAACAAATCCGCTGCATCCAGAAATGCAACTTATGAGGCAGAGGTGTCATACATGCTGAACAACAAGCACTCAAAACTGCCTGCACTGTTACATTTTGCACCATCTGAAGCTTCTAATGTACTTTCAGGGCAGCCCCATGTAGAGTGTATTGCAGTAATCTATTTCTTCATGACAGTCTGTCCCTCATTTAGTTTTTCAGGTCTTCCAAATCATACTCATTATCATTTTAACTAAAAGCACATTTAATTTCATGCACATTCAAATTGACGAATACTGTATTCGTTCTAACCAGCTATTTGTTCCAGTTCAGTGGTGGGTTGCTCCCGGTTCGCACCGGTTCGCAAGAACCAGTAGTAAGAATTTGTAGTAGTTCGGAGAATCGGTAATAACATTGGCTGGCCATGCCCCCGAACTGGTCCACGGCCTGGTCGCCACTCACTTACCCCACCCACCTCATCAGAGGCTTTATTTTTTTACTTTTAAAAGCATTTTTTCTACAACCTCTTTGGCCAAAAAAAATGCTTCTAAAAGGAAAAAAAAAAGCCTCTGATGATCATACAGCTCAGCTGGGATTGTCAGAAGCTTTTAAAAGCATTTTTCTACAACCTCTTAAGGTTGTAGAAAAAATGCTTTTAAAAGTTTTTTTTTAAAAAAGGTTGCCCACGCCCACCCAGTCACATTACCCCCACCAAGTCATGCCCAAAAAATAAGCCACGCCCACAGAACCGCTAGTAAACCCACCCCTGTTCCAGTTCCAGAAAATTCTAAACAAATGACATCATAACGTCAGCTATGAACTATTTTCCTCCTGATCACAACAGTAACAGTGACTGCAGCACTTGAGATGTTACTCAATAGTGCAAATTGCAACAACAGTAAAAAACAATTTAAGGCAACATACTGTTCATCCTCGTATTAGTTACGGATCAAATGTGTACCTTAGTATTGTTTCCATGAAAACAAAAACTTTGCCGGCAGCAAAGTTTCTAAAGATAAGATCCATTCAAAATATTCTCCCCAGTTGGAAAAACTCAAAGCAATTTTCACTGATTCCCTTTGGAGCTATTAACATGATCTCATCCAGTGTTCTGAAAAGTACCCAAAATGTCAGAACAGATGGGGAGGCACATGACATAAAAATTTGCAGGTACAGGAAAGAATCAACAAAGATTGCTGTCTTCTTCATTCTACCCTGAAAAAGAAAGAGCAGTTAGTCTGCAGGTGGTTATATTCTTTACTGAAAAACTATATTCAATCTATATTCTTCATCTACTACTGAGGAAAGCACATTTTTGAAGACAGGTTAGTAAAAACAGGGCCAACTATAGTGGTTCACATTATGAAATTATATGTCAGTTCGTATTTCACCAGACTTCAGCATAGTGGAAATGCCTTTCTATACAAATTAAAACTATTTTTATTGAAAATCAGATTAATGTAAGTGAAACATCTCTTTCAAAATATTGTTCTAGGTATTGTCACAAATAATGACTGATGGCTTTTAATCTAGAGAATTTATATAGATGTTAATCTTCAAGTGTACAATATATTGCATTTCTACCTGGATATGCTAGACCACGGATGTCAAACTCGATCGTGTCACGTGACATATCATGACATAGTGTGACATTTTTTGTCTTTGTGGAGCTGGGGTGGGCGTGGCCTGCATGTGACACATCCAGCCCATGAGCCGCCAGTTTGACAAGCCTGTGCTAGAATATATACTAATGCCACGCAGTATCCAAAAAATGAAGAAAAATAGATAGGGATTTAACAATTAAATAACTGATTTGTAAAGTTTAAGTGCATTATTACTACGTACATACAACATAGTTGTTTCTATCCATCCCATCCAACCTGGGAGAAAGAGCGTGCTCTGGGTACCATCAACTACAGTGTGCCACCTGATATAACCCAGAAAGAGAGTCTTTTCTGCTGTGGCACCTACCCTTTGGAACAGTATTCCCCCTGAGATTAGATTGGCCCCATCCCTGTTGGCCTTTGAAAGCTTGGCTCTTTGGGCTTGAGCCTGGGCATGGGTTAAAGCCCATTTCCTGGTCATATGAATAATAAGTTAGATCATATCCAACAGCTATGGGTCTTAATTTTTGTTTTCTGTTTTTGTGGTTTTATTTGTTTTAGCATAAATCAGCTAGAGTTATGGGTAAGTGAGATGCACAGCTATATAAATCAATTAAATTAAAAGACGTTAATGTGTCCTGTTTGAAACATTTGGATCATGATTGCATATCTGTATTTATGAAAAACTGAGCTTGCAGAATGATGTCTTAGAGATGATTGTCAGTGTAGGTTTAAATAATGTAGAAGAGTTTTTCATGGACAAATCCCAGCAAGTCTCAGCTGGTGCTACAGCTGAGAGCAGCCTGAAACTTGCGACATTCTGAATTAAAGGTAAAGGTTTCCCCTGTCCAGTCGTATCTGACTCTAGGGGGCAGTGTTTAGCCGAGGAAGCCAATGTTGTCTGAAGACACTTCCGTGGTCACATGGCCAGCATGTCTGTATGCTGATGTGCACGGAACCACTGGCCTACATCAAATTTCTCCAAGAGTTGGGGAAACTCTTCCTACAGGTCCCCACTTTAAATTATAAATTAAATACGTGAGAATATCAAGCAGGAAAAAAAGTAAAATGTCATCCATGTCACCTCTCACCATTCATTCAACATTCAAGCAATCTCTCCTGATACTCCAGCAAAGCCATCAATTATGTTATAAAGGAAACACAATGTTTCAAAAGATCAGGACTTAAGCCTATCAGCCTACGTTGATGTGTAAGCTGAAACTGGCAAAGTATTTTCCATTTAAGAAATCGGTAGATACCAATTTATTACAACATAAGAAAGCAAAATCCCCTCAAGATGTTAAACACTCTTGGAATGAAATTTCCCCCCTCAACAACTGACAAACCAAATATCCAGATAAGAAAATAAGGATTCTTTATAAGATAAAGAAATAAGGCAGTGGTGAAATTCATTTTTTTTACTACCAGTTCTGTGAGTGTGGCTTGGTGGGCATGGAAGGGGAAAGATACTGCAAAATCTCCATTCCCATCCCACTCCAAGGGAAGGATAATGCAAAATTCCCATTCCCACCCCACTCTGGGGCCAACCAGAGGTGATATTTGCCGGTTTTCCGAACTCAAAATTTCCGCTACCAGTTCTCCAGAACCTGTCAGAACCTGCTGAATTTCACCCCTGAAATAAGGGAAGAAAAGGGGATATATCCTCTCTGCCGGTCTTCACACATGTTCAGAAGCTAACACCCCAACATTTCCAAATACCAGTACAACTTTACTATAACTATTACTGCCTTTAGCCCTTTTGCCCATGGACACCTTTGAGAGTTGTATCACACACTACACTGTCAAATAAACCATCCTCTGCTTCAGTCATCCAGTGTGCTCATTTGTGACTCAGATTTTCCAAAAACTTTCTTCTAACAAACATTCAACATGATAGCCATTGCTTGCCACCAATAGTAATCATATATATTAACTTTTAATGAGAGTTTATCAGTAGGTTTAACAATGGCATCATGAAAATAAATAATCAAAGCCCATGGTGCAAATGTCACCAGGTTACAAACACTGTCAGATATGTGTTACCATCAGGAAATGCTGCTTGCAAATTCTAAAGTCAACAATTAGCATAACCTTGCACTTGATTTCATTGACCTCTGTTAATCCTCAGGCTTGACTATCTTGAAAAGTTTTTATTTTGAAGCAAACCTCATTCTGACTGTTTTTGAACTGCATTAGAGTTGTATTCTTCTGGAGTTTTTAAAATCAATGTGGGAAAAGGGTTTTAAGCTATGAAGAGCTCTCTCTCTCTTTTTTTTTTTTTGTATTTTCTGAAGGTTAAAGACAAACATTTTTGCAAAGTTAATTGAAAATTTACACTGAAAACACACACACACACACACACAACTTTCAGCAACCAATTAAAAAAAATGAAAATAGTTAGCATACCCTATTTTAAGTTTTTCCAAAGGCAAATAAACTTCAGTGTGCAAATTCGTAGTTTCAAACACATCCCCACTGTCATAATACAGGTGTGCAAAATATGTCCTGCAAGCAAGTAGAGTAACTACTATAGGAATGTGCAGCAAGTATTTTGCAAGAATCATGGTTTGTCATTTAGTAAAAGGGGCATTGGTTACATACCCTGGTAAACCAGGAAAGTCGTTCTGACTTTGACTTTTGAAAGTCCTACGTGCTTTTGAAAAACAGAGGCCTACATTTTGAAGATGACAACCAAATAGAAACTAAAATTCTACCAACTTTGCTTCACTGGAGGTTTCCAGCAGCTGGAGGAACTCAAGATTCTTCAGAAACTGCCAAGGTGCAGCCTCTATGGAAGACTTGAATGCTACTGAAAAATTGCAACAAAATCTGTTGGAGTTTGATAAAAAAATATTATTTCCTGAGGCCAATCTGATTTGGTTGACATAAGTGGTGTTGCAATGCTGGTGAAACTAATGAAGAACAGAGGGAAATAAAGGCAGTATCATATAATTCTTAACAGACAGACTCTGAAATGGTGAACAGCCGCTCCCCCTAGGTCCCTCCAAAAACCCCTGATGGGTATCTAATTGATTTTTATTTCTAGCTGACATCACGCTAAAGGATCTGATTTATATTTTGCAGTCTCTGAATTAACATAGCCTAGAAAGCAAGCATTTTGAAGACAGATATGTTTATATCACACTGAAGACTACTATAATGTACATAGAATGATAATATTTATCAACAATAAGATAAACATTTTTACATTGTTTTCTTTGGAAAATTTTGAAATATCTATCAGGCCAATCTGCCACTCATGATCTAGATTGGACACTACTGCTGTATTTTTAGGGAAATTTACTCTTGTGGGTTTACGTCTTGACTTGTTTCCTGAACAGATGTTATGTGTTCCGGCTTCTTGAAACAAAGAATTCACAGTCCTATAATTCTCTACAAGACCAGTCATGTAATTAAATGCACTTTAGAATTTGTTTACACCCAAGAGATAACTGGATTTCCTTTTTCTTTGAAAACATTTTGTTCTCATCCTAGAAGCTTCTTCAACAAAATATCTTCAAAGAAAAACCAGAAAGTCCAGTTGCCTCTTGAAAAAGCATCTTTGGAACAACCATGACCCAGATGACTGAGAATCTCCATAAACAGATTGTAGGGAAATGATCACACTCTGACTTCAAAAATGCATAATTATTTTTTATGTAAATATATAGAGCTCAAGGGGGTATTTCCACTCTTCCCACTCATTATTATCATCTCATTATCATCATCTTCAGAAGAAGTATTGGGATCCACCACTTTACGTTATGCACCCATTTCTAGTCAATTGCATTCTATGAGTTAGATCCAAGAATGCAAGCAGGCTAGTCTTGGTTTAATTTAGCATTATAGAACTGTGGTGGCATAGTGATTAGAATGCAGTACCGCAGGTTACTTCTGTTGACTGCTCGATCCCTGCAATTTGGCAGATCGAATCTCATCAGTCTCAAGGTTGACTCAGCCTTCCATCTTTCCGAGATTGGTAAAATGAGGACCCAGATTGTTGGAGAAATCCCATAAGTGTTTCAGATGAGACAAATTATTCAAATTTGTCACAACCAGATTTTGAGCTGGGCATCTCTACTCCATGTGGGTTTTTATTGTTTACTTTGATGGTGTTGCTGATTAAATTTACTGATAATTTTTCATTATAAATTAATATACACTATAACTATTGCTTACAGACAAAACAGATTTTGCTTTATATTTGCAGGCATCTGGAGATGCTGATTTTCTAAATCTAAATAGGAGCACAGCAGGAAAACTGGTGAAAAATTGACAAGACAGTAGATTTGCAAAGGCCAGGACTCTTTTAAAAATAACCACCAAACATTAGAACTATTCTTAAATGAGCCCAGTTTTGTCATTCCATATTATTATCAAGTTATCACCATCTCTAAAGACCTTTTTAAACAGCTTTAAAGTTCTTTAAAGCTAAACAACATGATGCCTTTAGATACTTAATAGTATCTAAATTGCTCTCTTAATTTAATGCAGGGCTCTCTGCCCACTTAACATTATTTTTTTCAGAAACCTACAAAGAAAGAAAGCTTTTATCATAAAATAGAAATAATAAGGAGGTTGATGCAGCCTCCTACTATATTTGGAATGCATGAGGAACAAAACTGTCCAAGATTCTCTCTGCCTTTAGACAAAAGAAAATCAAGGTAAGTAATTTTGAGTTTATTTCTCACTTTCCTTATTTTTAAGGATTGTGCCATCTTTTATAAACCCATCCCCCATCACCTTTGTTGATTCTTTTCCTATTTCCAGAGTCAGCTCTAAATCCCTTTAGACACACAAGCAAACAAACAAACAAAAATGTCAAGATGATAATTTAAGAGCTGATCAACTGATGCAATGAGGAGAATGAGTCATCAGGATCTTTGGCTGTTATCCCTTTAAGACCCTGTGTAATAAGAGGAGGCTCTGCTGGTGTGTTGATTGGGTTTGTCAAGTTTCTTACCTGCTATTAATTGCTTATAGCACATGTATGTATAATATTCCTATATTCCTATTGTAGATAAAAACCACTATTTGATACAAACCATTGTTGTCTGTGCTTGTTCTTGGACTGATATACGTGATAGACTTGTGCACACTCTGACAAAAAACATGAAATATACCCACGTGGAAAGGAGTAAGGGAGAAAGGAGAAAGAAAGGAAATAAGTCAGGAACCTTAAGACTAGAGGAGGAGAAGGGCAGCAAAATCATAATTTTGCCTTCTAATGAATGGTCATGCTCATCATGGCAGCTTTTTTGTTAAAAGCAACTCCACAAATTTCAAGTAGGCTCTCTAACCCAAATTGGCTACATAGTTCTTTTGTTTTGTTGTTTTTGTTAGTTGCAAAATCATGTCTAACCCATCGTGACCCCACGGACAATGTTCCTCCAGGCCTTCCTGTCCCCTACCATCCCCCGGAGTCCATTTAAGCTCACACCTACTGCTTCAGTGACTCCATCCAGCCACCTCATTCTCTGTCATCCCTTTCTTCTTTTGCCCTCAATCTTTCCCAGCATTAGGTTTTTCTCCAATGAGTCCTTCCTTTTCATTAAGTGGCCAAAATATTTGAGTTTCATCTTTAGGATCTGGCCTTCTAAAGAGCAGTCAGGATTGATCTCTTCTAGGACTGATCAGTTTGATCACCTTGCAGTCCAAGGAACTTGCAGGAGTCTTCTCCAGCACCATAGTTCAAAGGCCTCAATTCTTTGGCACTCAGCCTTCCTTATGGTCCAACTTTCACAGCCATACATTGCAACTGGGAAAACTATAGCCTTGACTATACACACTTTTGTTGGCAGGGTGATGTCTCTGCTTTTTAATATGCTGTTTCTTTTGTTAGGGGAATACAAATCAAAGACATTGGAGAAAGTTCTCCCTTAGCAATGTCTTCCTGGAAGAATTGGTAAATAAGATTGATTCAGGTTCAGTAATTGGCAAATTGATTTGTAGTCTCAATGGAGATTTTATCTTGGACTACTTGGTAGTATATTTTTTTCTGGCATTCTTATATAAATATTAGACAACGTCCATTTCCTTCAGTTGCCCATAGTTGGGAAGGGGGCATTGTATATTAAATTCTAAATTCTGATTCAAAACTGAGTCAATAAATCATCAGTTCAAACTGAGTGCCTTCAAGTAGGTTGGAAAATTTAATGGACGCACACATGTTCCTTTTTAGCAAATATAATTTTGCAATTAAATTGACTGTAGATTGGATCTTGCAAGTCATACACTCTGATAAGTCACACTATTATCTGTTCCTGAAGAAGGAAAAACTTTCCAACATTAGGGCAATAATGGGAGCACACTGTAGTAATCTATTATTCAGACCAAAATAAATGCCTTCAGGTGTAAAAGGTAGATAATAACAGGTAGAAAAACAATTTGATTTATCTACCGGGAAAGTTTGACAAATTTGTATTCCCACATGAATTTAATTTTGTTTTGTTCATATGATTGACAGTTATCATTACTAAGAAAATGCACAGAAAATGTCTGCTGGGACATATTCTTCTTTTTTTCAGCCAGCGAAAGAATAATTTCTAGATATCTAGAAGCTATGGACTTCTACACTGCTTGCTTACTCACTCATGTTTTATCATGTTTCCATGCTTTAACCCAAACATCTCTGGGCATGTTTCAAGTGACCATTGTCTCAAACTCTGTAGTCAGTTCAGACATGATATTCTTATACAGTAGGAAGCAGTGACTTACGATACGTATTTCTGCTGCAAAATAAGAGAGGAAATATTAGAAGCAATACAGACAAGAGGGCTCTAATGAAGCAGAATGAAGCAATCTCAGACAGTAACCACTTTCAGAGTCATAAAGCATACTGTATATGGTAGGAATGCTGCCCAGAGCTCCTGAAAAGAACAAGATTTCATTTAGATCATGCCGCACACACTTTGGCCAACAGAGTATCTTTCCATTCTTAGTGTGATATTAGATATGCATAATAGCTACCTTTGACAGTCTCATCTCAATTTGGCTGTTTGGAATAAAGTCCAATGGAAATTAAGTTGACATTGCATTAAGCTTTCTAGTGAAAGTGAACTGACATGATAGGATTGAACAATAGAAATTCATAAGTGAGATAAAAGAGAGGATCAACAGCATATTCTCTAAATAACAGATCTATGATTAATGAAATCCTAGAAGTGCATTATCTGTTTAAAAAGCTGATAATTATATCATTAAATTTGGACATGAATAAAAATAATAGCTTTAATTCAATCCACATAGACAAACACACACACACACACACACACACACACACTTTTTATGCTAAATTATTATAATGCAGTTGGTGCCTTAAAGAACAGATATTCCCTCCAGTGAGAGAAGAGCAATGCCACCCTTGTTTGAAATATGCCTGCATGATTTTTAAATATGCAGCAGTGATACCTTGATCTAATACCCTTTACTGTCTCAAACTTCACATACAGTGGATCAGTTTTTCATGCTGATGTATGTTATTTGTGTGGCGAAACCATGAAGCAAAGGATGCAAATTATGTATCTGCACTATTTTTGACAAGATATCATTTCTGTCAACTTACATCCATGCATGGTTGGATGCATCTGAATTGCTATGGTCTTCTGAATCAATAGCGTGTACTTTTTAAAAAATTAATCTAATAGTATAATACAACCTTTACATGGAATTGTAAGATCGGGTCTTGAGAGAGGTTGCTGAAAGAAGAAAATTCTTATGGGACAGTTCCTGGAAAGACTGACCAGGGTGCTGTAGAAGGAAGCCTAGGGAGATATCTGGCCCTTCACAGCAGTCTTAATCTTTTATTGAGGCTGTTTATGATTTCTTTGGAAAAAAAATGACTTTTATTTCCTTTTATTTACTGATAAAAGATTTCAAATTGTCCTTGGAGCTTCCACATTTTATTTAGGCATGGTAGTAAACTTAGTAAAGTTTTAATAGCTGTATCACATTGCCTCCAGCATGTGAGTTTAGGTGCAGAATATGCGGCTACATCCATCAATGACAGAATCATAACATCTTATTAGTATAGTTTTACCATTATAGTTAAACAACCTGGTTTCTGAGATAAAGCTATAAAATAATTCCTTTCATGTACATAGATCCTTATATGATTCAATGAGCTATAGTGCTGAACCTTCTTTGGAGTAAAAAGCTTGGATTAAATCACCACTTTGTTCGTGACTAGTATGGTCCTCTTTTAAACTCTGTGGGAAACTTATGTAGGGCTTCAATCATATACAATATTTTAAGACAACAAGGCTTCTGTGGCTGTAACATCTCTAGTCAACTTAAAGAAACCCAGGAGAGAAAGGAAACTGAATTGCCAGGCAACACAAACTCTTGTTCATGCATGGTCAGAATCGATAATAAAGTTAGTACTATGATTAAGTTATGACAGTATTTCTGAACCTGAGTAACCACTAGACAGGTACATTTCGGCTCCTAGAATTCCCAGACATCATGGCCTCTCTTGACTTTAATTTTTCTTCTTCTTTTTTTTTTTTGAAATTTTTTTTTATTTATTTTTAAAACATAAAACATAAAACAACATCTTTTTGGAGCAAGAGTTTGGCCCGGTATAACATAGGCATAAATTCCCAATTTCATCGATTAACATATTAAGACAAACAAAAAATAACAAAAATAACAAAACAAACAAACAAACAAAAAAATCTAAACCCAATTTTTATCATCCAATCTAACATCTTATTCTAACATTTAAGTTTTTATTATGTAGTCACTCTAACTCTTAAACTTCAAATCTAAACAGCACTTTATAGTATTCATTTATCATTTTAAACAATCTATATTTCATGTATTTTCTGTACTTCAAAGACCCAAATCAAATCAATGTTTCTTTTAGAACACATCTAATAACCAATATAAAATATTTCATTCCTCTCTGAAAAACATTTTAAAGTCAATATCCATTCTTCAAAAGTATCTCCTTCATTCCTCCTAGGTTTATTTTTAGCTGGATTGCCGCTTAGTTAGCTGGTTTCCAGGGATGCTTTCCTCCACTCCTAACCTTATTTATTGGCTGGATCACAGTTAGTTTTAAATGCAACATTTTCTCCTTCACTCCTCCTAAGTTTATTTTTAGCTGGATAACAGCTTTTCAGCTGTTTTCCAGGGTGTTTTCCTCCATTCCTAACCTATATTTCGCTGGTTCACAGTTTAGCTTTAACTGCTCCCCAGTATGTCTCCTCCTGCTCTCCTAAATTTATTTGTTGCTGGATCACAGCATAATAAGCTATTTTCCAGGGATGCTTTCCTCCACTCCTTACCTTATATTTAACTGGTTCACAGTTTAGCTTTAACTGGTCCCCAGCGTTGCCTCTTCCACTGCTCCTAAGTTTATTTTTGGCTGGTTCACAGCTTAATTAGCTGTTTTCCAGGGATGCTTACCTCCACTCCTTACCTTATATTAACTGGTTCGCAGTTTGGCTCTAACTGCTCTCCAGCGTTGCCGCCTCCACTCCTCCTAGGTTTATTTTTAGCTTTCCTCCACTCCTAACCTTATATTTGACAGATTCACAATTTAATTTTAATCATCTAACTCCCAAAATCATACTTCTTTAGCAATTTAAAATAGTAATACGTTTTGAAATATATCTTCTCTCCTACTCTCTCTAGGCCAATTCACCATAGTTATAGAATCTATAAACAAATCTTATTGTTATTCAAGAATTCATTCCCATTCTCTTGTTGCTATAGAAAAACAACATTTTAAAACAACTTTCAAATCCATTTTCTATAACCATTAAAACACTTATTAATATTTTTTAGAGAATTCTTTCAAAGTATTCACATTTTTTCTATTAATCATGTTTCTCACTTTAAAAATGAGTGTGTATAAATAGTTCTTAACAGTATTCAAAGCTTCATTCACATTTTCTTATTTTCTATAAAGCACAATATTTTTAACCATTTTAAAGAAACAATTTTCTATAATTGTTGAATCTATCAGTAATTCTTATTGGTAATCAAAGATTCATTCATAATCTTCATATTTCTTATTGCTTACAGCATTTTAAACCACACTTATTAATAAAAAAATTTTTTAAAGAAATTTCTTTCAAAGTATCCACATTTTTTCTATAATAATATTCCTCACTTTAGAAATCATCATCTATAAATAGTTCTTAGCAATATTCAGATATCCACATTTCCTTACTTTCTATAAAAAAACAAAAGAACAGTTTTCTGTAATTATTAAATCTATCAGCAATTCTTATTAATACTCAGAAAGTCATTCATAATCTTCATATTTCTTGTAATGTTTTCTATATTCCCATCCCCCTCCTTTTTAAGGGCTTCTTTCAATAATAATAAAGAAGGATAAACTTAAGGAAAAGAAAGGGAGAGGAAAAAAGAAATAGAAGTATGACAAAAAAATATCAAAGGAAAAGATTCGAAAGAAAGAAAAAGGGAAAAAGGGAAAGCAAAAAGAAAGGAATGAGATAGAAAAAATAATACAGAGCAAAAAAGAAAAAGGTAAAAAGAAAAGAGAGAAAGGAGAGAAAAACTCTCTTCCTTACATTGTTTAGGAATCAATTACATAAAAAACATTTACATCCATTTTAATCAAACTATGGTGTTTTTCTCATTCTGTCCAAACTCTTTCTTCTTCTTTTTCCCCCTCCTTTTTCCAGTTCCAATATCCATAAAGTTATAAAGACTATCAGATTTAGTTCTTTTGTATTCCATATATGGTATCATCATGTCCTCTTCTAGGGGTACGCCCTTCTTCTTCATTACAACACCATTAATCAGCAGTTTTAACTGTTCCAAATAGCTTCTTCTTCCCAACTGTCCATAAGTAGTTCAAAAACAAATTGAATACATCCAAAATCAGACCTCCTTAGTTTTTCCTCAATATACTCCAGTTCGAGAAATAAGAGACAAAGTTTCTTCTTTCAACAGCAAGGAATACACAATCCACTTTCACTTCTGTTAACAAGCATCCATCTTAAACTTCCTCCGCTTATTATCCTTGCAGCTTTTAAAAAGACATTCCATTTCCTCTTCTCCTTCTTTCTCTTTACAGCTAATCCATTCTCCTTAATAAACAAAAATCCATCTAAAAAAACATTTAATTCTAAAAGCAGATAGTAGATATCATCATCCTTTAAAGGGTCTTCTCTTCCAAATAATTCTTAGCCGCTGTTAGGGCCAGGGAATTGTTAGTCCCAAATATTTGAAAGCTGTTCCTGCCCTGGGCTGGTCTTATTCACCCGGCATTCAAACAGCTTGCTCTAGTGTCTCCTCCTGCACTTCGCTTGTCCCGGCTGCCGTGGCTTTGGGGCAGCCGCCATGGCTGCCTCTCCCGCCGCCACTGGCATAGAGGGTTATCCTCCAGCCTTGAGGAAACTGCTCGTTCCTCTTGGCCATCCGAGGAGGTCCCTCTTTGTCCCCCTGTCCCTACAGGGGAAGGTCTGCAGACCTACCAGCGGGGACTTGGCAGACGGGATTTTTGCGGGGTTCTGAAGAGCCCTGCTATTTTCATGTCCGAATTGCCACAGCGCCAACCGGATGTCTTGACTTTAATTTTTCTATGTACCAGGAAGTTGCCCAGGCTTGGAAATTGTTGTGACCGAGGCCTACATAGTGATTACCAAACACAATTCAGTTCTGAACAAACCTATTTTATTAAAACAGCTGAGAGTTAATTCATTCTCAGCTTAGTCCAAAACAAATTTTTCATAACCAGTCCTACGGCCTTATCCTCAATCTTTGATGTCTTTGGCAACCTGCCAAAGGCTTTTCTTGGCAAAAAACCCACAAAGTTCAAGAGACACTGACAAGAAGCACTGGAATCAATGTTGCTTTTCTACAAAGAACCCAACGGCTCATTGCTGCTCTTTTAAGCCTTATGGGAGTGGCCAATCATCTTCTGGCCTTACTCCTGAGTCAGCTTCAGCTGCTCTTGCCTTTTGGCAGCTCTTTGCATGCGTATACTAGGAACAGGCTTCTCCTGTTCCTCTGCCTCTCTGCTTCTGCCTCTGGAGGCTCTGGAGTCCGCACATCGCTCCCAGATGGCCCTGGCCCCATCTCTGCCTCCAATGCAGAGCCTTCGTCTAGGCCTTCCCTTGACTCCAGGACTGGCCCATTGTCCTCCCCAGTCTCCTCATTGTCCGACTCCTCTGCCAGGTCCGCAGTTGCTGGCAGACCACAATAGAAATGCTGTTTTATCAGAAAGAATTTCAATTGGATTTCAAACAGAAATAAACACACATATAGCTCTGTTCCAGTGGTGGGTTGCTACTAGTTCACCCCAGTTTGGGCAAACTGGTAGTAGTAGCAGTGGGAGGCCCACCCACCCAGATGTCATCAAATACCCTCTGCACATGTGCAGAAGTGTGAGCGAACCAGTAGCAAAGGTAAGTGAAACCCACTGCTGCTCTGTTTGTAACTGTTTGGGTGGGGGTGAGGGATGGGAGCAAGATGGCAACCATTATTATAGCCCTGCATCCCTTCAATAAAGAGACAAAGGACTTTGGTAATTTTGACTTGTCTGCTCCATCCAAATACGTATATTACAAAATAAAATTAGCGATACTGTTTTCTATGAATGAAATTTTCTACTACACCCTGAATTTGAATTTGGTAAGGAGTTACATAATGTAGTTAAACATGATCCAAACTATACCAAATCTCAGACTTTCAAGGAAGAAATAATGAACTGAAAATGGTGCCATTTTATTTTAACCACCATAGCAGAATGAATTTCTGTCAAACAGGCCAGCTCTTCTGAATTCCTTCCTGGATATGGAAAGGACTTGAGATCATCCACAAGTGCTCCAAACAGTTGGTCTTTCATGATGAACTTCAGGTTCTGGTGGGTTCTGTTTCTAGGACAGTGATGGTTAACCTTTTTGGTGCTGAGTGCCCAAAGCATACGTGGGCATGCCTGAACCCCCAAAATGCAATGTCAGTGCCCCCCATGCATGTACCCCATCCCCCACACATGCATGGCAGAATCCCGAAGACCATCTGGTTGGCGGGGAGTACACGCACATGCACAGTGGAGCTGGGCTGGGGTGACGGCTGGGGTGCCCACAGAGAGGCTCTGCATGCCACCTGTGGCACGCATGCCATAGGTTTGCCATCACGGTACTAGGATATTAGTTGATAGGAATAGAGATTAAAATCATTAAAAGTAAAACAAAGGAGTATAAAGTTGCTTTATTTCATAAAAATAGTTATGTTGTTACTGCTAGGAAAACTTAATGGATGTTTTGTTGATCAGGATTGAATGATGAAGCTGTAAAAATTGATTTATAGCTAAGAGATGACATATGGGAAAAAGAGATCATCTGTTGTATTTTAAAAGAGATAAATTACTAAAATAGTTTATACTTGAGATGAAAGACAAAGTGTTTATACATATATTCTATCTATCTATCTATCTACCTATCTATCTATCTATCTTTCTATCTATCCTTTCTTCTGAATTTTTATTTGCATTATATATTTTCTGCACTTTCTATTTTTTAGTTTGTATTAGTTTGTACATTTTAATTGTAATTTTCAATAAAATTATTGTAAAAAAACTGACATCCATTTGTGTCATTATATAATTACATAATTTGAATCATTTGACTAAGAACATCATCACACCCTGTCACATTTCGATGTTACTTCCTTCATTTGCATAATTATGCCATTATGCAAATGAAGCAAATCACCAGAGTGACACACTTTCACATTTAATGGAGATATGTAAATAATGATCCTTTCCTTCCCCAGATTAGTCCATTAAAACCAGATTTCACTGCACTGTTCGAAAACTTACTAGGAGTCCTTTTTTAATGAAATATTGTCAATCTAGTTGTAAGAAAAAGAAGCCAAGAATTCCTCAGCATGACCCAATGCTGGAAGCATTTTGAACACAGGAGGAGCAGAGCTTCTCCCTCAGCCTTGCTCCATAGATAATACAAATTGAGATGATACAAATTGCTTCTTTGAGGCAAATCTCATTGCTGATTTGCTTTGACATGGAGAAACACATTGCCACCCTAGTGATCGCTTTGTCAAAGTCAATCTGTGTTACTTTGCGCAGGCCTACTCTGTAAACAAATTCCAATACTCTACACTGCAGCTTTCTGGCACCCATCGCCCTTCCCCTCAAAGTTCCTGCTGATGCCTACAAGAGGCTGCCAAGTCAAAGAAAGCAGAAAAAGAGTAACTTATTCCCTGTTGGTAGTGGAAGCAATAAGCAGGCAGTTGCCCGAGACAGGAGGACAACTTTCCCTTTGGGCATGTGGCTGCTAATTATTTCTTTCCCAGCATGAGACTGGGGAAAAAAAAATCACTGGCAACAGTGGAGTAATAAAAATGGCATTGAGGAATCACAGAGATCAGCACTTATTCGCCTGTCTTTGGTTTCTTTTCTCCACTTGCTGCTTCTGGTAAAGATACTCCAAGGCAAGCCATCCTAGAACCTGAGAGGCAGCATCTTGTTCTATGAAGCGTAATAAGATCTATTGTAAATGCCACATTTTGCAGACTTATGTGACTACACATTCATAACTTGGACTATAATTTCATTAGTGCCTTGTTCCAGATTCTTTTGGGGATCTGTATTCTTTTAACCACCTAAAAGTCCTATCCTCTTGGAAACTGTCTCAGTGGTGAAATCCAATTTTTTTTACTACTGGTTCTGTGGGCGTGGCTTGGGCATGGTGTGGCTTGGTGGATGTGGCAGGGAAAGGATACTGCAAAATCTCCATTCCCACCACACTCCAGGGCAGTGTTTCCCAAACTTGACCCTTTGAAGATGTATGGACTTCAACTCCCAGAATTCCTCAACCAGGCATACTGGTTGGGGAATTCTGGGAATTGAAGTCCATGCATCTTAAAATAGCCAAGTTTGGGAAACACTGCTCCAGGGGAAGGATACTGCAAAATCCCCATTTCTTCCCCAGTCCTGGGGGAAGTATATTGCAAAATCTCCATTCCCACCCCACTCTGGGGCCAGCCAGAGATGGTATTTGCTGGTTCTCTGAACTACTCAAAATTTCCACTACCTGTTCTCTGAATTGCTCAAAAATGTCCGAAACCAGTTCTCCAGAACCTGCCAGAATCTGCTGGTTTTCACCCCTGATCTGAATTCTTTTAACAATTAGGCTCGTGGTGCGACCGGAACAATCTGCAGTAAAGATTGCAGTAGACCATTTTTACTCAAAACTGTAGAAATGGAGATAGACTTTAAGAGAAACCCTTCCATACTTCCACCTCTCACAATACTAGACAGCACAGTATCAACAGTAGAGACCTTCGAATTTCTAGGTTCTACCATATTGCAAGATCTAAAATGGACAGCTAACATCAAAAATGTCATCAAAAAAGCACCACAAAGAATGCTCTTTCTGTGCCAACTCAGTAAGCTCAAACTGCCCAACGAGCTGCTGATCCAGGTCTACAGAGGAATATTGAGTCTATCATCTGCACCTCTATACCTGTCTGGTTTGGTTCTGCAACCCAACAAGACAGACATAGACTTCAGAAGATAATTAGAACCGCAGAAAAAACAATTACTACCAACCTGCCTTCCATTGAGGACCTGTATACTGTACGAGTCAAATAGAGGGCTGTGAAAATATTTACAGACCCTTCACATCCTGGACATAAACTGTTTCAATTCCTACCCTCAAAATGATGCTATAAAGCACTGCACACCAGAACAACTAGACACAAGAACAGTTTTTCCCGAACGCCATCACTCTGCTAAACAAATAATTCCCTCAACACTGTCAAACTATTTACTAAGTGTACACTACTATTAATCTTCTCATCGTTCCCATTACCCATGTCCTCCCACTTATGACTGTATGACTGTAACCTTGTTGCTGGTATCCTTACGATTTATATTGATATTGTTTTCTGATTGCTTATTTGTAACCTATGACTATCATTAAGTGTTGTACCTTAGGATTCTTGATGAACGTATCTTTTATTTTATGTACACTGAGAGCATGTGCACAAAGACAAATTCCTTGTGTGTCCAATCACACTGGGCCAATAAAAATTCTATTCTATTCTATTCTATTCTATTCTATTCTATTCTATTCTATTCTATTCTATTCTATTCTATTCACATAAAAGTCCTATTCCCTTGGAGACTGTCTTGTGGGCAATGTCACCGATTGGTTGCCGTTTTCTATTCAGAATATTCAAAGTTTAATACAAACATCCATTTCCCGCAAGACAGAAAGAGAAAGTAACTTGTTCAAAAAATGTGCTAGAAGGGGGAAAAAATAGGGTCCTCACCTCTAAAATTAGAACAAACGTGAACAAGTAATTTTCTATTTCACTACATGTTCCACAGACTTACAGGCTCAGAGATATATGACTGTTCTGCCCAAGCTACAGACCCCGAAGAACGCAGCACACACAATGTATGTACAAAACTTAATTTACTAAAATAACTCAGTCCTTTTCAAAGGCTGTTAATAAACTTTCTTAACAGCCTACAAAGATAAAGTAATCACAATCTTACTATGGTTGGCAGAAAGCCCAGAAGCAATTTTGCAGAGAATCCAGACGCGAAGGAGAGTGAACTAAAGTTGTTCCTTACAAAATTGCTTCAGTCAGCGTTCCTCCTTAAATAGGCTAAGGGAGTGGCCAATTAGCCCCAAGCCTTACTCTTAAGGAGACCTCCTCCTGAGGAGCCACTCCTGACTTTTGGAAGCTCTGTGCGCCCATGCATCGAGAAGATGTTCCTCCTCTTCATCCTCTTCACTTAAAGGAGCTTCTGGAGGTTCTGAAGGCCCTGGCTGAATCCCTACCTCTGGCACCACATCTTCTCCAGCCTTCTCATTGTCTGACTCGAGTGCCAGCTGCACAGGCTGCTGGTGCAGCACCACACTAGCCTCCTCATTGTCAGAGTCAGCTACAATCTGCACAGGCCGCTGACAGGCCACAACAATGACTCACCTAAAATTTCAAATAAACTAAGATAAAACGTCAGACCAAAATTGGTTTTAAGGATAGCAGAATCTTTGAAAGCTGCTAAGGAAGTTATTTGCAGGAATACTGTTTCCACAGATAATGCAGTGGGTATATCAAACCTTTCCTATCTTTTGCTGCCTTGGAGGCATATAAAATGAGAATTTCTCTCTTCCTTCTGAAACATCAAAACATTTACAATATAACTTTCCATGCCCCCTAATTACCTAAGATTAAGATTCAGTTAGGGATGTGGTGGCTCAGTGGCTAAGATGCTGAGCTTGTTGATTGAAAAGTCGGCAGTTCAGTGGTTCAAATCCCTAGTGCTGCGTAACAGGGTGAGTTCCCGTTACTTGTCCCAGCTTCTGCCAACCTGGCAGTTCGAAGGCATGTAAAAAATGCAAGTAGAAAAATAGGGACCACCTTTGGTGGAAGGTAATAGCGTTCCGTGTGCCTTTGGCATTTAGTCATGCTGGCCACATGACCACGGAGATGTCTTCGGACAGGACTGGCTCTTCAGCTTTGAGCACCGCCCCCTAGAGTCAGGAAGGACTAGCACATATGTGCAAGGGGAACCTTTATCTAGGATTCAGTTATAGTTACAACCTATTTATATGAAAATCATTGGTTCATATCTTCTTGAGTAAATGCACCTCATAAACTGAGACAATGCTACTATATTTCCCTTATGTTAAATTGTAGCCTCGATGATTTGCCTGGAAGAAAAATCGGAATTTAAAGGAACAACTTTTTATTCCCGTTTGTTTGTGTGTTGTTACTATCTATGTAATATACAAATTGAGTCCAATTCTCTTATTCAATAGATAATTAATTTAATTCCAGTAGTTTCATTTTCATTTTCAAAAAGTTCATATGAATAGCAAGCGGTAACAGTTTACACAAAAACAGCTAAAATCACCCTTAAATTGAACAAAACTGCTAGTAAATTAGAACAAAGATATAAATACTCTCCAATCATTTGAATTTATCTACTTCTAATTTTCTTTTGAGAATCACTGTTTATAGTTAGAGAGTGAATCAGTCTGTGAGGTTTAATGTGCAAATAAATTGATAATTAATGTATGTAGTATTTTCTTTTCCCCAGTTTAATATTTTTGAGATATTTCTGGGTTTATTGAATACATCAAACCCACCTACTAAATTGAACAAATGAGCTGACCTCTTTCTACTCTGCAGCATTTAAAGAATTTTCCCACGTTCCATTACTATATTTACTTTAATAAATGCTATCTATTTCCCCCCCAAAAAGCTAAGATGCTATACTTTGAAAAAAGAGCCATTCAATAAGAAGTAATCACAGACTACAGTAGGCGAAGTGACTTATTAGCATTAAAATAAATTCAAGAAGTTAAAATATGCTTGCTTTTGATGAAAGTCAACCTGACAGACAAAATTCTGTCAGTATAAAAGTTATAAACATATTGGAGCAATGAGCAAATGAACTAAAGTTTTCTTTTCCTGTCTTTCTATGCCATCTGAGTACTCAGAGTGGCTGATAAAAATTAACATACAATATGCTGAACATAAAATCTAAATTATGACCTAAGTTTAAACTACTATTCGCATTAATGAACCCTGAAGAACCAGGTGTGGAATCTAAATGCAATTTCCAGGAGAAAATAAAGAGAAAGCTCTACCCCATCTGCCGGTTAAACAAGTGTCTGGCAATAGGGCATTTTCCAAAACATGTTTGTTTATACCAGCAGTCCCCAACCTTTCTGGCTCTGTGGACTGGCACCAGCAGCAATGGTGGTAGAGGTAGGAGAGGTGATAGTTTCATGTGCACACTGCTTGCTCAAATGCAGTTTGAGGCCATGCAAGCAGTAGGCAAGTATGCTTGCCTACTGCTTGCATGGCTCAGTTCCTAATGGGCCATTAGGATGGATGGATGGATGGATGGATGGATGGATGGATGGATGGAAGGATGGATGGATGGATAGATGGATGAATGGATTGATGAGAGAAAGAGAAAGAGAGAGAGAGAGAGAGAGAGAGAGAGAGAGAAAGAGAAAGAGGGAACCCCTCATTACTTTCCAATGTAGTCTTTGTCTTTCTCATTTTCACTTCAGCTTCTTTTATTCACTGAGTCTAGGCCTTCCTTTCTAATCTCATCTTTTGATTTCTATCAGCACCTCCACTTACCAGTTTCACCTCAGCTATTTCAATCCTTTTAGGTAATCAAAAGGTCAGTTGGTTTCCTTTCCTTCCTCAGGAATGTGTTTTCTGCATTGACCCACTGCAGTTTTAATCATGTTTTAAACCTCCGATTAAGAAGAATCTCTAAACACCAAATAACTCCTTTTCTAAATGGAAAACAACAATTTTGTAACTTAGAATAAACACATGATGCCTGGGCAGCCTCATTCCTTTAGACGATAAAAGCTATTCTCCATGAAGTTAATGCCTTTTTAATAGTTTGTTAAAATGGCTTTAAAATATAGTTTTAGCGCAAATGCCATCCCCAGAGGCTTATGCTATTGTATGCTGACTAAAAGCAGGCAATCAAATTGTCTTCCTAAATCAGCATAGAACAACCTTGTATTCAGCCAAAGACTTTCACAGTTTGCCTGTTTGATAATTCTAGGCCTTCTATTACCAACAAATGTGAAGATTGGGAAGCTCAGAGAAAAACACTTAGAAGGAAATCTTAAAAACTGGCATATTACATTCTATGGCTGTTGTTCCCCCTGCCTCCCCTACCCAAATTAACAAACATAGAAAGTACATGACTATTGGAAGAAGTTTTCCTTTGGAGGAAAATAGTTTCCATAGCCCTCCCAAATCTTTTTTTTTTTTCAATTTTAAGAGTTCTATCCCCCTATATGTCTTTGTGTGTATGTATTTTATTTTATTTTATTTTATTTTATTTTATTTTATTTTATTTTATTTTATTTTATTTTATTTTATTTTATTTTATTTTATTTTATTTTATTTTATTTTATTATTTTAAATTTAAAGGGACACATCTCATGTATATGATTTTGAGTGACAAACAATTAAAGCAAATTAAATTAAATTAAAAACAATATAAATAGCACTAAAATATTATTTAGTGAGTATAGTTCTTCTCTTTCTTTTTCCCTTTAGTTGTGTGCATTTAGTATTTAGTGAATAGTAGTTAGGAGATTTTGCGTTTACCACCACTTACATTGTGTAACTTTGTATGCTTTTTTTGCCCTTTTGAATATGATTGATCATTACCTATAATAAAGATTAATTGGATTGGCATCTAGTGCACTAATTAAAGTTACTCTGACAATAGAAAGAGTATTTTCCTTATTCGTTGCACTTGAATTCTTGTTGGTATCAACAACACTACTACTGACTTTTACATTCTGTAAAATCTATCTGCATCATGAAGTTCCTTCTGAAAGGCAGACTTCATGCCTGAAACCTACGGCCTTAGGAGTCTTCCTTGTTTCCTTCCCTTCCCTATTTTCTGTAACATCTTGGCTGATTAAGAATTCTAGAGATGTGCAAACTCTGAACATTTTTCTATTGGGTTATCTTAATAAGTCTTTTCTCTACTTTGGGTATTTTTTTCATTTTGTTTAGAAACTAATATGGCAGATTTTAATTTTTTAAAAATAGTTTTAGGTTCATAATGTTAAAATGTCAGCAACATGTTTTTCAAAGCTGTTTTTCAAACATCTAGTATTTCATAGTTTGATTCAGGGGTGAAATGCTCCTGGTTCGGACCGGATCACCCGATCCGGTAGCGATGGTGGCGGGTGGTTCAGAGAACCGGTAGCAAAAATCCCTGCCCGCCCCCCATGCCCAGCTGAGCCACGCAATCATCAGAGGCTTTTTAAAAAAATTTTAAAAGCATGTTTTTTACAACCTCTTCAGCCGAGGTTGAAAAATGCTTTTAAAAGTAAAAAAAAAAAAAAAAAAGCCTCTGATGATCCCAGCTGAGTTGCCTGATTGGCAGAGGCTTTTAAAATTAAAAAAGCCTCTGCCGATCAAGCAACTCAGCTGGGATCGTCAGAACCTTTTGAAAGCAATTTTACAACCTCTTCACTGAAGAGGTTGTAGAAAAAGTAGTTTTAAAAGTAAAAAAAATAATAATTGGCAATGCTCACCCAGTTACATTACCCCCCCAAGCCACGCCCACAGAACCGGTAGTAACAAATTTTAGATTTCACCACTGGTTTGATTCCCTATTTGTCAACCAAGATTAAGAAGCAGTCATGACAGGGATTCGAGAAATATCTTTATTGTTCTAGCATAGAATAACAGATTCTTTTTTCCCCAAGTTAATTATCTAATTGTTTTATAAAATATGAGTAGTGTGTTTTAGAACAGCTATCCCCAACCTTGTGGCTCCAGAGATCGGTTTTGAAAAAAACAATTGTCGTCCATGGATTGGGAGGGGGGGATGGTTTTGCATGCAACCTAGATTCCACGCATACGCAGATGAAGCTTTGCTTGCTCACCTGCCACTTGGGTGACCTGGTTCCTAATAGGTTGCCTAACATGATATTTCTATCATATACCCCCAATTCCATATGCATGGAAAACTTCTATAAGACAACCTTATTCATTTAATCTGTCTAAGTTATGTATAATAAACAAACATGTAATAAAATATCACATTCCTACATTTCCCTATGACCTTCTGAAAAGCAAAAATCTTTTATGTACACTCCCAACTTGCAATAAAATCTCACATTTCCGCATTTCTCCGTGACCTTCGGAAAAGCAAAAATCTTTTATGTATAATCCCAGCTTGATATAAAGCCATACTGCACTCCCCAAATTTTGCTCATTGTTACTCTCATATCCTTTGAATCAAAATTCTATCAAATACCGATCAAATAATGCTTAGCAAATTGCTTTGTAATTTTTGCATTCACTGTCATTATTTTTCCCTTTGTATAATATAATAGCCTAGTCATTAGACTTGAATTCAGTCTTCACGCATACACTGAACAAGCCAAAAGCCATTCCACATTACCCCTGTTATGGTCTCAACATCCATAGTCCTATAATTTTAATTTTCTCCCAGTATTTATGACTTCTGTTTCATCATTTATTTTTGGGATATCAACATTTATAGCATTCATTTCAATGCCGTTATTTTTTGTCACACCTGTACATATCTTCAACATGCTTCTTCTAGAATTCTATCATTTCAGTTTCATCCAAATAATTTTATCATTTTTATTTTTCTTCCCAATCACTCTTGTAGAGGGTCCCTATTTAGTTCTTTTCTCCCAAGAGTATTTTATTGCCATCAAAATTGATTTGTATTTTTTTTTTTGCTTCTTTTAAATTTAATCCTTCTTTGTCCCCTTTTACAACTCTGATGTGCCATATACACTCATATAGACCTAGGAAGTAGAGAAGTAAGCTACCAATACCTCTTTGCTGATCCCTAAATCTCTACCCACAATCCTACTGTACTCTTCCCACACTTTCTGTGTCAGGGTAATGATGATTTAATAGCTGACTAGCTGCTGTAATGTTGTAATATTGTAATGCTGTAACTATGATGCAATAGTAGCAATGAGTCAGCAGGGTTGTTTGATTGCTACAGCTTTAAGAGGCTGTAATATAAAAGAGGCCCTGTGAGGGCGTATGTCTCTCTCCATGTGTGCTTCCATGCTATAGTTGATGATTGATTCCTTGACTTTGCCTAGTACGTGTATGTATATATTCCTTGTAGATAAACCACTATTTGAAAGGCAAACCTCTGTTTACTGTATTTTGCTCCTGGATTGTCTCAAAATAGTCACACTGTGCACACTCTGACATCATGGTAAGCACTGCTGTAGTAATTCTGCCATCAGTCATATTTTCCTCAGAAAGATCCATCATCTGTATTGTTTACTGAGTAGGAGACAAGGGGTGATCCTTTTTCATTCAATATTTATTTATTTCAAAGTTAACATTTCATGAAAATATAACCTTGGGCATCTCACAAGCAATAACAAAACAATTAATGTAAAAATATAAAACCTAGAAAAATAAAACACAATATCTCAATGGGGTGGGACAGGCCAGATCTTCTGGAAGGCTAGGAGAGAAGGGACCAGCTGGATCTCAGAAAGCAGAGAATTCCACACTCAGAAGCAGCTACGAAGAAGGCATGCTGTTTAGGCCCTGCTAGGCAGCAACAGTTGAAGGAAGAGATCTGAAAGATCCTACCCTGTTCGACCTAATGGAGCAGGCAGATACCTTCAAGGACACAGTCCTGCAAATGACCTGTGCCTGTGCCATTTAAGGTTTCAGATTGATAAACAGCACCTTAAATTATACCTGGAACAAAGCCTGGGAATCAGTATAGTTTATGCAGCAATGGTGTTACTTATTTATTTATTTATTTTATTTTATTTATATACCGCCCTTCTCCCAAAGGACTCAGGATGGTGAACAGCCATAATAAAAATAATGTACAAAAATAGAATTTAAAAGCAGATTAAAATAATTAAATCATAGGCCGAATTTAAAACTCTCATTTTAAAACCAATTTTTAAAACCCCATTAAAACCAAATTAAAATCATTTATTCCATCAGAGCGGCTTGCTGGAATAACAGGGTCTTCACTGCACGATGGAAGGCGCGGAGTTCGAGGATCCTTCGTATGTCCGGGGGTAATTCATTCCAGAGGGCAGGGGCCCCCACAGAGAAGGCTCTCCCATGGGGTCGCCAGTCTACATTGTTTGGCTGACGGCACCCTGAGGAGGCCCTCTCTGTGTTAGCGTACCAGTCGGTGGGAGGCAATCGGTGGCAGAATGTGGTCTTGTAGATAACCAGGTCCTAAGCCATGGAGCGTTTTAAAGGTGGTAACCAACACCTTGAAGTGCACCCGGAAGACCACCGGGAGCCAGTACAGCTCATGCAAGAGGGGTGTTACATGGGAGCGACGGGTCGCCCATTATTACTCACGCGGCCCCATTCTGGAACAGTTGGAGCCTCTGGGTGCTCCTCAAGGGGAGCCCCATGTAGAGAGCATTACAATAGTCCAGATGGGAAGTGACGAGGGCGTGGGTAACAGTGCACAAGGTGTCCCGATCCAGAAAGGGGCGCAACTGGGAAATCAGGCGAACCTGATAAAAAGCCCCCCTGGCCACGGCCGTCATATGATCTTCCAAAGACAGCTGTGAGTCCAGGAGGACGCCCAAGTTGCAAGTCCTCTCTGAGGGGGGTAAGATCTCATCCCCAATAGTCAGCGATGGTGTGAGCTGGCTATATTGGGACTCCAGAAACCACAGCCACTCAGTCTTGGAGGGGTTGAGTCTGAGCCTGTTCCTCCCCATCCAGATCCGCACAGCCTCCAGGCAGCGGGACATCACATCAAGGGCATCATTGGGGTGGCCTGGGGTTGAAATGTACAACTGCGTGTCATCGGTATACAGTTGACACTTCACCCCAAAGTCACGGATGATCTCGCCCAGCGGTTTCACATAAATGTTAAACAGGAGGGGCGAGAGAACCAATCCCTGTGGCACTCCACAAGTAAGAAACCTCGAGGTCGACCTCTGCCCTCCTGTCCACACAGACTTTGTACAGTCAGAGAGGAAGGAGGAGAACCACCATAAAAGGGTGCCCGCCACTCCCAACCCCTCTAGCCGATGCAGCATGATACCATGATCGATGGTATCAAAAGCTGCTGAGAGGTCTAGGAGGACCAGAACAAAGGAGCAACCCCTGTCCTGAGCCCTCCAGAGATCATCAACCAATGCGATCAATGCCGTTTCCATGCTGTAACCCGCCCTGAAGCCCGACTGGCACGGATCTTGATAGACAGCTTCATCCAGGAATTGAGGAAGTTGCCTCGCCACCACACCACTGCGAAGCGAAGGTTGGAGACAGGACGATAGTTAGCTAAAACAGCCAGGTCCAGGGAAGGCTTCTTGAGGAGGGGCCTCACCACTGCCTCTTTCAGGGCAGATGGGAAGACACCCTCACCCAGCGAAGCATAGGTAATCTCCTGAAACCAGCCTTGTGTAACCTCCCAGGAGGCCAGTACCAACCAGGAGGGACACGGGTCCAGTAAACATGTGGTACCGTTAAGCCTCCCCAAAATCCTGTCCATGTCCTCAGGAATCACAGGGTCAAACTCCTCCCAGATAACAGTCTCAAGACTTGCCTCCATCATCCCGTCCAAAACTATCCAATCAGACTCTAGGCCATGCCGAATCTGAGTGATTTTATCATGCAGATACAGCCCAAAATCCTCAGCTTTACCCTACTTGGGCAAACCATGGAGTAACACATTCCCAACTGGGGATGTGCCACTGCATTCCTGACTGGAAGATTTTCAAGGCAGCTTACCTAGAAGATCTTGCAATGGCCCAACAGGATGTGACCAAGGCATGGTGATTCCCCTAGCCCTGGTTGTCACTTCCTCTTTCAGCAGGAGCCACAAGTCAAGGAAGACATCCCCCCCACCAGGGAAAGGCAGAATAAAAATCTAATAAATTACATCAAAGAATAAATAAATTGCACACCAACTCTATCTATTCAATTGCTTGACCAGAATGGAAAGGTACTGTATGTGTTGGTCCCTTTTTTTCCCAACATGAACACCATGTATTTCATTAAGTCTTTCCATTATGTCTATTAAGGTTAAAAAAATGAGAAGGAATGTGACATAAAACAGAAGAAATTATTTGTGATTTCAATTTGCAGCTTCTCAGAATGGACTAGCTTCGTTTCTCCCTTCCTCCCCCTCCCCCTCTCTCATACACACATATGAAAAATTAAGACACGTCCATGCACAAAAAAGTCCGACAGCTCAAATCACAGGCCTTCAAACAGAATCAAGTTCGAATCTGCATCTTCACTAGCTGCTTTGGGGTTTACCTGATTCCCAGGCCATACAAGGATTTGGACAAGTACAGACAAACAAGACAAAAACAGGAATGAGGCTGCTCCATTCTTTGCTAAAGCCCACCTGAAAGGGGAACTTCTCAGTCCTGACTAGTATCTCAGAGCTTGTTTTTCTAAGCTTTTGTTCTCTGTCCATTGACCTGGCTTGAGAGATCTGGGTTTCAGTGAATCTCTGGTAATAAGATTACTTCCCATTCATTATAACACCATTCTTTTTCTATCTGTGCATATTACGCAGCACATTTCTTTTGTCTCTCTTTTTTGCAGCCATCTCTGAAATGTATTTTCCCCCATCCATAGCCTTTCTTTTTATACTTCCTTTTTATATATATATATAATTTTTATTAAATACTTTTTTTTTTACAAAATGCTAAAAGTACAGAAAATTAAAAATGAATAGAAAAGCAATTCCTTAGTTTTTCCATTAGCATATGGAATCCTTTTAAGAGGTTAGAGCCGTCTAAGAGGTTTTCCAGAATTAAAACCAAGCAAATGTTCGTAATTTATGTACTTCTTTTCTAATTTTTCATTCCAACAATTCTTTCTTTTTATGTTTCCAATTAGCATATCTCAGTACATGCTACTTGTAACATAAGGTGTTTTTTTTAAATTATGAGCAAGCAACTTCTGCACCTAGTTACTTTTTAAATGACAAGGAAAAAATTAAGAATTAATAGACAAATGAATCTAGAGCTAATACCATGGAGTACACAGAGATTTAAAGTGAAGCCAAGATTATTTAATTTTTTCATTACTATGCTGCAAGAAGAAATAAATGTGGTTTTAATTAAACCTTAAGAAATTATAAGAGGCCTTTTGCAAACTCTAATCAACGCCGAAAGGCCATAAATGGGATTGATAGCTATATAGTCGGCATATTAAAAAGGAGGGCTAGATTTGAAACCATGTATCAAGCATGGAAGGATATGGTGAAAGCTGCATAGATGCTTGCAAGGAGAAAATCTAGATTACCGATTTCTGTATTGGATCTAAATTTCTTCATATGGAACCTGCAGAATTCACAGCTAGAAAGGAAAAACGGGCCATAGAGCTGTAATAACTACATTTACATTTTCCAAATAATGAAACTGGGAGATCATTAATGGGGTCACAGAAATATATAATATTCCTGACAGAGAATGAAAAACTCCATGGGAAAAAAATGTTTTAATGGATGCAGGACAGATTACAGCAGGCTGAAAATGCCTGTGTTTCTGGGGAAACAAACCTATAACTTGGGAGTTTCTCCTCCCCCTCCATTTATTCAAATATCTGTGAAGAGAAATCTCACTCTTGAAATAGGATAAAATGTGTAGGTAGGATTATTAATAATTTATTTAATGGGGCCACTAAATCTTCCTCCAAAGGTTTGAGGCTTCCCATATAAACCTGCCTGGTCCTCAAAGTAGCATCCATGAAAACTATAGTGCATTTCATTTATTCAATGAAAGTCATCCCCAAAATGAAATTAAACGGTTTATTTATAACAAAAATATTTTACTGATTACCTTTTATGCTGTATCGGAATATAAAATACAGAGCAATAATAAGAACATTTGTAACAAAATAGACAGAACTAAAAGGAAATGTAAATCATATTTCTGTGTCACCCTTATCCCAATCAGATCCACATAAGTAGTTCTAAATTGTAACATTTTGTGCAGTTGAAGAACTGTGCTATATTTGGATTCTGATTGCACATGAAATATAGCAATAGCACTTAGATTTACTGTATATACCACTTTATAGTGCTTTACAGCCCTCTCTAAGCAGTTTACAGAGTCAGCATATTCCCCCCAACAATTTGGGTCCTCATTTTACCCACCTCGGAAGGATGGAAGGATGAGTCAACCTTGAGCCTGGTGGGATTTGAACTGCCAAATTGTAGGCAGCCAGCAGTCAGCAAAAGTAGCCTGCAGTACTGCACTCTAACCACTGTGCCACCGAGGCTTAAAATATGTTATTTTAATGTATGGATTCCCAAAGGGCCATTCATCCAATGTGAAATACATGATACTAATCTCTCTCTTATACAATTAACAATCAAATAATATATGCTTTCTATCTCTTGAGCTCCACAAATACAAGTACCAGTATGTTTGTTGGTGAAACATATTTTATCATTGTTTTAGTTTTGCTTGAGTAAATATTTCCCTAAGATGCTTGGACATTTATATGTTTAAATAATTTGCAATTTTGAAGGTGTGTTTATATGGTCGTCCATTTCAATTTTCTGGCCTTACTGAAAGTAGTTATCTCTCTCTAAGCTTTTATATCCAGTGTGTGTGTGTGTGTGTGTGTGTGTGTGTGTGTGTAGCAGTCTTTTTAACTTGCTTTCCAGAGGCAGTTAGACATGAAACATGGAGTCCTGGATATAGTTTGTGTTGTGCAATCCAAGATCCCTCTGACTGATATTTAGTCTGTTCCATCAGATACAATTTTGGAAGCCTGTCAGTTACCATAGCAATGATTTTGCATCAATAATTATATGCCCTTAGACAAAAAATAAAGTGTATACATTCCAAGTTCGGTTGTAACTACAGCAGCTGAGATCCTTTATCTACACTCAAAATAGTTCTCAAATAGCGTTATTGAATTTGCTCTTGTAATGGTGCATGCTTTAAGCCCTTTAAGCTTCATCTCCATATAACAGTATAAGGGTAACTTTAGTTTTGTATGTTATAATATTTGGAGCTACAGTGACTATAGTAATTTTAACAATGAATTCATATGTCTCCTGTGAGCTTCTTTGCTCATAAAGAAACCAAGATGCATGATCAGAAAACAATACTCCTAAATGAGGAAAAATGTGGATTTACTTTATTTATAATTTAAATTTTAATTAAATTTCAAAAATTTCAATTTTTTTTTGGTTTTCAATGTGAATGAATGAATGAATAGTGTAATATATATTCTGAACCTATAGGTTGCAAATCATTAGACCATATATTTTCAATCTTCGACAAAAAGGCTATACCATTTTTTTTATTAACTATTGAGACAAAGCAGATCTTTACAAGCCAAAATACAGTATAGAGAAAGTTGTTACTGTACCTGGGATTAAACATTCTTTATTCAAAGTAAAAATATAGCAGTCATTAATTATGTGCTGCCCTTTTATAACACCAATAATTGTTTATTTGAAGAATACACCTTGCTGTTCATCATAGCACGATTTGCCTTGTGTCAGGATCTGTCATATAAGTTTGCACACAAAGCATTTTGTCAGAATATTCATGACTGGGAAGACATGGTAACAAGGTCAGCCAATGAATAGGCATAGCAATTAAGTCAGCCAATTGGAAGCTGAGACAGACTCAATTGGAGCCAGGGCATGTCTTAGTCTGCAGCTTCTGATTCTGTGCAGAGAAACGAAACTGAAACCAGTGTCTGAACTTGTCTGCTGATCTGAGCTGAAATGAAACTGTTCTCTGCTGTTGGTATTGTATATATATATTTGTATATAAAGAAGTTAATGAATCCTGCTGCATCAGTCTGCCTGTGTGTGCTGGATTTAATTTCTCCAACACACTCTGACACATTTCACTTGCACTGCTTGGATAAAAAAGATTCTCACTACAATTTATATCTACCCCCAATTATGCTATTGTTATGTAGCCATTTTTGTGGGTACTAGTAAGTACACTGGTACTGGTGTAAAAACAAAAACAATGACAGACTATCACCAGCAGCTGTTAAATTGCCTTCCCCCAATTAGGTGTCCTGCACATATGTAGAGCTACAACCTCCAGGCAAAGAGTACCTTTGAAGTAATGAGATGAGTATTGATATATTATCCAGGTGGACTTCTGACAGATTTATTTTATTTTATTTTAAACATATCCAATACACCTTCATCCTCCTGTTTTTCCCACAACAACAACCTTATGAGATGTGTTGAGCTGAGAGACTGGCCCAAAGTCACCCAGCTGGCTTTCATGGTTTAAGGTGGGATTTGAATTTCTAGTCTGGTGCCTTAACCACTAGACCAAACTGGAACTTGCTTGACTGGAAAAGTCAAGCAAAGTTTGATATGGAAATCAAACTTTGACTAGATAAGCCTTAGGCATTATTTAGCATAGCTTTTTCTTCAAAAAGCCACTTTTCAGACTTGCTCTTTTTTAGTTGTCTTCTTTCTTGAGTCTCTTAAAAGTTAAAGTGATTTTTTTTCTCCAGACTAGCACACATAGAAGACACATTCATTATTACAATAGTAGCAGGAGAAAAGTGGATATCCCTTCAGAATTCTCCCCTCAAGATTTATTAAAATTCACTATTATTCCAGTTATCATGATGGTGGGAAATGCAGTCCACCATACTTAGGGAACTAAATTGGGAGAAATTATTCTAACCATTTAGCAATATCTTACAAGCCATTAAGCAATTAATTTTTTAACAATATTTAGGCTTGGTGAATGGAATTTCCTGCTAAATTAATCCAAAATTCTCTCAATTCCATAATAACATCTTGAAGTTTTGATTCTTTAAAAAATATTATTACATAATAAATAAACAAGGATAGCTGTTTCTCTCTTTTCTACTACATCTTGACACTGAAACTATCACATGTTCTATTTTTATGTCAGATTTTATCATGATCAATATTAGTACTATCCATCTTAAGATACAACTGAGTTATACAACAGAACAGAACTTCCTGTTGCCAACATAGTTGTGACGTACTTAGTTGAAGGCAGGCAGTGTTATATAAACAGCTCTGAAAGCTAAGCACGTCTAAATGATTTCACATAAAACTGCTATTGCCATGCCTACTTTCCCATCATTAAGCCAAGTACTTTTGAAAATAAAAATTTGAAAGCAAAAACAAATGGAGGCACACAGAAACAGCTGGCTGAAATGCAACAGTGTGCAAAGGACACAAACCAATTAACATACAGATGAATAAACAGTACTGATCCATACTGCAAGCAAAATGAATTTTGTTCAACATGGTTCTTACACAGCAACCAGCAGAAACTGGTTGCCTGGTTTCTTGTTAACATCACTATTTGGAAACATCCAATTAGAAATAATAGTTTTGAAAAAAAAAATACTCTCATGCACACACATATACAGCATACACACATGCACAAACTTGCTAAGAATAGCACAATTGGGGAACTGAAGCAAATGTTTTCGGAAAGATATTTTCCAAAATCTATTTCATTTAGCAAGCAATCTGTTTTCAATATTCACAAGATGATTGATTTCATCAGCTTCCTGCCAACAGGCAGAGATATACTTCCTATATGGCGTTCTGTATGCTGGAAATCGTAATAAACCACTCAGTATGCGTTTGCAGTTCATGATAGCTGACACTTTCAGCAAATAATATAGAAGAGCCAGATAGGAATCAAAACTTGATTCTGAAAAGCAGTTATCTAGCCAGTTATTCTTTGCACAGAAAAGCAGTTGGAAATGCTGCAGTAATTGGCTGGAAAATTGACTGGAAAATTTGTCTTTAAACATTTCTATTCAGGCAGGGTGTGAAATTCACAATATTTAACCTCCTTATGTTATCTCCCATGTTATTATATCCATAAGGAACTGCTAGGAAAAATCACATGTGGTTTTCCTAACTGCCATTACAAAGCTGATGCCACATCCAGTTGTACCTCTCCTTGTCTAACTTCTGATCTACAGGGAAGCGGTGCTTGAAGATCCTGCCATGCCCAATTGCCCATGCTTATTATCAATGGCTAATGATGCATTTTCAACAGTGGACCTTGTGGCTTGGAACAACTTGTGAGTGGGAGCTGAGACTAGTCCCTTCCTGGGTCTGGAAAGATCTTTCTTTCTACTCTAGTCTAGTAGATTTCCAACAGAACTTTTAATTATTAACTGCGTTTTTATAATTTTAGGGCAATGAATATTTGTAAATACATCCATAAATGGATTGGGCATCTCTCTTTCTGCCTCTCACTCACTCAATCTTTCTCATATCCATGCACTCTACCTTTCTGTCTGTCTTGCATTTATTCAAGTTTGATATGATTTTGGTAAAGATAAAATAATAATTTTAAGCACAATCTCAGAGATGCTAGGTACTAGTATATTTTCTTGACCTATAGCTGAACAGCATAACATTTAGTTAGCACAATCCTATATGTGTTAATTCAATCATAAAATCAAACAGGTTGTGTTCACATGTATATTGATTCAATCAGGATGGTTAAGATGTATCATCATCTTACAGTCATTTCAGTTGGTTTCTTATCTTACTGGCTTTTGTCTGAGCCCAGTAATTTATCATTTCCAATTGACATTTGCCAAGGTTTGAAATTAAATTTAATAGCTATTTTCAAATTTTGCATAGGTTAATCAGAAATACAACTGTCGAGTGTAGTTTTTGGTTAATAAATCTAATATCACATTTGAATCACATTTATTTAGTGTTATCAGAACTCTCCAATCATTATGAATTACAAGAAGGAAGTTGATATAATATGCTGTAGAATGGTTAAATAGGACTATTATATTTGGGTTGCAAAAATCTTGTTAATAAATGGCAGCCAAGAGTTAACAACATATGCATCTCATTGCTGCCATCAAGGCATCAAGACATTTTAAGATATAGTGCTTTTTATTACACTCTGAGGGGGTAAACACATTTAAATAGATTTGATAGGTTCTATGAGATCTGAATGACTGTAATGTTAATCTTTGTTTGGAAATCTTTAAAGTTTTTTTTTTAACCTCTGCCCGTATTGGTTTCACATTCATCATCCATCTTTATTTATTTTGCATTTCGGTGAACTCTTATATTGAAAACACACACACACACACACACACACACACACAAATGTACACACACAAAACCTTTAGTGCAGTGGTGAAATCTAAAATTTGTTACTACTGGTTCTGTGGGTGTGGCTTGGGGGGGAAGTGACTGGGTGGGCGTGGCCATTTTTTTTTTTTACTTTTAAAACCATTTTTTCTACAACCTTTTTGGCAAAGAGGTTGTAAAAAAATGCTTTCAAAAGGCTCTGATGATCCCAGCTGAGTTTCCTGATCGGCAGAGACTTTTTTTCTTTTAAATGCATCTGCCCATCAAGCACCTCAGCTTGGATCGTCAGAGGAATTTAAAAGAAAAAAAGTCTCTGCCGATCAGACAACTCAGCTTGGATCGTCAGAGGCATTTAAAAGAAAAAAAGGGTTTTTTTTCTTTTAAAAGCCTTTGATGATCCCAGCTGAGCCGCGCGATCATCAGAGGCTTTTTTTTTTTTACTTTTAAAAGCATTTTTTCGGCCGAAGAGGTTGTAGAAAAAATGCTTTTAAAAGTAAAAAAAAAAGCCTCTGATGATTGTGCGGCTCAGCTGGGCATGGGTGGGGCGGGCAGGGATTTTTGCTACCGGTTCTCCGAACCACCCACCTCCATTGCTACCAGATCGGGCGATCCGGTCCAAACCAGGAGCATTTCACCCCTGCTTTAGGGTAATTTTGTCAACTATGTATCTCAAATTTTTATTTTATAGTAAGGACTAATATTCAATCGTAATTTTTTTTATTTCATTTTATCTAGCACAGGAGTGTCAAATTTGTGGCCCATGGGCTGGATGTGTCACATGCTGGTCACGCCCACCCCCAGTTTAGCGAAAGGGAAAAAAGTTGTGATATGTCATGCAATGACAATATGTCATCGCGAGTTTGACACCCTTGATCTAGCACATTGTTGTTTGCAAAAAGAAAAAAGAAACAAAGGAAGAAAAAGGAATGGAACTTTCTTAAATATCATTTACTTGTAGAAAAGTCAATTAGTCTTACCCATATCATCTTGCTTGCTCTTCTCTTTTTTAAAAGAAGAAATATATAGAACATTAAATATGTGTATGTGTCTGTGCATGTGCATGTGTATGTGTATGTAAGATGACCAAATTTCTAAACAATTCTCTCATTAAGATTCCTGATGAAAGAATGCTTGTTCATGCAACAACATTGTATTGCAATATTGAAGAATCAACTGAAAATATATGTTCTTTCATCCTTATGTCATACTGTTTGCAATCGTAAAAATATATTCTCCATTTTCTTTAACTTCTTGTTAGCTAACTTTTGATAAAATACACATCATTATGACCTAATTATTTCTGAAATAATGCACAGGTGTTCAATTTACACAAATAATTTTTGTTGGCTAAAAAGAAATATGACTTCAGAATGTTGAAGTAACTTCTACTATTGTGGATGTGTGCATATTCCAGTTTCTTATTAGATGTTACTTTAACTGCTTATAAATAATAATTGTAAAGTTTTCTTTTGTACACAATCTATTACATTATTAGCAAAGGAGGCTCTTTTGGGACTGCACAGGTAATTGTATATGAATATTATACTGCTTTTCATGCTTCATTCTGTCCAAATTTTATTACTTTATCCTTTGCTTTCTTGGATTTTCCTTTATCTTGTTGTTTTAAGTTAAAACTGCCTGTAAGAAAATGTCTTCATTCTTTGAAAAAAAAGGTTTTTGCCCAATATAAAATGTAATCTCTCATCAAAACCATGTTTGCTACTGCTAATACAAACAATGCAGCATTTTCTTAGGCAAGCCAAGTTAGATCAGGGAATTGTGGTCCCTAAATGAAAACCACCAGACTGGAAAACACTGTGCCATAAGGTGGCAATGAGTAACCAGGATGTAAGTTGTTTCTTAACACAAGAGATGTGTATTATTTTGAATGCCCAGCCATTTGTTTTTCTACTACAAAAACATTTGTGGGATTAAAAACTATTTGTTAACCATTATTACTTCAAGACTCTTTCATAATTCTATCCATCTATTTATGATATAATATTCGGTGGTTGTCTCTACTGAAACATAATCTTACAGAGAAACATTAATTTATGGCAGTCTTATGTATTCATTGGAGCTCTTTTGTCAATTTCTGTCTAGTTGATGCAATCACAGCATATTCCCATCAGTAAATATGTTATTTCCAAGAATGACTAAAGATCACTTTTAAAGTTAGTGGGTAGCTTTGATTATATTTTGAAAAAGAAATATTCTATCTTTGTTTCTTTGTTGTATCCTGAAGAGCCTTTTTAGGTATTAGTATTTTCTGTTTCTTAAGGAAAATTTTTAGAATTAATCTTTTGCCACCTTATAGAAGCTGCTTATGGAAATAGGACATTGAAAAGTCTTACAATGCCACAAATCTCAGTGAGTGGCTTTTGGAGCTGAATCAATACAAATTTTCTAAAGAGAAGCTATGATTGGACAAGAACATTGTGGGGTAAAGTAGAAGAAATAGTTCTACCAATTGTAATCATTAGTTTATCTTCTGTGTATTTAGGCATGAGAGAGGGCCCTTTGCATATATCACTCCTTGTAAAGGAAATAGACCTGGGCCAGGAGTGGGTTCTACTTACCTTTACTACTGGTTCACAATGGGAGCGTGAACACGCACTCGCTTTGCTCATGTGTGCACGTGCTTCTGTGCATGCGTAGCTCATCAGTTATGACATCCAGGCAGGTGGGTGGAGCCTCCTGCTGCTTTTACTACCGGTTCTAAAGAACCGGACAGAACCGGGAGCAACCCACCACTATTCAGACCCACTTACATGGATAAGTGTATATATTCATATATATGGTATCTAAAACATCACTGATTTAGAATTAATAACTAAGATATCTGTGAAAGAAAAAAAATCTGATTAGCATATAAAAGGCTACTTATCTGATTTCTCTCTCAATCTACAATGAATTTCATGGCCCTAATGATATACTTTTAGTGGAAGGTCAAATACCTTTTTTTTTTTTCATAAGGAAAGAATATGCAAGAAAAGCTGTGGGCTTCAAAAGTAAAGGTAAAGTTTCCCCTCGCACATATGTGCTAGTCATTCCTGACTCTAGGGGACGGTGCTCATCTCCATTTTAAAGCTGAAGAGCCAGCGCTGTCTGAAGACGTCTCCGTGGTCATTTCGCCAGCATGACTAAACACCAAAGGTGCACGGAATGCTATTACCTTCCCACCAAAGGTGGTTCCTATTTTTCTACTTACATTTTTTATGTGCTTTCGAACTGCTAGGTTAGCAGAAGCTGGGACAAGTAACGGGAACTTACCCCGTTACACGGCCATAGAGATTTGAACTGTCGACTTTTCGATCAACAAGCTCAGCATCTTAGCCACTGAGCCACCATGTCCCTCTTTAAAGTCCCTCTTTGTGGACTTTAGAGGGCGTTTATTGTGGGACTTGAACCTCAAACACATTTCAAGATAGTTTTCTATGAGTTGGCTAATCATTTCCAATTGCTCTTTATTAAATTGTATTCTGTTGTATGTGGCTGGGTCAAAAGTTGTTCAAAGGAACTTCATTCCCATGCATACCATTATTTTATAACTGCTGGAAGAAGGAAATTTTGTTCTTTTAAAAAGTGGATATTTTTCATACTTGGGAAATGTATTCTGAGTCAGAGCTGGAGTCTGCAAGAAAATGACAAGGAAAAAATCAATTAACACTTTCTAATTGTTATAGCAATATATAGATTTGTGTATGTTTCGTAGATTCTGTCCATTGTTACTGTAAGTAAGGCAAATTTCCTCTAAGATCAATGGAGGATCACATCTTGTTTGAATGATGCTTCAGTTGCCTGCAATAATTCTTTGTTAAAGAAATGCAATCACAATCATGAAAAAATAAATCTATGAGAAAAGACCGTTAGTATTGATGTTAAGAGCATTTGGACAACAACAACTGAAAAGATTGATTTTGGCATCATATTCATGTTGATGAGGATCAACATATTGCAGTTAAGTTCAAACACATTTTATTTGTCCAAGTGTTTAAATTTTGTTTCACTTTCTGTAGTTACATGTTTCCAGTCAATAGGTAGGTAAGTGTGTAGACACTAAAAAAAGAATGCCATAGAAACTTATGGGAGCTTTCCAAGTTTCTATGTTCTGAAAATTAATTGGCAAGAGTTGGACATGAACAGTTATACCTGATTTCAACCTTCACAGGGACAGTTGTGCAAGTCCGTTATACCAAAACAAAAAGACCAAGCCTTCAAACTCTAATAGGAGGCCACAATTTTTTTCCCAATTCTCCACTAAATCCATGATTACAGAAAGAGGGTGGGATATAAGTACTGCAGCTGATTTACATCAGAAAAGTCTACGATTTCTATGCCCATGAATAATTTTGTAAACAAGGAACAGATGGTAAAGAACTTCAAAGCCAAGAAAGAACAGCCAAAGGCTGTTGAAATTGAATATTGGGAGGGCCATACAGTGTGTATATATAGGATAGGTTTCCAGGGTGCTTCTCTCTGTGTCTCTGTCTCTCTCTCCCTCCCTCCCTCCCCCCCCCCTCTCTCTCTCTGAGAATTAAATAAATATTTGTTGATTATTTTTTAAGAAACATCTATATTCAACTATAACTGGCAGTCCTCAATTTATGACCATATTTAGGACTGGAACATCCATTACTAAGCAATGCCACTGTTGAGTGAGTTGCGCTTGATATTTTTTTCACAGTTGTTAGGCAGATCATACAGTTGTTAAGCTAATTTGCTTCCCCATTGTCTCTGCTTGTTGGAAGCTCCCTGGGAAGTTCACAAACTGTTGTGAATATATGCCATTGTCTAGAACCCAAATTTTGATTATGTGACATGAAAGGACCAGTCATTCAACACCATCATAGCTTTGAAAGGATGTTAAATGAATGATTGTAAATTGGGGACTACTTCTAGTAAATAGTCAATTGCAATATTGGTCTCAACTAATCAGAAAACTGATGGTTATAATAATTGGGATATTGTTTAAATACCTATAACAATTGTTATAATTTGAATATTTTTAATAATATATCTACAAAAGTAAAAGATAATTACTCTGGGATTAACAGTGAGAAAAATAAAGATAATTACACTGGAATTAACAGTGGGACTAAAATGATTACACTGGGATTAACAGTGGGACTAAAATGATTACACTGGGATTAGCAGAAAAATAAAGATGATTACACTGGGATTAACAGTGGAAGGATAAAAGAAAAGGCTAAATTAGAAAATTTATAGCTACAACAATTGGGATATTGTTTAAATATGTACAACAATTGTAATAATTTGAACATTTTTTACCTAAGTAAAGAAACATATTATAAATCATTAATTGAATTAAGATTTAAGGTGGGTTAATAGAAGGGTAATTGTTTTGATTAAATAAATATGTGTTAATTTTTTTTAAACTGGAATTAGATGAATATGTGATTTAAGATTAAGAAATAAGTATTATGGCAAAATAGAATAGATAAAATTTTGTTAAAGGTGACAAAAAATTGAACAAATTGATGACCGGATCAAAGCTCTATTCTGAAAAGATATAATTTGTATGTTTGGGGAAAAAAACTTTTTGCAAAAAAATAATAATAATAATTCTACTTCTATTTTTAGGTCTTGATATTTTGTTCTATTTTCTCCAGGACTGCAATGTCCACTATCTAGATATTTTTGTCTTTCTTATTGATAGTTGTTTAATCTAGGGTGTTGTCTATTAAGTCAGAGAGTTGTTGTTATTATGGTTTGTTGCACAATTAGCCAGATGTTTAGACTGGACCTTGTGATAAGATGGATGACAGCCAATAAATTTAATCAATAATAATAATTTGGATTTGTATCCAACTATTGGACTCCTTCCTGGGTTAGGCAGATATTGTTAAGGTACCACCGCAGAATGTCAGCTGTGTCAAGTGAATTTGATTTTCACAATTGACTGATGGTGATTTTGTTAATGCCATTGTTGGTATTAACAATTGGCAACATACTTTGTTGTTGTTGTTGTTATATATGTACATTGACATCCTACTTTTCTCTATGGATTTTCAAGCAACGTATATGGTTCTTCCCCTTAGTTTTATTTCTGTAAAACCTTGTTAGTTAATTAGGCTAAAACTCCAAATTGATGGCTAATTGAGGTTTTGAGCTCAAGGTTCATCCCATCTGGTCTAACATTCTATGCTACTAGCTATATATTTGGGAAATAAAGTGTAATAAAATTATATAGTAATGAAATTTCTTAGGTTGGTATGTATTTCAGGCAAGTTCTAAAGTGAATATTGATTTCTTCAGCGTTGAGTGAGAGGTGATTCACATTACAGGGTAATGAGTCAGCTTCATTCCCTCTAGAGTGGAGCCAGTATCTGGGTCAAGATTGAATTGCTGCAAGATAATAAAAGATTTCTTGTGAAAATCTTGTTAGCCACTTAGTGACTGTAATTCATAAAGATTGTGTGAGTCACTTTAGATTTTCATTCTCTGTCCATCTGACAGCTAATTCCATGTGACATAGGTGCTTATAATTTGAATAGTAAAATACATGTTAGAATTTCTGGATCAGGAGAAACTAATGTCTGAAGGCCTAGGAAAGCTTTTGATCATGTCTATTTACACACACATTTTAGACAAGCACAAAGCAACCTTTATAAATATTTCACAATGTTTTCTTTGGTCATCTAGATTCAGTTATGTTTGTCTATTTGCTTATTAAAACTGCAGCAAAAGATAGTCTTATTGGGATTTTAAAAAATCATTTTTCTTTCAAATTGATATAATATATAATAGTATACTATGAAAGTGAGTTGGAAAAATTCTGAGTTCACAAAAGAAAGTGAGTTGAATCCTGAGAAAAGAAACCTATTGGAACAGTACATAATTTCAAGTCTCTAGCTCTTGAAATGGTTGTTAGAAAAAAATGAATGCAATGTGGAATTGAATCTTGTCAGCAGTAATACTAAGCCTCACCCTAAGCAGTAAATTGACATAGATCAGTGATGGCTAACCTTTTCCGGACTGAGTGCCCAAAGTGCACGCACATGTCCGAACCCCCAAAATTCAATGTGTGTGCACCCCGTGCATGTGCCCGCCCCTCTGCGCATGCACGTATGATCCCCTGCATGCACCCACTGCAGCCCCCATGCATGCCCCCTGCACATATGCACATGACCCTAGCACGCTCCCCTCCCCTGCACATGTGTACCCCCACGTATGCCCCACAACCCCACGCATGCGCATGTGCCCCCCATGTTCGCCCCATGTGTACATGCATGGCAGAGACCCGAAGATCAGCTGGTCGATGGGAGGTGCACATGCATGTGCGCAGAGCTGAGCTGGGGCAATGACTAGCGTGCCCACAGAGAGGCTGCTCCATACCACCTCTGGCATGTGTACCATAGGTTCGCCATCACGGAAATAAACCTTATATCTCATTCACAATATTGCATTATTGCTGGTTAAATATATAATTCAGTAATTATATATTTCTATATATTAATTTTTTAAAAGAATAAAAAGCTAATTAGCAGGTGTTATGGTGCATCATAACTCAGCATGCCGGACATAAAGTTATTAACACTATGTCAAATATCTGCACCATGATGTCAGGTTACCTACAGTCAGGCAAGATATGGCTCTGATCTTGTACTCCACTCATCCTTTATATATAACAATAACTAAATGAACAATATTGATATCACCATAGTATTTTCACATTCTAAATATATGAGACATGGAATAATTTATTGACCTGTTGTTGTGGACGTGACCCACATCACTATCAGAAAATTGAACAATGACCTAAGGAAGGTGGAACAATACCTATACAACAGATAACCAATTTTCTTGTATGGCAAACCTTCAAACAAATTGCTGAAAGAGAAAGTAGCATGGCAGGTACCTCAAGAAAATGAGAATTTTAAAGGCTTTTTTTTATATATAATGGGGAACTAGAAATGTCATTAAGCACATGAAATCCACTGGCCTTGATGACATTTGAATTGATCAAATAAAACACTTTAGACTGGTGACCATAAAATAGATCCTGAAATTGTTCAACCATTGTGAAATTGCAGAACAAAATACCTATCCACTGAACTGCAAATGCAGCAACATCTTTTAGTCCTTTTTGGGGGCAAACTGTTGCATACCACAGGACTTTACTGAAGGCAATTCAAGAGAATTGAATTGTGCAGAACAGTGAAATGAAATGTGACTTGGTCAATAAATAAGAAAAGAAAGAGAAAACTTTGGCAGAGAAGTTGCCACTTTTAGAAATGAGGATATGTCTAAGATTTCACTCACTTCCCAGCTGTGTGGGGTCTCTAACACTTAGGCTATGTTTAGTTAAATGATAAAACAAACCCTAGCAGATAATATCTGAGTTAAGGTTATCTTGTTCTAACACAGTCTTTAGAAAGCTACTTTGAAAGTTAAAGTTTAGTAGATGTCTTACCTTCAGCATTCATACTTTTCCTTGACCATTTAGATCAGAAAATGGAATTTTCTGGATGATGGTGTGGAACAAGCAAAATATGCCCTGGTTTTATCCTGGCTTGTGAAGCATGTGGAGATTACACTATTGGTAAAGTAGAGAAGGGTAGCAAGTAGCCCTCCAGATGTTGCTGAGCGCCAACTCCTATCACCAGCTCGATCATTATTGAGGGAAGATGGAAGCTGAAATTCAAAATATCTGAAGAGCAAGAAAAACTACATCCATCACAGAACAAGTGCATGCACACTTTTCAAGGACCAAAGTTTCTATTTGACTGACATGCTGGGACTGGCTGTATTCCAAGAAGTCAGTGGATGGGAAAAGAAATAGCAGGGTCAGGATGAAAGCTGGATTGAACTAATTTAATTAAAGTATTATTGGAATTAAAATGATTAAATACTGTGCAAATGATTACTCCCCATAAGATCCTTTTCTGATACATTTAGAAAGGTAAAGGCTTCTGTCCAGTCATGTCCAACTCTAGGGATGGTGCTCATCCCCGTTTCTTAGGCAGTATTATCCAAAGACATTTGTCTGCTCACATGGCCAGCATGGCTATATGCCAAAGGCACATGGAACTCTGTTACCTTCCCATCGAAGTGCTACCTATTTATCTAGTCACATTTGTATGCTTTCAAATTGCTAGGTGGACAGGAGGTGGAGCAAGTAATGGGAGCTCACCCAGTTTTGCAGTGCTCAGGTCTCAAACCCAGGTTGTCAGTTCTCTAGCATCTTTAACTGCTGAGCCATCATGCCCCTCTGTCACATTTAGAATTATCATAAACTAGCAAGTTTTGAAGAGCTCCGTAGACCACACACCAAGGATCGAAAGGGAACATCCTGGCACTATGTTACTCCTGTTTGCCCATTTATCTTTTCATCAACTTTCTTTTTTCCATGTTTGTAAAGCACCAGTTTTGAAGAATTTGAACCGAATAGGATAAAACCAGCAGGACTTTTTTTCTTTTTCTTTTTTTGTCTTTGGATTGTTTTGCCTTTAAAAAAAATGTTTTCCTAAGAACAAATGACACAAGGGATTACAAGGAACTGAGACCCCATAAGAGACATGAACAGGAGTGACTATTTCCAGTAATGGAATGAAGAACTGCTAGGTTGCTGTTATTGGTAATGAATGCTTGAGAGTAAGATTTATAACTCTTTGCTGCAGAAATCCTACACTGGAATTCTTAGAAGGCATGGATTTTCCCCCTCCTGGCTGAAATCCTTCTTTCAATGGGAAGTAGTGAGGTATACCAACAGCTTGGATCTGACTTTGCAATTCCTTTTGGCTAGGGCCAACAGGAATTGCCAGAATATTTCTACTGCCATATGTTGCTTGAAAACATTGACGCATCATAACCCATTGGCTACTGTTGCTCTTTTTTAGACAGAAAGTACTTAATTAATTTGCTGCTGTCCTTAGCTGTGCAATAATGAGATTGAATGAATATAGACCATTGGGTGCACATTATACCATTTTGTCAGGGTAATGATGATTTAAAGCTGACCAGCCACTGTAAATCTGTGGACCAGGATGAGTCAGCAGGGTTATTGCTGTTTTAAGACTGAGGATGAGTCAGCAGGGTTATTACCACTTTAAGAGGATGTCTATATAAGGGAGGCTATGAGAGGGCGCCTCTCTCTCTCTCCTCATGTATCACTCTCCTAGTTGTGTTCTCTCTGCATTGTAGTTCTCCATGTAGAGTTGAAGAGTGATTGCTTGCCTGGTATGTGCCTACCAGTTGTATGTACAGTATGTATATAGAAGTCTTGTATATAAACCACTGTTTGTAAGACAAACCTCTGTGTCCTGTATTTTGCTCCTGGGTTGTCTCAAAATAGTAGTCATGCTATAAACACTCTGACACATTTTTGCAGGACCTGCTTTGGTTTTCTATTTATTTTTGGGCAGAATTTAAAGAAGTTTTAATCTATAAAGTCCTTCTATGGCTTGGTGTTAATTACCTATGTGATGGCATTTCCACTTAGAGTCAGCTTGGCCACTTCAATCATTCTGGGGGAAGCAGTTGGTTGTCTCCCATTTGAGGGTGGTCACGGGGTCAAAGCCTGGAAGCATTATTTTTCAGTGAAGGGGCCAGCCCTTTTAAATGCCCTCCCCACTGGAGATTTGTCTTTTTCCAACATTGCTCACCTTAAATAAAAAGTTAAAGGAGCTCAAGCATGTTGAAGTTTATTTGTCTTCACTCTATGTTTTATTTTCCATTGAATATTTTTACTTTGCAAGACGCTGAGAGTCCAGTAATTTCAATGTGGGATACAATTTGATAACAAATAAAAATAAATAAGTAACCTCATTTTAAAAAAAATATTGTTATTCACCTGCACTAAGTGCATCAGGCCAAGGACTATTGATTTCTCTAAGCACAGCAAGATCCTTTGAACTTCTCTTCTGAAAAAAAAATATTGCTTATTAATTTGAACAAATATTTCAGTAAGACTGCACAAAGCACTCGGGTGAACACGGCTCTCTTCATCAGCTTCTTTTGCTTTTATACCGGAAACATGCTGTGCATCAATCATCATGAAAATGTTAATCATAAAGTGTGTAGGATCAGCAAAACAGTATATGATAAATATTTATATAGTTTTATTTTTATTCAACTTTAAATAAAAGCACTGTAATAAATTTCCTAAACTCTGATATATTGGACAATAGCAATAGCACTTAGACTTATATACCACTTTGGCCAGTTTAAGAGTCAGCATATTTTCCCCAACAATCTGGATCCTCAGTTCACCCACCTTGGAAGGATGGAAGGCTGAGTCAACCTTGAACCTGGTAAGATTTGAACTGCCAAATTGCAGTCAGCAGAATTCGCCTGCAGTACTGCACTATAACCACTCCGCCACCATGGCCACAATGATCTTTGGTGGATGGAATGTAGTCTGGATTTCAAGGAAGGAGGAAGCACATTCAGAGAAATAAGCAGCAACTCAATTCAGATAGTTTGTGCGAGAAAGGTGAAAACAGCCCCTCCCCAATAGTACCTAATGTACATGAAGAGCATATGCTTAAGGTAGGTAGTAGTCTACTTCAGTTTGGCAATGTTTATAGGTATAGAACACTAAAGAAAAATGTTTGGAAGAATCACTGCTTATTCTTCTGATTTTGGAGCCTGACATCAAGGCAAATCCAACACATCTAAAGCTGCAGTATAGCACTCTTCCAGATGTAGAACAGTGATATAAGCAACAGCTTTTTCTTGGAACTAGAGTTGTAGCAGAAGTGTTGGCTTTAAAATACTGTTGAATTATTTCTGCTTCAACTTTCACTTTCCCCACTGTGGTGGGGCAGGCGGTGCATGTATGGGAGGAGGGCACCACAGACAGAATAAGCAAAATCCTCCACAAACATAACATCAAGACAGCATTCTGCACAAACCGAAAAATATCCACCATCCTAAGGAACCCCAAAGACAAAATTGAGTTAGAAAATCAAGGAGTATATGAAATCCCATGCACTGCCTGCCCCACCACATACATCGGACAAACCAACAGACGAATAAGTGCACGCATAGAAGAACACAAGAACTCAGTCAGAAAAGAAGAACCAACTTCTTCCCTGGTCCAACACCTTAAAGCCACAGGACATGATATTGACTTTAAAAAGACCAGAACTATCGCCAAAACTGAACACTTTAACAACAGAATAATCAGAGAAGCCATCGAGATAGAAAAACGCCCACACAGCATGAACAAATGAGACGATACCTCCCGCCTACCAGCCATTTGGAAACCCGCCCTTATTGACAAACGAGTCCCTAACACGACGAATGACACCAGACCCACACTCACGAGAGCCACACAGGATGTCACCACCACACATCCACGCAGAAAGCAGACTCAAACCCACACTGATAATGAGCCACGACCAAGGACCAGAAGCCAGACCGCAGCTGCATCATTAGCCACTTTAAACCCCTCCAATCCATACATGAAGCAGACTGACACCCACCATGAAGAGCTCGCACGGCCACAAACACGAAGCCAAACAACAACAACGCAGCTCACCAGCTCAAATCCCCCTGTAACTCAGACTAAGCTGAGCACAACCAAGCCCCCACCCAAACAGAACACACCCCCAGCCAATCAGAGCACAACCAAACCCCCATCCAATCAGAGCACAGCCAAGCCCCTAACCAATCAGAACACACCTCCACCCAATCAGAACACAGCCAAGTTCCCACCCAATCAGCTCACACCCCCACTAGCAGTTAAAAGGAAGAGACAGCTGCGATCTCACATTGCTCCTGGAAGCACAAAGCCGAGAACACCAGCCTGAAGATGACGAATGAGACTTCGTCAAAACATCGCCAAGACACTTCCAATTTTACGTGGGAGAAGACCCAAATAACCAAAGACCTACATACAAACACCCGCGAAAACCTGAGAATATATATATATATATATATATATATATATATATATATATATATATATATATATATATATATATATATATATATATATTTTGCTAATAAAGAAATAAAGGGAGACTGGAATAAATTTATTTCAAGCTTTTTAGCTCTCATCAGCCAGCCATACCCTTACTTGGATTTGAACTTGGGCTGCCTGCATGTTAGGCAGTTGTGTTAACCACTGAGCCACAAGTTCTCCTCCCTTCATCATCTTGAGCCAGGGGAAAGATTAAGTGTTTACCGAGACAGCTGGTCTACCCCAACATGCCCCCTCCCACATTTTATATATATATATATATATATATATATATATATATATATATATATATATATATATATATATATATATATATATATATATAAAACAAAAGGCGAGGAGTGAAGAGGGCAAGGCAGGGCAGGGCAGGGCAGGATGAGGATAACTTGGTAATGGGATTGATGTGAATAACTTCATATAAGAAGATTACAAGAGCAAATATTGAGTGTTCTACTGCTACGATAATTTAATCACATTTATATAGCTGCGAATCATTATATTTGTAATTTGTTTAGGAGGACTGCTATTGGCAAAGATGAAAGAAATCCTAAAATTAGTCCAAATTATATTCAGTTATCCAACAATTAAGATTTAGTTGGATACTTAATGTTAATGGCCTAGAGATCCGAAAAGGGCATTAATTTTCAACTCTAAGAACAGAAATGAAAAAAGCAGCTCCAAGTTAATACCATGATAATACTGTTTCCCACAGGAGCTTTTCTTTCACTTAATCTTTCTATATCCACAGGATTTTTATGCAGTTAAACTCCTCTAACCATGCTTATGTGTAAGCAGTATCTAATGAAAAACAGTAACCTTAAACCAAAATAACAATTAAAACTAAAGGATACATTGCACACTAATAACTTCATGCATCACTATTCAGAGAGCATTTTTATTAAAAAAAAAACCACATCAAACTGAATGACTTCTTCAGTGGGATTTTATTTCACTTGCTGGTACATACTGTATAGCGAAATAAAGAAACGGGGGCTTCCAGAAAACCTGTGGGTGGATCCTAGGTAATAAGAACCCTGAAATCATGTTCAGAATTTTCCTTTGCGTGTCCAATCCAACAAGAGAGGAGTGGTGAGCAGCCCCTCGGCTCTCCTTGCTGCATATTGGTGTAAGTCAAGACGGGTTTCTACACATACCACATGTTAGATGTACACAGCAGTGGGCTTCAAAAATTTTAGCAAGGGATTCTCTGCCTGGTTGCTGGTGGGCGTGGCCATGGTGGGTGTGACCTAGTCAGCCTCCTGCACCATGGCAAGGGAGGGGCATTTTGCCCTCCCCAGGCTCCGGAGGCTTTCCTCAAGCCTCCGGGAAGGCGAAAACAGCCTCCCCAGGCTCCGGAGGCCCTCTGGAGGCCGGAACTTCTGGTAGGCCCATTTTTCACCCTCCCTGAACCTCTATGCAGGCCCTGCACTTATCTACATCCAAAACAGGCTGCATGAGGAGTCCTGGGAAGGGTGGATGGGCATGGCCAGCCAGCAGTGTCTTTGGGGGTTCTCCAAACTGTACAAAATCTTAGCTAGAGGTTCTCCCGAACCCCTGTGAACCCCCCAGCAAAGGATGAGATGGTTAGATGGTGTCATTGATGCACTAGGCATGAGTTTGGGCAGACTCAGAGAGAAAGTGGAGGAGAGGGGCCTTGGCGTGCTGTGGTCCATGGGATTTCTGGGGATCAGGCATGACTTAGTGACTGAACAACAGCAACAAATACTTTCTTGAAAGCTATGGGTTGTTGTTGTTTAGTATATACTTTGTGAGCAACTTATTAAAATGTTTCATTTTTGCTTTGAGAAACCAAGAAGATGTTGGACATTAAAGGCACTGCATTAAAGCCAAATAATTGGCTTTAATGTGTTCATTTTGCTAGTATTGTACTGCCATCAGAATTAAAGAGCTGATGCACACCATTATTATTTTGGCACAGTTCTATGAATTTGATAAACTTGCCCTGATATTTAGTAAGACCATAGATCTCATTCATTGTTGCAGCAAGCAGAGGGGTTTTAGGTGTTCAATTGATAATTTACATTTGTTACAACATTTTGTGCTGAAATCTGGTTACAACTGCCTTCGTACTTAGTAGACAATTGATGGAAAGCAAAGCACCAATTAAATTTAAAATGTTATTCATTCTGATATTATGGAATAAATTTCCCTAATAAATAAATGAATGGATATGTATTTTGTGTTTTCTCCCAAATATTATTAAAATGCTATTTGCCCTTTGTTTTATCAGGACTTTGAAGAAAGACTTTTTGTTGTTTTTCCTTGACTTAAATATTCACATATGTAGTATCCTATATCAGTGATGGCGAACCTTTTAGACACCGAGTGCCCAAACTGCGCACTTGCATGCCCAAACTGAAAGAGGTGTGGGTGTGTGCATGCACGTGTGAGATTGTGGAGCTGGGCGTGGCCTGAGCATGACACATCTGGCTGCCAGTTTGACACCCTTGTAATCAAGTCATTTGATTGGAGCAGCCTATAAGTATGTAAATAAATGAATAAATTCCGTTTACTTTCAGACAGGCAGCTGCTGTTAGCCATTAATAGCCAGCTAGCCAGTTAATAGCTCCCTGGTCAATCGAACCACAAAATTTCCTTTATATTACTATCTCATTTCCTGTGTGCAGTATTTTGTTTGGTGCTTCTTAGGTTCATCAGACCTTTAAAAAATATTTTAAAGATGTTAGCCTTTTGCTTTAATAATGTCAACCTTTTTCTCTCACCCTTAAAAAATTGGCCCTTTTTCGCAAATCTGAAGATGAAATGTTCTTTGTCTCCTTACCCATTTACTTTCTTCTTATGGCATTTTGTGTAATATAGGTTATTTTTTTAAAATAAATAAACAGGTATTTGTGGAGAAATCCTAAATAATAAAACAACTCTTGGGATGTTATACTTTAATAACAGTCTTGTTTTACTTCCTTGAATCAAAAGTATTGATCAACTGGATCATTTCCTAATGAGCCATAATCCACATATGGGGCCACTTGCAATTTTCCCCTTTGACCTATAAAAAGCTGTGAATGAAAAGACCAAGAGGCCAAGTCCGCTTTATATACTACCATTAAATTGTCTTTAAAAACACTCCAGAAAGAAGGAAAGTCCAGCTGTAGAATGCGAAAACATTTCAGAAATGCAATAAGCAAAATGATATATAATACTTTACTTCACGACGACAAAATATCCCTCAAAATATTATAATGTTTCTTGTCCTTTTAGAATAAAAATTAATGTAGTACACAGCTTAATGATGAGTGGTTTGTTAGTTCAAACATACTATTTCTTCTCTTTGTTTCAGGCAGACTTGAGCTAATATTTAAAAATGGCCACCTAAGAAGAAGAAAAAAATGAATTGAAGACCTCGGACTGTAAGACTCATTAAAAACCTCCTGGCAGGCATATCATTCTCCTGCTTTCCAGAGTTACAATAATTCACTCCTTTTACATGGACTGTAACTCACCGCAAAAATTACAACAGGCTGGTTCAATATGACCTTACAATCTATTATCTGCACAGACCAATATATTTCATGTACTGGAGACTGGCTTGAGGTCACTATAATTAATGGTTTTAAAATGATTTTCCTTACCAGTGGGTAAGCATGCTTTGTACTTTCCATTTTGTTTGGGAGTTTTGAAAAAAGCTTTTTTTTAGATCAATTATTCATTTTGTATTATATTTCAGGGCAGAAAAAAAAATGAGGAGAATCAGAATAGCAAGCTTACAGAACCCATAAATAAACTTTACATACAAATATTCGATTATTTTTAAATTTTTAATAAACTTTTTTTGCACAAACATTGTGCAAAATAAGATATAAAAAGATACAAGAGGTAAGATACAATATAATTTTTAAAAAAATATGTTGCAAAAAAAAAAAAAGCATTGAAGGAGAACCTTCCAGAAGGGTGCCATCCTCAAGAAGCCCCTCTTGTGATCAATCCTAAAATGACACTGAAGTTCTTGGTGAATGCGGGAAGACCTCTCCAGACAGTCTTGTCTATTGACCTATCTCTTGTTGTCCTTTTTGGTATCAAGTTGTTTGAGATCTTGTAAGTTAAGAGCAACTGAGAATCCGTGCAGGTGGTTTAGCACTGGTGTGATGTGTTTAGCCAGGTGTCCAACTTAACACCTGCCCACTGCCTTCTGCACTAGCTACAACTTCTAAATCAGATACAAGGAAATAATTACATAGCTGTGACAGGTTACCAGTGTGTGAATCATTGTTGAAGCATAAAAAAGAACTTGACAAATTACGCTTATTCAAAATGGAACATAAATACTTAAATGGCCAAACCATGGCATTCTTAGCAGCATTTATCCACTGATGTGGACAAACTGAGGCCCTTTTCTTAGAAACAACCATTCAATTCAAGAAAAAAATAATCTGCCAACTCTTATCAACTAAAGCATTATTTTCTATATATTAAGGTACAGTGTAGAATGTCTGGCCAGAGTATCTGTATCTGCATAAGCTGACTGATGTCTTCTGTTGGTCCTGCCTGAACATATGAGGCTTAATTCAAGAGGGGAAACTCACCAAACAGCCAGATACGCTTCACATCTGCGGGATTCCAGTTCATAAGAACAGCCTACATGTGGGAACAATGCAACTCCTGCTGTTGATTACACTTAAAGTGCCAGGGATATCAGATGAAGCTCAGTTGGGAACCCTTTTATTAAGATGTAGGGTGAGAAAGGAAGAGTTACTGATAGCTCCATAACAACTATGGGCCACTCCAAGGTATTCTCTCCTTTTCTGTTCCATGCATAGCTCCCTTCACTTATCTGAACTTCCTTCTGCATTTGTCCAATATTTGACAATATATTTTTGCAAAGAATAGAAATCCTTCCATCTCCCACCATTCAGTCAGAACTGAAGAAGCTTCTTGAATGAGAAGCAAAACATTTTCAAGGAAGGAAAAAAAAACCCCAAGGAAGTCCAATTGCTTTTTGAACATCACCTTTGGGACATCCAATATTTTGCTTCCTATATTTTTTGGTTATATTTGAAACTGCAGATATTAGCTATTAGTAGTCTAAAAAAACATATGAAATGTTTAGATTTATTCTAATTCTTCATAAGCAAGACACCACTAGTCAATGGAATTTGTCAAAAAATATAGCAGACAGCTGTCTTTTCTGGAGTTATAATTCCTATATGGAAGTTTAGCTTGAAAATTCTTGACCATCATTCATTCTTTTATAAAAGCAGTAATATGGTTTAAAAAAAAAATCTAGACTGAAACTATTTCACAAGCAACATCCAAAACCAAGTTTATATTTGGTGCTCCATAGAATATTGTAGGATAGCATGATTGTGCTCAGTGTCTTAGGAAATTCTTTCCCTTCCATTTCCCTTCCCTCTTATTCCTTTACCCCTTCTGAGGAAACTGATAATCAATATTTCATATCCCTGAGATGGCCTGATAAAAACTATCCACAATTTAAGGCCCTGGCAGCATAGAAGTCTGTTATAAACTCCAATGATGCAAAAATGCAAATGCAACATATATTGTGATGTCAAAATGCAATCCACCTAGTGGTGAGTTGCCCCCGGTTCGCACCAGTTCTGTAGAAAAACCGGCGGGAGACTCCGCCCACCGACCCCAATGTCATCAAAATGCTTCTCCGCATGTGCAGAAGAGCGCACATGCAAGCGAAACGACTGCATGGATGCGGGCCCGTTGTGAACTGGTAGTAAAGGTAAGTAGAGCCCATCCCTGAATCCACCATATTATATGCACAAATTTATCAGGTGGTTACCATCCCAACACTGTAATGCACCTTTCCCCCATTGTGAGGTGGAGGTGATCAAAGCCCAAACTGCAGACAATTTATGTAAAACAGTATTTCGGTTGTGGCCAATGTGCAATTTTAATCCATGCTTTCAGAAGAGAAAGAAGAGCCTTATATAAAGTTAATAAAGTCTCTTTCAATTCATACTTCACAAGTGGTGAATTACTGAACAAATCAATGTAGTTTTCTGGGGACCAATATAGAAACATTTTCCTTCCCTCCCAAAAGTCCTCTAGCCAAGAGTGTAAGCATTTCCTGGTACTCATCTACCCAAATATTAATGGCCAGATCTAACCCCAGACAAAGTTGAACAAGGAATTTAAACAAATGGAATTAAAGAAGCTAAAAGATGCCAAATTCATTTTGTTTTCTAATGTTGTCTTCCAAAATAGATCTTTCTTTCTTTCTTTCTTTCTTTCTTTCTTTCTTTCTTTCTTTCTTTCTTTCTTTCTTTCTTTCTTTCTTTCTTTCTTTCTTTCTTTTTTCTTTCTTCCTTCCTTCCTTCTTTCTTTTTCTTTCTTTCAAAAATCAAACAAATATACAATGTCTAGCAGTCTTTGTGTTACCAAGTATACTATACTGAGTCCCTCCCCCAAATGCTGGCACGCTATTATTATAAATTCTAATTTAACAAAATATGAATAATATCATTTGTAGCCTATCTCCTCCCTAAAAATGTATGGTTTGCTTTTGGTGGTTGCAGTATATATGCTTTATAAACATTTTTTTATGTGTGATCTTGTGTGTGTGTGTGTGTGTGTGTGTGTGTGTGTGTGTGTGTGTGTGTATGTTCCAAGTAGACTTGCTAAGTATTATCCAGTCAAGATAATAAATACTGTTTTAGGTCTCAAGATGGTGTCACTTTAGCTAAGTTAAAAATTTACTTTAAAAATCCATTTAGCAAAGCTCTATCTTCACTTGCATCTACAAGGCCATCAGTGTCAGGGCAAGTACATTTCTGGGAGAAGTCTGTTCCATAAGATAAAGGCCGTGATGGAAGATCAACCTCTTGTTATCCTTGTTTCTTTACATAGGCTCATTATGACACTTCAGTTCATTGACTTTTTGTCTTCCTGTACACTATAATATATGGTAATTACTTGTTTTTCTGTGTGGGATGTGTGTTAAAAATGGACTTCTGTTGTCAGGGAGGTTAACCATCTCAGTTCAGTTAATAAACAGTTTCTCTTTGTGGCAAAGATAAAAACCTAAATTTAATTTTGTATACAATGCCTTTTTTTTTCCCATTCAGAACAAAACATTTGCATTTACTCCAAATTCTTTTTACCCTCTATCTTAGAATCAGTATTCAGAACATCTTGTTATCATAGTTCAGGTCTCCTGAATTTGTAATTGTGAAGCATTATAACAAATTTCAAAAGCTTTTTCTTGTTCAAATTAAAATTAGCAGTGCTGAAAAGCTGTCTCTACATAGGGATATTCTCTTACATATCAAAATGTGTGTATGGGTGTGGGTGGGTGCGGGTGTGTATGAAAGAAAGCATGGCAGTTTGGGAAAAAGACTTGATCCGACTTGTAGTTTATAACCTACACAATAGAGATGGCTTTTTAAGAGTTATCCTGTACTTAATGTGGGATAACTACAATTAATGAGGGATAACTCTCAGATTTTCTTTGCTACTTTTCATTAAATACAGACATGATTCCAGTTCTGTTTGGCTGGAAGATCCATCCATCCAGGAGAGAGAGAGGGGAGGGAGGAGAGGAAGAAAGGGACGGAGGAAGAGAGAGGGGGGGGAGAGAGAGAAAGATGGAGAGAGGGAGACAGAGAGGGAGAGGGAAGAGGGAGGGTGGGAGGGAGGGAATATTTTATTTTTTTATTTTATTATTCATATTTCTATGCCACCCACTCTCCGAGGACTCTGGGCGGCTTACACCAAAGACAGTATACTAAAGAGCATATTGCCCCCAACAATCTGGGTCCTCATTTTACCCACCTCAGAAGGATGGAAGGCTGAGTCAACCTTGAGCCGTGAGATTTCATCCGCTGATCTGCTGAACTAGCAGTCAGCTGAAGTAGCTGCAGTACTGCACCCTAACCACTGCGCCACCTCGGCTCTTAATGTGCCCTTTTCTTTACTCTGGCTCCATGTTCACTTCTGCAAATTGTGCATCACTCATTGTCAAAACATTTGATTTCTCCTACCTCTGTAGTTTTTGTCCTCAATTTCCTCCTAATGTATGCATGTAATGTAATTTTGTGTTTTTCTTATTAACCTTGTCCCTAGGATTTTATAATCTAACATTTGACCTAAAAGATAAAGGAAGAAGGAAAATCAAGAAAGAATGGTAAACAGGGAATCAAGAGGTAGTTGCTCGCAATACATGTCTAGATTTAGCTGTTTTCTGAGTTTTCCTAGAGTACAAGGACCAAAAGCCTTGAACAAAAGGTAGTTTTGGTTATAAGGTTTGTACATCTTATTTTCCTCTTTTCTTTCCTAGTTTTAGTTTCGCTGATTAATTTTCTCCACTCACCGGAGATCTTTGAACTCCTTTCTTGTTGTGCAACAACCCTGGCATAAAGCATATCAAAGAAGATGAAAGCCTTGATTGCCATGCAAGCAATGGCCACATGGTGTTGTAGCACGGGATAACTCTGCTTAAAGATCAGATCAGGGAATGTGCCATATCTGCCCACATATTGGGATTTCCTACTGTGTGCCTCTAAATAATTTAAAGAGCAGAATAAGCTTAATTGCATGTTCCATAGCATATGTATGTATCATCACAGAATTCAAGGAAGTATTTTCTCATTCCTCTGTGTGTGTGTGCACACGCATATGTGTTTGTGTGTGGTAGTCCATATGGATAGGTCTGTAGCTGCAGGTGTTCATTGTGATGTGCCAGAATGAGACGGAGTCTTTAGATTTGACTGCCTGAGTGAGATGCATTCAGTTGTCTGTCATGGTTTCCCTTTGCTTTCAAGCCATTATGTGTATACTTTTCTACGACTATGTCTACTATTTTATTGATTTAAAAGCCAAACTGGACAAAAATGGTTAATAATGGCCTTCTCAAATGGAAACAATAAAGCCAGAAGTGTGGGGCAGCAGGAACATCACAGTAATGTCCTGCTTTATTTCTCATTAGTTTTCATATAGCTGAGTTACTGTGTGGCAGGATGGGGGGAGGGGGGGGGCTAAGAAATTTAACAAATAAACACATAAGTAAAATAAATAAATGGCTGCTAGTAGCCATGACACTTGGTATCCTTTAAATGTTTTTCATCAACAGTGGTTCAAAAGTGATAGGGAACCTAACCACCAATGTCAAAGTCTCCCTCAGATGAGTATCCTGGGTAGAAGAACTATAAAAAAGTAACTTGACATCTCTTTTTAAATCTGAAAATTTTATACTATTTTGGATCAGCAAAATTAATGTGAAGTCCTACCAGAACTGGTATTGGCTTATGCCAGGGTTGTCCAATCTCGACAATTTTAACACTTGTAAACTTCAACTCCAAGAATTCCCCAGCCAGCATCCATTTGTTGGCTAATGTGTTTGTTGCCACACTAAATCAGATCAGAAATATTTTTTAAGAGTGTCAGAGACAAATCACAAACAGTATCACACTTGGACAGTTCTGAACCATAACTGACTGTATCTCATCATTATCCTAGGCCAGGGGTCTGCAATCTTAAATACTCAAAGAGCCTTTTGGACTCATTTCCCACAGAAAAGAAAACTGGAAGCCACAAAACCTGGTTGGGTGTGACCAACTCAATGTCACTCACTTCCACCAGTCACATGACCTCCCCCTAGCCACGCCTACCTAGCTGGTCATTAGGGCAGAGAACCAGTTGTTAAAAAACACCGGGAACCACAAAATCCTTTTCACATATCTCTCTCTTCTTTCCGTCCTTCTCTCCCCCCTCTCTCCCTCTCTCTCTGTATCTCTCTATGTCTCTCTCTCTCTCTCCCCTCTCTCTGTATCACTCTGTCTCTGCCCTGGCCACTTCTCCATCCCCTGCCATCACCCTTATCTTCTCAGGCCAGGTGAGGAGTGATTGGGAGGGGAGGGTGAGGGGCGGGGCCAGTCAATCAGTGTGAGTTGCCCCCAGTTCGCACTGGTTCTATAGAACCGATAGTAAAACTGCCAGGAGGCTCCGCCCACTGACCCCGACTTCATCAGAATGCTTCTGCACATGCACAAAAGAGCGTGCTAGTGAGCGAAGTGACCCCATTGCGAACTGGTAGTAAAGGTAAGTAGAAACCACCCCTGCAGCCAAGGGTAGGATCACCTGACGGAGCCACCACAGAGGACCCAAAAAGCTGCATACGGCTTTGGAGCCGCAGGTTGCTGACCCCTGTCCTAGACATAGTAACAGTATCCACCTTTGTATCTTGTATTCCTTATTCCCTGATATGTCCTGCCTTGTCAATTTCATCTGAAGCTAGCATTAATTTAACCCCTAAAAATCCTTGCCCTCCCATGTATTTCTGAATTAAAGCTCCCAGCATCCCCAGTTACACTAGTTAATGTTGAATGATGGGTCTGGAGGCCTTCAAGTCCTTATATTCCTGATTCGACTGCTAAAAGTTTCATTGTTCTGAAACTATTATAAGCTTCTTTGTAAGAACAAACAAAAAAAAAAAGCTTGTTAGTGAAAGATTCTTATTTATAGGAACGGCTTTAAGAAAGGTGATCTGCTACTTGCAGATTACTATTTGAATGTGTCATTAACTTTGCTTTTTCTTCCTCTTTCCTGCTTTCTTTCGCTGGCTGCATCTGTCACTTTCATTTCATCTCACATTCAATATTTTTTAAATCATCTTTTATAATATTAATTCAAATATATTTGTGAATTTTCACATGTTCCTGGGAAAATATTGCTACTCCATTTTGCCAAGAAATTGGCAAAAAGACTGCTCCTGGGGAGAAAAGCTATGGCAAATCTAGACAGCATACTAAAAAGCAGAGACATCACCCTGCCAACAAAAGTGCATATAGTCAAGGCTGTGGTTTTCCCAGTTGCAATGTATGGCTGTGAAAGTTGGACCACAAAAAAGGCTGAGCGCCAAAGAATTGAGGCCTTTGAACTATGGTGCTGGAGAAGAGTCCTGCGAATCCCTTGGACTGCAAGATGATCAAACTGGTCAGTCCTAAAGGAGATCAACCCTGACTGCTCTTTAGAAGGCCAGATCCTGAAGATAAAACTCAAATGAAACTCAAATACTTTGGTTATCTAATGAGAAGGAAGGACTCACTGGAGAAGAGCCTAATGCTAGGAAAGATTGAGGGCAAAAGAAGAACGGGACGACAGAGAACGAGGGGCTGGATGGAGTCACTGAAGCAGTAGGTGTGAGCTTAAATAGACTCCAGAGGAGGGTAGAGGACAAGAAGGCCTGGAGGAACATTGCCCATGGGATCGCGATGGGTCGGACACAACTTCGCAACTAACAACAAGAACAATATTTGTGAATTTTCACATGTTCCTGGAAAAATATTGCTACTCCACTTTGCATTACTTATGCTTGTCTTTCACACTCCTCTGACTCCTCTCTTCCTCTGTTATCTTCTTTCCCTCATCTTGCATGCTTCCAGTATTGTGAAAGTATTGGCTGGTTACCAACTATCTTAGAATTTGGTTTATAATAATAATAATAATAATAATAATAATAATAATAATAATAATAATAATAATAATAATAATAATAATTATTTTATTTCTATACCGCCCTTCTCCCGAAGGACTTAGGGCGGTGTACAGCCAATTTAAAAACACAAGACACAACAATGATTAAAAATTAAAATAATTAAATAGATTTGGCCGATTTAAAACCCCAAAATTTTTTAAAAACCCAATTTAAAATTATTATGTCGATAGCCCGGCCTGGCGGAAAAACAGGGTCTTCAATGCGCAACGAAACACCCGGAGGTCGGAGAACTTATGTATTTCCGGGGGCAGTTCATTCCACAGGGCTGGGGCTCCCACAGAGAAGGCCCTCCCCCTGGGTGTCGCCAGCCGACATAACTTGGCTGATGGCACCCTGAGGAGACCCTCTCTGTGGGAGCGGACTGGTCGGTGGGAGGCTATTGGTGGCAGAAGATGGTCTCGAAGGTACCCAGGTCCTATGCCATGGAGCGCTTTAAAGGTGGTAATCAACACCTTGAATCGCACCCGGAAGACCACTGGGAGCCAGTGCAGCTGCGCAGGAGGGGTGTCACGCGGGCACAATGAGTTGCGCCCATAACCACCCGTGCGGCTGCATTCTGGACCAGTTGGAGCCTCTGAGTGCTCTTCAAGGGGAGCCCCATGTAGAGAGCATTACAATAGTCCAGCCGGGAGGTGACAAGGGCATGAGTGACCATGTGCAAGGCATCCCATCCAGAAAGGGCTGCAACTGGCGGATCAGGCGAACCTGATAAAAGGCCCCCCTGGCCACGGCCATCATATGCTCTTCTAAAGACAGCCGTGTGTCCAGGAGGACACCCAGATTGCAAGCCCTCTCTGTGGGGGGCAAAGATTCACCCCCAATAGTCAGCGATGGCACCTACTGACTATATCGGGACGCTGGAAGCCACAGCCACTTGGTCTTGGACGGGTTGAGTCTGAGCCTGTTCCTCCCCATCCAGACCCGCACGGCCTCCAGGCAGCGAGACATCACATCAAGGGCATCGTTGGGGTGGTCTGGGGTGGAGATGTACAGCTGAGTATCATCAGCGTACAGATGACACTTCACCCCAAAACCACGGATGATCTCACCCAGCGGCTTCACATAAATGTTGAACAGACGGGGCGAGAGGACCGACCCTTGTGGCACTCCCCATGCGAGACGCCTCGAGGTCGACCTCTGCCCCCCTGCCAACACGAACTGTGAGCGGTCGGAGAGGAAGGAGGAGAACCACTGCAGAACGGTGCCCCCTATTCCTAACCCTCTCACCAGCCGCAGCATGATACCATGGTTGATGGTATCAAAAGCCACTGAGAGATCTAATAGGACTAGGACAGAGGAGCAACCCCTGTCCCGAGCCCTCCAGAGATCATCCACCAACGCGACCAATGCCGTTTCTGTGCTGTGCCCCTGCCTGAAGCCCGACTGGCACGGGTCTAGATAGATAGCTTCATCCAGGTGCCCGGGCAGTTGTCGTGCCACCAAAACGAAGGTTGGAGACTGGACGGTAGTTGGCTAATTCAGCCGGATCCAGGGAAGGCTTCTTGAGGAGGGGCCTCACCACCACCTCTTTCAAGGCAGCGGGAAAGGCACCCTCACTCAGAGAAGCAGTTATAGCCCCCTGGAGCCAGCCTTGTGTAACCTCCTGGGAGGCCAGTACCAACCAGGAGGGACACGGGTCCAATAAACATGTGGCGGCACTAATCCTACCCAGAACCCTGTCCACATCCTCGGGAGCCACAGGATCAAACTCCTCCCAGATAATATTCTCAAGACCTGCCCCTGTCTCCTCCCCTGGACTCATCCAATCGGAGTCCAAGCCATCCCGAATCCGAGCGACTTTATCATACAGAAATTGCACAAAATCCTCAGCGCGGCCCTGCAAGGGATCTTCCTGCACTCCCCCCCGAAGAAGGGAGTGGGTCACCCTAAACAGGGCGGATGGGCGGTTCTCTGCAGATGCGATAAGAGCGGAGAAATGGTTAGATTTTGCCACTTTTATCACCACTAGGTAGGTCTTGATATAAGACCTCACCTGTGTCCGGTCGGAATCGGATTGACTAGTCCTCCAAATGCTCTCTAGACATCTTTTCCGACGCTTCATCTCTCTCAGCTCCTCGGAGAACCAAGAAGCCAATTGAGAACGGCATTGGGTCAGAGGCCGCAAAGGCATGACGCGGTCCAAAGCTCCGGCGGCCGCACTCTCCCAGGCGACCACCAGCTCTTCAGTCGAGTCACGTGCCAGAGTCTCAGGAAACAGCTCAAGCTCCGTCAGGAACCTTTCGGGGTCCATCAGGCGCCTGGGACGGAACCATTTGGTCTGTTCTGTCTCCCTGCGGCGGGGGAAAGCGGTAGGAAAGTCTAAGTGAAGGAGCGAATGATCTGTCCATGACAAGGGTTTGATATCTAGGTCCCCTCTACCAAGATTATTCAACCACTGACCAGAGACAAAAATCAGGTCCAGAGTGTGTCCCCCTATGTGAGTTGGGCCTAGAACTAACTGGGTCAGGTCCATAGCCGTCATGGAAGCCATGAACTCCCGAACCACCTCTGACGCCTCACCCGCAGACGGAAGGTTGAAATCCCCCATGGCAATAAGTCTGGGGGTGTCAACTGCCACCCCGGCAATGACCTCGAGTAGCTCGGGCAGGGTCGCTGCCAAGTGGCAGGGAGCCAGGTACCCAGTCAGCAAACCCATCTGCACCCCACGGCCTCACTTCACAAAGAGGGACTCACATCCGGCTATCTGAGGAACAGTGGTCCCCCTCGGACAAAGACTCTCCCTAATAATCACCGCCACTCCCCCACCCCTCCCCTGGGCCCTTGGCTGATGAAATGCACGGAAACCTGGTGGGCACATTTCAACGAGGGGAACCCCCCCTCTTGGCCCAACCAGGTCTCCGTAATACCTGCCAGGTCCACACACCCCTCTAAAATAAGATCACAAATGGCTTTATTAACGACTGACCTGGCATTACACAACATCAGCCGCGGACCCTGGGCCTGAGACTCTGCACAACCCAGGACACGAGTCGCACATTGGGGGCCGGGGTGCGTAATTGCTCTTAAACAGCGTGTGCGCATCCCCAGCACATGATATGCGCCCGTCATACCTGCCCCTCCCACTCATTGTTTCAATTACACAGCCCTTCCTATCGTCCCCCTGCTCCCCGGTTAAATTTCCTTTCACGACCCCTCTGTTGCAGCCAATCGACCCATCACCCCACTCAGTTGCTATCTGAACCCCCCCAGGTCCACTTTTACACCCCTCTCCCTTCCTCCCGGGTCCCCTTAAAATTTTGGTTAAAAATTTAGCTAAAAAACCCCTCAACCCCCTTCTCGCACCATGCCACCTCTTGGGGTTCCAAAGCCCACCATTAAGGTAGGCCCTCGATAGAGTGGAGGGCCAAACCTGCGAGAGGGGAGAGTCTCGCAGTGCACATAGCTCCTGCAGCCAACTCTCTTATATTTATCCTTTTGTAATAAAATTACATGTTCAATTATTCTAATTATCTTGTGTTGTTCTGTATATGTGTAAGTATCCACATGTGTGCTAATTATAGTGTTAATTACTTGCCTACATGCTTCTTATTCTTTAACCGGAGGATATTGCATTTTGGTCTACAGTTCTACGTTAGGAACATCTTCAATCAGAAGTATCAGTTACAGTTGTTGTAAGACCTCAGAAGTTTGTGAGGAAGCAAATCTTCACTTGGGCAGAATATAAATATATTTTGTCCATCAGTTTGTTATGCAATTGGTCTGATTTAATAGTAAATGGTTCATGAATATAGCTAAAAGTGACAGAAACTAAAGAAACATCTTCTAAAATCAGTCTTCATGTCTTCTGTAAAGGTTGTAATCCTGTAAAAAAATTAAAAGACAGAGATTTAACACAGATCATTATCTTAAAAAAATCCTTTAACACTATTTCTGACTAAACATTATTATGCAGTTTCCTAACATACAAGTTCTAGCTAATACTTGTTTGACAGCTTGTCAGAGATAATTACATCTAGGATTACAAGGTACAAAGGTCAATGAATTAATATGGCCTCCAAGAAGCTACAAGAATAAATTATTTATAAAGAGACTTATAGTAGAATATTGAAATTAATTCCTAGCGAACAGAAGGTGGAGGAGATTCAGGGATTAGACATCAGCATATTCAGTAGAATGACAATCATTTCAACAATTACATTAGTCATAACACAACATATATTATTCAAGAAATTTATTTATGAGTAAATCAAAATGAAGGTGAAGTGTTAGAAATGAATTGGCTGTGGAAACTTAAAGCAGGACAAGGCTGTGTGGCCATATGCAAATATTTTTTGATTCAGCGATGACTATAGTAGAGAATTGAAGCAGAAAATATCTTATGAAAGGCATCCCAGTAACATTATGACCACAGAAGTAAATAAAATAATCAAAGGGGAGAAGAATTTAGAACAATTTAAGATAAATTCTTGTAAAAATGTATTGCATAATATGATTAATGAGCATCATAAAATATTTTTGTGAGTGGTCAGAATGATTGGAAAAAGTAAGTATTGTACTAAATTGGACAAAAAATTCTCAGAGCTCCTGTTTTGGCAGGAGCTGTGGTTTACAGAAAGCAATCCAATAGTTTATAACATGTGGAAAAAATACAATGAGTGAAAGGTTTACTTATTCCCTCTGGAATAAGGATTAATTGTTCCTCACAGCTAAATTTTTTGAAGTTGAAATAATTTCAGGTCCATTGAATGGGTCAAAGTGCAGACTGGAATGTAAAATAAAACATTTTCTTAGAAGAGTTTTTATAATTTCCTGAAAGATGGGAACAAGGGAGGAGGGAATATCTAGCTATTATTCTAAAAGAAGAAGCTGGATGCACCTCGATTGTATAGAAAAACAATGCTTTTGTCTCACCAACCCTTAGAAGTCATAGTCATAAACAGATGGCTATTACTAGAGCTTTTTTAAAAAATAAAATTTGTGCTATGTTGTACACACCATTTATGCATTTTTCAAATTTTGTCCCTTTCAGAGATTGCCATTTTCATGAAGCTTTCATCTTTGAAATTTCCTATATTCCAATAACAATAATTTTTTTAAAAAAAAATATCCTTAAAACATTTCCAGGCAATCAGCCTTTCTCCTTCTATGCCGTCTGATTCCATTTTAAAATGCACCAATAGTTTTATTCAGATATTATGGCATCATAAGCAAAGGTCCATTTACATGTTAGTAGATCTAGAAGTACTTCCAGCTCTTTTTGAACAAGGTGAGTAAGAGAATATTTAGCCAATTGGTGCTCAATCATTGACCAGGTTATTCCATTTCTGCACATTCATGCTCAAATACACATCCCACTTTTGCTTTAAAGGAAAAAAAAATGAAGATTTTAATGACAAAAAGTAAATTCAAAGAAAGAAAGAAAGAAAAAAGATAGAGGAAGGGTTAGGGTTAGGAAGGAAGGAAGGAAAAGAAAGAAAGAAAAAGAAAAAGAAAAGAAAGAAAAAGAAAGAAAGAAAGAAGAAAAAGAAAGCGGGAGGGAGGGAGGAAGGGAAGGAAGGGAGGGAGGGAGGGAAGGAGGGAAGGAGGGAGGGAGGGAGGGAGGAAGGAAGGAAGGGCTTCCAATGTTCATCACAACTACAAACAAACTTGATAGTTTGGCTGTTCACCGCCCTGAGTCCTTTGGGAGTAGGACGGTATATAAATCAACTAAACTAAACTAAACTAAACTAGTTCTTCACCCTCTATAAAATTACAGAGATATCTTTTCTTATAACCCATTCCTTATTTATAAATAAATCCATAAAGTGTCAACTTTTCAGTCCAGCTGTTAGTAAAAAGTCAGCAAAGGGTTGACAGAATTTTATAAAAATATATGTTAACCATCATCAAATAAATGATAAATACATCAGCATTACATTCCTTTTATTTCTGTAAATCTTAATCTTTAATTCATTCAAAAATTATTTTAGGATTTGATCTCTCTTCAATTCTTCTTTCTCTCATCACAAAGGATTCTTTGAGGACTTAACAAAACTCTTTTGTAAATTCAGTAAAAAGAATTTATCCAGTCATTTTTTTTAAAAAAAAAATCTTTCATGTATATTTCACCTTTAATTTTTAAAGCTTCAACCAGCTCCTTTTGTATATCTAGGGATGAGCCCTTACTAAAGTCATTCTCTTGGCCTGTCACTTGTATTTCCACTTAAATTGCCTTCACAAAATAATTTTTAAAAGAAAAAAAATGACCAGTTGTTTCTGTTCTCACTGCAATGATAAGACTTCAATTTCTTTCTGCAATACTGACAGCAGTTTTTCAGCTGGGCTCCTTTGTCTAATTAAGCCAGGCATTAGGAGGTAAGCCAATTTTCCTGAAGTACAAAGTAGTGGTACTTTGTCCTCTCAAAAGCAGGGATTGTAATGAAATGACTGTTCTCCATCCACAGAAAACTTCTGACCATGGTCAGTCACCAAGCATGATGTCCTCTGACCACTTTGTATACTTGATGTGCTACTTGTTGTCTCTTACCTTCCCTGTGCATTCATCTTTGCCATTTTACCTTATTTTATGACGTTTTATCACTGGTAATGCTCTACTTCAAACTAGGGCATACAAAACCTTTGCAAGATCTATACTTGAATACTGCTCACCTACCTGGAACCCTCACTGTATTTCAGACATCAATACAATAGAGAGGGTCCAGAGATATTTTACTACAAGAGTACTCAAATCCTCTGCTCGAAATAAAATTCCCTATACCACCAGGCTTGGAAGTTTAGGCCTGGATAGCTTTTAACTATGCCGTCTACGTTCCAACCTATGCTTAGTACATAATATTATTTACCATAATGTCCTACCTGTTAATGAGTACTTTAACTTCAACCGTAATAACACAAGGGCTATCAATAAATTCAAACTCAATGTAATTCTCTCTAATCTTGATTGTAGGAAATATGACTTCTGCAATAGAGTAGTAAATGTCAGGAACAGTCTACCTGATCCTGTTGTTAATTTCTCTAACCCCCATACCTTTTACCTTAAACTGTCTACCGTGGACCTTTCACGTTTCTTAAGAGGTCCCTAAAGGGGCGTGCATAAGCGCACCAGCGTGCGTACCATCCCTGTCCTACTGTTCCCATTTATATGTACTCATTTTATGTGTTTATGGCTATGTTTTGCTTATATATATCTGTTGCATCTGGATGCCACACATGTGACAAGGACGGAGCAGCCAATTGGCCCAATCGACGGCTACCAGCCAGCGGGAAATGGGCGCTTCCTGATTGGCCCAGCCGCTGACAGCTCTGCATATATTAAGAGCTGTCAGTGCCTCAGAAGCTGCCTACTCTCCCAGGTCCTCAGTACGAGTGGGTCTGTTGTTAGCTGTTGTTGTTTAATAAATATTCTAATTACCTCACCTTGCCTCCATTCTCATACATTGTTCTCAGAACAGAACAAATTGGCAACGAGGATGGGATTTTTGTGAGGAGGCAGGTTGAGCGGCAGCCACCAAAGGGCTCAGATATTGAGCTGTTCACGGCTACGAGAAGTTGAAAGAAGCTGACAGATGAGGGATCACAAACATGGCCACTCTCTTGACATTCGCACCTTTCACTCAAGCAGCAAAAACCTGCTTGATTGAAAGCAGGGTTGAAAGCAGTGGAAATGATCATTCTTAGATCATTTCCACTGTTTCCTGACTGCCAATGACTATAAAGGTTTGCCAGGGGATAGGAAATTAACTGTGTTCTTAAGTGTCTACGGACATGACCTGTTTGAGACAGCCCGGGCACCTCAGACGGTCCATGATGTGCCATGGGAAACCTTGTTAGCCACTTTGAAGGGGCACTACGTGCCCTTACCATCTAGAGTTGCAGATGCTATGCGTTCAGGCAGCGGATCCAGGCTGAGGGGGAAACTATCAGTCAATACATGGCAGCATTAAGAGCTGCTGCCTTGTATTGTGACTTCAGGGATTACTTAGAAGATATCCTCCTGGACCAGATAATTTGTGGGGTCAGGGATATCCGGTTGCAGTGTAGGTTATTAGCTAGAATGGATATTACGATGCAAACTGCAATAGATGAGGCTAGAGCCTCTGAATTATCCTCAAAATCAGCCACTGAGATAAGGAAGAACCTTAGCAGCAGCCTGTCTGGTAACCGGGAAGCATCCTTGGTGCACCAGGATGAGGTCAACCCAGATCAATTGTCAGAAGATGAGGAGGACGTGAGTTGCCTCCAAACATCTCAAAAGAAAAGCTGGGGGCCAGAAAAGAAAAGGGTACAAGCCCCGTGCATAGGTTGTGGAGGAAATCATCCCCGTTCTGCATGTAGGTTTAAGAATGCGGACTGCAGGAGATGTGGGAGAAAAGGCCACCTCACACGGGTCTGTAAGGCAAGCCAGCTGGCTCCTAATAATTTATCCAGATCTAGTCTAGAATACTGGATCTGGATAACAAACAGAGTAGAATAGAGGAAGAATGTTTCACTATTTACAGGGGGGTTTGTCACCCCGAAACAATCATAGGTCAGGCCAAAAAATTTTCCTCACAGTTCTCATTGAGGGGCAACCCTGTAAAATGGAACTGGACATGGGATCCTCCATGTCTCTTGTTTCATGGACCACTATTAAACGATTGGTGCCCTCCATGTCAAAGAGGCGTTTATCATCTTGTTGTTTTCGTCTGCATGATTACCAGGACAATCACATTCCAGTCATGGGCTCTGGAAAATTTCAATACCATGGGTTCTGCGACTGCCTCAAACTAATTATCGTTGGTGCATTACCCAGTTTACTAGGATTGGACTGGTTTGATGCCTTGGGATTAAATGTGACAGGAATTCACACTACTACATCTGCAGGATTCTCTGGCTTGTTCTGCAAATTCTCAGACGTTTTTAGTGAAGGGCTAGGCAAATACAATGGCACCCCAATTTACTTTAATTTGGATCCTACAGTCACTCCTGTGAGGCTTAAGCCTCGTAGAGTGCCGTTTGCCCTTCGCCCCCAAGTGGATAAAGAAATAGATAAATTAGTGGCTCAGGGCATTTTAGACAGGTTGATCATGCCCGTTGGGAGACACCAATTGTCATCCCTCTCAAGGTTGATGGATCCATCCGCATCTGTGCGGATTACAAGGCGACCATCAATACAGGCAAATCCCTATCCTGTCCCTGTAGTACAACAAATGCTTCATTCTTTGGGCTGTGGCAAAATTTTTGCCAAATTAGATATGGCTCAAGCTTATCAACAACTGGAAGTTGATGATGCCACCACTGAGGCACAGATGATCGTCACCCACCGGGGCGCCTTCCGTTGCTGCCGATTGCAGTTCGGAGTCTGCGTAGCCCCTGGCATTTTCCAATCCCTCATGGAAAGATTTCTGCACAATTTTCTGGGTGTAACTCCCTACTTCGACGACATACTTGTCTCTGCCAACGATGAATTTGAACTAACCAGCCGCCTCCGCACAGTTCTCCACCGTTTCCGTCAAACTGGACTCAAACCCAAGCCCGCCAAGTGCAAATTAGGAGTGCCTCAGGTGGAGTTTCTCAGCTACCTCGTTGACACCGCCGGCCTTCACCCTACTCTGGCCAAGGTTCAAGCTATACGAAATGCCCTTACACCGACTAACAAATCCGACCTACAGTCCTTCCTGTGGCTCTTGAACTTTTACAACTCATTCCTGCACCACAAGGTGAGAGTTGCCGAGCCTCTTCACTGTCTCCTTGACAAACAGGTCCCTTGGAAGTGGGGACGTCGAGAAGCTGCTGCCTTTCAGGCGGTCAAAGATCTGCTCACCTCTGACTCCATTTTGGTGCAATACGACAACACTCATTAAGTGTTTCAATTATTACTTATATGGCCATTTTTTTTTCACATCTTTACAGGTCACAAGCCGCTTTTAGGAATCTTGGATGGGGATCGCCAGACCCACCAATCCTTTCCCCAAGGATGACCAGATGGCTTGTGTTCCTGAATGCCTACAACTACCAGCTAGCTCATCGCCCGGGTAAAGATTTAGGAAACACTGACACACTAAGCAGGTGCCCCCTGCCTGCTCAGGTAGATGACTCTGTCCCGCTTCCAACGATCCTTCAGATAGATGACCAGCTAAGCCCAGTGTTGGCTTTAGATGTCACCAGATACACTGTTAGAGATACCACCCTGCACCAGGTGCTGGACTGGGTGAGGAGGGGATGGCCCCTAGGGCAAGTGACTGCTGAATTCCAGCCATACAAATGCAGGCAGCAGGAACTTTCCAGTCTGAGAGGCTCCCTTTTGTAGGGTTCCAGAGTAATAATCCCTACAGGTTTGAGGCACCAAGTGCTGGATGCCTTGCATACTGGCCATCCGGGAATTGCCCGAATGAAGGCCTTGGCCCAAAGTTACTTACGGTGGCCCAAGTTAGATGAAGCCATCACCATACGGGTCTCGGAGTGCCAACAGTGCCAGATTAATAGTGCAGATTCCCCCTGAGCACCAGTAAGGGAGTGGGAGGAGCTAAGCCCCTGGTCCCAATTACATGTAGATTTCGCGGGGCCATTCGAAGGACATACTTTCATGGTCACTGTAGATGCCTACTCCAAGTGGGTTGAGGTGACATCAATGGTCTCAACCACGGCTGACACCATAGTTCAGGCCCTGTGGTGGCTATTTGCAACACACGGGTTGCCCGATATGATGGTAACGGACAATGGCCCTCAGCTAATGTCAGCCGCTTTCCAAACGTATTTGGCAAGGCACAGAATTAGGCATGTTACGGTGGCTCCTTACCATCCGGCAAGCAATGGCCTTGTTGAATGCACAATGGCGTAGGCATGTGGACCAACTCCAGCACCGTCAATTGCCTCCACTAGACACAGGCACTAGCCAGGCTCAACTTGGCCCCATCAGTTCCGAGGTTACTAAACAACCACCAGCTCCTAACCCTCAACCTAGGTTGCAGCAGGCAGCGGACCTACCAGTCATTCCTGGGCCCACACCATCAGATGATCCTCTTGTCGAAGTTTCAGAACAGTCACAAGGAGTTCCGGAGGTGCCGAATATAGGTCCAATTACCCCAACTGAAACTATTGGATTGCACCATTCTGGGAGGAGCCAGAGACACCCCGTGTACCTTGCTGACTATGCATGCACCACCAAGGGGGGGAGGGTGTTGCGTCCAGATGCCGCACACGTGACAAGGACGGAGCAGCCGATTGGCCCGATCGGTGGGAAATGGGCGCTTCCTGATTGGCCCAGCTGCTGACAGCTCTGCATATATAAGAGCTGTCAGTGCCTCAGAAGCTGCCCAGTCTCCAAGGTCCTCAGGACGAGCGGGTCTGTTGTTAGTTGTTGTTGTTTAATAAACGTTCTAATTACCTCGCTGTCAAGCCCACCATCATGCTCGACACTGCAATACGGGGCGTGAGGATGGATCCACCATCCCGCTCGTCATCCTGTCCCTGATGGGTGTCCCGGTCCGCTGTTCGCAGTCAGGGTGGCCTACTGTTACACATACACACGGGGGTGATACATACATACACGCACTAGGGTAGGCGGATAGGTGTGGGGGTGGAGCGCATCAGGACTAGGACTCAGCAGCATTGGAACGGCGGCTCTGATACACGGACGATCAAGATGTTTCAGGAAGGACACTGCTGACTCACCTGCTATTGCCCCGCCCGCCTATTTGCCTGCTGATTCACTGACAGCGGGGTGTTGTCATGGGCGGTGTTTGGGCCACACCTCACAGCTGATGGGCGCGAGCGAATGTAAGCACTACATGCCGTATGCATGTAGCGCCAATTTTACATCGTTACGACCGCAGCATTTTCAGGGCTAACAGAATTAAACCAGCATTACACAGCAAAAACGTCATTCTTGGTGGTTTGTACTTATTTCTGAGACTCGCCTCATCTCTGTTCTCATACATTGTTCTCAGAACAGAACAATATCCTTTTATTTGTGACAAATTTTTTTCATGTGTCCATGTCTATGTCTATACTGTTACTTGTTTCCTTGTACTTGTAAATAGATAGATAGATAGATAGATAGATAGATAGATAGATAGATAGATGGATAGATACATAAAAAAAATTGCAAAAGTGGCTTCTGATCAGTGGCAACTCCTATCAAGAAGCCTCTTCTCAAGGGCAGAAGGAGCCTGAGGAGAAAGAAAGGGGATTGGATAAGTGTCACTTGTCTCTTTGCTCAGAAGCAGGATCTTCCAGTTGTGACATAGCATCTTTTACAATCATCCCAATCATCTCTGCTGATATCACACCGAAAGGAATAGATTTTATATTCTTAGGAATGGCTGAATGAGGCTTAAGAGTTAGCAGTTGTGAAAATGTGGGTGAAGAAAAACAGACAGAAAAAGAATGTTATATCAGAGGACAAATATAACTGGTTATGACCTTAGCAAGGAACAATACTAAGACCCGCTAAATCATATGCAAAAAGGCAAAGACACAGATATTCTATAACCATAAAACTCAGTTATTTTTTACTTTATTAACTGTAAAAATTAACATTCCATATCATGGTGCTGTCGTTTAAGTCAATCAATTGGAGTCACCATTCTGTCCTATGTTTCTGTCAAACATATAGAGATTTTAATTTTATCAAGTTATCAATCTCTTCCTATGGATATGCGCGTTTCAACTAAAAATTCCTTCTTGATTTTGGGTGCAGGTGGTGGTGGTGGTGATGTTGCCGAACTGAGTCCGCTTCTCTTCTTGGTTGGTGGGGCAGACATGCTTGCCAAAGGGCTGTCAGAAGGAGGTGGATAAAATGAACGAGGGTGGTGATCCCAGTGAGAAGACCCTTCGGTTGCTTTTAATGCGAAGAATGCTATAAAGCCTCTGTGGCCTTGTGTATTGCTACCTGGATGCTTTAGGAATAAGGGGGAATAAAGAGGCCAGCCAGCAGGCCGAAGCATCATTTGCTTTGCTCTCCCACCTCTGCTCTTCCAAGTTTTGCTGCCTTTTCTCTTCCCGGTTGCCCTCATCCCAGAAGTATTCCCCTCTCTGCAAGCGGCCACCCCCTTATCCCTCTCCCTCTTTGCTGCTGGGTGATCCTGTGTGAGAAAGGGGATGGCCACACTTTTTAAAAAGGACTTTTAATGAAACCTCCAATGTGGTAGCCAAGATCCAATCCCGAGTCAAAAAAACCAGCTCTCCTCTATCCACTTGCTCCCACACAGAGGTGGTCATTGGGGAAGAAGTGGAGAGAGTGAGTAAGGGGCCTCTGAAGGAGGGGAAATTGGGGCGAAGGTAAGTGAGCTGACCAGGCAAAAGGTGAGGCCATGGTGGAAACATGCGGGAGCAAGCAGGGCAATGGGGGGGAGGTATCCCTTTAGAAAGGCATGAGGTATGGGCACAGACTGAACACCATGGCTTGTTTTGTAGGATCCAGATCTTAGCAGGATCTTCTGTTTTAGAAAGCGGTGTCGTTTGCACCCCTTGCCCTAAAGGGAACTCTTCTTTGAAGCCTGGATGGCCGAGTGCTGCTCCATCTCTCCAGTGTCCTTTGTACTCCCTGCCACCACTGCTCCCTGCTGGATTTTGCTGGTCCAAGCTAAGAAACTTGAGTTTACTTTATGAACCTCACTCTGCTGCCTTTTCGTCCTTCCCACCCTCCTGCCCATTAAATTTCTGATCCACTCCCAGGCTCTAGACCCGATTTAGTAAGGTGAAGCAGACACACTGGATGGGGAGGAGAGAGCTGGTTTTTTTGGCTTGGGATTGGATCTTGGCCACCGCATTGGAGGTTTCATTAAAAGTCTTTTTTAAAAAGTGTGACCACGAAGCCCTTGCCAGGGACCAAATCCTGGCTTCGACGAACTGATTTGACCTGAAGGAGAGCTGCAGAGTTTCTATGTGCCTCTGCCGGCCCAAGCACCCTGCCCTTCACATCCCAACATGGCCAGTGCATTGCAGTGGCAGCACTCCAGATGGGCAGGCAGGTGGATGTCCTGGGGCTGCATACACACACTGCAGAGGAGCAGTGGCCTTGGCCCTAGTGTGGCAGTCTCCCAGAAGTGGTGTGTCCACCTATTGCAGCCTGAATGCAGAACCCAAGGCGGAGGAGAGGCGAGCAGGTGGCATGCGGGAGGAGGCCCCGCAGAAGGTAAGAGACAGGAACTGGTACATCCCCCTGTCAGGAGGTGGAGGGTGAGTGGGCAGCCTGTGGGTTGAAGGATGGCGAGAGCCAGGTATAAAAGGCGGCCGAGCCTCGCCGTTTCCACCCCAAGGCGGCCCTTTGGCCAAGCGCCTTATCTTTGTGGGCAGCCACGTGAGCAGAGTGGGCAAAGCGTGGAGATCAGCTGGGCTGCATGGCCAGCATGGTAGACCATGGTGGAGGCAGGCAAGTGGGTATGGCACAGAGATAAGCTGGACCGCGGGGGCCGTGTGGTCTGGGAAAGCGAGTCAGCGAAGGAGTCAGAGTGCAGCTGGGCTCCAGGCATGACTCTAGGGACTGGCCAAGGTGGGCAAGGTGAGATAAGGAGTGGCAGGGAGGGGAGGGGTGGGGCCAGCCAGTGGTGGAATCAGCCGGTTCTCTGAACTGCACAAAAAGTTAATAACTGGTTCGTCTGAATGAACCATAATTATGTGGATACATTTTTCAAATCTACTGGGGATATGTGTGCAAATCAGATCTTTTTAAAAAATCTAGAACTGAGTCAATTGAAGTCTGATGATATATGCTTTTTTTTTTTTTGCAATTAAAGGGAAGCAGAGAGTTGTCCTTAAATAATTTGTTCTTTTCCCCCCCTTCCTTGAATTATTTTTGCCTTCTGGAACTTTACATAAGTACTGCTGTTATGCAGCCTATGTGTGGTATAGGATGATTAAATCATAAGAGACAGACATACTGAATCAGCAGAAAAGTAAGTCAGGGGTAAAGATCAAGAGCAAAAGGCACTCCCAAAGAGCTCTCTCTTACTAGGCAAAAAATAGCAAGATCCACTTTAGTATTAAACATCAGCAAACACAAATTTGCTCATAGATTTAAGCCTAACTATTTTATTTAATGAATAACCACCACCGGATAGTTTCCCTCTACCGCAGGCCTCTCTCATAAGAGTCTAAGACCTAATCTGCATCTTATCTGGAAAATGTGCTTACAATCACAGACAATAACAGTTTTTGTATAATTAATCTTCAAGTCATAATGTTGGTGAAAGTATAAGGCTATGCAGTGCTTCAGATCAGTGGTGAAATCCAATTTTTTTTACTACTGGTTCTGTGGACGTGGCTTGGTGGGCGTGGCTTGGTGGGCATGACAGGAGAAGGATATTGTAAAATCTCCATTCCCACCCCACTCCAGGGGAGGATATTGCAAAATCTCCATTCCCACCCCACTCTGGGACCAGCCAGAGATGGCATTGCTGGTTTTCTGAACTACTCAAAATTTCCGCTACCAGTTCTCCAGAACCTGTCAGACCCTGCTGGATTTCACCCCTGCTTCAGATGCATGTATGTACTTTATGTATGCATAGCTAACTTCTGGAAAATGCCTGGGCTAGTCGCCACAGTTTTCTTGGCAAGATTTCAAAAGTAGCTAGCCATTGCCTTCTTTCTAGGACTGAGGGAGTGAGGCTCAAGGTCACCCAGAGGGTGAGACTAGACCTCATGATTTCCTGGTTTCTAGTCCACTGCCTTTACCAAGCTGGGTCGATGCCAGGGGTGAAATCTAAAAATTTTCCCTACCAGTTCTGTGGGTGTGGCTTAATTGGTGGGCGTGGCTTGGTGGTCAGGTGACCGGGTGGGCGTGGCTTGGTGGTCAGGTGACCGGGTGGGCGTGGCCAATAATAATAAATAATAAACAAAGTACACAAGACAATAAGAGGTACCAAAAACCAACTTTCACACTTTATACACACACAACACAACACATTGACACATACAATGTAAAAGCAGCTGCACGTCACCCAAAATGGCCCATGCAACAAGCAGGAACCTCACACAGCCACAAAAACTTTCACACTTTTTCCACACAAAATGCCACATACAGCTTTGTGAGATTTTGTGTGTTTGTGTAGTTAGAGTGAAACACTACAGAAACACACCAAATCTCAGAAAGCTGCACAAATATTTTATTTTATTTTATTTATTTTTATGTGGAAGTCGAAATCTATATAACCTCATTTTTGATTACAGCCTACATTTTAATTATGGTATGAGTAATTTGAGCTTCAAGTTTACACTGGGCAGTTTAGCAAAGTAAGAGAATATTGTTGACAATACCCAGTTTCAATAATATAGCATGAGGGAAAGGGAAACAAAGCTACATTCAACTTTAGGGTAAAACCATGCATTATAATTGGGATATTAAGGCTGAGGAAGAGTAGTTTGCATACTTCTGTCAAATTATCTTGTTGCTGAACTGAGATTTTAACTGATCTGGAGACTAGCAAGTGGATTTTATGACGAAATATAATTCTCTGCAAGACTTAATTCTGATTCATGCCATTGTATCATATTAAGTGTATTATTGTGTGTGTTTCTTCTTTAGATTTAATAATCCAAGATATGTAGCTCATTAACTTGTTGCAAACTTCTTTAAGTATAAATAGCAAAGAGAAAGTAAAGTGAGTAATATACAAAATGCACAAAATTATAAAATAAGAAAACACAACAAAAATATACAGAGCATAAATTTAAAGTTATATATACGCAAATAAAGGTCTACATTAGTGTTTCCGTGAGTGGTAGTTGTATTTATTTACAATCAACCATAACCAATCTACATTGATAAGTGATGTGTTCAAACATTGCTAATAACATCTACTCAGCAGACAATTGAGTAACTGGGACTTATATTTCTAGTACTTAAGAATGAGAATAAGCCACAGTAATTTTAAACATTCTGAATGAATTTATAAATGTACACAGAAGAGGCTCTTTCATCTGTTCATCACTTATGTTAAGAAAAATATATGAATTTTATATATTTATATTTGGTGATGAAATATTGCCAGTTTGAACAAATATTTATCCGGCTGATTGGTGTAATGGGGATGCTCATCAAATGTTGTAAACTCCAGTTATGAAAATTTCAGAAATAACCTTACAGTTTTCCACATGGTCTTCTTTAGTTTGGATTATTTATTTTTGTCTTTGATAACACTAACAAAGATTTTGCTTCCTGAACACTTTTTGGTGCGTCTTATAGATTTTTGCTAATCATGAAAATAACCTGTAATTTAACCTACCACATACCATTTTATAGAAATCTTCTGTTTCTGCACAATGGCAATGTACACTTTTCAGTACCTGCTGGCTATGCCATACACATGAAGGAAATGCACAAAAACATGGAACTGTTGTTGAAGTTACATATCTGAATGAGTCAACCATGCAAGAAAGTCGCATTACATTAAAAAGAAATGGCCAGCGTGAAAGAATTTGGTTTCAGGCACATGAACCATTTGTTGACCTGGCAAAATATTCATCTACAACTCAGACAGATAGAAAATTTTGTGAAAGCAATGAACAAGAAAGGTGAAGGTTTTTGTTATTGGAGACATAGGTTCCCAAGAATAACTAACGCCAAGATTAAGGAAGGCATTTTTGTTGGTCCACAGATCAGATATGCTATCAATGACAAATGGTTGGAATATCTATTAGTGGGGTCAGAGAAAATTGTCTGGAAAGCATCCCAGGATGTTGTTGAGAGTTATCTTGGCAGCAACAGAGCACTAAACTACATTTAGCTGCTTAACAAACATCTTACAGTCTACAAGATCATGAAGTTGCACATGTCACCAAAGGTTCATTACCTGCATTGGACTCCCCCATCCCTAAAATTTAGATGCAGTCAGTGACAAACATGGTGAAAAGATTTCACCAGGACATTGTCACAATGGAAAAACATTCCCAGGGCAACTGGAATCCATCAGTGCTGGCTGACTATTTTGTTGGACAATGCAGTGAGATGCATTGGAGACTGTGTACAAATGAAAATCAGCAGCAAAACCCTGTTGAACTCATATAGCATGTTGGAAACATTATGCAATTAAATGCATTGTGGTCATTAAATATTAATTTCATATTTCCCAAGATTAATATGTGATACAGTCATTCTGAAATTATATTGCATTCAGTTTGAATAGATCTATCATAATCACCAAAAGATTTTCAGGAAGCAAAACTTTTGAAAAATAATTGTTGTCTAGTGTTATAAATTAAGAAAAATGACCCTGGAATGATAAAAGCAACATTAAGATTGCATCTCTCACAAAGACATACTGGGAGAGTGAAGCATACTATTTTATATAAGAATATAGTATTTTTAGAAGCTTAATACAACCTAATCATATCACTGTGGGAGAACCTAGTGATTTACCAACAGGTGACATGCAAATATTATTTAAAAATATCTCATTGCTTCTCAAGTACCTGCTGTCAAGGGATTTATATTGTTTGTCTTCAGTTTAAGACTATTTTCATTCCATCTCAGTCATTCCCAATGCAATACACCTGAAATTTTCTCTACTCCAGTAGCTCTGCTATCATGCATGTGACTATCAGTATAACCAAAATGGGACAAGGGAGAAATACTGCCTACAGGAACAAAAGATACATATAATATGTCATTTACTATTTTTTACACTGTTAAAGAAATAGTGAATAATACAGTAAGTAATGAATTATTTGTAGGAGCGATAAGTAAACAGGTACAGGCACACTAAGTGTAAAAAAACTAGTGCAACTAAAAAATTAATGTCTTTTTTAGAAATAGATTTTGTTATGAAAGTAAAAAGATGACAACAAAGAGGAATAAGTGAAACACACACTAACTGAAGAAGGGCCAAGAAAGAATAAAAAAGATCCCCCAGTTTTGCATAGTGAGAAGAATTGGAGCCAGGTGGTTTTGATCTCTTTCATGGCCCTGGTGTTGTCGAATGTTTGCTGGCTTACAAGCAGACTTGTATTGTCTTTGGTCCCTTTCTGGAAATTGATAATGAGAGACCTCTTGGTGTTCATTACATAATTCTATTTGTTGTTGGAATATTATTTATTATTATGGTTCATCGCACAGTCAACAAGGTATTTAGTCTGAATTTGGCATTTTTATCCACCTATCAAGTCTTTTCCAAGGATCTGGCATAGGCAGATGCTGGTGCTTTATGGTGTTAGAAGTATTGTTGCAGGATGTAAGCTGTTTCCAGCAAAGCTGCCTTTTGCAATTGACTGATGCTGATTTTATCAATGCTGATGGTGTTCAAGTGGTGCTGTTATTATTTTAGGATTGCACCCAAACCACCCATTGCGATCAGTATTATTCTTGCTTTTGCCACTGCGCTTCTACTTCTATTTGCAGGTCTTTGTGTTTTGTGATTTTTTTCAAGTTCTGCTGTCTCCAAGTCCTGCCATATCCAATATCCAGACTTTTGTCTTTCTTATTGACAATTGTTATTAAGAGGTGTTATGTGACAGATGCTTGTCTGTTTGTATTTTAAAATCCCAGAGTACTTTTGCTTTTTCATTTTGTATTACTTTGTCTATTTTCTGATCCCACCAGTCCTTGCTTGCAGGCAAGTGGTATTTCTTGGAGATATTCCAATGTACCATTGTTATTACTGTGTCATGCTGTTGTTTATAGTCAGTCTGTTATTATTATTATGGTTCATAACACTGTCAGCCAAATGTTTATTCTAGATTTGGCTTTTTTTAGGTACCAGTTAGGCAAATGTGATTGTTGGATAGTGTTAAAGTTATCATTGCAGGATCTAAGCTGTTCCAAGTACAGTGTCCTTTTGCAATAAGATTGAAATACTAGAATCTATTAAAATACCAATAAACAAGAACATTTGTAGCTCAGGATTGAAATGAAAGTCCTTGGTGCTCTCTGAGCTTGCTTGTTTTCTTGCAGATATTTCATTACCCAAAATAGGTAAAAACATCAGTACTAGTGACATCACAGTAACACAGTAACACAGTAACACTGATGATGTTACCTAGTTTAGATAATGAAACATCTGTAAGAAAACAAACAAGCTCAGAGAGCACCAAGAATCCCCCCGCAATCTATTAAAATGTTTAATACTTAGCTATATGTAAGAATGAAGATGAAACTACATTTAGCAACTTCCTGGGTATAAAAGTTGACTCATCCTGTATCAACATTGATTTATTTAATGGAAATAAACTATTAATATGACTTAATAACGCTGAATAACTGAATAACACTTTAAGACGCATAGCATTGAATACCTTGTTGTGAAAACTTTTTTCTTTCTTAGTGAGAAATACAAACTTTGAATCTATCATATCTTCTTTATCAGTCTAAGAACCATGTGGCCCAGATTTTTCCAATACATTGATTACAAAAAAAAAGAAATGACATATTTTGTATCGTTATTTAAGGAGAGCTATATTATTCAAGGATTTTTTTTTCTCACTCTTTGCTAGGAATGAATCTCGGTGACAACTTAAAGCAGTGTCTTTTGTTGTATTTAATAGAGATTGCATGTTAGTCCATGATATCTCCGTTTATGAGTGGGAGAAAGGAAGAATAGGCTTTTAAAAACCTTCTCTGCCATCCAATACGTAATGTGTTATTTTTCTGTCACATAAATAGATGCATCCTTCAAAGCTTCTGAAATAGGTTACCTGTTGTACTGAACCATAGTTTGAGAAGCCTATTCATTTATCCATAAAAAGCTTTAATCATTTGAATCCAATTTTCTAGTTACATTGTGAAACCAACATTTCATCTGCTATGCTTAGCAACTTAGGCTCTTCATCCGTCCTGCTGGTTTTATTTATTGATTACATTTTTATGCCCCCATCTCCCTGATCAGGTGACTCTGGGCTGGTTTTGATTATATATTTGTGTATCATGTCTCCAGCAAAACTAGAATTCATACCAGACTTATACAGAGAAGAATGAAAGAGAAATATTGGTTTGAAATTTACTGCTACAAATGTTTTTTTTTTTTAAACCAAACCAATATGAGTAAAATATTTGAATAGGTTAAGGCCTCTTGTCCTGGTAGAATCTGTCTTTCTTTGTTCTTAGACTGGACTACAGCAGAAATGCTGTAGCTTTTAAAAATTGCACACCATAATTAATTTATTTTGGATTCCTGCTCAGAAGATAATTTATCTATATAAATACAAAATGAGTGGAGAATGGGGATGACCATCAAACTATCAAAAAAGGACAGTACCATCAATTATAACAATTGGAAAGGCATCACACTTCTTTCCGTTCCTAGCACAATCTTTTCTATTGTCTATTGCTAAGGTGACTCCTGGATGCAGTGAATGGCACATATGGAAACAACAAGGCAGGCTTCATTATGCATGTACTTATGAAATAAGTACATTTTGACATTATGTGACAACACTAAACAGAGCATCAAATTTCAATGGTCACTGCCAATAAATATTAACTTAACAAAAAAAATAAATAAATCCCCCAACTCTAGCTATTGTGTGAAAAGTATTGACAGCATCACATACTTCTTCTCCATTAATAATGATAAGTGTTTTTTTACCAGGGGTGAAATCTAAAATTTCTTACTACTGGTTCTGTGGGTGTGGCTTGGGGAGGGTAATGTGACTGGGTGGGTGTGGTCAACTTTTTTTTTTTACTTTTAAAAGCATTTTTTCTACTACCTTAAGAGATTGCAGGAAAAAAATGCTTTTAGAAGCCTCTGACGATTAGGCAACTCAGCTGGAATCGCCAGAGGCTTTTAAAGGCATTTTTTCCCCTACAACCTCTTACAGCAAAGAGGTTACAGAAAAAAATGCTTTTAGAAGCCTCTGGTGATCAGGCAACTCAGTTGGGATCTAACTCAGTTGGGATCTACAGAGGCTTTCAAAGGCATTTTTTTTTCTACAACCTCTTCGGCTGAAGAGGCTGGTTTTTTTACTTTTAAAAGCATTTTTTCTACAACCTCTTTGGCTGAAAAAAATGCTTTTAAAAGTCTCTGATGATCCCAGCTGAGCCGCGCGATCATCAGAGGCTTTTTTTTTACTTTTAAAAGCATTTTTTTCAGCCAAAGAGGTTGTAGAAAAAATGCTTTTAAAAGTAAAAAAACCAGCCTCTGATGATCGCGCGGCTTGGGGGGGGTGCAGGGATTTTGGCTACTGGTTCTCCAAACCACCCACCGCCATCGCTACCGGATCGGGCGATCCAGTCCGAACTGGGAGCATTTCACCCATGGTTTTTACCATTTCTGCTCCTTCTCTTTATGGACTTCCTTATGAAGAAAGTTATGAATTGAAATGAATTTAACTACCATAGATCAGTGAAGGTAGAAGTGTAAGTACAAGGATCTGGAATTTCCAGGTGAAGCAAAGACTATTTATAGGACATGGCCACTATTCTAGAAAAACCAGCCAATAAAATAGGACTAAGGAACAGCAGTGACAAAATGAAGATCATTAAAATTATTATTGTTGCTAAGGAAATGAGCTAACAGTTGCTAGTTCTGTTGCCAATGCACTGAGGATGTGCAGCAGTTCACCTACCTAGGAAATGTAATATTTAATGATGGAGAATTTGACGCAGAGTTTGAGCAGATTTGAAAAGAATGCAATCTGATCTTTATCAACTATCAAGACTGCAACAGACATCCAACTCTATAGTGTTATCATTCTACTAGCAGCAATAAAGCAGAAAAGTGAAACTTTGGAAGATAATAATACAAATAATTCAGAAATGTAAGGCATTTCACCAGCAGTAGCTTTCCCCCCAAATATATTTATTTATGCCATTTTTAGAGATTTCAGCATTGGAGTTTTGCCAAGTGTCAGATACCACACAAATGGTTATTTTGAGGATCCAGATAAACGCGCTAATGGATATGGGGAATGTTAAGCTTTTTTTTGTTGTTGTTGAACTCTAGTAAGCAAATTAAACAGAAACACACACACACAAAAGCAAACAAGATGCTCTCCCTCCCTTCAGTTGCTGGGAGATACATTTCAAGCAGTAGAGATATTCCAAGGCCCTTATTGCACAGCACTAAGCATTTAAGCCTTTCTAGATGCTTCATCTTAATAAGCAAATTGCAGTGCTTTTATTAAAATTTGGCACCAAGCTTTCATGACTTTATTTTACTGGTCGCATGATTGTAAGAGCTGACCTTGGATGGATAACTTTGGCTGGAGTCAGAAAGTCTGATAAGGCAGTGCTCTCTGCAGATGTGTGAAAATTCCCCATCCCCAACCCTGCTCCAGGTTTTTTTTTTTTTTTAGCAAAAGTGAAAAAAATACCCCGTTTCCCCAAGAACAAGACCCAACCGGAAAATAAGCCCTAGCATGATTTTTCATTATGCTCGTAATATAAGCCCTGCCCCCAAAATAAGCCCCAGTTAAGATAGTCAACCAGACAGAGGCATTTAGTAGTGTATTTCCCCCCAAATAAGACCTAACCAGAAAATAAGCCATAATGTAGCTTTTGGAGCAAAAATTAATATAAGACCCGGTCTTATTTTGGGGAAAACACAGGTAAGTAGGTTCACAATGAGTTATTAGCATCTAGACTTTTCCTAATATGAAGGGGAAATCAAAATATGTCTCTAATGTTTTGAAATATAATGATCTTCTGTAATGCAATTGGTTTTCCTCTTTTTGTATATTTCCACTTTTACCAGAAGCAGTAGATAAAATCTGTACTTCCTAATGTAAAGTCCCTGTTCCTTTTTGACAGTGCATTCAAGGAATCTGTAGAAGTCTCAGATCAATGTGTGAAAACTGGAGTTCATTAGACTTCTGATTTGGAAGAAACAGCTTCCAAATTGCTGTTCCCTGAGAACTGTAATCTAATAGAATGTAATAATTGAAAAGGAGCTCCTGCCCAGTGCTGAAATGCATTACTACAGCAGGATATGTAATATCCCTCAATAATGTTAATGCAGTCAAACATAGTTCCCTAGATAACATCTATAAGAGGAAGTCATATATTTTCTTGATATTTTTACTTCTCTTTTTGCAACTCACCAATCTTAAGAACTTTGTTCTTTGAAGGGGCAAAAGAGAGTCAGAAAGTGGGAAGGGGGGAGAGAGGGAGGGAGGTGGAGACACACAGAGAGAGAGATTGAGTATACATGCATTGCATGCACATTTTGACTCTTAGATCCAGTTCTCTTAAACTTTTCTCTTAAAATGTTCTCATTTCTAAATTGTTCTGTTTATACCAACCATTAACCCATGTTAATATCAGATTATACAGAAATTGATTTAAGACCATTTTCTAGTTTATGATCTTTACATCCACCACCACCACTACAAGCAATACAAAAACTGTCCAGAAATGAGTTATTAGAGTGGTAAGTGGTAAGATTAAGATATCTATGGAGCAAGAAGTGCTGAGTTAAAATGTTCATTCACCTTGGAATTCATTGTGTGACTTTGGCAGATTTTTATATATATATATATATTCCTTCATCAAGATTTGTTACCATGTAGGTTTAATGTTATTATATTATTACAGTTTCTATCAATTGTCCTGGAGCAGATGTTCAGCTGACATACCTATAATGTTCTGGATTTCCCAGAAGATCCTTTTTTAAAAAATTAGTGTCATATTGACTCCCTTTCAGTCCTCTGGCAGTCAGCTCACTTTGAAAGTGGAAGTATATTTTTGTTCCAGGCGATAGCAATTTCCCATTTTCTCATTTCAGTTCTTTAAGACTGCCTTGTAACTTATTTTAATTTTTACTACACAATCTTGCCAGCTTTATTAAATCATTTTGGTTTAGTTGCTCTGATTCCCTCCCTGAGAAAAATCAGTGACGAGTCCGACATCTATCATAAGTTTATTTGTCAAGCATATATAAGATAACAGGTAAAACTATAAACATAATTTGAATACATGAAAAGAGTAAGTAAAAAGGAATATTAGGACAGGGACGGTAGGCACGCTGGTGCACTTATGCACGCCCCTTACAGACTTCTTAGGAATGGGGTGAGATCAACAGTAGACAGTTTAAGGTTAAAGTTTTGGGGGTTTGGGGAAGAAACTACAGAGTCAGGAAGTGCATTCCAGGCATTGACCACTCTGTTACTGAAGTCATATTATCTGCAATCGAGTTTGGAACGGTTTACCTTGAGTTTGTATCTATTATTTGCTCATGTATTGTTGTGGTTGAAGCTGAAGTAGTCATTGACAGGAAGTACATTGTGGCAGATAATTTTATGTACTATGCTTAGGTCAGACTGAAACATTAACCCAGTGTTTCTTAACCTTGGGAACTTTAAGATGTCTGGACTTCAATTCTCAGAATTCTCCAACCAGCATGGCGGAGTCCACACATCTTAAATTTCCTAAGATTGAGAAAGTCAGATATAACATATATCTTCTGAAGTAAAGAGAAATACCGTTTCTCTGCATCCTCCACTTAATTTCTCAGCATCCCTTGGCTCCTGTGTAATATAACAGCTCAATCATTGCTATCACCAATTTTCTGCTTCCAAAATATTTAAAAGGCATCCTTAGTATTGCCTTTATCATATTCCACACACACACACACACACACACACACACACACACACACACACTCTTCATATATTACACTTCATCATTTGCCAGAGTCTTTTATTCTTCTGCAACTCATCCACATAATAGGTTAAATTTATATTGCCTAAACCAATTTCTTGTAATTTTTCTTAACCACAATTTTCAGTTTGGGGATCTGAACCTATATAGAACAATAAGTGTTGGTTTGGGAAAGAAAGGGAATTATGTTTGAATCATTGCTATGATTAATATGTTAAAATATCATACCTTGGTGGCACAGCAGACTAAAGTGCTGTTAAATAGCACCAGCTGCCTGCAATTACTGCAAGTTCAAATCTCACCAGGCTCAAGGTTGACTCAGTCTTCCATTCTTTCGATGTAGGTAAAATGAGGACCCGGATTGTGAGGGCAATAAGCTGACTTTGTATTAAAAAGAACACCGCTGGGGGAGGGGCGAAAGCCCTACTAAGCAGGTATATACAAGAGTATGAAGGCTATTGATTAACGCATTGTAAGCCGCCCTGAATCTCCGGAGAAGGGCGGCATATAAATCAAACCAATAAATAAATAAATAAATAAATTGGTATAAATAGAGAACAGCAACATAACATTAATCTTAGCTCTAAATTATATTAATTGCATAAACTAATTATTTGATATTTGAAAAACAATGTCTGATGTTCTGCTTGTGCTATGTTGTATGGAGATGGCCTTGATGAAAGATATGTTTCCAAGGAGGGAAAATTATGCTTAAGTCCAAACAATGAAGTTGTTGTTCAGTTGCTAAATCATGTCTGACTCTTTGCCATGGACAATAGTATGCCAGGTCCCCCTGTTCTCCGCTGTCTCCCTGAGTCTGCCCAAAATCATGCCCACTGTGTTGATAACACTATCTAACCATCTCATCCTCTGCCATCTCCTTCTCCTTTTGCTTTCAATTTTTCCCAACATTAGGCTCTTTTCCAATGAGTCCTCTCTTCTCATTTAGTGACCAAAGTATTTAAGTTTCATCTTCAGTATCTGTTCTTCCAAAGAACTGTCTGGGATTATTTTCTTTAGGATTGATGATTTTGATGATCTTGCAGTCCAAAGGACTCTCAAGAGTTCTCCATCAAATAATTAGAAAGCATCAATTATTTGACAGTCAACCATCCTTATGGCCCAACTCTCATAGCCATACATTACAATTGGGAAAATAATAGCTTTGACTATACGGACCTTTGTTGGAAAGATGATATTTCTGCTTTTTAATATGCTGTCTAGGTTTGTCAAAGCTTTCCTCCCAAGGAGCATGTGTCTTTTAATTTCATGTTTACAGTCATTGCCTTGGAGCCCCCCCCCCCCCCCCCCAAAATAAAATCTGTCACTGCTTCCATGACTTCCTGTTGTATTTGCCAGGAAGTGATTGGACCGGATGGCATGATCTAAGGAGTTTCAAGCTAAGTTTTCCATTCTCCTCTTTTACCCTCAAGAGGCTCTTTAGTTCCACTTCACTTTCTGCCATTAGAATGGTATTTCTGCATATCTGAGGTTGTTGATATTTCTCTTGGCAATTTTAATTCCTGCTTGTGATGCATCCAAGCTTGCATTTCACATGATGTACTCTCCATATAAGTTAAATAAGCAAGGTGATAATGACAAAGGAATAAAAACATTTCTCATATACCTCCCATAATTCACATAGTATAAGAAGAAGAAGAAATCATAATCATACTTGCAGGATTCTGTTAAAATTCAGCCACACTTAATCAAAATAAGACCAAAATAGTTGATTTCATTTCCCTGAGCTCCGCGGTAAACCAAGGAGCCGCCCGGGATCTGCGTCGGATCAGAGGCCGCAAAGGCGCGATTCGATCCAAGGCCCCCACCGCAGCCTGTTCCCAGGCCGTGACAAGGGTCTCAGATGAATCGTGGGCTAAGGAGGCGGGAAATGACCCAAGCTCCATCAGGAAACTTTTGGGTTCCATCAGGCGCCTGGGGCGGAACCATCTTACTGGTTCCGCACCCCTGCGACGGGGGATGGCGGAGGAAAAGTCGAGTCTAAGGAGGGAATGATCAGTCCATGACAGAGGGTCAATAAATAGAGTCCCCTCCCCACGATCATTTATCCACTGTCCAGGGAGAAAAATAAGGTCGAGTGTGTGTCCTCCAATATGAGTTGGGCCCTGTACAATCTGAGTCAAATCCATGGCCGTCATGGAGGTCATGAACTTCCACACCAACTCAGATGACTCACCGGCCGATGGCAAATTGAAATCTCCCACCACCAAAAGGTTGGGGAGTTCCACCGTCAATTCGGCTAAGACATCTAGTAGTGCGGGCAGGGCTGAGGCCACGCAGCTGGGGGAGAGGTACGTGATCAACATCCCAGACTGAACTCCAGGGTCCCATTTCAAAAGGAGGGATTCACACCCGCCAACCTGAGGAACAGTGACCTCCCTAGGCCTAAGACTTTCCTTAATAACTACCGCCACTCCTCCGCCCCTCCCCTGGAGTCGTGGCTGGTGTAGTATCCGGAAACCTGGGGGACACAAATCCACAAGAGGGACACCGCCCTCTGGCCCCAGCCAGGTCTCAGTGATACAAGCCAGGTCCGCGTCCTCCTCGTCTATAAGATCTCGGACGAGGAGTGTCTTGTTCACCACGGACCTGGCGTTTAAGTACACCAGTCGGAGTCCAGGGCTCCGCACTCTGTTGCTGTCAGGGGAGCAGGATGAGCTGAAGGGGCAGGAGGGCGCCACCGCTTGAACAAAGCGGCAGCGTCCTCCTAGCCCCCCCTCTCCCGACCTCTGCGTCTCCCAACTGTTACAAGGATTGGAAGACCCTCTCTCCGCTGAGCCTCTTTGTTCCCTCCTCCTCCCTCCCTCCCCCCACAACCATCCGACGGGCTCAATTGCTGAACCGTAAGAGCCGTCCCCGGCTCAACCCTTACCACCCGCCTCCCAGGTCCCCTTAAAATTTGATTAAAAACATTAATTAAAAAAACCCTCAAACCACGCTTAGAAGCATGCCACCACTCGGGGTTCCAAAACCCGTCCTTGAGGTAGGCCTTCGATAATTTCGAAGGCCATGTCTGCGAGAGGGGGGCATCTCGCAGAGCAAGGAGGGTCGCCGAAGTGTAAGCCATAATAAATATGAGAAGTGGATGGAAAATAGCAACAAGAAACCGAGATGATAAACAAGAGGGATAATGATGGTAAAATAGGAGTCAACCCAGGCTGGCATAACCACCGCTCTCTCACAGTGGTGGAGAATCCAAGGCTGCAACGAATGAGTCCCGCGGAATCAGCCGCAGCCACCCTCTCACGGTGACTAGGTGGGGAACATCCACCGGCGGAGTCATAGAGCAGTTCCTAGGAACATGATTCAGCAGCAGTCCACCAGGATTCATAGTTCATCAGTCTGTAACTCCATAACTCTGTCCAATACAACGAGACCAATAAGGCAGTAATAGGGGTGAAAAGATAAGATGTAACACTTTATGGTGTGAGAGAGGATTTATCTTAAATCACCTTTCCAGTAAGTATTATGTAAAGGGAGCCCCTTCCCCAGAATAAAATATCCTGGCCAGAATAAAATATATCCCCAAGGATGATTCCCCAAAAGGAGAAGAAAAAAGAATTCCCTTATGAATAGGCAGAAAACCTCTCCCATCTTCTCTCCACCCAAAACAGCCTGCATGCATAACTTAGGGGAACCCAAAGGTGCTTTTCCAAGAAACGACTGGACTTTCTGTTTTGTTCTGTTTTTGAAGATGTTTCGCTTCTCATCCAAGAAGCTTCTTTATATATCATCCAGACTGATAACGAGAGATCTCCCTCTGAGGAGTTTGTCCAAACAAATTGAGTTACCAGATTTTAAGCCCATGACTACTTGTAGTTCAGTTTCCATACATAGCCTTCCCCCCAGTGAATTTTGGTGGCTTTTTTGTAAAAGAGGAGGTTGTGCAGCTCAGCAGTTAAAGATGCTGAATTGTCAGCTGGACAATTGACAGCTTGGATTAAAGACCCAAGCTCTGTGCAATGGGTAAGCTTTCACTACTTGCCCCAGTTCTTGCCCACTTAGCAGTTCGAAAGCATGCAAATGTGAGTAGATTAATAGGTACCACTTTGGTGGGAAGGTAACAGCATTCCATGTGCGACATGACTATGGAAATTGTTTTCAGGCAACACTATCTCTCTCAGTGAAAAAACAGAGATGAGCACCATGCCCTAGAACCGTGATGGCAAACCTATGGCACGCGTGCCACAGGTGGCATGCGGAGCCATATTAGTGGGCACGCCAGTTCAGCTCTGGGGTGCATGTGTGTGCTGGCCAGCTGATATTCGGGCCTTCTGGGCCCACCAGAAGTAGAGAAACAGGCTGTTTCCTGCCTCTGGAGGGCCTGGAGGGGGTGGGGAAGGCCCCTTTTTTTTTCTTACCTGGCTCCAGATCCTCTCTGTGTATCTGGGAATGGTGAAAACAGCCTTTCCCACTTCCTTGGAGGCCCTAAGGAGGCTCAAGGGGCCCATTTCCCCACTCCCGGTGGGACAGGAAGTGACATTTTTTCCTGTCCCCAGCCTCCAGAGACTCCTAGAGAGGCTCCTACAGACTCTTAGAGAGGCTCCTACAGACTCCTAGAGAGGTTCTGGAGGCTGGGGACAGCAAAAAATGTCACTTCCTGTCCCACCGGGAGTTGGGAAATGGGCTTTTTCAGCCTCCGTAGGGCCTCCAAGGGAGTGGGAAAGGCTGTTTTCGCCAGATGTGGAACCAGGTAAGAAAGAAAAACGGGCCTACCAGGCCATCATGTGTCAGGAGCGGGGGGGAGGGGGTTGCGTACACATGGGCGTGGGCACGTGTGCGTGTGACCTTCCCCCGCCCCCCCCTCTCCTGGCACGCGATGGCAAAAAGGTTAGCCATCACTGCCCTAGAATCAGACATGGCTGCACAGCAGGGGTGGGTTCTATTTACCTTTACTACCGGTTCGCATGCGCGCCTTGCTTCTGCGCATGCACAGATCACCGATAACAACATCCGGGGTAGTGGGTGGGGCCTCCCGCCAGTTTTAGTACGAACTGGTCCGAACCAGGGGCAACCCACCACTGCTGCACAGAGAAGGCAAACAAGTGCCTTGTGCTTTTAATGCATCTATGTCTTGAATCAGTGTCTATGATATGTTTCTAAATGGCACTTATTTGTAAATAATTTTAACACAGTATGCTTTGATAGCTATCTAATCAGTAATGAGAAGCTGGAAAATTTTGCTTCTAAATTGTCTATTTGGCACAAACATCAACACTCATTAAAAAAAACAAAACCGAAAGAAAAGTTTGTTTTAACCTGATAAGCTTTGACTTTAGTATTTTTTTTTTAAAAAAGCCTGTCTAGTTCCTGGAGGACAAGCAGCAGTCACATTACAAAGCAACAGCAATTGACATTAATTGGTGTCCTAGTTGACAGTATAAACAGAAACACCAAAGAGTAAAATCATATAAGCATTAAATGACCAACTTGCTCACAGAAAAAAAAAAAACCAACTATAGGTCATATTGGGACATGGTAGAACTGATCCTGAGCTTCTAGAATCAAGGTAAAAAATATATAAGAACTTAGCAATCAGAGCATTCAGCCTAACATCTTTCATAGACACTCTGGCATTTATGCTGTTTCTTTTCTACCCTTTTAAAAACAAAACAAAACAAAACCCAAACTAATGGTTTATTATTATTGAGCAAAACAAAAGTAGAATCTTGTTCAGCTATATACTAATATATTACTGCTATATAAACATGATAGATAGATAGATAGATAGATAGATAGATAGATAGATAGATAGATAGATTAGATAATCAATGGCATGACAAAGATGCATTGGAAGATCTGCAAAAAATATCATTTGCCAGAAAGTAAAAACTGGTGGGACCATCAAATAGAGAAAGTCAACGAAAATAAAGAAGTTAAAGTGCTCTGTTTAGAATCAAACAGACCGGCACTTGCCATACACCATGCCATTGACAAAATCACCATCAGTCAATTGCAAAAGGCTGCTTTACTTGGAACAACTTACATCCTGCAACAGAATTTTTTAATTCCATCAAACTTCCACATCTGCCTGTGTCAGGTCCTTGGGAAGGACTCGATGGGTGGATAAAAATGCCAAATCCAGGCTAAACTTTGGCAAACTATATGAAAAAACCAAAATAATAAGAATATCTAGCTTGGATAGTTCCATCGACCTTTGCATAGGTAGACTGTGTTAATAATATTTACCAATACATATTATTTCAGTCGCAGAATGAATAGGCACCGATAGATTTTTTAAAAATCTCATCTTTATTATTTTTATAAATAACTCAAGGCAGTGAACATACCTAATATTCCTTCTTCCTCCTTAGTTGGGCTAAGAGACAGCGACTGGCCTAATGTCACCCAGCTGGCTTTCATGGCTAAGGCAGGACTTGAACTCACTGTATCCTGCTTTCTAGTCTGGGGCCTTAACCAGAAGACCAAATTGAGTCCCTATTTGATGACTATTTTCTGCCCAATTTTCTTTTTTAAAAGCTCTAGTAGGCAGCTTGCTTAGCAAGTAACACATGACTTGAGTGTCTGCTTGGTCCTATATAGGCTGGTTTTCTGAGGAGGCAGAATTCTCTGTGTTTGGAATAAACAAAGATACTCCAATGAAGTCATCTAGATTCAAGCTTGACATAATGGGCATTCCAAAAATAAGAAACTTGGAACTGATCCCTATCCAAGCCTAGTTTAAGAGCCATGGTGAGGCAGTGGTTAGAATGCAGTACTGCAGGCTACTTCTGCTGACTGCCGTCTGCTAGCAATTCAGCAGTTTGATTCTCACCGGCTCAAGGTTGACTCAGCCTTCCATCTTTCTGAGGTGGGTAAAATGAGGACCCAGATGGTTGTTGGGGGCAATATGCTGACTCTGTAAACCATTTAGAGAGGGCTGTAAAACACTGTGAAGTAGTATATAAGTCTAATTGCTATGGCTATTGCTAAGTGCTATTAAAAAATTACAAGGGGGCCACATAGGAGATTGCTAAAAGGCCCCAGTTTCCCAAACATGCATATAACAGGGAAACTGGATTCAAGTCAAAACCAACAAATTTTAGTCCTTTATCAGGACAATTGACACTAGAACTCTGCTAAGCATCTAAGAGCTGGCTTACCCTGATGTGGCTTGTACAAGTTACTCCTTCAAAGCCACTTTATGAATATTTTCCCTTCCCTACTTCTAATGATGGATTACTCTAATAGTTTCAATATCTGGAATAATTTTCTAAGCATGAATGGTATAGGAGTCTTGTCCAACTCTTCCAGTCATTTACTGGAACTACTGGCTAAGGCTTTAAGGCCATGCAAAATATCTTGAACAGGATCATACCACCTGAATGCCTTGCTAGAATTGCCTTTTTTTATAGCATGAACACTTCATAAGGTCAAAGCCATGCTACCTTTGGAGGGACCTCTTTACAATATTATAACTGAAGATCTATACATGTATTTACGATGATAAAGGACATGCACAGAGAGCAGGATATCCTGCCTTAGATGCTAGATATGGCATAAATACATTAAGTAGATTACTTTGGGGGCATTTTTCATACTTAGAAAGTAAGCAAATTAAAAAAAAATCATCATCACACAATGGCTGTTTCTTAGCTAATTGTGTAGTAGTAGAAGAAAACAACAAAGGCTAAATAGGTGGGTAGGATTCGAGTATCATTCAATTGTCTTTTAAAGCTACATATTGTCTCCAGGGATAGGTCAAGTTAGAAGGAATTTGTCAATTCAGTCATCAGGAGTTAGGTCTGTCTCAAGGGCCTCTAACTAACTAACAAATCATGAAAAGAGGCTTTACAAAACTGATGTAATTGTCATTGTGGAACCTAGCTACAGAAGCTTCCAAAGTCTGCCCTGTCTCCAGAAAAATATTATATCCATTGCAAAATACTGCATTTTTCATAGGCTCTAACAGGGGGGAAAAAATGAAAGGGAAGCATGATTGTACATTGATGACCCATGGGCCTATGGCAGTAGTGAGAATGTCACCAGAGCACGAAACAATCATAACAGGCCCAGATATAATACTGAGCAAAAGAAATGTCTCTTACCAAAATGAAAGAGGCTGTAACTGGAATAGTGGATAAATGAACATGACATGACATGAATGACATGACATGACATGACATACAAAACGAAAAGGAGTTATTTTGGGAATTAATCTTGCAAAATTTATAAGTGAATTAAGAAGACTTTTAGTGTTGTATATTCTCTTACAAGATTTGTACTAGATACCAAGATACTTTACTATAAATTAGAATCTGCTCTAATGGGTTAGAAAAATCAAAGTGTTCAATGTTTTCATCATATTTATGACAGGGAGGATTAGAATTAGGTTAATGAAAACAATTGATAAAAGACTAAATTGCTAAAACACGTACGTCAGAAATGTAATACACACTTACGAGAGTATAAAGTCTGTGAAATTCATGGTACTTATGAGCTGTATACTTTCCAGCCAGATTTCTTGAAATCTTTTTAAAAATACCTACTAGGTTATATCCAATTATGTCTGTCTGCCAAGAGAATGGACACCACATTGCTGAAATGTCACATACAATTTGGATTCCATATTTTTTCCATGATGCTCAAACTAACAAATTCGTAAATTGCTCTTCCGCATTAATACTTCCATCAATTATACTGTAGCCATGAATAAAACATTTGATTGTTCCTGTACAAAATGAACAGCAACTCTACATTTCAATGCATTTTCAAAATTATTTCCAAATATATTGTCTAGTTGCAATTTCTGTATACCATTGCTGTCATTTGGGCATCCCCAAAATAAATTTAGCTCATGGAAAGAAGCAAAGAAACAGTCATTTTTATAACTTAGCCCACTCATTTTTATAAGCCTATTACATTACAAAGCTACAGGGTTTTCTCCAGTACTGCTCAGCAGCTGGAGTTAATAATTCTGCATAACACTACAATACTAAGTGTTATTAATATAAAATGTATATTACGTTACAATTCTATGGCATGATACAGAATATAGCAAACTGTCTCAATTTGATAGTTAATCCCATATAATTCCTGTTGATTGTAGTTTAATAGCAAAAGTAATGAATAAAATTCAATTAAACCTGATTTCCAAATTGCTGATTGGAAGGACTGCTTTAACTACAGAACACTTAGCATTTATTGTACATAAATGCTAGGAGAAAAACTGAATATTGAAATGCATTGTAATCATACCATTCAGATCAAAATGAGAGTGCATCTGTCTGGCCATTTTAATGTGTATAGCTGAATTTGGAAAGCAGGCCTTTCATATTTAAATTGGTTTGTCCAGGATCTTTTCAGATGATTAATAATTAGAGTGTGCAATTAACCATGGTATTCGAGCGTCAAGGAACTGATTGGCATCTTCTGCTTTTCCTTTCATTTTGGGATATTCTTCAGCCTCTTCTACTCTTTTCTTCCAGATGTATTTTGGCAGTCACTCTTATTTTCCATTCAACACATCTGGAAGGTACCAGATAGGTTGCATAAACAATGCCTCACTTTTTTCTCTGATGATACAGCTGTTTTGCCTATACAAAGAACATTCATTTGAGGTTTCCCTTCTTTACTTAAGTGAATTCCAAATCAACATCATTCATTTCTGTTTTTTATTTTTTTATTTGTTTGTTGAAGTCAATAGCCCATTAAGTGAGAGTGTACAAGAAAACTAATGAAACAAATCTCAGGATTTTATTTTAATTTATGAATGAAACATAATGATCCATACTTTGGACAAGACTAAAGGTTCCTAGAGTACCATCAGAGTGAGAACTCCACTAACTTCTGGGACTGTTATTCTATATGGTAGAGACTGTGATAGACAAGACACATTTTGGGGTACCAATAGATGGTATTATTTATTCAACAGGATCTGAAGCATGCCAACTCTGCATGATCTTAGTAGAAACAATGGATAGATAAATGGTCTTTCAAATAACCTTGTTCTAAAAGCTTCATGGACAATGAAAAGGATCTTGGATTGCCCCCAGAAACTCAATGGCAAATAATGCAGCTCCTGCAGGAGTGATGTCCACTGGGCATATTGAGACATATCACTGCATTCTGACCCAACTATAAATTCCAAAAGGTTTTCAAAGACAAATACATGTAAAGCCCATTGCAACTGTACAACCATGAGATAACTAGAATATGAGTGACTAGATATATGGTGGGCTTCCAATTCAGGAATGCGTACAACAGACACTGTAAATGATGCTATGGTCAGAACTGCTGCTTGCTCTTTGAGAATAAACTATGCATCCAAGACAGTATCCGGATTGTACACAAGTCTCAAGGGGGGGGAGGGGACCCTATCCAAGATTAAATATGGAATGCTCCAGATCTAGAGGCTCAAATATTAAGCTTAGCAGGACTGAATAGCCTTCAACTATTATATAACTTTTATGTAGATATTAAACAGAAGGGGAGAGAATGTTGAACCCTGCTACTTGCTCTAGGTCTGTGGTGGCGAACCTGTGGCACCCATGCCAGAGATGGCACGCAGCGCCCTCTCTGTGGGCATGTGAACCATTGTCCCAATTCAGCTCCACTGTGTATGCGCGCGCGCCTCCCGCCGGCCAGCTGGTCTTCAGGTCTTTGCTGTGCATGTGGGGGGGGGTGTGTGCGTGTGCGGGGTATGTCCACACTGTTCTGTCAAGGTAATATTACTTACACCTCATAGACTGGCCTAACATTCAAGAGTTGCAGCCAAAGGCTAAGCCCCAAAGAACCTAAGAAAATGAGAGCTAGAGAACGGCACCATTCTCAAACAGGAGACCCATTGTCAGCAAATGTGACCCATCTTTAGGTTACTAATTTATCTACTCCTGATGACATAGAAATTACTCTATTCTGCTGTGAGTCTTTGCATGATCAGGCTGATCTCTTCTTGTTTTTTTTTTTTCACTTTTTCCCCAAGGAAATTGTGCACTGCCTCTCTGTACTGCAAGATATTATTTATGATATAATAAGCCTGTAGCTTCCCCTTTTGCAATCAAATAGCTTTTCTTTTCTGGCTAACAATGCAATTAACCCTTCACATTCCCTGATCACATAGCTTCTCATTCTCATTGACTGATCTCCTACACTCGTTGCAGGGAACAGGAATTTCTCATCATCCCCACACATATGTTTTGATGACATAAATAACTAAGTGAGAACTTTGTGATTGAACATTCCAATACAGATGGGAGGGGAAAGCCGAGGGTTATAAATGTATGTACTGAAAAACCCATAAGCATGAACATAAGCCATGGAATGGACTTCTACTGTTGTTCATTACAGCAGATTGAAGGGAAGCTGTCCTATGCAAGCATACAAAATTTATCAATATAGCTCTGCTTATTACATTTATTTTATTGTCTTTTGTCCACTCCTTCTCCAGAACCTGAAGTGTACTGAGGTGGTGTCACTTGCTTGTCTTTGTTTCAATATTCCAAAATCAAACTACTCTATTGATGTAAGCACTATAAGTATCAAAATCATCTGAAAAGAGGATGTGAGAATCAGTTCGTATGTAATTCAAATCTGAAATTCAGATAGTAGATAGTAGAACCTTGTAGTAGCAAGGTTCAATATGGATTTGTGCTTTGAGTTTTGAAAGTAACCACATGCAATACAAATGATTCAAACTTCAAGCTGGGGATATTTAGAAAACATCAAAGCACTTGCATGTTTCATTTCAGAGGGGGGCATGGGAAAGAAAGAGTACAGTATTAAATCTTTCAGAAATATTGGCTTTAATCCAACAAATTTTCAACGTAGGGTTTTATTACTATCATTAAACATTTTTTTTAACTGTATGTCTTTTAAGGGAGAAATAGCAGGATGAAAAAAAGGAATCACAGCAATTTACAAATTATCCAGCAAAATACCTATACAGACTTTTTGCAGAACCAAGGCAGAATGTTCTACTCCAAATTAGAAAGCTTTTTGAAACGTAGTGGGTTCCAATAAGCCAGGCAACTTCAAGTGACTTCAGCATCTCTTTATTACATAGTAAAAGCAGTAGTAAAAGGCTAGAACAAGCTTAGCTAACCAGAAACAGGCCAAGAATATATACTGTTAAGGCTGCTGCTACAGGCTGGCCACAGGGTGGAGTAATTGACCAGCAAAGCTGATTGGGCCTAAAACCCCGGCCAGTTGTTGGTAGAACAAATGACCACCGGGCAGGCCGTTGCAACCCGGAAGCACAGGTAAGCCGATCCCAAGACACAACACTCCTCCCCTCTAAGTGCAAATTGCCCCGCAGACATCGTCTTTAAGGTATGTGGGCAACCGCCGTTCTCGGCACGACCTACGTGGCAAGATCTTTTCTGGGGAGGTGGCCCCCTCCCCAGTAATATTTGGAGTTTTAGCCACTAGAGGTTCCACGATCACATCCACCAGCCCCGTCTCCGGCTGAGATCGACTGGCCTCTAAATTAGCGGGGATCTCCAACCTTGCCGGTTCTTGCTCCAGCCGTACAGGACTGGGTAGGGCAAGTTCCCGCTGTGGCTCTGGGAGGTGCGGATACTCCAACACTTCCATCTCCTCCTCTGGAGGGATTACCCTCCGCCTCAACTGATCAATGTGACGTCCCCAGATGGCCCCCCGCTCTGTGGAAACCTCATATGAGGTGGGCCCCTTGACCCATACCACATAGCCAGGCAACCAAACTGGTCCAATTCCATAGTTCTGAATATATACTGGGTCCCCGGGGAAGAACCCCCTGGGTACTCCCCTATTCTCCGTATTGGGCCTTAGAATGGGTGCCCTATTTTGATAGAGACTATCTAATAAGGTGGTGAGCCTTCACCCCATAAGCAGCTCGGCAGACTATAACCCGTCGCTGTACAGGGGGTGGTATGCTGTGCAATTAGAAATTGGGCTAAATGATGTTGTAAGTCCCCATCCCCCAATCGCCTGAGCCCCTCCTTGGCCGTACGCACCATACGTTCGACCTGACCATTCGTGGCAGGATGGAATGGTGCTGACCATATGTGTCGGATACCGTACTTCCGAGTAAACTCTAAGAACTCCCTTGACGTGAAAGCTGTACCATTGTCTGACACAAGCATATCAGGCAGCCCAAAAGTGGCAAACAGCTTTCTCAAAGCTCTGACCGTAACGGCCGTAGACGTGGTGGAAACGGGGACAACTTCTAACCATTTTGAGTGGGAATCCACCACTATAAAGAACATTTGTCCCCGTACTGGCCCAGCAAAATCTACATGGAGATGGGACCATGGTTTCCAGGTGTCCTCCCATGTCTGCTCTGGAGCGCGGGGCAGAACTGGACGTGACTCCTGACAGGGCCCACAACCCCAAACCCACATTTCAATTTCTTTATCGATCTTGGGCCACCACACATAACTTCGGGCAAGGGCTTTCGTTCGCACTACCCCGGGGTGTGCTTCATGTAGCGCTTCCATGACCCGTTTGTGTAGCGGGGGTGGAACCACCACCCTGCACCCCCACAACAGACACCCCTTGTGCACTGATAACTCCCCTTGCTTCTCAACATATGCCGTAAACTCTGGACCTGGCTTGGCCTCCGGCCACCTCCTCCCCACCCAGTCCAGGACCCGGGAGATGACTCGATCCCTAGATGAGTATTTTGCAATATCCTTGGCGTGGAGAGGTGCATCTGGGAGGTCCTCCAGGAGCATTACGGCATAACCCAGGGTGGGGTCAAGCCCACTCTCTGGTAATGGAAGGTGACTCAGCGCATCAGCATGCCCCATGGCTTTGCCCTTCCGATATACCAGAGAGTACTGGTACCCAGACAGAAATATGGACCACCTAAGAACCCGGGGTTCTTAGTACCTGTGGCGTCTGGCGATCGGGTGCGAAAAGTCCCAACAACGGCTTATGATCTGTTAAGATGGTGAAGGGCCTGCCATAAAGGAAATCATGGAACTTTTTTACCCCCTTTACTATTGCTAGGCCCTCCTTATTCCGGTCAGCTGCCGAGAGGGTCTGTGAAAAATACGCTACTGGAACCTCCTTCCCATTCGGCAACACATGGCTCAAAATGGCCCTACCCCATAAGGGGATGCATCACATGCTAAAACCACTGGGAGCGACTCATCAAAATGGGCCAACACGTTGTTAGAAATCAATAAGTTCTTGGTGGCCCGAAACGCTGCTTCCTGCCACGGGCCCCAAGTCCACTTGCCCTGTTTGTCCAGGAGTCTATGAAGGGGTTCCGCGACTGCCGCCTTGTGAGGTAGAAAAGCATGATAAAAGTTTAAAAGGCCGAGGAATGCTTGCAATTCTGCCTTACTCGTGGGGGCGTCGCAGATTGCCCGTACCTTCTCTGGTGCCGGGTGGATATCACTGGTGTCAACCGTAAACCCCAGAAAGTCCACTCGCTCCATCCCCAAAAGGCATTTTTCTCGTTTAACTTTCAGTCCTGCCACCTGAAACCTTTGCAACACAGCTCGTAGTCGGGCGACAAATTCTGACGACGTCGGGGGGGGGGAGATTAGCACATCGTCAAAAAAGGGCGTTACTCCTGGCAACCCTTTCAAAAGTGAGTCCATTAAGTTCTGAAAAATCCCGGGTGCGACACTAACCCCAAATTGTAGTCTTTTCACCCTAAAAGCACCCCTGTGTGTAACGATCGTCTGTGCGTCGGCCGTCGCCTCATCAACCTGCAGCTGTTGATATGCCTGGGCCAAGTCCAGCTTGCCAAAACTTTAGCCCCCGCTAACGTGGCCAGGACGTGTTGTACGACCGGAACTGGATAGGCGTGGTTGGGCAATGCTTTATTGAGGGTGCATTTATAATCCCCACAGAGGCGGACCACCGCATCCGGCCTCACTGGGGTCACAATTGGGGCTTCCCAAGACCCATGAGGAACCGCTTCCAAGACTCCTTGGGCAACCAACCGGTCCAACTCAGCGTCGATCTTAGGCTTCAAAGCAAAGGGGACCCGGCGTGCCTTAAGTTTGATGGGCCTCACGGCCGGGTCCAACTGAAGGGAGATTGGAGGGCCATTATATAACCCCAACGAGCCATCAAATACAGTCGGGAACTCCGCGCAGACCTTTACCAAGTCCGGGTCTGCGGTTCTAATCATGTTCACACCGGTAACCTCAATGCCTAGAGGGACCATCCAATTCTTGCCTAATAAGCTTGTATTCAGTTATAAACAGTTTGAGGTTCTTTCGGACCCCCTTGAATCCAACCTCGAATGTTCCAACCCCCTTCAACGCTATAGGATTTTTCTGGAAGTCATTTAACTTGAATGGGGTGGCTTCAAGTGAGGACAACTTTCTGGGGCAAATACTCCGAAGTGTTTTAGCCGAAATAATGGACACGGGGGATCCCGTGTCCAAGAACATGGGACACACTGTGCCCTCAATGTTAACTACTACCCTGATGGAACTCGGGGCTTCTGAGCTAAGGCTGTATACTTGCAAGAGTTCATACTGAGGCCGGGCTGTGTCCACTTCGACGTTTGCCGTCTGTCTCCGTCGCGGGCTCTGGCTCTGCTCGCGACCCCCCTTAGCTCGACATGTGCGGGCGATGTGTCCCAACTTCCCGCATCGCTGACACTTAGCATCCTGGAACCGGCAAGTTCTCCGTAGATGATCCCCGCCACAGCTGCCACACTGATGTCCAATGGCCTCCGACGCGTTGTTCCGAACCATTCCTCCACCGGCCCAAGGGGCACTCCCACGCCTCATCAATCGCACGTCCTCCCTTCCCGAGTTGGAATCCTCTGCGGGGCTCTCCTGATGAAACCCCACCCAACTGGGTGTTGGCGTGGTTCCCCCCTTCCTGGCCTCTGGGGCCGTCTCCTCAGCCGCGATAGCGATGGCCAGGGCATCTTCCATCTTAAGATCTTTTTTTGAACAAAATTTCCTCAACAACTTCTTGTCCGTCTGTCCACATATAAACTGGTTAAACAAAGCCTCGTTCAAGTCATTAAATTCACACCAGCGAGCCAATTTGCACAACTCTGCCAAAAACGTTGTGGCTGGCTCGGCAACCAAACGCCTGCGATTAAAAAACTCTACCCGCCGAGACACCAACGTTGGTTTAGGTGCTAAATGGGCTGTAATAATGCCCACCAGGTCAGAGTAGGGGAGCTGATCCGCTTTCCTTGGGTGCACAAGGCTCACCGCTAGCCCACACAAGTCATTTCCGCAGCAATTCAGGAACCAGTCTCGCTGTGCACCCTCATCAATAATGCCGTAGCACCGGAAAAAGGACTCCAGCCACGCTTGGCATATTTCCCACGTATCCGGGTGGTGTATGTCAAACTCCAACAATGCCGCCGCACCAGCCAACCCCAACTGGGGGGGGCGGGATGGCAAGGGCACCTGCATGCAAGGTGGCAGATGTACCGGTGTTACTGGAAGCGCTCGTAGTCTCCCTCGAGGAGCTCATTGCCTTCAGCCTGGAGCAACCGCCGGCTCTGAATTGCTGGCTGCGTGGGCTGGTGCAGCGTGGTCTCGTGCCGAGCTGCGATGCCGTGCAACGCTGAAGAAGCCGCTTCCTTCAACATCCCATCCTCGTCGCCAGTGAAACGTAGTGGGTTCCAATAAGCCAGGCAACTCCAAGTGACTTCAGCATCTCTTTATTACATAGTAAAAGCAGTAGTAAAAGGCTAAAACAAGCTTAGCTAACCAGAAACAGACCAAGAATATATACTGTTAAGGCTGCTGCTACAGGCTGGCCACAGGGTGGAGTAATTGACCAGCAAAGCTGATTGGGCCTAAAACCCCGGCCAGCTGTTGGTAGAACAAATGACCACCAGGCGAGGCCGTTGCAACCCGGAAGCACAGGTAAGCCGATCCCAAGACACAACACTTTTTTTCTAAATAATAATAATAATAATAATAATAATAATAATAATAATAATAATAATAACAACAACAACTACTACTACTACTACTACAACAACAACAACAACAACAACCTCATTGCTAAGATCATTCACTGGAAATTGTGCCAGAAGTTTGGATTTGAGTACAGCAAAAACCACTGGGAACATCAGGTTGAGAAAGTTTTAGAGAATGAGAAACTCAAGATCTTTTGGAACTTTAGGATTCAGACTGACAGGCACTTGGTCCACAACACACCTGACATAACAATAGTTGAAAAGAAAAAAGTATGGTTCATTGACATTGCAATACCTGGTGATGCATGGATTGAAGATAAGCAGCAAGAAAAAATCACAAAGTACCGGGACTTGCAAATTGAAGCTGAGCGACTGTGGAAAAAGAAATTGTATGTTGTCCCAATGGTAATTGGAGCCCTTGGAGCAATACCCAAAGGGCTATCTCGCTATTTAGAAATTCGAAATTTACCAGACTTGAACATTTTGACTCTACAAAAAACCACCTAACTCGGAACAACTTATATCCTCCGACGATACCTTAACAGTTCCTAGGTCCTTGGTTAGGACTCGAGCTGCTGAGCTATTAACCAGCCTCAAAGGCTGTGAATCTCACTAAAGATTAAATAATAATAATAATAATAATAATAATAATAATAATAATAATAATAATGTTTAAACTGAGCTTTTTAAAAAAATTAAAGATGAAAGAATCCACTTCATGTCACTTTTCTAGATGGACAAGTAAGGATTTTAACAGAGTCTATATTACAAGTCATATACATTTACTAAGACACAAGAATGGGTGAAAATAAAATATGTGAATTTGAGAATCATAACACAATCAGAAAACCAGGTTTTCTAAAGAGGAGTTTGATCATTCTACTTCTTTTCTCTCTCTCCACCAGATCAACTTGCCTAACTAATTCTAGAAGGAGATTGAGATAAACAGCAGCAGCACAAACATATCTCCAAGTGGGTCTATGACAACTCACCCTGTCCATCCCCCTCTGGCTGACTCACCCCAGCCTACCGTGGGACAACTCAACATGGGATAAATCAAGAGAGGAACAAGAGAATTGCTGCAGGTCTTGTCTTGCTTTAGCTTTGAATTTTCTCAAGTTAGAATTTCTCGAGGCTGGGCTGAGCCAGAACATGGAGTCCTGGAGGCCCATCAGTCAAGTCGTGGAGCAATGCAGCACACCTGGGTAGCAGATCCAGGAAAAGGGGAAGGGATGTCTACAAGAGGAGGCCTGCTGCCGCTGCTCCTTCCTGGTAGTCCTGCTGTGAGGGTCAGTCACTCTGCTGACATCCTTCAGCCTTGCCAAACGTGCAAGTGGTGAACTCAGGGTTCTTTGGTGGCTTTGTTTTAAAACGGTCCACAGATTCCCCTGGGGCTATTTACCCAGCCAGAAAGAATTCCTAATTGATCCAAGCATTCTCCTTGCCAGTCAATGAAGAATTCCTTGAGGATTACTAGGATCAGCCTGTTTGCTCCCACTTTACAGCAAGGAGCCAAACGCAGAAAAAAAAAATGGGCTTACCCTTCGGGGCGAGCACCAGCATGTCTGCTCTTTTTCTCTCCTGTGTCCCCTTTTTCCCTTTTTGTTCTCAACTTCAAACCTGCCCTTTCCCTTTTCATGCAAGCAAGCTAGCAGCTGCAAATTACCTGAGGTAACTTGACCAGGACAAAATGACCAGGGCAAGTTATCCCATTCTACCTCCAAGCAGTGTGATAAGCAGGAGTGCTAATGCTGCAGGAATGCTAAAACTGCAACAGTGCTAAAACTGATCACATCACTCATTTCATGCCTTTCAGTTTTGTCTATTAACAGAAGAAAAGCTGAAACAATGTTTGTAAATCTTCAAAGGCAAGAAGCATTGGAACATTAATTTGATTCAAGACTTCAAACTGATAGTCAATGACTCAATAGAGTAATTTAATTTCATCTTCTTTGAGTTGAGCCACCCCTTCAAAGCTTCACATAAAGAAATAATAGTACATTGTAATGATGGATTGTGTTTACATTATTTATCCATTCCCAAAATCTAAAAAAAATGACAACGAACCTATCACACTACTATATAGTTTATCCATTATTTCCCTCTTTCTCTTTATTATCATCATTTTCTGCATTTGCCCTTGATTATTTTTTAGAAAGATGTAAACACAAGTACATTCATGCCCTAAAGAAAATATAGCACCTTTGCATCAACATAACTTTCCAATAACTTTTCAGTCCATTAGGCAGAGACAGATATTTCTCAGTTGGTGCTAGATTGAGTCAGTTTACCTACTGCAGTCAGAATGAAATGTATTCACTGAAATAATGTGGAAAAGTCTTTAAAAAGATGTAGGAAAAAATAAACTTAATCTCTCCATTCCCCGTCCTCTATTCCCCACCCATACACAGAACCGCATGGATTCTCTGGAGAAGATTTATACCATCAGGTGGCATCATTTATGTCATTGACTTCAACTCCTGTTTAATGTAAGGAGTCAAATTGACCCATGCTTGTAAGGTAACTATCCAGCTTAGTTGGAATCAGTGGTGAAATATGAAGTGGTTTACTACCGGTTCGCAGGCTGCACATGCGCACTGGGTGCACGCATGGGCAGTGCGCACCATGTACCAAATATGAGGCATGCAAGCATGCATTGCATGCCCAAAGGAGGCATGGGTTAAGTAGAACAGCGTGTGTGTGTGTGGGAGGTGATCAGCTGTGGCGCGCAATCTTTTTTTTTACTTTTAAAAGCATTTTTTTTACAACCTATTTGGCCAAATAGGTTGTATAAAAAAAAATGCTTTTAAAAGTTAAAAGAAAGGCTCTGGCAATCGCGCAGCTGAGCTGTGATCGTCAGAGCCCCCCCCCCTTTTTTTTTTACCTTTTAAACACATTTTTTTTACAACCTATTCAGCCAAATAGGTTGTAAAAAAATGCTTTTAAAAGGTTAAAAAAAGAGGCTCTGATGATCAGGCAGCTCAGCTGAGATCGTCAGAGCCTCTTTTTTTTTAACCTTTTAAAAGCATTTTTTAAAAGAAGCAGCAAGCGGGAGACCGGGTGGGCAGGCATGGGCGGGTGGCAGGAATTTCTTGCTATCAGTTCTCTGAACTACCCGCTGACATCGCTACCGGGGACAATCCGGTCTGAACCGGGAGCATTTCACCCCTGGTTGGAACCCTTCAGGTGAAAGAATGAGTAGGTAATAGTTTTACCATTGAACTGTTCTTCCTATGGAGAAGTTTTCCACTGCCTTTATCAAGATGATTTTCACAGGAACTTCCTCAAGATTATTTCATTCCTGATCACTCCCCACTGCTGTTTTACTTTACAACAGATGTGAAATACATTTATGCATTAACAGGCCTGATCTGCTCAGTTTTATTGATGGATAGATGTGCAGCTGAATTAGGCTCCAGAAACATAGGCATTTATGTTTTAAAAATGTTTATTTTATAAAGTTTACTATGTTTTGCCCCACCTCACTCCTGCATGCCCCTCTTCTCTACCCTTTGCCTTCTAACTGCTTTTGCTGCCAATCTTTTCACCAGCTTTGCTTGCTCTGATTCTGGCTGACACCTCATATTTCTGCCTCCTTGCCTGGGCAGCCTGAATGCACAAAGCTTGGCAAACAAAAGAAGAGAAAAACAGGCACATTAGCTTAGGGCTGTGAGTATGGCAGGAAAGAAACTTCCAATCTGATGTTGGCCAGGTTCTCAAGTTCCTTAAACTGGCCCTGATCAGAACCTCTAATTACTTCAGCAGCTGCTGAGACGTTAGTTTACATGGCATATTGAATATTTTTTCCACAGAAATATTATCCACAAAAGGCATTCATACAGGAATAAAATCCTGATTAAATTCTATAAAGGTTTAGAACAGGGCTGTTAAACTGGCAGCCCATTGGCCAGATGTGTGTCATGTGCTGGCTACGCATATGCCTGGTTTAGCAAAGGGGGAAAAAGTCGCGATACATCACATCATGCCATGATGCTGCACGTTTGACATCCCTGGTTTAGATTGACAGTTAGTTTTCCTATAGTTTGCTTTGGCTTCACCTTATACACACAGATTTCATATATTTGCATTAAGAAAATGATGGTTTTAAAAAATATAATTGATGAATGCTCATAATTTGTTGCAGGAGAGAAACACTAAATAGATGGTTTTGACAGTAAATATGTCCTAATCATGGTCAAAGTACTAAAATCTTTGAATCAATTTTTGGAATATTTTTCCACTGGGGTATGATGCAATATGCAGCTACTCTGGTTCATAATATTCCCTTTGGAGCAATAGCTAATAGCAAAAGCTCTTGAGAAATATTTTTGAAGGTCAACGTATGGTTTTTTTCCCATGAATATGTTATGTACTTTTATACTAAGAAATTACAAAAAAGTAAACTACTGTGCTGTACTACAGTTTATGAATTTGATGCAACCATTTCAATTTATTTTCAATGTTTCCTAAAATGGAATCTATTGTGACTAACTGTCCAAAAAGTGTAATTTCTTTTTAAAAAATAAACTACTTTTTTTTATAAATATTCCCACTAGTTTTTTTTATTTATAGATAATTCAACTTTCTTTCTCATATCAGCTTTTGGTTTTCATATTTATACTTTTCATTAGTTTTCTGTTTATGTGTTCAGTACTCTTTATATCCAAGGGTCTTTAAAGAATTAGAAAAGAAAAATATAACTATGCTCTTTCTAAATTCATGTAGAAAATTGAAACTAAGGTGGCTTATTTTCTGAGCTGGTTTAGGATAAAAATTTATCCTTTTGCATATCATTGATCTTCAGTATTTCTCTACTCATGGTATCTTGCTGTATTACTGATTACTGGTAGCATCATCATTTTACTCTATAGACCAACTTATAGAGTGGCACTACTCCATTTATTCACTTAGGAATGTTTGCTTTCTTTGTTTGCTTGGTCATTTGTTTGCTTTATTTATCTTCCATAGAAATTCACAACACAATTGTTTGGTGCAAATTGCTCAGATACGCTGATATGGCTTTATTTTATCTTAATCAGTAAGGTTGGGTTGAAACAGACAACTCATCAAATGCCATCTTTTAAAACAGAACACTGTGTAGAAATTTCAGTTAAAAGGTTTCCAGTCCTATTCACCATTAATATTCCATTCATGTCAATTAAACTGTTATCTGAAAGTATAATCTGGAAATAAAAGCTAACTAGATACCCTATTGGCTGATAATTTCAGAGATATTTCCTCATCTAAACAGACAAACATGATGACCATGGATGGCCAAAAAAAGCAGTGGCAACAGGAGCAATTTCTGACTTTCTGCCATTTTCTGTATTAAGTTTTCTTGTGGGAATCTGTCAACAAGCATCATAAATCCCTTTTCCTTTCTCTTTCCCTTCCCACAGGCATGTTAGTTGCTGCTGCTGGATGTGGGAGAAAATGAGGGATTGCAAGATTGGCTGGTAAACTGCCACAGAACATTGGAAGTGAAGATCACATGACTGCAGCAATAGCCCAGCAGTGTAGCAGGAACTAGCACCAATAAAGCAGTCACAACTTCCTCACATTTCATTCCTTTGGGAATCATGGGTCCTAGATATTGGATACATTTGTATGTTAACCCACCTGAGGTATCTTGACTGAAAAATTGTTGTCCTGTGATGCACCATTTCATCACATTTAAAGGTAATGCCAAGACATTTAGTAGGATATAGATAGAATTTATTTTCAAGTCATCTGTAAATATACTTAATTGAACTGTAAACATATTCGTATTTACAGCTTTAGAATTAGAATTACTTTTATTCATATCATCTTAATTGTCTTCTTAAATGCTGCAATGATGAACTTACAGATAAATATGACCTTCATGTAATAGCTTTCATCCAATATGGTGAAGAGAATAATAAAGAATCAAGTATACACAGCTTTGAACAAGATAATAAAAGATTCCAAGCTGACAATTGAAGATCTGATACTCAGAAATAGATTATATACTGTCATCTTCAATTCCACAGCTTTATTACATAATATTGCACACTTTTGATGAACTTAACTGTACTCTTACACAGCTACTGAATAATATTCATAGTAATAGAATACAATGTATACTCCTTAAAGACTGTCCTAACTGATACATTTTAACACATATAATTCAGCAGCGAGTCCCAATTCTCAATCAAACAAAAGACAACTTTTGAAATAATGATATTTCCAATTCATACGCAATTCGATTCAGAAGTATGCATGGAATAGGTTGAAATGAAGGTTATTTGCTTACTAAGTACAACAATAGATCTAACAATGATTCTTTCAGTATCTTGAAATTTAACAAATTTAAGGAGTTGTCAGGGAGTAAAATTTTCAACTGCATGGAGCTTTATGCAGTTACATCCCTGATTACTGGAAGGAAAAGCATTGTGAGTGGAGTAAAAGAAATTCAAATGTAAAAGACGTAGATAATGAAAAGTTTCATTTTAACAGTCACCATTTTTTTTAAAAAAAATTGTTGACTATCACCACAATTTTCCTCCATTTATGAACTTATTAACAATCAGATTTTAAAAATCCACTGTCCCTGCTAGACACAGTCGAAGATATTGGTATAGTATAGTTCACTTGATCTCTCTCTCTTTCTCTTTATTAAAAGATGCCTTGTTAGGATTGATCAATTTTTATTGGTTCATTGAAGTATCAAATACAAAGAAAAATGAAAATAATAGGAAAGTGAGGGAGGAAAAAGGAAAAAAATATAGGGTAAAAGAGAAAAGAAAAAAGCATTGACTTCCGACTCTTTTTAGCACAGTAGAGTAAGGTAATAACATACAACCTCATCTTTTTCCTTTTGCATAATAATATATACATATTTCTGTCCATTTATTATTTAGACCAGAATGCTACATTGCTTCCCCAATTCAATGAGGCATTTGAGCTAGACCTGACATCGGTATGGCTACGTGGCATTGGGAAACAGGGTTTCCAATTTTTCTCAGATTTCTGAAGTATAGATGACTTTTTAGTCCTTTTCAGTGAGTATTTCCACTGCCATAGATGTTACATTAATTATGTTGGATTCTTGCAGGCAGTTCCATTAGAGTCTCTCTGTGGGAGAAAAGCCAGTGTACATACATATGTACAATTGTTCCAATTGAACAATGTTAACACCAATTGAGTGGCATAATTTGGGGAGAGGAAGAGTAAGTTTAGGATGTCAAAGATTATTGGAGGCATCCCCATGGTGAACATGTTGAATTCAACAGTGACCTGAAAGAGTCTTATTCAACCATTGTTACTGGCAACAGTTGGCTTAATAAATTTGGCTTTCTCAAAGCCTTTTTCCTGTGTCTGAATTCAGAAATACTGAGATTTAATTAATTAATTAATTAATTTGTGAAAATATTTTTATTGCCACCTACTTGCTCACAGTGACTCAAGTGGCTTAGAGGGAATAAAAACACAATAGAAAAGAAATAAAAATAATAACAAGTAAAAATAATAAAATAATAACCCTGCCCACCCACCCTGGCAACGATTCACACTCATACCAGCTATTTAATGGGCTTCACTCCGCTCTGGGTTTATATATGTTTTGTTAATTTATATAGCTTGTTCTGCACAACACTGAATGCAACCTATTACCTATGTAGGATTTCACAATAGCTAATTGTTTTTCACTGCCTGCCTGAATTCCCAGGAAAAAAAATGGGGGAAGAGAATGTGAACAATACTTGTCAGGCCATAGGCTTACATTCAGCACTTTTAACCATTCTATCAATGAGCAGTTTCCTTTTGCTTCCCAGTCCTTGTTCTGAAAAGAGAAAAAAATATAATCATATAGATAGTTGAGATGACATCATCTTGATTCATCTACCAGTCCGAAACATCATTCTGAAGACACATTGATTTCCAGTAATGATCATACTAAGCTGAAAGTAAAATAAATGTAACATGTAAAATAATGATCTTTACACTATAATTTAATTGTGCAACTTTCCATTAGAGTCATATTTTGATAGGTAATAATGTAACTCCCCCCTTTTAAAATGCATACTACTACTGCATACAAACATGCAATATGACTGGAATTTTATTTATTTATTTATTTGTTAAATTTATTTGCCACACTCATCTCACTGTGGCGCTACTCTAGGCGGTTTACATCGTGTGTGTGTGTGTGTGGTGGTGGTGTGATACCACATGACTTTTGTATAATTGGGACAAAATCACCAGGTTTCTGCAGACACTTGTGCAATCCAGGAATCTCTGAGCCCACTACGTTGACCTGACAAATTTAGAACTCTTTAGTAGTCATGGCACTTTTGCATAATTTTCATTACTGATTGAGAGCTAAAGCTTCTCTTTTGGACATAGAGGTAGAAATGGAAGCAGTAAATGTTACAGGATCAGATAATAATTGTTATTTATGGTAATGTTTAATTGGATGCAATGGATAGAAATTTGTAATACTTGAATTGCTATTTTTGCAGTACAAATAGTGGTTGCTATTTCTGGTGATATTTAATGGAGTTCTTTTTAACAAAAACAAATGACTCAATGGTGAATTGGACTTTGATTATTTGATTATAGGATCAGGGTGAATTTGTCTAAATGGAGGTGGAGATATATTTAAATAGTTATTTCTGATAACCCTTACTGGACTGTTGCTGAGTAATAAGGAGAGATGAAAATTTAGAGAGTGTCTACTGGAAAATAAGGGGAAGCATGGAATGAAAAATAATTTGGTTGTATTTAAGAGATAATGATAATTATCGTTATGTTGTGTATGGGAAAAAAGGGGGGAAATTTCTCCTCTTCTGCTTTGCCCCTTCCTTTCTTTTCTTTTTGTTCTGCACTTTTTCTTCTTTAATTTATTTTTAATTTCAAAAAATAAAAAGTAACGTATTTTTATATTACATTGCTGCATTAGTTTTATTTGTTTAATATAATCCTTAATAAAATTATTGAAAAATATATACTTTATAACCAAGTTGCCAAGTCTTGCAAAGAGCCAGTTAGGTATTTAATACCCTAGTTTACTCAATGTCAAAGCTATTACTTTTACAGGAGTGGTAATGATTGACAGTTCATTTGGAGAAAGCAATTACTTCAGTTTTATTGTAATTGATGATGAGTTGCTCCTCTCTTCAGTAATGGATGAAAGCACAAAGACCCCATTTCAGTCTCACTTGTGTTATTAAGGGGGGGGCGGATTGGTACTTCATTGGCATATAAAAATAAATAAAACTGATCTGTTGCCCAACAAATTGGGAAGCGGGAATGAAGCTCAGATATTGTCAGATTTTGCCCTAATAAATTAATGTACAAATTAAATGGGAAGGGTGCCAACATGCAAAGTTACCTTACCCCTTTGAAGATGTGAATTGAAGGTAAGAGGTGTCCTAGCAATCACAATGGGTCTGCTTTTTTTTTCCCCCTCATGACAATGACTAAAGGAAATGTTCCTATGCAAGGATAGGGTGCAGCTGGCAGATATTACTGAGACCTTTTCTACTATGTATCTGAATTCCTTATTTTTTTCTGAGTCTTCTCAATATTATCTCACGTTCATACTGGATGTGAAGCCCCTCATTCAACCAATCCTTTTGCAACATTCAGCTAAATGTCTTCAACCGGCTTCCTTCACATACAGACTTGCCTAACTCTTCTTTGTTCAGCTCTGGAAAGGAAACTTCTAGTTTCCTTTCCAGTAAGGAAAGATTCGCTAAAAACTGCTTTCCTTGTTACGTATTGATGATGAAGAAAATGTTGATTCTGACATGGTTGAGAAAATAACTGGAGCAAAACCTGTTTAGAAGAATCGTCTTACTAAATTACATGCAGTCAACTACATTCTTTGCTCTTTTTTTTTTAAATTTGATTTATATGCCGCCCTTCTCCAGAGACTCAGGGCAGCTTACAATGCGTTAAGCAATAGCTTTCATACTTTTGTAAATTTTTATACAAAGTCAGCTTATTGCCCCCACAATCTGGGTCCTCAACAATCCCTACATGTGTGTGTGTGTGTGTGTGTGTGTGTGTGTGTGTGTGTGTGTGTGTGTGTATCACCTCATCTTTCTCTATTAAATGACAAAAACTGGAAAACATCATAAAGGTATCATAAATATATCTCTGTGATGCATTTGATTTCCATTAACAGCTACACTTGAAAAGTCCTGGGGGAAATGGGAACAACTACCTTTATTGAAAATTTAACTTACTGTATTGAACTTTGATCAGAGTAAACTCTTTAAAAAGCCCTAACAAAGTTCATATTTAAATATTAATTTTATTAGGTCATAATTGTTTACTAATCTTAGTACATGAATTCTAAAGGATGTAGAAAATGGATTGGTTTACTTCCCATTCTCATCTCATCTTTGAATGTTGCTTGGTTTACCTGAGAGGAGATTTCTTCCCTACTATCATTACAGATCTTTTGGAAAACTAAAGGATTTCTGTTTTCCTGAACTTCTCCAAGCAATCTGAGACCTTAGTAAAGCAAATCAGTAGTCCTTTCCTCAGTTTTCATGAAGGCTGGGGAGAGAAAGTGGTAGAACTGATTGGACAATATGTACAACAGATTTGTTCTTGTTGTTAGTTGCAAAGTCATCTCTGACCCATCGCGACCCCATGGACAACGTTCCTCCAGCCTTCCTGTCCTCAACCATATCTATTAGGTACAGCTTAATTATCTGTTGGTTTGGCCTCATATTATCATTAAGAGCACTTGAAGAAGAGTGTGGTTTGTGCTTTGCATTTTTAATACCTAAGCAATAGCAGTGTGCCAGCAGTGCAAAGGTGAGCCATTCATGAAGTAAGTTTCTGTGCACTGAGTGCTAGGCTCCCTTGGCACAAATACTTCTTTGTAGGTTGAGTACTGAATCAGCCTATTATGAAAGAATAGTCTCCTTCGCAGTATTCATGCTACATAATGCAAGCTCGGATGATCTATTTACAAATGAAAAGATTCCTCGCTTCTTGAAAAAGCCAGAAAATTACAAATATCTATAAGAAATCTAACAACAACAAAGACATTAAGATCTCTTCTGTTTCCTTAAATGCCACTTAAAAATACTTTGTGTTTATAGGTACTTTCATATGAGCTACAATTGTCCTTGTGTATTTTGTTACTTATTCTCTGTTTTTCCAGCACCTGGGGTTTATTTCCTTAACCAGAATCTCACATACATGCATAATAAATCTACACTAGTGGCCAAAATTGTGGAAACCTTTTGGGAAAAGTGTATTTTTGAGGTTTGATGGCTAATAACACCACTTTTTTGGGGGGAGTTTTAGGATAATCATATTCCATTGCTGGAATGGCCTGGGAATAGTCAGACCTTAACCCAATTGAAAATCTATGGAGCCTAGTTATGCGACCCCCGAGCTCTGGCTGGGATTTTAAAGGTTCAACCTGATGAAGTGTATTGCAGGATTGATAGAATTTACAGAATAAACTCCTGGTTGGCAAAGCAAAGGCAATTGCCTAGAGACGTGGTGATCTATTTTACAGATAAAGAAATTAGGAATAATATTGTGCAGAACTCTTTTAATTCCACTTTGCAATTTCATGGAAGAAAGATTTGGATTTTTAAGGAGCTCCCGCCCAAGATGTTAATGGAGAGGAAGAAATTTGGCTTTCTAGTGACTGAATTAAAAAAAAGAAATATCCTATTCAGGTGGGACACCCCAGTTGGTTTAATATTGAGATATCAAGGAGTAAGATATCAATTGCACACTGTTGAAAAAGCGGAAGATTTTTATCAAAAAATTTTAAAAATGAATTTAACACCTTTAGGCATAATACAGGATAAGCAAAAGGAGTTGGAAACAAAAGGAAAATATCAAATTACAGAGACTGTTGCAGATAAATTGTCTTTGGATCCCCTGGATACCCCAGCTGGTCTGTCTATAAACAAGAGAGTAGTGTCATCCGACACCAAGCTGATGAACTATCAAGTCACAGACAAGTGCGCAAATCAATCAGTTGATATACAAGTGATGGAGAAGAAAGATGAGATGATAAAACTAACCCAACAAGAACAACCCATAAAGCAGAATGAAAATCAACCAGCAGACACACAATTGGTAGGCAAGAAACGAGGATGGAAATTCAACCCGCAAAAGAAAAAGAAAAGAAATAGATCTCATAGAAACAGCAATTTCTAAACTATGCAACAGTGAAGCCAGGGACTTTAAAAAACGAATGAATATTTGAAAAGATAGTGGAGGCGAACAATTGTTTGATACTATCCTGAGGATTGTGGCAGATCTCTGCAAGGCCATGATTTTGGGATGTGAAAAGAGCCTCACTTTGTTGGATTTGAATCATCTATTCTGGAATTTTTTTTTTTTTTTTTGGTAAATATATTATAATTATTTTGAGTTATAAGGCAGGAGAGTTACGCCGGGGCATGCAGAAGATCTGGATGTTACTCAGTAGGATGATGGGAATTAACAATCCTGATGAATACCACAACTATAACCATATGGATATAATCATAATTATAATGTCACTCGGGTGGTTGTTTTTACTTTTATACAGATGCGAGGATATCTACTACTGATGGGGGCAGAAGACGATTGAAGATTTTGAACAAACTGTTGCACCAGCATGTTATTTTACCCTATTATGGGTGATGGATTTAATAATCCAGTGGAAAGACATCAAAGAAGATATTATATGGATTATAAATTTAAAGTTATTGTCTTTTTTCTTTTTACAAAATGGAATGCATATATAGATATGTGTATATCTTAGTAATGTGGGCAGTGGATTATATTTAGAATTGTATTGCATGATTTTGTAGGAACTGAAGGGTTGAAATAGGTTAGTTTACTGATTGATTAGTTTAAGAAAAAGGATCTTTAAGTCATATATTTAGGGGAGTGGAGGATTTAACAATCCAGTGGAAAGACACCAAAGAAGATATTACATGGATTATAAATTTAAAGTTATTGTCTTTTTTTTTTCTTTTTATAAAATGGGATGCATATATAGATATGTGTATATTTTAGTAAAGTGGGCAGTGGATTATATTTAGAATTGTACTGTATGTTTTTAAGTCATATATTTAGAGGAGTGGAGGAATTGGACAGAATTGAATAAATGTTAAATTTGGATGTAGGGAGAAGGCCGCTTTAAAATGTCATATTAATATATATAAAAGATTAAATGTTAAATTGTAATAATACACTATAAGTTTAGGGGAGGAGAAAAAGGGCAGATTATCGTAAAAATGGGAGTTATAAGATTAAGGGTTAAGATTATATGCTAAGGGTCAGTATTCCGAGAAGGGACTAAGGGAAAGGAAAGATATTATGTATGTAACTAGTTATGAAATAGCCTATTGTTGTGAAGAAGTCACAGGGGGGGTTGGGTGGAAAGGGCGGGTTAGGGAAGGGGGGGGGAAAGGGGGAAAACTTGTATTTGAAAATTTTTTCAATAAAAAAAAAAAAAAGAAAATCTATGGAGCCGACTAAAGAAAGTTGTTAGTCAGAAGCAACCCAGCAATAAAACCCAGTTAATAGAAACAATCATTCAATCTTGGTTTCACATTATAACAGCTGCAGAACTAAAAGACTTGGTTCACTCCATGGGAAGACATTGTAAGGCCATAATTCATGCTAAAGATTACCCAACTAATTATTAACTGACATGGTGATAATTTTTGTATATCTTGTTTTTTCTACTTGTTTCACTTTTCTTCTTTATACTGTAACTGCTATTCTAATAGTAAATCTTTCATAAAAGTTATTGCATTACATTCTTAAATTATAAGATAATTGATTAAATTATCTTTCCATTGATATATAATTTTATGGTACTATTCCCCCCAAAAAAGTGGTGTTATTAGCTAGTTTTAGAAAATACACTTTTCCTAAAAGGTTTCCACAATTTTGGCCACTACTGTATTTCTTTCCAGTTCTAATTACTGTATTTTTTCTGTTATTTTATGCAGCTTTTAAAATCCATTTAGTTTTTCTTAATAAAAAGTCAGAATCATCTTTGTCTGCCCACAATAATTCCAAATGATTTCAAATAAAAGATCCTCTGATATTATTTGAAAGGCAGAGGGAGAAAATGAGATCTCTTCCCTTTATGGACTCATTTTATTTCTTTAATGGATTGATTTTTAGTGCACAGACTATAAGCAAGATATTGCTGACTATACAATAAATGCATTTGTTCACAGAGATCTTTTTAAACTGTTATTTAAATGTTATAGTGAAAAAGCAATGTCTGCTCTGTTAATCATGTGGGTCCTGTAATGTCACATAAAGCAATAAATAAATAGATAATCAAAGTTCTGCTCCCTTATTTAGCAAATGAAAATTTCCAAGTGTGGTCTGAATCTAGATTACACTGTAATAATTCTAAATCAAATTGATGGTCTAATAACAACCACATGAAACTGGAAGAATATAAGCCTCAGATATTAACCTAAAAGACTAAGCAATGCAGATGGAAGTTTTTAAGTGTTGTTTTGTTGTTGTTAGTTGTGAAGTCATGTCCAACCCATCACGACCCCATGGACAACGTTCCTCCAGGCCTTCCTGTCCTCTGGAGTCCATTTAAGCTCATGCCTACTGCTTCAGTGACTCCATTCCACCACCTCATTCTCTGCTGTCCCCTTCTTCTTTTGCCCTCAATCGTTCCCAGCATTAGGCTCTTCTCCAGTGAGTCCTTCTGATCTGTCCCCGTACACACACACACACACACACACACACACACACACACACACAGCCAGCCGAGGGTTAAGGAAACACTTTGGCACACACCAAGGTCCTTATCTCCAACTTTGGCAGCGATTTACACACCGTCTGCCAAGTGCATTTATTTCCACAGAAAACAGACAGATAACATACTCAGCGTCCAAACGTCCAACAACAATAAATATTTCTCTCAGCAGTTCCGGGCGAGGCTTTAGTGACTATCCAAGGTTTACTTTGTTCGTCACAAAGATCACTGGCCACCACCCTCTATTATATAGTCTCTGGGGTGTGGTCCAGTGACTCAGTTCTAATCCCTAGCACGCCTCCTGAGCTGCTGCAATCGTTTATCACGCCTTCGGAGGCGTGCGTCCAGGAATGATGTTTCTCCCTCACTCTCATCCGAGCCACCTGTCTCTCTGTTAATCTCCTCTCCCTCGGCCGGCACCTGAGACAGTGCCAGAGGAGAGGGGCCTGGAGAGGGAGGACTGGCTGACTCCTCTTCCTCATGCTCGGAGCTTTCTTCCTCCGATGGGACAGGCTCAGAGGACGGGGCCACAACACCTTCCTTCTCATTAGGTGGCCAAAGTATTTGAGTTTCATCTTCAGGATCTGGCCTTCTAAAGAGCAATCAGGGTTGATCTCCTCTAGGACTGACCGGTTTGATCGCCTTGCAGTCCAAGTCTTCTCCAGCACCATAGTTCAAAGGCCACAGTTCTTTGGCACTCAGTCTTTCTTATTTATTTATTTCTTAGATTTCTAAGATGGTCCAACTTTCACAGCCATATATTGCAACTGGGAAAACCATAGCCTTGACTATTCACACTTTTGTTGGCAGGGTGATCTCTCTGCTTTTTAGTATGCTGTCTAGATTTGCCATAGCTTTCCTCCCCAGGAGAAAGTGTCTTTTAATTGCTTGGCTACAGTCCCCATCTCTTTGTGATCTTGGAGCCGAGGAAAATAAAATCTGTCACTACCTCTATTTCTTCCCCATCTATTTGCCAGGAATTGAGAGGGCCGGATGCCATGATCTTAGTTTTCTTAATGTTGAGTTTCAAGCCAACTTTTGCACTCTCCTTCTTTGCCCGCATCAAGAGGCTCTTTAGTTCCTCTTCGCTTTCTGCCATAGAGTGGTATCATCTGCATATCTGAGGTTGTTGATATTTCTCTCAGCAATCTTAATTCCAGCTTTTGATTCATCTAGGCCCGCCTTTCTCATGATGTGCTCTGCATGTAAGTTAAATAGGCAGGGCAACAGTATACAGCCTTGTCAGACTTCTTTCCCAATTTTGAACCAATCAGTGGTTCTGTGTCTAGTTCTCACTGTTGCTTCTTGACCCGCATATAGGTTTCTCAAGAGACCAATAAGATAGTACTCCCATCTTTTTAAGAACTTGAAACAATTTGTTCTGATCCACACAATTAAAAGCTTTAGCATAGTCAATGAAGCAGAAGTAGATGTTTTTCTGGAACTCCCTAACTTTCGCCATGATCCAGCGTATGTTAGCAATTTATTTATTTATTTATTTATTTAATCAAATTTCTATACCACCCTACTCCCGAAGGACTCAGGGCAGTGAACAGCCAAGATAATACAAATATTAAAAATCCCTTAAAATTATTAAATATTTTGGCCGAAACACAGATTAAAACACCCAATTTATAAAATCACAAATTAAAAAAAAATTAAAATTTAAAAAAAAATTAAAAGAGGGGAGTTAGGCCAGGCCAGCTTGCTGAAATAGAAAAGTTTTGAGAGCACGGCAAAACGTGTGCAGGTCCGGGATCTTCCGTATCTCTGGGGGGAGTTCGTTCCAGATGGTAGGTGCCCCCACAGAGAAGGCTCTCCCCCTGGGGGCCACCAGTCGACACTGTTTGGCCGACGGCACCCTGAGGAGCCCCTCTCTATGGGAGCGTACTGGTCGGTGAGAGGCTATTGGTAGCAGAAGGCGGTCTCGTAGTTCCTCTGCCTCTTCAAAATCCTGCCTGTACTTCTGATAGTTCTTGATCCACATATTGCTGGAGCCTACCTTGTAGGATTTTAAGCATAACCTTACTAGCATGTGAAATGAGTGCAATGGTGCGATAGTTTGAACATTATTTGGCATTGCCTTTTTTTGGAATTGTAATGTAAACTGACCTTTCTGTCATTTTGGGGATTGTATCCCAGTATTGCTTTTCCTACTCTTTTATTGATTATGAAGGCTACTCCATTTCTTCTTGCCCACAGTAGTATACCTGAGGGATTCTTGCCCACAGTAGTATACCTGATGGTCATCTGAATTAATTTCATCCATTCCTGTCCATTTTAGTTTGCTGATTCCTAAGATGTCAATGTTCAGTCTTGTCATCTCTTGTTTGACCATGTCCAACTTGCCTTGATCTTACATTCCAGGTTCCTACGGAGAAAAAATCTTTACAGCATCAGACTTTCCTTTCACCACCAGATGCATCCACAGTTGAGCGTCCTTTCGGCTTTGGCCCAGTCGCTTCACTCTTTCTGGCACTACTAGTATTAGCCCTCTGCTCTTCCCCAGTAGCATATTGGACACCTTCCAACCTTAGGGACTTATCTTCTGGCATCATATATTTTTTCCTTTTGGTACTATCCATGAGGTTTTCATGGCAAAGATACTGGAGTGGGTTGCCATTTCCTTTTCCAGTTTCAAGTGTATAGTACATTTATTTTTGCAACACAGAAAGAAAAATAAATATGAAAAATGGGAAAATGGTCAGTTGTCTGACTTCAGTTAATATGTCTATGTATACATTTGTAGGTGTGGGTACATAATGAAGAAAAAATAAAAATATAGCCAATTCATCAAAATACATTTCCTTTTCTAGAATAGACAAAGCAGTATATTTGTACATATTGGCATGTGAATAGACATGGTGACATGTAAGAAGAAGGAGAGAGAGAGAGAGAGAGAGAGAGAGAGAGAGAGAGAGAGAGAGAGAGAGAGAGAGAGAGAGAGAGAAAATAAAAAAGGGGAGGAGGAAAGGAGGGAGGGAGGGACGGAGGGAGAGAGGGAGGGAGGGAGGGAGGGAGGAAGGAAGGAAGGAAGGAAGGAAGGAAGGAAGGAAGGAAGGAAGGATTTCTGGAAGAGAAAGGACCAATATTATTTGGACTACCAATAGTTAAAACCATTTGCTGGATTTGGCCTTTGTGACTCAGGGCAGTAATTACAAAAACTAAGTTACCTTGGTCAAGGGACTTTGATTGAAGTGCAGTCAGCTTGCACCTCCTCAGTATTGTGGCAATATGGTAGCTATCTCTCTGTAATGGTGGTGTAACTGGTGTAATGTCACATATGGTACTCCCTTCTCCATACTTCAGTGGCACTGTTCTTCTGCCAGCCTTCTCTTCCTTAATTGATGAGATGCAATTGGTCATGGTGTCTGGATGAGATTAATGCTGTTGCATGTCAGCTATCATGAATTCCACAGAGCAGAACTGTTCTTCATCTTAATTGGTTTATGCCGTATCCTTTTAGGTTTCACACTGATTTCTCCATTAATTGAGAATTAGATGTTGAAAGTTCCATTTTTATTTATTTTCCCAATATGTTCCTTAGTAATCATTCACTAAAAGAAATTCCTTCCCACTTCAATTGCTTCAAAGTCTTAGGGCTAATTTTTAAAGCTTTAAACCTAGAGATGATGAGACAGCTATTAATAAAAGTTGTGAAAAAAGTTTTTTGAGTTTTATATTATTATTATTATTTTTCCTGGTACACATATATTTCTGCACTATATGTGCAGGAAAAGAAAAAAACCCACACAGTTCAACATTGTCTGAGGAAGCAGCACCTTCACATTTTAATTGGGGCAAGAAGAGAAGTGAATTACACACAGAAAATCTCCAAAAGACATAGGATAAAAAAAAAATGAAGAAAAAGTTCCTGAGAAAAAACTAATAGCAAAATTTGTATGTAGAAAGATTTCTTTGGCTGGCCCATAGTGATACCAAAGGAATGGAAGTCAGATTTACCAAGGATCAGAAATTGTAGGATCATAGAGTCATAATTTCCTTGTTGGTTTTTTTTAAATTGATATTTTTTTGGGGAAAATAAGTAATATAAAGCTGAAAAACAGAAAACTCCCTGTTCTGAAGCTTCTGATATCTGGGAGTATAGTTTTACTGACATAAACCTTATCTCAGAAAGGAATATACTGGTAAAAATATTTGATCGAAAAATGTTTTAAGATTTTATAGAGAAAATAGTGTTACTTCCGTTTCTTTGCCCATAAATAACTATGAAAATAAATCAGGATATATCAATTATTAAGAAGTGAATTAGGAAAAGCATAAAAGGAAAATTATTGGGGATCCGTTTTAGCTAACCTGAGGAAAAACTCATTTTCATTCTTATTACTATGTGGCTCAAATAGTTGCATAGCTCTTGTTTTATTTATTTATACCCCACCTTTATTATTTCTTTTATAAATAATTCAAGACAGCAAACATACATAATATTCCTCTTCCTGCTACTTTCTCCACAGCAACAACCTTGTGAGGTGGTTGGGCTGAGAGAGAGTGACTGGAACAAGCTCATCCAGCTGACTTTAATGTGTATGGTGGAATTAGAACTGATAGTCTCCTGGCTTCTATGGTTTCTAAGCCAGTACCTTAACCACTATATCAAACTGGCACACGCTGTGAGGCTGGATTGTACTAATGGTCTGATGACATGAATATTTTGTCATGTTATCCAAACTTTATAATCTTCTGAAGCTACGCCAGCCTGATTTAACTTGTAGCCAATTTGTGTTTTAATAAAAAGAAAGACAGAATGAGAATGATTTAAAGGTTAAGTATTGTGCATCTAAAACCCTGGCAGACAGATTACTCAAATAAAGTTTGACAGTTTAGTACAACAATTCTAAATGTAACAAGTAAGTGTTAATCTAATGGTTTAGCAAAAACCGAATCATACTGAGTTATTTTAAGATATAGAACAATTGATCATTTTTATTAAAATACTTTCCACATGTGGAGATGAGTCAAATGAAGCTTTACATGCCATTTTTTGCATGCCATGTCATCATTGACATGAAGTCAATGATGGTATACTGTCACATCCAGTGGTGGATTGCTCCCGCTTCTGTCTGATTCTTGAGAACTGGTAGTAAAAGTGTTGGGAAGCTCCGTCCACTTGCCCGGATGTCATAAGGTACAATCTGTGCATGCGCAGAAGCACGCGCACACGCTCCCATTGCGAACTAGTAGTAAAGGTAAGTAGAACCCACCCCTGGTGACATCTAACAGCTAAACTAGAATTTCCTCTTGCAAAACTGATTTTTCTTCAATAAACAACTATAATGAATGTAGGGAAAGGAATGGACAGGTTAGAAGAGTCTATGAGTCCCAAAAACTGTCCATTGGATCCTCACAAGTCTTGGATCTGCTTTTCCCCACCACTGCATGTCTGCAGGCCTTGGACCTTATCATTATTTATTAAATCTGTATGCCACATAATTGTTACCTTATTCCACTGCTTACTTTAATGTTAGTTTTGATCTGTGTTTTAACTGCTTGCATTGTTTTGTTTTCAAATGTTGTTATCTGCCATTAATAGAAAAGTGAAGTAACTTCCACTGCTATAGAATTTGTTCCCATCAAATCTACTGTCAACTCTTCCTCTCAAGAGCTGTAAGGGCTTTTCTCCTTCCCATGACTCTCCAAATCCAATAAGAACCAATGCACTTTAAGCTGCTAACAGAGAAACAGGTTTATTTTACTACTTATATTACATCTGCAAGCAAATTTAGCAGATACATAAACACACAAGAATAACTTTACAACAGTAACTACTGAACTCAATGAGCTGGAAATCCAGTATCCAGAGGCTTAGCGTCTCCCTGACCGAACTCAACAATTTCCTTAAAGGGGCAATTTATTTTCAATCACAGAGTACTACACAGCACAATCAACTTTGTCAGCTATCCACAATGGCTTTAGAAAAAAAAAGTGTCTTTTCTGGTGACTTATACTTTCGAAGATCTCTTCCTTGCAATCCCCTACAAATCCAGAATGGCTGTTCATCAGCAGTTCTGCCTGTCCTGCTCCAGTGGTGGGTTCCTCCAGGTTTGGCCCTGTTCGGCCGAGCTGGTAGCGGTGATAATATGATGTCACCGAATCGGTTCTCTTTGTTCGGGAGCTGGGCCCGCCCAACCGCCCCTGCGTTATTCTTACCTTTTATTTCTTCTTATTTAGCCCAGCTGATAGGTGCGGCAGAGTGGATTGCCGCACCTCAGCTGGGCAGATTCGTAATGCGCTTGTGCGGAGCATAAGTTTGACACGCTTGCAACTGAAGTGCATGCATGAAGAGATGATTGTGCGCAAAGCGCGTGCACAAAGAGAACCGGTAGTAAAGCCGGTTAGAACCCACCACTGTCCTGCTCCCTAACCCAGCTATCACCAGGAGACTCACTTCAGTCTCATGACCCCAATCTTCTGTTCAGAAGGCACACTGGGTTTATTCCCTGGGTGGATAAATCTTAGCTACTGAGCCAACTCCCTTGAACCCAAGGCTGCAGGCAGGCATACTACTGTGTTATACATAAGGAAAAAAGTGTGTCACACAAACATTTTATTTCACACACACAAACCACTCTCACATAAACATATACAGTAGATATTCCTCTGCTCTATCCTTTCAGCAGGAATAGAAAGAATGAAAGAAAAACATGATGATAGGATACATGATAAAAGGAAGAGATGATTGCATTAGGAAGGAAAAGAACAAAAATAGAAAGAAACTGAACTGGAGGAAGATAAATCAAAAGGAAGATCTAAGTAGGGAAGGAGAAGAATGTTCTGTTCAGGCATTACTATAAGGGCCAGATAAATAGCCTTTATCCAGCAAGTTCTAATCTGTACGCTGATATTTATTGGCATCTGGTTTTGCAGGAACATTATCTACAGCAAGGGTGTCAAACTTGATTTCATTGAGGGTTGCATCAGGGTTGTGTTTTTGCTCAGGGGGCTGAGTGGGTGTGGCAAGGATGTGGCTAGAGTGGGCATGACTAGCTCAATGTCCTGCAGTCCTCTGCTGGCAAAAATGGAACTCAGGAAGGCCTCCAGCTGGCAGAGGGCTGTAGGAGGCCATCACAGCAAAAAACAGAACCTGGGGGGCCAAGCATGGCCCTCTTGAGCTCTGTTTTCACTGGCAGAGGTCCCGTGGGCCGGTCCTTCACTGTTTCCAGGGCAGCCATGCAAGCCAGATCTAAGCACCTCATGGGCTGGATCCGGCCCGTGGGCCTTGAATTTGACACCCTGGTCTACAATCATTTTCACTTCACTGTTTCACAATTTTGAATGTTATTTTTCTTTGTAATCAGCAGTTTTAAAATACCTGCATTCATTCATTTTTGGGACATAAAGGCTCTTCAAATAAAATAATGACTGTGTGTTGTGGTGTATTTGTGTGTATGTTGGGGGAAAAGAAAGATATAAGAAAACTTCAGTTTTGAGGAGCAAATGTGCAAACAGTGATAAGAGGATGGAGAGAGGCTCACTTTTTCAATGCAGAGTTCATGGCAGTTGCTTGCATTCGCAGTGGCAATACCATCAAACAGGATAGATAAATTTAACCTGTGCTGCTAAAGCAATGTCAGCACAACGTGGAGCAGAGATTGACATGGAGGTTGAAGACAAATGGCAACAGAGAAATGTCATTTTTTATATGTGAATCCATCTGCTTCATTTAGCTAATACAGAGCAGATTGATGAAAAATTGTTAATAAGTCCTTGTATAGTTTGTGCTTTCATGGCAAAAATTGCTTATAGAGTGCATGGTGAGCACTTAGATAAGCAGACAATATGAAATTCAGCATTTTCAACAGAAAACCAAAAGCATACCATTTCCATGCTGATGACTTGCAGGAAAGTACTAAGAAGGGAGAGTTAGGTAGCCCTCAACTTATGACCACAATGGGGACTGGTACTTTCATTTCTAAGCAAGGAGATTGTTAAGTGACTCATGTCTGATTTAAAACCATTTTGCCATGGTTGTTAAGTGGCTCACTGCAGTTGTTAAATGAATCATGTGGCCATTGAGAGTTTCTTAAGGTTGTTGATGTCCCTCATCCTTGCCGATTAAGAGAAGAAAGGAATTTGGAAAGCTCAATAGCTTTCTATTGAGCTACTAAGATACTAAGATACTAAGACTTATATACTGCTTTACAGTGCTTTACAGCCCTTTCTAAGTGGTTTACAGAGTCAACAATCTGGGTCCTCATTTTACCGACTTTGGAAGAATGGAGGGCTGAATCAACCTTGAGATGGTGAGATTTGAACTGCTGAACTGCTGGCAGCCGGCAGTCAGCAGACGTAGCCTGCAATATTACATTTTAACCATTGCGCCGCCATGGCTCAAATCACTTAGCCCAGCCCACCTCACAGGGCTGCTGTTGTGGGGAAAACAGGAGGAGGAAGGGGTGTTGAATATGCTCATCACCTTGAGTTATTTGTAAAAATAATAAAGATGGGATACAGAAAAATAAATAAACGTTAAGGTAAATCCAGACAATGACCAACTGCAGTAAGGGTTAACAGCTTAGGCCTCACATCCCCAAATGATACTATATGCCCTAGAATAAAGTTAATATGGCTAAAAAGTACAAACTCTCTCTAAAACACATAACAAAGAAAGAGAAAATTGTGGTCTTGAATCGTATCTTTGTATAATTTTGAATTGTCATTCACAATTATACAAAGACAGGTCAAATGTAGCAAGCAGCTATTAAAAGTCTTCCTACTTTGAACTACATATTATTCTGGGTCCTTTTGCTTTCTCCTTATAAAAAATATTTCACTTATAGCTTCAGACATGAATAGTAGCAATAGTTTCAACACAATGGACGGACCACACTGGAGGGACCATTCTAGATGGAATCTAGGAATTTCAACACAATAAATTAGGATCTTTGAAGAACTATAGCTCTTTTTCATCACACCCACTACAGTCATATAGCCTGCAGTTAACCACATTGTCTAGTTCTAACCAATCTTTTCCCATTCTTTTTTTTCTTTCTGGTTGACAGTTTGATGAGAGAATGATACAATTTAAGAATAAGATGAGTACTCTTCGTAAGATCTGTTCCTCCATTGAGATTGTCTGTTATCTTAATAGTAGTAGAACGCCCTAGGATATTATCATTGTTATGTTTGTGTTGGGGCCTGGCTATAAATCTCCAAACTGTAGTTTTATCTAGGCTGCGAGGTTCACATTTGGCAGAAATCTTACAAAGAACCAACACTGAGTGGTTAAATGGGGATCTCTTTTTTTTTCCCAAACTAAATTGAAACTGCATTAAATGCTTGCTTGCTTTCTGTCAGCAACAGGATGTTGTTCCCTCTTATTATTCCCATCTGTTTGCTCCTTTTTCCTTTTACATTTCAAAAGATTCTTTTTCACATCCTTGAAAGTGAGCAATTGTTGACAGTTGACATAACTGACAAATCTGGCCTCAGGACCTCAGCCTCTCATTCCCCTCATAGTTTTCCCCCTCATAGCTGAAATTTAGGTGATATTGCAAATGTATTTATTCACAGTGCCAAAGAGAAGCTCAGCTTTGACATTAGGATGTGCAAATGATGTAGGAAAAGGAGAAAGATAAGACAAGATTCAACTATATTCTTCATAAGTAGTGCTTGAAGCTCTTCAGTGACAAACTATCTTGAATGCTTCACAGTCTCTTCACTGAAGAACAATATGATTGGGTGGAAACAACAGCAAAAGAATAAGAAAGTACAACTTTTTTCCTCTAAATTTTGAAGAATTGCTCAAATAGTACACTATTGCAGATTACCACATAATTGGCACTTTCCAAAAAGAGTAAGCAAGCAAAAGCAAACTTAGTCTAATTAAATAAACTTAATTCTTTTCTAAATTAAGAGTTGACCTAGCTAAATGTAGCTGGCTTATCATTTAAAATCTGCATAAAATGCATATATCAGACAATGTTCGGCACTCTGCATGTTTTATGCATATACTTTAAGCAGGCTACATAGAAAATTGAAATTAATGTAAAATGGAGCAAAATTAACACATAAATAGAAAAAAATGACAAATTTATTTTAACCAGTAGATTCTATCCTTGTATAATGAAATTTCAGATATCTGCAGATTCTTCAATGTTATGACATTTTAATAGTTACGTTATTTGTTATTTGGGATTGAAATACTGTGAAATTTGGTTTGTGCATGTTTGGATAAAGACATTTTAATGGAAAAGTCTTAAAATAAAAGAGCTTTAAAAACAGATAAGGAATAATTCAATTTCATGTGTGCTTTCAGACCTGTAAAAAAAAAAATCTATTGCCAAAGTCATTTCCAATTATTTTCCTTAGAAAATGAATTAAAGTATGATTATCTAGGGGAAACCTGAGTGTTCTCCTGCTAATTAATTTTGAAACATTATTAATGTTGATAACCAGAGCTCATTATATCCAGTAGCAGGTAGGAATTTGCTGATTGCAGATTGTTAAAATTTCCAGATTATCGAGCAAAACAAAAGACATAAATTTACTTACTGTTAATTAGCACCCATGAATCATGATTGCTTTGCCATGCTTTTAAAACTTCATCATAGAGTTAAATATGAAAATCTTAAGAAAAAAAGGAATGCCTTATAAATCATAATTATTATCTAAGTGAATAACTGCAATGGTTGATATTAAATACATAATATTAAATTCCAAATATTCTGTTGCGAAGCTAATAGGAGTAGTTAGAATTTCAGATCTAGCCATAAGAAAGCAGTTCTAGCTATGGCAGAATGTAATGGCACCAACACACACACATGCACACTCGTGCAAGAAATGTGGCTCAGACTCCTGGTTCAGCACTTGCTTCCCACAACCCCGTTTCTCCTTATCTCATGAGGAGACACAACACAGCTTATCTCTGGTCAGGTATCTGAACTATAATTCAGTCCTGTTTCTATTGGCTGAGGATTTTTCTTCTGACTCAGGTTCCATCCAGCCTCCAGGAGAATTAAATCAAGATTAAAATAAAGTATGATTTATTGTGGCACCTGCCCTATAGAATAAGAGTCATTCTGAGATTCATGTGGCCTCTCCCTGTCTTTATTTAAACCAGTCTTAAAAGCTGGTTCTTCCCCTACGTGTTACTCTAGACCAGGGAATGGACCTCTTGTGGGATTTATTAGATTTTGTGTTTTTTTAAACCAAACATTGCTCTTACACTCTTTTAGTTTATTGTACATATAAGACCTGCAGTGGCGCAGTGGTTAGAGTGCAGTAGAGTACAGTACTGCAGGCTACTTCTGCTGATCACCGGCTGCCAGATCGAATCTTACCAGGCTCAAGGTTGACTTAGCCTTCCATCCTTCTGAGATCAGTAAAATGAGGACCCAGATTGTTGGGGGCAATAAGCTGAGTCTGTAAACCCCTTTATAGGGCTGTAAAGTATATAAGTCTAAGTGCTATTGCTATTGCTATTGTTTCATTTTGATTTTATTCTCTGAACAGTTCAGACTCCTGATGGAATTGGTGGTATCAGATACCCATGACTATATGCAAAAGTTCCATTTATTTGTTTATTGCTACAGCTTATACATAGGAATCTTCCAGCCTACTGTTTTACAGGCACCTAGACAACAGTAGAGAAAGGTAAATGACACTCAAAGGGGGTTGAATTTAGTGCTGTTGTGGTTATGTAATGATTCTAAACTGATGCCTCTTTTAACTCCTCCCTCTGGCTCTGCCAGCCCTTGTCCTAGAGGTAGCATCTAAATCTAATTAACAAAAGAATGAAGAATGCCAATTAGGTTGAAGTAAGATTCTGTAAAGATCCTCAGATATCCATGTCAAGGTTGTCTCAAAGGTGCTTTTTTCAGGACGCAACTAGACTTTCTTGTTTTTTCTTTTGAAGAAGTTTCACTTCTTATCTAAGAAGCTTCTTCAACTTTGACAGGTTAGTGGGGAATGGAAGGATTTATATTCCTTGCAGACATCTGGACAAGGTCCTCAGGGTCACTTGAGGAGTGCTCCTGGTTCCTGTAGATTTTCCTCTGGAAATCCATTCCTACACCCACGCCATTCAAAAGAAAAAACAAGAAAGTCCAGTCTCGGTGGTGCAGTGGACTAAAGTGCTGTTAAGTACTAGCATTTAGCTGCCAGCTGCCTGCAATTGGTGCAAGTTCGAATCTCACCAGGCTCAAGGTTGACTCAGCCTTCCATCCTTTCGAGGTAGGTAAATTGAGGACCCAGATTGTGGGGGCAATAAGCCAACTTTGTATAGAACAACACCGCTTTGGGGGGGGGGGCAAAGCCTTAATAAGTAGGTATATGCAAAAAAGTATGCAGACTATTGCTATAATGCATTGTAAGCCGCCCTGAGTCTACGGAGAAGGGCGGCATATAAATTGGACTAATAAATAAATAAATAAATAAATAAACCATGACTTGGATGACTGAGGATCTTTACAGACATTTAGCTATACAATTTGGGATGAATCCCCTTTGAATGGAGTGGGAGTAATAATGGATTTCCAGAGAAAAATTGCAGACTACAGGCAGGGGTGTGTTCTACTTACCTTTACTATCAGTTTGCAATGGGAACATCAATTATGATGTCCGGGCAGGTGGGCGGAGCCTCCCACCGCTTTTACTACCGGTTCTAAAGAACCGGACAGAACCGGGAGCAACCCACCACTGACTACAGGAGCACTCCTCAGGTGAGCCTGAGGACACAGATAAACCTCCAAGGGTTTCAATGACCCTCTGAAAGAATGCAAATGTCCAGCTGTCTGCAAAGAATATAAATCCTTCCATTCCCCACTATTTTGTCAGAGGTGAAGAAGCTTCTTGGTTAAGAAACGAAACGACTTCAAAAGAAAAAACAAGAAAGTCCAGTTGCCTCATGAAAAAAGCACATTTGGGACATGGAAGTAAGATCTATCTGATTGGCTCTTTGCCATTGAAATCTATAGGGCTTTGGTCTTCTTCACTCAATGCTTGGAGTAATGGATCATTTACCTTTCACTTTTCATATCTCACCTTCTTGTAATAGATTTTCTCTGCATTCAGTATGTGGGTGACCATTATGACAACTAACAATTGTCATAATTGTTATAACCTGAGGAATTATGATATTCTAATAGGACTATTTCTTGGTCTTTAAAAGGCATTTCTTTTTTTAATAGCTTCACTGTACACCTCTATAATAATGTAATTGTTTTAGGTGAATGGAAAAGGTGTAATTATTTTTAAGCAACACAGTGTTTTTCTATTATCTTTTCTCATTTGATTGTAATTCTGAATGGCAAAATCTAATGTTAGCTCTGCAGGTGGTAAGAGTAAATGTTGAGTCTGTCTGGCTTGAAATAAAGCAATAACACAAGTTTGCAATATTTTCTTTCTGATTTAGTGGAGATTAAATCTGACAGGAAAAGAGGTGCTTGGCATTTTAATTTTTAGATTATTGACAACAGATGTTCAAATCATGTTTGTATATATCAAGGCAAATGCCATTAGTGCATAAGAATAAAAATGATTATCCGACCCAACTTTATGCCGTTTAAGACTACCCCTATTATTTCAGAGTTGTTTACATTTTTTACTAGTAGATAGGTCGTAAGTGTGAAAAACGGTCATAAATCACTATTTTCAGTGGCGTAGTAACTTTGAACAGTCATTAAATGAACTGTTGTAAGTCAAGGACTACCTGTAAAATATATATGTATGTATTCCACTTTTCATCACAATACAGTGTAACTGAAAGGATTATAGACTGCTAATAACATTTTCCTGAATTAGAACCAATTAGAAGCTTAAGTATACTCTGGTCTCTCCATAAGTAAATAGATGATGGGGATATCCCTAGCAGGATGTGGCAAGCTATTCTCCAGGTTCACTAGATATCAATAGTAACCAATTCAAAAATGGAATTTTTACAGCTTCCTGTAAAACAAATGGTTTCCTTCCAGAAATAATATTTTAACAAACTGTGAATTTGTTTGACATTGGTTTGTGCCATAGTAAAGTATATTTTTGCATTTCATTACTTTTTCTACATGAATGAAGTACAGATATACTCACTGTAGCAGAATTGAATACAATATTTCTTCTGCATTTAATTCTTTTAAGAAGACAAGCATATGAGTAATTATTTTTATATGAAAGGGCTCTGCTTTAAGTTCTCTCTCGTTCTCTCTATTCTTTGTGAATAAATTGTGATAACAGCAGGAATGGCCCTGTGGTTGTGATAAATTGAATGTATTCCATTTGCTAGATAGGACTATTCAGTATGCTGGCTTTTTCTAAATGTCTTGAGCTTGCATATTCCTTCTGTTCCCACTTATGAGAAGTAGGTAATGCTCCCAATCTAGCAACTTTCAATATGACCTTCCGCATAATAGTTGCAAAAATATTGTTGGAATGTGAATAAATTTATTGCTCACACTGCAATTTCAAAGCTCAAGGTTCTCCATAAGAAAGCTTTCCCTTCCCCAATCTAATTTACTGAATTCCTTCATTCCTCTAACCGCAATAAAATACCTTATGCCACCAGACTCCAAATTTTGGGCTTAGACAATTTAGAACTACGCCGACTTCAGTCTGATTTAGGCATAGTACGTAAAATTATCTGTCACAATGTCATTCCTGTCAATGACTACTTCAGCTTCAACCACAACAATACACGAGCAAATAATAGATACAAACTCAAGGTAAACCATTCCAAACTTGATTGCAGAAAATAAGACTTCAGTAACAGAGTGATCAATGCCTGGAATGCACTCCCTGACTCTGTGGTTTCTTGCCCAAACTCCCAGAGCTTTAACCTTAATCTGTCTACTGTTGATCTCACCCCATTCCTAAGAGGTTTGTAAGGGACATGCATAAGTGCACCAGCATGCCTACTGTCCCTGTCCTAATATATCTTTTTATTTACTCTTTTCATATATTCAAATTATGTGTCAGCCTCCGCTTTTGCTGCTTTGGCTGCCATAGGAACCGGGAGGGGGGAGAGCTAGGGAGCTTGGGGGGGAAGCGTGCTGGAGGAGGGGCGTGGCTTCGGAAGAAATGAAACTGAATCCTTGGAGTGGCTATCGGGTAACTGTCGTGGCATTCCTGATTGATGACACTGCCAGACGTGCTTCCACCTGACCCTGGGAGACCTTTGGATTGGATGATTTACGATGGACAGTGGGAGGGGATGCTTTCTATATGCACTTTTCGCGCCTATTGCTTTAATTTCAGCTTAGCCGTGGTTGCATTCAGTTCATTTCTAGTAAAAGTACATTTCTCTATAAAACATGGAGTTTGGTTCATTCTTTCCTGGACTTTGAAGGAAGCACACCTGACATTATCTTTATACTTTTACCTGTTATCTTATATATGCTTGACAAATAAACTTATGATTATGATTATACTTTCATATCTCTTAGCCATGTTTAATATAGTTTTATTGTTCCATTTTAGTACCACATATTACATCCACTGTACATCTACTAAACCAAGTTCCCAATTTTCAGTTTTCCAAAGCCAATTCAGACTTTCCTATAAGACATTTCTAGATGAGGAGCCTTTCATATTTCAGTTTAGAATGTACCCAAGATCTGATTTTTAAAATTATTTTCAAGTCATACTTTGGTAGAAGCCTACTGATTTATGCTTGTTCTTTGTGGCTAATAACGGAGTTTAGAGAATTTTCCATCCAGGACAATTCTGTGCTGAAATGCATAGCCCTCCCACCAGTGATGAAATCTGAACTGGTTTGCTATCGGTTTGCTAGCCGCGCATGCGTGCTGTGCACCAAATGTGTGCTGGGTGCGCGTGCGCAGTGGGCACCAAATGTGTGCTGCATGTGCGTGTGCAGTAGGAACCAAATGTGTGCTGTGTGCGCGTGCACAGCGCGGACCAAACATGTGTTGCGCACATACATGCACAGTACACGCCAAAAGGAGGCTTGGGAAAGTAAGTAGAACAGCGAGGGGGGATCAGCTGTGCCACACGATTTAGCTTTGCTAGAAAGCAGGATTTCCTGCTTTCTAGCAAAGCTAAACCACAAGGCACAGCTGATCATCTGAAATACCGGTTTGGAGGAACTGGTAGCTTTTTTAAACTACCAGTTTGACTGAACTGGTAGCTAAGTACCGGTTCAATTGTACTTAAGCTACCGCTTTGCCTGAAGCGGTAGTTCTTATTGTTACCGGTTCATCTGAACTGGAGCAAACCGGAAGCATTTCAGCCCTGCCTCCCACTCTTCACAAAATTTTGAGATAATAAATTCTTGGCTTTTCTTGGCATGTTTATCTCAAATCTCAGTCTCCGAATGCCTAATGGCAAGGTACCAGGAATTTGGAGGGGGGGGCATTTTTTTTTCTCCTCTAATCATGACAACCCATTGTTATGATCATATCACAGAAGCTAGAGGTAAGAGTCACCTAATAATCCATTTTACTGAGTGCACAACCTAATGAAAATATGCTGAGCACCCAGTAGAGATCTTGTGAGTTATCTAAGCATTGTTCATATTATTGCAACAGTTTTCTCCAGCTACAGAGATAATTGGCACAAGGATGTATCATGACTCAGTTGGAAGCCCCAGTAACAAAATGTTGTGATCAGCACAGGACTTCTTATCAAAAAGGCCTTTTGTTTTTTTATCTCAAGGGTCACTTTTCTTGAATAAGTCATCAAAACAATGTCATCCATCTAAGGGAGGTGATGGTGTGTAATTATGTTGATTGACTAAGAAAAAGAAAATTGCAATATATTGGAAAAGGTGGGATTATTGAACAAAGAATGGAAATAGTAGAAAGGGAAGAATAAATGAAAAAGAGAAAGAATATATGATTCCTCTGCACAGTGTAGTTTATAAATAAGAAGTTAGGGCAGCCAAGAAAAGTCAATGAATAAGACAGTGGTTTGGAAGCACACAATTGTACATAATACTATAAAAATCCCAAACTGGTATTGTTTCATGGTTTATCTTTATGGTATGTTTTTATTGTATGCCACACAAAATCTTATTTAAGATTTAAGAAGCTATATAAATGTGCTGATAATGAACGAATGAAAAAAATACCCAGTGCTTCTCAAGGCAACATATTTCTGGGAAGCCTCAGTTGTGTTGTTCTGAGAGCTGTGACAGTGATTTCTATTCAGCCCATGTCTCAGTAGATCACAGCACTTCAATGACTTTGTCTGAACTCAGGAACAACAACTTAGCACTTGGATGGGCAACTGATACTGTTGACTTTTTGACAGAGACATCAAAAATCATCTCAGAAGAAAAAAGAAAATCTCCATATAGTGAAACCTATGGTTTTCCCAGTAATAATGTATGGCTGTGAGAAATAGACCATAAGGAAGGTTCAATGCTGAAGAATTGGTGCTTTTGAAATGTGGTGCTGGAGAAAATTCCTGAGAGTTCCTTGGACTGCAAGTAGATCAAATCACTCATTCCTAAAGGAAATCAATTCTGAGGGCTCTTTGGAAGGACAAATACTGAAGCTGAAGCTCGAATACTTTGGCCGTCTAATGAAGAGAAAGGACTCATCAGAAAAGACCTTGATTGGGAAAGATTGAAAGCAAAAGGAGAAGGGGTCAGCAGAGGATAAGATTGTTAAATAGTTTCATTGACATAATGAACATTAATTTCGGCAAACTCAGGGAGAAAATGGAGGACAGGGGAACCTGGCATGCTATGGTCCACGGGTCATGAAAGGATGGACATGTTTTAGTGACTGAAGAATAACAACATAAATTTCTAAGAAAATTACAAGTGCATATCCAGGAAGATAAATCTATGAACACACCCGGAGTCATGTTAGGAAGATTTTTTTTAATTCATTTCCATTTTTTATTTTGTATCCTTATTAGTAAATTAATTTAATAAGTTTTTTTAGTCTTTCTCTATTAGTCTATTGTGCATTTATCCATTGGATTTCCAGGTTTTGGAATTCACGCTTAAATGCAGGCAACAAATATATCTGAAAGTGTCAATCTTCAGTTTAAAAAATGAAGCAAACTCATAGAGTTTATTGATCTTAGAAAGAAGTAATTTATTTGTATTTATTTTATAATATTTATAGCCTGCCCCAGTCCTATGAATTTTATACTTTACTATTTCATGTTTCTATTTAATAGATAGCATAATTTTTAAGAAAGTAACATGTCATTGCCTAGGCAAGATTTTCTAAATTTATCCTTTAAGTGAATCAGCAAATCATTAAAAATATTCATTAATTAATATAACAAAACTTTACTTACTAGTAAGAGATAATTACTGAACTCAGCAGGATTTCTGAATATATATGCATAGATTATATTGTGAAACAATTAAAATAATGCCTAGGATCATTTCCATGTAATAGAAGATCCAACACTGTAAAAATTATATCCTGCTGTGTCATTTATTTTCCAGACTATATGCAAATTCTGATTAGTGACTGATAGTTTAGTAATTCTGTAAATGAAATGTTTTATTTAGGGAAATCTTTATGCACATTTTATAGCTGGTAGAATAAATAAAATGGGAATTGAATGTTCACAGGAAGTAGCTAGATGTCATTTTCAACATGTCATCTCTTAACAAAGGGTTTCATTATGTACAAAATGAGGTTCCATGTTTTCAAAAGAACTCCAATAATGACTAATAAAATTCATTGACTGTATAAAAAAGATCTGAGTCTCAGAAGAAAGATGGTTTTGTGATTAAATTTGTGTCAGAATATTATCTTCACAACAACTGGGCAGAATAAAAAGAATGCCAATAAAGGTTTCTTGTTCCATTGGCAATTTTCTGTAATATATACAGCAGTTCCAAGTCTTTAATGATTTTATATAATCCACTGAAACTGAATTTAATTGCAATGGATTGTGGAAGTTACTATTTTTTTAATTATATGCAATCAACTTAATACAGACAAGTCCTCTCTTGTTTCAGTGACTGTTCAAAATAATGATTGTGCTGAAAAAGAAGGTTCACAACTGGCTTATGACCATCACAGTGTCAGTAACAGTCACATGATCACAGTGTGAAACTTAGCAACCGGCATGCATTTATGACAGTGAAAGCACAGGTGGAAAATAACTTTTTTTTTTTTGAATCCATGCTAATAACTTCACATTTTGTTAAGGGACTGGTCATAAATCATAAATCCATGCTAATAACTTCAAATTTTGTTAAGGGACTGGTTGGCGGGGTTGGGGGTGGGGGCACCTTTCTGCGGTGGTTCTCCTCCTACCTCTCTGACCGGTCGCAATCTGTGTTGATAGGGGGGCAGCGGTCGACCCCGAGGCACCTTGCTTGTGGGGTGCCACAAGGGTCGGTCCTCTTGCCCCTTCTGTTCAACATTTATGTCAAGCCGCTGGGTGAGATCATCCGCTGATGACACCCAGCTGTACATCTCCACCCCAGGCCACCCCAACGATGCCCTTGAAGTGATGTCCCAGTGCCTGGAGGCCGTGCGGGCCTGGATGGGGAGAAACAGGCTCCGACTCAACCCCTCCAAGACCGAGTGGCTGTGGCTTCCAGCGTCCTGATATAGCCAGCTGACGCCATCGCTGGCTATTGGGGGTGAATCACTCACCCCCACAGAGAGGGCTTGTAACTTGGGTGTCCACCTGGATGCACGGCTGTCTTTAGAAGATCATTTGACGGCCGTGGGGGGCTTTTTATCAGGTTCGCCTGATACGCCAGTTGCGCCCCTTTCTAGATCGGGACTCCCTATGCACAGTCACTCAGGCACTCGTCACTTCCCGCCTGGACTACTGCAACACTCTCTACATGGGGCTCCCCCTGGGGTACACCCGGAGGCTCCAGCTGGTCCAGAACGCGGCCGCATGGGGGATTATGGGGGCGACGAGGCGCTCCCATGTGACACCTCTCCTGCGCGAGCTGCACTGGCTCCCAGTGGTCTTCCGGGTGCGCTTCAAGGTGTTGGTGACCACCTTTAAAGCGCTCCATGGCTTAGGGCTGGGGTACTTACGAGACCGCCTTCTGCCACCGATAGCCTCCCACCAGCCAGTACGCTCGCACAGAGTGGGCCTCCTCAGGGTGCCCTCCGCCAGACAATGTCGGCTGGTAACCCCCAGGGGGAGAGCCTTCTCTGTGGTGGCGCCCACCCTCTGGAACAACCTCCCCCCAGAGATACGTACAATAACAGACCTCCGGATTTTTCGTCGGGCCCTGAAAACCTATTTATTTCAACTATCTGGGCTGGCTTGAGTTAAATTTTAAATTGATTTTAAATTGGGTTGTTTTAATTTACAGCCAAAATATTTAATTATTTTAAACTGTTTTTAAATTTTGTATGTTCTGTTTTTTACTTTGGCTGTTCACCGCCCTGAGCCCTATTTGGAGAAGGGCAGTATAGAAATGGAAACAAACAAATAAATAAATAAATAAATAAATAAATAAATAAATAAATAAAATAAATCGAGGACTATCTGTAGTTTGTTCAATATGGATACAGCCAGTTAATGATTGAGGTGCTGGTATAGAAATCAGGGGACTACCAGTACTATTCCTGTCTTGGGCATGAATAACTAGCTGGATGACTTTGGGCTACTCAGTCTCTCTCAACTCCCCTCCCCTCACAGGGTTGCAGTTGTGAGGAAAATAAGAGGACAAGGAGTATTATTTATGTTCAACCATACAAAGTAATAAAGGTGAGATAAAAATAAAATAAATTGATCAATCAACCAATTTTAGGAGTAGGAAAAAAGAGGCCCAATTTCCCCATTGTAAAATTTAATATAATGTGAGCAAAAAATTAATATAATATGAACATAAGCTTTTATTATGCTTGTGACATTACTAAAGAGTAACTGTACAGTATGATTGGCTTCTACCCAAAGGTGCTTTTTCAAGAGGAAACTGGATTTTCTGGTTTTTCTTTGAAGACGTTTCACTTCTCATCCAAGAAGCTTCTTCAGCTCTGGCTGGATGGTGGGGAATGGAAGGATTTATACTTCTTGCAGACAGCTGGTCATTTGCATTCTTTTACAGAGTTCTTGAGGCTGCCTGGAGGTTTATCTGTGTCTTCAGAGTCACTGGAATAGTGCAAATTAATGTGGGGCATCTTGGAACTGCTGAAAGGATTGTGTTATAGACTGGAGATAAATGATGTTGTATCCCTCCCCCTCTGTTGAGAGAGAGCTGTTCAATTTTGACATAGATAGCCTCTTTGACCTCTTGTTCAAACCAGTGGTCCTCTCTGTCCAAAACATGGACTTTGCTGTCTTCAAAAGAGTGGCCTTTGACTTTTAAATGCAGATATTCCCTAAAAGAATGCAAATGACCAGCTGTCTGCAAGGATTATAAATCCCTCTATTTCCCACCATCCAGCCAGAGCTGAAGAAGCTTCTTGGATAAGAAGCAAAACATCTTCAAAGAAAAATCAGAAAGTCCAGTTGTGTCTTGAAAAATGACTTTTGGGACAAACATGATCTGGATAACTGAGAATCTCCATAGATGATTGTGTTCTACATGATCAAAAGCCAAGTATGACATCACAAAATGGGACCGCCTTTACGGGACCACCTATTACCACAAGCAGCCTCCCACCGGCCGGTACGCTCTCATAGAGAGGGGCTCCTCCGGTGCCGTCAGCTAAACAATGTCGACTGGCGGCCCCCAGGGGGAGGGCCTTCTCTGTGGGGGTACCCACTATCTGGAACGAGCTCCCTCTGGAGATACGGAGGATTCCGGATCTGCACACTTTCCGCCATGCTCTTAAGACTCTCCTATTCCAGCAAGCCGGCCTGGCCTAATTTTCTCCCCTGTTTTAAAATTCTTTTAAATCGAAATTTTAATCTGTTTTAAATTATTGGGATTTTAATTGTCTCAGGCTAAATTATTTAATCTGGTTTTAATTATGTTTTTTAACTTTTATTTTAGCTCTCAATAAAGCCAATCTTATATTAAACAGCATTCCCTTTCTAACCATCATCTCTTGCCCACTTTAATATTTCAATTCTTATTCATTTTTTGACTTGCTTCCCAAACTCCTCCATTGGGTCTTTGTCTCTGTCTACATCTTTCCTATTTAGCCCAAATATTTCCTCCATCTCTACTATCTGTTGCTGTTGTATCTCTGGACAGTCTGCCCAAGCCCCTATCTTCTCTTCAAAACTATCTTTTTATCCAATCCCATTTTTTGATCTCTTAATATATATTTCAGCTTATTTGATTTGTAAGTCTTCTGTCTTCTCCTTCTTCTCTTCTTGTTTTATTCGTTGATTTATCTGTTCTGTTGTTTCTGTTTTCCTCTGGTCTTTCTATATCCTCTATTTCATCTAGTTCCTGTCTTTATTCATTGTCCCTTGTTGAACATTTTATGATTTCCCCACAATGTCATGCATTAAGTCTTTTATCTCCCTGTGATTATTTATCAACATATCATAAGTACTTTGAAGCATCAACACCATTTCTTTTTGAAATCCACTCATCTCTCCCTGAGGCCTTGTCTTATTTTGATAGGTCCAGATATTGCTCAATAGCATGTCAGTAGTCTATCACCACCCCAAAGTCTCAATTGTCTATGACCTCAGAAAGCCATTTTAGAAACCATTTGCTCAATCTCCCCTGAGTTGCTCCTCAGTGGAATGCAATAGTTATAGTTCTTTGTGTCCCAAATTAGTCATTAGTTCCATTAGGTAATCCAGGAAGATTTCAAAATATTTCCTTAAGTCCACTCTGTAAATTCAGTAATAGATTCTGGCATTTAAAAGTCGCTTTCTTTAGGTGTCTTCCATAATCTCACAGTTAAACCTCCAGTAACCATGAAGTAGACAAATTGCTAAAGACAGACAAAATGTACCACAAGAAGAGGCTAGAATAAAAAGGAGTGGACAAAGAAAAAGGCAGAATTATATGATTTAAAACTTCTTTTTCCTAAAGAACATCAAATGGAGCCACTTTTAAATATACATAACTGCATTGTAAATGTTAATTATTTCCTTACCTTACCTTGTTCTATTAAAGGCATAGTATGCATTGTAGACCAGAAAAATACTGCAAGTTTAAGAAATAATGCACAGCTTTACTCCAATAAGTCCAATATCTAAACATTATAAAATAAATTTGAACAGTAAAATCAATAGGAAGTCCAGAGATTAAAACCTGATGAGCAGTCTGCCAAGGTAAGAAGATCTGAAAGAATGAAGCAAGTCAAATGAGACCATATCATACTTAGGACAGGGGAGAAAGAGATCCAGAAATCTAGTCTATTGATAGGTATTTCAGTTGACCACAGCAGAGTAGTATATGGCCATGAATAGCCTTGCATAGCAATGTAGAACCAAACAAAAATGAAGATGCTATATCTGGAGTACAGCAGTGGTGGGTTTCACTTACCTTTGCTAGTGGTTATTTGATGATGTCTGGGCAGGTGGGCAGAGCCTCCCACCGCCGCTACTACCGGTTTGCCCAAACAGGGATGAATCGGTAGCAACCCACCACTGGAGTACAGGTGTATTGTGGGCCACATATCAAGGTCCAGATATGTAGAGCTATGGATCCCATCCTTTGCACCTACCTTGTTATATGGAACAGGGTTAGATGACTTATGCATGATTGATTTTGCAGACTATCAATGACTGGGTGAAGATATCCCTGGAACATAAGAAATACTATTCAGTCTACAGCACCAAAAATTCTATTCATTTCCTTGTACTTTTTCAATGCATAGGATTTATTTTGTCACTATGAGAAATAATTCTTATAACTACTTTAACCCCACTGGGAAAAAAGCAGCTTCTTGTGGAGGCATGTGAAATTCCTACTGTACATTTAATGAAAATATTGAACATAAGGCTAATCTTTCTTTTCCTACTTTATACTGAATTGGAATGCAGGTACTGCCTGAAGCTTGCAATGATGCACCAGAGTGGATGGGAGGAATCAACAGAACCATACAATTACAGTTCATTGAAAAAATCATCTCTGTGTCACATAATATAATCTTTTTTTCCAGTTCCATATGCGTTTAGTGTGCCTGCTCTTCCTTAATTCTTTTTTATTTTATACATTGCTCTTTGCCACCACTTCCCTGAGTACTGTACTATAGTTTTAAATGTTATGCATACAGCAGACAGCCATTAGATGATAAGGCATGGTGCAGGCTTTCCTGTTGAAAGACAATAGCTCGTCCATGCTATCCTGCATGTGAAAAAGCACATCAGAATGTTTAAAATGGCTTATCAGTTCTTCAAGGTAGATCAAGCTAGGAAACTAACATCATGAATGCTAATGCTATTTTTATTTTAAGATTACACTAATAGACTCTTGCAAATCTGAATGTGCTTCCCTCCTCCCTCCCTTTATCACTGTGAGAACTAAGGAGGGTCTTTTTTGAGATGCTTACTCAGATTACATTTCTGCCCTGGACTCACATTTCTTTTATCTGTCCATTGCTTTGGTAGTGGCTCTTCCTCCTGTTCCTCAAGATTATTTCTCCTGCCCATTACTGTAGATGGGTATAGCCATTAGTTAATGTCTAGTTCATTTTTCTTAACAAGTTGAATCTTAAAACACTCAATATTAATGTAGTTAGAGTACTTGAATTGATTAATAATGCATTCATGCCTACAGGTTATACAATGCCTTTCTTTCAAGCCCAGCATCTTCTCCCAACCACAAAAGCACTTTTTACTATTTCTTCAATTTAGGTTCTATATAAGTCTTTATCCTTTCTTTCTAGGCACAGGTTCTGTATCAAAACTTGTCATTTGGTCAGCATAGCTGCAGATGAGTTTAAAAATTGTTTTCTCACTGGCAGATGGTGTTTTGTGGGAGGAGAAATGAAGACAGAAAAATACATCAATCCTTAACTTGGCTACAAGAAGGAAAGACAACACTATTTACCAGCCTATTATGGCTATTTATCATCTATTATGGCAGAATGGGGTTCAGAAATGTGGATAACACTGTTTTAGCCAGTGTAGATTTTGGCTACCTCAAAGACTGTTGGGTAGCACTTAATTTGGCCATGAGGGATAATCCTATATCAGATAATAGGGTGGAGATAATTAATTTAAGACAGTGTATGTTTTAAATATTGGCAGTTAAGCCTTTTAGAACAGCCCTAATCTTCAATTTAGTCATGTGCACCAACCCTGGAACCTTTCAGGTTCTCTCTCTCCCTGTCTAGAATCCTAGGCCTCAGATTCTGTCCCAGTACCTGGATGAAGCTGTCTATCTAGATCCATTCCAGTCAGGCTTCAGGCCGGGGTACAGCACGGAAACAACATTGGTTGCATTGGTTGATGATTTCAGGAGGGCTCGGGACAGGGGTTGTTCCTCTGTCCTGGTCCTATTAGACTTTTCAGCGACTTTTGATACCATCGACCATGGTATCATGCTGTGACGATTGGAGGGGTTGGGAGCGGGGGACACCGTTTTGCGGTGGTTCTCCTTCCTCTCCGACCGTATGCAGATTGTGTTGGCAGGGGGACAGAGGTCGACCTCGAGGTGCCTTGTTTGTGGGGTGCCACAAGGGTCAGTCCACTCGCCCCTTCTGTTCAACATTTATGTGACACCGCTGAGTGAGATCATCCCACTGGTGGTTTTGGGGTGAAGTTCCACCAGTACACTGACGACACCCAGCTGTACATCTCTACCTCGGACCATCCCAATGATGCCCTTGACGTGATGTCCCGGTGCCTGGAGGCTGTGCGGATCTCGATGGGGAGAAACAAGCTCAGACTCAACCCTTCCAAGACCGAGTGACTGTGGCTCCTGGCGTCCCTGTATAATCAGCTGGTTCCATCACTGACTATTGGGGGCGAGATCTTGGCCCCCTCAGAGAGGGCTCGCAACTTGGGTATTCTCCTGGATGCACGGCTGTCTTTGGAAAATCATATGACGGACATGGCCAAGGGAGCTTTTTATCAGGTTCGCCTGATATGCCAGTTGCGTCCCTTTCTGGACCAGGATGCCCTGTGCACAGTCACCCATGCCCTCATCACGTGCCATCTGGACTACTGTTACACTCTCTACATGGGGCTCCCCTTGAAGAGCACTCGGAGGCTCCAACTGGTCCAGAATACAGCCATGCGGTGATTATGGGGGTGACATGGCGCATCCATGTAACACCTCTCCTGCGCGAGCTGCACTGGCTCCCAGTGGTCTTCCGGGTGTGATTCAAGGTGTTGGTTACCATCTTTAAAGCACTCCATGGCTTAGGACCGGGGTATATACGAGATCGCCTTCTGCCGCCGATAGCCTCCCACCGTCCAATACGCTCCCACAGAGAGGGGCTCCTCAGGGTGCCGTCGGCCAAACAATGTCGACTGGCAACACCCAGGGGGAAAGCCTTCTCTGTGAGGGCACCAGCCCTCTGGAATTAGCTGCCCCTAGAGGTTCGTATGATCCCCGACCTGCGTACCTTTCACCACGCCGTGAAGACTCTTTTATTCCAACAAGCCAGGCTGGCCTAATAGGAATTTTTAAATTGGGTGTTTGTTAGTTTTTAATTTTGTGGGTCAAATTTTATATATTTGTTTTTAAATTGTTCTTAAATTTTGTGGTTTATATGTGTTTTAATATGGCTGTACACCGCCCTGAGTCCTTTGGGAGAAGGGCGGTATAGAAGTTCAATGAAATCTAAAATCTAAATCTAGTGCCAGTTGATTACTGGGTGCATCGTAAGTGCTAGTTTCGATCTAGGCACCTGGTGACTTGGCACCTGGAATCTACAAGGATGGCTTGTTCCAACCAGAATCTTCCCAGTCTTTTAGGTCATCTAGGAAGAAACAGTTTCTTAGTTTCCATTTCCCAGAAGAAAACTCCAGCCAGGTATTGCTACTTTTTGACAGCTGTGCCAGTTCTCCGGAACAATCTCCTTGTGAAGATCAGATGCCCCCCACTCTGCTTACCAATGCTGAAGACAGAATTGTTTCAGAGGCTGCTTTAATAAGAATGGACCTCTTTTGTTTTGCTTTGAATAGTTTTATTTTTGAATTGTCATTTTTATTATGACTGAGATTAGATTTTATGTGGGATTTTATTCTTATCATTAATATTTTAAATGGTTCTTTTTCAATTCTCTGAAACTCTGAAAGTATATAACATGATGCAAATAAAATAGACAAACAGCTAAATAAACTGAATAGCAAAGTGACCAAACTGGGTACTGCTAGGCTTAGCTTTAAAAAAAAAAAAAAAATCAGAACTGTAGGTAGTTCAAGGAAGGAAAATAGTAAAGTATTCTTTTTTTAAAGAAAATGTTTCTGCTGAATTTGGAACACAGCAATATTATTTGTTTGTTTGTTTGTTTGTTTGTTCAATTTCTATGGCCCCTCATCTCAGTTAATGATTCTGGGCAGCTTATATGCAAGGCAAAAGGCATATATGCAAAATCTTATTACAGTTAAAAGTAGCTGGAAAAGATAAATAGAGTAAGAAAGCACTTTTCATTTTTAAGCTGCTTGTGTGTATATGTGTATTAACATTTTAACTTTGTATGAGTGTGCTTATAATTTTAATTTAACACTGTGTGTGTGAGAGAGAGGGGGGAAGGGAGAGAGGGGGGGGGGAGAGGGAGAGGGAGAGGGAGAGGGAGAGAGACCCAATATTTGAGAGGCTGCCACAAAGAAGTGGGAGTTCAACATATTCTCCAAAGCTCCTGAAGGTAGGACAAGAAGCAACAGATAGAAACTAAGCAAGGAGAGAAGCAATCTAGAACTAAGGAGAAATTCCCTGACAGTTAGAACAATTATTCAGTGGAATGACTTGCCACTAGAAGTTGTGGGTGATCAAACACTCAAGTTTTTAAGAGATTGGACAACCATTTGTCTGAAATGGTATAGGGCTTCCTGCCTAAGCAGGAGATTGGACCAAAAGACCTCCAAAGTCCCTTTCAACTCTGTTATTCTGAGAGAGAGAGATCTATTTGTTTTCCTGTAACAGAAAGCTGGGAATACACAGCAATAATGAAATTATCAAATGGTTAGCCTGCTGTCCAAACTGAATGCCTTGCAAACCTTTGTAAAAGTTCTCAGTCTAAACAGGATTTTCTTAATATGGTTTATGTTAAGCATGAGCACCAGACAGGAGCAGGTGTAGTGCAGATATGTTGTCACTTAGCCCTTTTTGTTTTTCTTAACTACTTGGTCTTCTGCCTTATGGGAGAACACATTTGTATCTGTGCTGTTTGAAATAGTAAGATCAAAGGAGAAGGGTTGTGTATATTCTTCAGATATATAAACTGGACTCGCAACAACAGCAACAATAATAATATATTTAGGAGGATAACAGAGATGAAAATATGACATGTATCTAAATACGTCAGTCCTACTCAATGATTGGCCTAACCCTTTTGAGCCATCTCTTTGGATAAATGAACTACAGCTTTTTTTTATTGAAAAAGTTTTACAAATATCAATTTTCCCCCAATTCCCCCCCATCCCTCCCTAAACCCCCCAAACCCTCCCCTCTTCCCATGACTTCCAAATGAACTACAGCTTTGATACTTCTTTTTTCTTTTCCTTTTTTCCCCGGGAAAGATTCATTTTTACAGGCTTGGTTCAATGTTTACTCAGCATTCTTGCCAAAGGATTCCTACTTAGGTCAGCATTGCCTAGTGCTTCAGTGTCTGGCAGACAAATATACAAACAACTTGGCTTGAATGGATTTCAAGGCAGCTAGTTTTAACATCTCAACTGTTAGACCTGGGGACATTCTGAGCAATCCTCTACAGACAAAAGAGTCCTGCTCCTAATTCATAAGGTATACAATAAAACCAGTCTTGGAATAAGATGTAACTTGGGAGGGGACCTTTCTCTTATTTTATCCAGACTGTCAAGAATGTATTTTAGTACCTTTGCTTTTTAACACATATAGTAATTGTCTGATTAAACCAGTTGTCAGGTTCCGAATCAGGATAAGAAAATAAATCGCAGATAACAGGGTGGATGTTGTTCTAAAGTTTTATCTTCCTAAATTCGGCATGAATTTAGGTATAAAATTCAATTTTTTTTTTACTACCTATTCTATGGGTATGGCTTGGTGGGGGGGGGTGGCTTGGTGGGCGTGGCAGGGGAAGGATACTGCAAAATCTCCATTTCCACCCTACTCCAGGGGAAGGATGCTGCAAAATCCCCATTCCCTCCCCACTCCTGGGGGAAGGATATTGCAAAAATGTCATTCCCACCCCACTCTGGGGCCAGCCAGAGATAGTATTTGCCGGTTCTACGAACTACTCAAAATTTCAGCTACCAGTTCTCCAGAACCTGTCAGAACCTGCTGGATTTCACCCCTGGATTAAACCCTTTAGAAATTGATATTCATATGCCTAATTTAGCTGAGAGACATCTCCCAATTCTACTCTTAGCTGACAATGCAGTTCTTTGTTCCTTGTCCTCTATAGACAGGGAGTGAACACTAAGAACCTGGCATACTACTGTAATGAGGAACAATTAGTTATGAAGTATGATAAATGTTTTAGTTTTCTTCAGCAAAAGCACAAGTGGACAAATGATTCTGTGAGTTAGAGCAAGTCAAATGTTTTAAATACTTGAGCATAGAATCTCAATCCTCTAGGAAATTAATAGCCCAGGTAAATCATGCTCCTTGTACTGCCCCAAAAAGCTCACCAGTAATAACTAAATATTGTAAGCCACAGAAGACAAATTACATTCCAGCACAATCAAACTGTTTATGGCTAAAACAGTTGCCCAACTATTATATGGGATACAACTTGGGCCAAAGACAAACTTGAGAACTTACGAAATCATTCAGTCAAATTTCCTTAGGACTTTGTTCAGGACTACAAAATATACCCATATGCAGGCTTAGAGCTAACTTGCCAAGTATTAAAGCCCATATATAGACTGGGATTCTAATCATAGGATTCAGAATCAAGTTTCACCTTACAGACCTGATGTCTCGACTATTGCCAGACAGCCAACAAGCTCGTTGGCATCATACTTGTTAGGAAGAACTTTGCAATCTTGGCCTCTCTCCTGAATATTTAAGCCAATTACTGCTTGAAAAGGTCAAATCAATAGTAAAATAAATCATCAGAAGCATTGATCCCTAAATGACATCACCAATGCACCTGAATTCTAGTGTCAAATGTTAGATACTGAATGCCTTCTACTTCAGGGATCTATACAATCTAATCCTAGACAAATACAGATGGACCTTTTCCAGATCCTGCTCTTCCTTTAGCAGTTTTGGTAGGTAAATTTCATGGGACTTCTTATTAAAACAGATGTTGCCCTTATTAATCCAGGGAGGTAGAAATTCTTGCTCATACAGTGTCCTTTTCGGATGCTGCAAGATATGCTTTGATTTCCTCAATCATCTCTAAATCTGAGGGTCATACTGATAAATTTTATGTTGATTACTTTTTAATGGATGTTAACTCTCAAATATTTTCAAGTTATGCAATTGTACTAACCTTTGAATTAGATATGTTTTATATTTAAGCAGGGGAAGCATATAACTCTCATGTATTAAACAAGGCTAATTTTACAAAAATATGATAATTTTGTGTGTGTGTGTGTGTATGTATATATGTAAAGGTAAAAGTTACCCTTGCACATATGTGCTAGTTGTTCCTGACTCTAGGGGGCAGTGCTCATCTCCGTTTCAAAGCCGAAGAGCCAGCAATGTCCGAAGATGTCTCCATGGTCATGTGGCTGGCATGACTAAACACCAAACACTATTACCTTCCCACCAAAGGTGGTCCCTATTTTTCTACTTGCATTTTTTATGTGCTTTCGAACTGCTAGATTGGCAGAAGCTGGGACAAATAACGGGAGCTCACCCCATTATGCAGCACTAGGGATTCAAACCGCTGAACTGCCAACCTTTCGATTGACAAGCTCAGCATCTTAGCCACTGAGCCACCATGTCCCTTCATATATATATATATTTCTTCTAGCCAGGTTTTCCCTACGTAGCCAAGGTTTTTTTGTAGCTCCAGCTACAAACCCTACGAAGAAGTAAGAAAATTGATATATATATATGTGTCTATGTAAGTTTTCATGTTTGCCTATAAGCACCAAGCCGAGAACATTAGCCAGAAGATGACGAATGCGATTTCGTCGAAACGTCGCTACTACCCTTTTAAGGATATGTTTACAATTACACGGGAAGAAACCCGAGATATTAACTGTATACACACACACGCACACACACACATATATATAGCATTTGTAAATAATATTACAATTTGGTTTTCCCAGTAAGTAAAAACATAATTTGAATATACTAAAAGAAATAAGTTCTTCACACATTTATACAACTGCCAGAGAAAGAGGATTGTAATATTTATCTTTAATAATCATAAACATGTGCAATATTCATTTTCATGCTCTCCTGTTCATTACCATCCATTAGTATATAATCTAAAGGACATGAACCTACCCCAAACAACAACCATAAATCAGACAGTGGAGCAAATATAATGGTTTGGATAAAGTAATAAGATCCCCAGAGACAGTGACACAGAATACTGGGAGACTTAAACATATATTCTGAGTCTGTCATGTTGAAACTTAAAAGGAAAGCCAGAATGAAGTCTAACAAACAACCTTTAACAAACTCAGCCAATATAACACATGCTCCTTATTTGAGTTCTTTACAGTTCACTTTTTGGTTTTGTGGGTTTTAAATCAAGGATTGAAAAAGAACACTGGCAATGCCTCCAGAACATCTTTTGTCAAAGACAGATGTATAAAATCTGACTGAGGACAATTCATGAGCGCTGAGATGTCCCGATGATGATAAGAAATATGACTTGGGGGAATTTGGTATGAGGAGAAGATTATGCATACTGTATATCAAGCAAACAGAGAAACAGCTATGAATGTTAAATAAACCTATCTGTAGACTTTTGATATACTATCACCATGATTTTTTATAAAACTTACCTATTGGCAGGATTTTATAGCCATACATAGTTTTCAGAGAAGTAACCAAGACATAACATTTCATTGGCTATAGAAAATCCATCTTTTAAAATATAGTCATTTATCACATAGAGGTCCAAAGCAGGTTGCTGATGTTACAGTTCGATGAATTTAAATTTAAAGCACATGGCTGAAGAATAGAATATTGTCTAGGTAACACTGGTTTATTTAAATTAATTTGAAATATATTTGACTTTTAGGGATTATATCTGCAAAGAAAATTTACAATTTCCTTATGAGTTGGAGCACTTTTATAACCTGCAGAGATTTCTTAAAACATAAATTGAAGAACTTTTTCTATCTGCAAATATACCATGAATATTTAAGGAAAACCCATATTTCCTTTTTTATAAAAACTTTGACGATTAAATTTCTAATTTCTTGATATAGCATACACTTTTGCTATTATTTGCTATTGTTTAACACTTTTGCTATTGTTTAACAACCTCTTAATATTTAACAGATGGATACAAAATGTTTTTCTAAAGCAAACAAAACTATCTTATTGCAACTCATCATAGCAACTCATCTAAACTTTGAGTTTAGATCCAAAGATGCTTGGATGTTTTGATATTTTTGCCTCTTATTAACTCTGTTAAGTTAGTATTTCAGAAACTGAAGTTATGTATAAAGGGATTGTAGATACAGCCCCATTCCAAAACCAGAAATCTTAAAAGTAAAACACAATTCCAACCAGTTGTTGGTCAAACAGCTTTCTGGCTTATTGTAAATTTTAATCATAACTATGATGTTTTTATATCTTATGGTTCTTACTCCTTTGATATCAAATCAGGAGCTAATGTGATGGAATGAATTTGTTAGAAGAAATAGAACTTGATTGTAGTCTAATAACAGAATCTTATGAATAAAGGAAAAGTGTGTTCATTGTTCTGATGTGAGCAAGAATAGTGTGTAAATTTGGGGACCAAATATTCTTGTTAGTAAATTATTGGTAAATCAAGCATCTTGTTGATAATTCATTCTGGAATTAGCAGATGCTGTTTTAAATCAGACTTGAGTTTTCTTCATAAGTCAGTATCTCATTCATCTATAAAGTGCCCCAGCATTTCATAATGAAAATGCATTTCCTTGCACAGGAGTTCTTAACCTGGGTTTTAGAGATCTGTGAACTTCAATGGGAAGAATATATAACTATTGATTTAGTGGATTAATAAGGACGGCTTTATTAATCATAAATTGGTTTCATACACATGTATTAATTTCTCTCAGAGGGTTCATGGCACAAAAAGGTTAAGAACCCCTGCTCTAGCAGCTTATGTACCTTCAAAATTTTATTTATTATCATTGCAGAAGACCACGGGAATCAAACTCAATTGCATCACGTGATGTCATGTGATGTATCATGATGTTTTTTGCCTTTGCAGAGCTGAGGTGGGTGTGGCCTGCATGTGATGCAGCTGGCCCATGGGTCACCAGTTTGACACCCCTGCAGAAGACAAATCAGCTGGTTTTTTTTAAACAATAAGTTGGTTTATTACATAAGGTGCTCCTCAAGTTATGAATGTAATGGAGCCTGGCCATTCCATTTGTAACCCAATGATTCTTAGGAGTGAATTTCGTACTTGAACATGATCACTCCCACACATTCTCTAATCAAATGTGTGGCTTGTTAAGTGCACATGAGATATCTTGGGGTGGGGAAGGCCATGGGGGGGGGGGAAACTAGTGATGGAATAGGCCACCTGCTTCAGACCACCAAAGGCCTCCCCTGACCCACAGATACCTATTTCTCTCTCCCCTGTAGTCACTACTATTTCTCCCCCTCATCCTGCCATGCTGGGTCACTTACCTGATGAAGATCCGTCTCCACTCCAGCCTGTTTCTTTGCATGCTCCTTTCTTTTTCATTGCCTAAGCATTCCTCAAGTAGTTCGGTGGCAAGGAAAGAGACCCAGAAGGGCACGTGCAGCCTTCCAGGCCTCCCTTCTCGCCACTGAGCTACTTGAGGATGGCTTTGGCAATGAAAAGGGAGGGCCCCAATGGTGTGTGTGGCCTTCCAGGCCTTCTTTCTCACCACTGAACCACTTGAGGATGGCTTCGAAATGTTGTAGAACCTCTGCAGTCATTCGTAAGGGTAAACAACTGCCATGGTGCTGCAACATTTGTAATTTCAGTATTTGTATGTAAACACTAGGGGGCACTTATTGTGTAACATCAAACGTTCGCTAAAGGAATGCTCGTAACCTGGGGATTACCTGAACTGATTGATTTAGTGACTGCGGAACACTAATTTAATTAACTTCTCAGAAGCCTGAGTGGTGTAGGAGGCTATGCCTCCTACTAAGGCAGCATTTAACATCCAGCTGCCTGCAATTACTGCAAGTTCAATTCTCACCAGGCTCAAGGTCGACTCAGCCTTCCATCCTTTCTAAGGTGGGTAAAATGAGGACTCGGTTTGTGGGGGCAATAAGCTGACTTTGTATAAAATATACAAAAGTATGAAGGCTATTGCTTAACGCATTGTAAGCCGCCCGGAGAAGAGCGGCATATAAAAATAAATAAAATAAAAACAATTAAAAAAAATCTTTATTTTAATATTTTCAATGACATGCTTTGAATGCCTTGAAATAAAATTTCAGTGCATATTTAAGCTACAATAAATCAGATGGTTTCTTTATCCAAGGGAGATTACAGGAATGGAGAATGATGATTCATTAGGATTTTTAATTTACATAAAGTTTTTCCTTAATGAAATTTGATGGACTTTTTTTCTTTATGTGTAACTTATTAACGAACCAGAGAACTATCACAATAGAAGTGTTAATTTCCCTTGTGTGTTTCTGCCTAACTACTCTAGGCTGGAAATTTATCAATCCACTTGACACAATTCTGTAAGATAAATTACATTGACAGGATTTTTTTGATAAATTAAGGAATGACACAAGCATAATACAAAAGTGTTTTTTTCTGATATCAGCACATATTCGGGTAAGCAGATTTCCTTAAAGAAATATAAATTTCAAACTACATTCAAATTAGGAAACTTTGTTTACATCTTGATTAATGAATGGGGGACAAGATAATGACTCACTTTTTTTCTATTAAAATATCTGCAGAATTAAGAATATAAATAAATTGATTTACTTATATTAAAGTTCAAAAAGATAGTGCCCACACCTAACTTTTGTGATGGGAAAACTACAATAGTTTGTGTTTATAGATGATGTTGATTATCTCAACTTCATTTGGTATAGAGATAGTTTAGTTCAGCGGTCACCAACTAGTGGTCTGTGGACCACTGGTGGTCCATGAGAAAATTTTGGTGGTCCACAGAAAAATTATTTGCATTTTTTATATTGCACTAAATCAGGGGTCCTCAAACTATGGCTCCTGGGCCAGATATGTACAATGAATGTTTGTGTTGCTGCAGAGAGTCTCCCCCTTTGGGGTCTTTTTCTGTGCATCAGAGGAGGGCATAAATTCTGACTTAGGGTCTGCTTCAGCCTCTTGGTGCGGGGCTTTGGGCAAAGACTGGAGGGAAGCACTGCTGCTGGCAAAGAGCCGGAGGGCCTTTTTCCAGTGGGACTGCATCATGGCCTGGAACTGGCTAACCATCTCAGCCCATTGAACCTTCACATCTGGCCTTGCACTCCTGCAGGTCTTCCCTCTGCTTGGAAAGTCTATGCTCGTACTCCTCAGTGAGGTCCTTCTGCTGAGCCTCCTTCTCAGCCAGATCCAATTTGAACTAAGCCAGTTGTTTTGCCAACTCTTTCTTGTGATGGCTGCTTAGTTCCAACAACTGCTTCTTGTTGGGGCCCTAAGGAGCCTGGGTGGGCAGGCAAGAAGTGGCTGAGAGGGAAGGAGTGAGTAGAGGCCATCGAGGCCCCCCTCGACGCGAGTGACATTGAGTTGGCTATTTCCAACCAATCACATGACCACCTAGCCACGCCCACCCAGCCAGTCATTAGGCAGATCATATTAGTGGTCCGCAAGATTTTAAATTATGAATTTAGTGCTCCCTGAGGTCCGAAAGGTTGGTGACCCCTGGTTTAGTTTGCCTTATAGGATAACCTGAACAAAAGCAGGTAGACCCAAAGATGCTTTTTCAAGAGGCAACTGGACTTTCTTTGTTTTTCCCTGAAGATGTTTTGCTTCTCATACAAGAAGCTTCTTCAGTTCTGAGTTGAATGATGGGGAATGGAAGGATTTATATTCCTTGCTGTCATCTGGTTGTTAACACTCTTTCCAGAGTTGTTGAGGCCACTTGGAGGTTTATCGGTGCCCTTAAGGTCACCTGAATAGTGCAAATTGGTATGGAACTTTTTTGGAACTGCTGAAAGGAGTGTAAACAGGAAATTGGTAGTGTTGTATCCTTTCCCCTCTGTTGAGAGAGGGCTGTTTAATTTTAATGTAGATGGCCTTTTTGACCCCTCTTTCAAACCAGCAGTCCACTCTGTCTAGAATGCTGATGATCTACTGTTAATGATTCTAACCAATGAATGCCAAGGAACATGTAGTTCACTTATATGCTGCTAAAATTCAGTAATGGGCCAGATGAAGGAGAATGTCAAAGGGTTTTTAGACCTTTCATTCTCCAGTGCATTTATAATATGTGAAACTTATGCCAAATAGATGAATTGATTCAAAAGATATGCATCTTCCAGAAGGTCTTTTATCTTTGTTGGCGCATTAAATACGTGAAAACTTGGCTGTTCAGAATTTGAAAAATGTACACAACAATCAATAGAGAAAACTGAGATAAGAGGAACAACACGCAGTCAGAGAACAGAAATTACTCTGCTGTTTGCTTTGCCTTTAACAGCAAAAGAGCAATGATTCAGGAGTACTGTGTGCTGCCTATCTGGAAAGATTCTTGTTTTGTTGGACCATTTGTAATTCTGAAAAATCTGCTCATGTATCTTGGCCATGGAATGGTTATGAATTCCCATGTGGCTATTGTAAAAATCAATAGAAATCCGAAAGAAAATTGATTAATGCCCGATTTTATATTCAGACTTACATGAAAGTGATTGTTTTTCTCTCTCTGCATTCCTCTCTCTCCCTCCCTCTCTCCCTCTCTCTCTCTCTCTCTCTCTCTCTCTCTTGCTCATTCATCACTTTTGTGATTGTTAGGCCCACTTATGTTCTTATGTTGCACTGTTCTGGTGTCACTTGCATAGTAATTGCAAGCTGCCATACTAGCAGTGAAGCAATTTGAGAATCTTGATGTCTCCTGATCATTTAAATTTATGCAAATGATCCAACAGATTCCTCAGAAGCATATTTATAGTTGCCAGCACAGCTTCCTGTCCATTATAACACCATTAACATCAGCCTCTCCCAGCTTGCTCTCGGCAATATAGGTTCTCCTCAGGTGAGTCATAATGAAGAACCCTACTGATATGCTCCCTATCAGTCTCCCAGTGATAGGCATCAATGACCATCATTTCTCAATTAGGCAAATACTTTTTCTTATGACAAACTGAAATAATGCTAAGTGGTTTTCAAGCATTAGTGCTATCCTTTCCATTTAAGCTTGCACCTGTCATCCTCATTTATGTGCCGATTTTGAAGTTTATAGTCTGGCAAAAATGTGTTTCTTCCAAAGCACCTGACTGAACAGAAGAAGGTGGGTGAACCCAACACTTCCAATTTTACATGGGAGCAAACCCGAATAACCAAAGACACACACACACACACACACACACACACATATATATATAACAGAAATAGAAAGTTTGGTGGTTTTCTGTTTTTTGTTTTGTTTTGTTTTGTTTTGTTTTGTTTCATTTCGTTTCGTTTTGTTTTACAAAGATGCCATCCACCATGTGGTGTTCCAGTTTGAAATGATAAATGCAGTTTAGGTGAATCAGTTAAACTGATAACTAGGACAAAGAGTATGAATACTTCATTTAAAAAAAAAAAAGCAGAGTTGATTTGACCTAAAGTTTTCACAAATATTGGCTCTATTCCTTACAGACAAGTATGCCATGCCCTACTCAGAAGTAATTTCTGAGGCTCTCAATAAAGAAGTAATTGATGCCTATTAGTCCATAAAAGATTACTACACCGTTTCTAAAGCCCTGGGACTTCACTGATCCACAGTCATAAAAACTAATTGAACATTTTGCAAATAATTACAGCAACTATCAGGATATAATGGTTACAACAAGATAACATGATAGTGCTCACCAATTGTACCTACACGCCTGACTTAAGGAATTTTTCCCTGGTACACCTGGAGCTTGTAATATATGCAAGATCAGGTGAAGTTCATATTTTGACATAAAGACTGACAAAATATGCCAGGACTGGAAAATGACTTTTTAAAAAAGAAAAATCAGGAAAAAGATTACGGCAAAAAAACCTTCCATGTTCTTGCTTTTTTTTAAAAAAAAAATCCTGCACAGATGTGCCTGTGTAATTTTAGAGCTGAGCTAAAACTGGGCATCTATGTTTTTACAATTCCTCACATAATACTGTTATCAAGTCCAGAGAAAGTAACATGATGAGACAAAAGGGAGTTCAGATACTGGGTAAGATGAAAATGAGCACAAGTAGAACTAAAGAAATATGACATATCTTACAACTAAGTTCGTACCACATTTCTTAAAAAATACACACAAACAAACAAATCCTTGATCTTTCCAAAATTATGGGATTTGAAATCCAGTTTATTATGAGGATGATAAAAGTAGTTCTAAAACTTCAATACTACTACCACAAAAAAGGCAGAATGTAACTTAGATCAAAAGATGTGCTTTTTTCCATGTCAAGATCACTGAGGCAACATAACTCATAGGAAAGACTGACACTACCGATGAAAATATACAATCCTGGAAATAATAAATAGTGAGCAAGCCAGAACTAACTACAGCTTTCATCTCTCCAGACTCTTTTCTTTGTTTCATATTTAGTTTTTCAATGCAGGTATCCTAAAAAAGTTTTACATAAGGGCTAAGCAATCAGAGGACAGTTCGGTCTAGTAATTAAATTCTGGAGGCAAACATACAGGCTTTGACTTCTAAGTACTATACTATACAGATCTTTTCTGTGTGTAAAGCTTTATTTTTGTCCTGTAATTAAATAGCCAATCTAGCCATGTTTGTGTCTCTGAGTTTCTTCTGTAAACCCATTCCTGAGCATGAATTTAAGTATCTGGACAGTTGAAATTTATTATTATATATCTAATCCACTATAATGCTATTGTGGTATTCTTAGTGTCATAGAATGCTTAGACAGAATGGAAGCTAGCCAGATTTTTAATGATGCTCTCTAAAGAAACAAATAAATATCAGGCATTACTAAATGGCAAATGGAGTTCAATACAAAGATTACCGTATTTTTCATACTATAAGATACACTAGACCATAAGATGTACATTAGCTTTAGAGGAGGAAAACAAGAAAAAAAATTCTGCCTCCCAGTATCCATCCGATATTCATCTGGCTAGTGTCCTTGCAGCAAACAGCAAACAGCTTAGTCAGCTTCAGCACATTATTGCAGCCCAAACACATGGCTCATCAGAGCTCTGCTCCATTGCACCCACCAACGGTCAACTGAACTCAGCTGCTGCCGCTGCCAGGGAATGCTGGAGCCTTCACTGCCAAGCAGCTGATTGGCAGTTGGATCAGCCTCCTGGAATACCACCAATCAGCTGATCTGGGTGGCAGGGATCGCTGCTGCTGATCATTGCTACCTATCACTGCCATTCACCGCTGTTTGCAGCTGCCGCCATTCAGAAATTGGTGGCGATCAGTGGCACTGGCGCCGATCCCCATTGCCTAGAACAGCTGATTGGTGGTATTCCAGGAGGCCTATCCAACTGCCGCTCAGCTGCTCGGCAGCAAAGGTTCCAGCATTCCCTGGTAGCAATGAACCTTCCTCCCCCACTGCAATATTCACTCTATAAGATGCACAGACATTTCCACCCACTTTTTAGGGGGGAAAACTGTGTTTTTATACTGTGAAAAATACAGTAATTTATATGATGACATGACATATACAATGGAAGTTTTCAAGAAGCCATTTTTCCTTGCCTTATGTGTGGCTTTTATGGGATTATTTTTTGGGGGGGAGGGGTTGATGGAGATGGGGAAATTTTTATCTTTTTCAGAGAAGTAACAGATATGTTACTATGTTCTTCATGACTTAAACGGGACCATAAATCCTGCCTTTCTCCTAAGTATTGATTTAGTAGATGCATTTGTCTGCTTATTCTATCATAGTTATTCTGCACCACATAGTTATAACAGATTGCAGCATGGCATAGAAGAGTTAAAGACACAATAAGCATTTTTCTAATCTCTGACATTAATGGTCCTACTTTATTTTCCAGATGAATATATCTGGATAATGCATTAGATAGAATGTTTTGGTGTTGTTGATCCTTTTAAAATTTAGGATGACAGTTGTGTGATCTTCCATATATTACTTTTATTCAGAAGGTTCAATCAATTGTGAATGAAACTACAACAATATTGATGGATAAATCAAAAGTCACTTTAAGGTGCTAAAATAAATAGGAGTGAGTGTTTCAAGTATATGTATGAGAATGTTAGGCATGAAATTAATTTTCCAGTGCAGTCTGTAATATAATACAACCTTTTTCCATTTGCACATAGCAAACAGTACTGACAAATAGTGCTAAATTTATCATAAAACAAATAAGTAAATGATAAAAAGATGAAATATTTGCTACTATTTAAAAATAGTATCTTGGAAAATAACATTCTTAGAATTACCGTATGTAAATAATAGGCATTCTTTGCAAAAAGAAAAGCAAAAACCTTTGGGCCAAATGGAATTTATTTATTTTGTATTGCTTGTCTTTTATCCTAATGTCTTCTTTGAGAGTTCAAGAGAGCTTACACAGAGATTTCCACTAATGTTAAACTCATAATTAAACCCTATAAGGTAGATGAGACTGAGAAAAAGAAAATGACTGGTGTGAAATCTCTAACTCTCTATGGACAAATAAGAATTTGTTTCTGGATCTATCTGAAATCCAGCACGGTATGCCTGGTGTTTGGAAGGCACATCTACACAGTCAGATGCCATATTGTTCCATTAACATTGGACTAACCTGTGAACTGTAGGACAAATGTCAGCAGCACACTTTCTGGAACAGTGATAGTGGTGAGATTACTTTCTGCACAATCATTATTGTAATATCCAGTTGAGAAGCTGCAACCTAGCCATGCTATTAATATGGGATCTTAATTAAACATTTCGTGGAAAATGTTAGAGTCTAGTAAGAATAGCTTACTTCTTGCCATTTTAGCAGGCTATTATTGAAATAAATTGGAGGAGATAATATGTTCTGCTGTACCATTTACTCAATCTTTTCTGAGAATCCTTTTATCACTGAATCTGCTTTTTTTGCTCTTTCCCTCCATTATTTTCCCAACTCTCTAAAGGTTCAAGAGGCCTGCAGAATATTAAAAAATAGTAAGAATAGGAGAAAACAAGCAAGTAATGATATAGATCCAGAGAAAAATGTTCCAACTAACACAACAATCCTCTAAGGCAGGGGTGTCAAATTCAAGGCCCGCAGGCTGGATCCAGCCCACAGAATGCTTCCAAGGGACTGCCTTGGAAACAGAGAAGGACTGACCTGCTGTGACTCTGCCATCAAAACGGAGCTCCATGTTCACTGGCAGAGGGCTGCAGGAAGCCATCACAGTCGAAAATAGAGCTCTCCCTGGTCTTGCCTTCCTCCACTGGAGAGAATGGATTCCCCCCATCCCCGCCCATCACAGGTGCCCCCAACACGAGTAATGTCAAGATGACCATGCCTCCTAGTCACCCCCACCCCTCTGAGGTCAAACACAACCCTGATGTGGCCCTCAATGAAATAGAGTGTGACCACCTGCTCTAAGGGGTGCATCACCCATCTAAGGACTCCTTAAGTATCATTGGGAGAAACCACACAATTTTTGGGGAGGATATTGTTTCAAAGAACAAGTCTTGAAACTTGAAAAGCACACTTTCTGGATCGGCAAATGTCATTATTTAATTGATGGGATCTGAAATGCACCCATTCTGTCCCAACTTATGGGATAGGCAGAAACTATCAGAGATAGACAAATTATCTGATAATCAAGCCCTATGTTTGAATGTTTCATAGATGGATAATCAGCTCTTTGAGTTGCAACCGGAAGCCAACTGGCAACCCGCACAAATTGTGAAGCAATGGTGTTACATGAGTGTTCTAAAACATGGCTTTTATTCCTCCTATCATTGCATTTTGGACTGGTTGTAAGTTCTGAGCATTCTTCAAGGAAGGGCAACTTCCTGTAGAACACAGTACATAGTCCACACATGAGGTGACTATGGCAAAAATGATGGTCTGAAAGGCCTCCCGCTTCAGGAATGGGTGCAGGTGACATATCAGATGGGTCTATGCAAAGATCTTCCTCACCACAGCTCAGCAAACCACTACAACACTTATGACAGTTGTAGCATCCTGTGGTTAGATTATTACGATTTGCAATCTTTCCTACTGGCTTTCTACTAGCAAATAGCAGGGAAAGTTGCAAGTTGTCTGGGTAAGGCTTCCACATTTGTGCACCCTTCTTAAGCGTTCTGCACTTGCATAGCACCTTCTCACCCATTTGTACAACCTCCTTGAGCTTTGCTACACCTCCCTCACCACTCTCTCATTCAGCAGCAGTTATCCCAAGCCCTGTTACACTCTTGCTATGCCTCCCCACAACTTGCAAATGCTCCCTGAACCTTGCTACACTCACACCATATTCCCCCACCACTTATAAAGCCTCAGGCAAATTCTCTAATTCTCAATACACTTGCACTCTAATCCTCCATAGCCACTACTGCACCCTCATGCTCTCTCTCCCATTCAACACAAACCCTACTACCCTCGTGCCATGCTTCCCCTCCATTTGCACAGCCTCGCATTCTTTCTTCTAACCAGCAGCTGCCACTTACCTATCTGCCTGCCTCCTTGCTAGTTGCCTAAGACTTCCTATTAACTTTGATTGTTGGGAGCCAGCAGGAAGTTAAAAAGAGGTGCTCACTTAAAGACCCACAAACCTTGCTTAATGGCAACAGGAAGTACAGGGATTGCTTGTTACTGAACAACACAGTCATCTGATGTTGTGTTTTATTATCACATTGCTTAGTGGCAGAAATTTTGGTCACCACTGCTGTCCTAACTCAGGGAATACTTGTATATATTATCTTCATACAGACATAGATAAATACATGAAAAAAATATTTCCTTTTCTTTTCTTCTTCCTTTTTTAAAAAATATTTTTATTATTAAAATATAAACAAAAATACAATGACAATACAAAACAAACAAAGCTCCCACCACCCACAGCACCCACACAACATTCTACATATATACTGTCATCAACAGTATATATAGTATTTTTCTTTACATATTAATGAGAAAGTAATATTAGATTCTTAATTCAACTACTTAAGATTTAGGATATATTTACATCTTCTCCTTATTACTGATAGTCTTTCACCCTAGTTACTATCGTCTACAGTTATGTTTATTTTTCTTTCCAGCATTGGTACCATTGGTGCCACACACGATAATGTGTGTCACTTTCTTCCTTGTCCTGGAGTTCCAGGATCAATCTGTCCATCTCGGCACATTCTGTTATCTTTGAGATAATTTTATCTTTGGTTGGGAGTTGGTCTAACTTCCAGTTTTGAGCGAACAGTAGACGTGCTGCTGTCAGGATATGTATAATCAGGTATTTCGTCTCTTTGGTGTATTGTGTTGTTATCATGCCAAATAAAAAAAATTCTGGACTGTCTTCTCCTTGTAGATTCATTATTTCTTATGAAAAAAATATTTCCATTAATGAGGAACCAGGGGAAAGGTTTTTCTTAAATTCTAGGTAAAGTGGGATCAGAAAATAGTAGGAAAAATATATTTATGGCTGGCCATTAGGGCATTAAAATTCATCATAAAATTGTTTGTATTATGTGTAGTAAAAGGACGTTAGGAGCAGTTATTTGTTAGAATGCCTTGACTGTTTCATCTAACTTTAATGTGAACATCATAGAACAGCATACAGAAAATCAGTAGACAAAAGGAAGCAGCAGGAAGGGGTTTTGCCTTTATATTTATCTTTTTTTTATAGCTTGTAGGTAATCCTGAGTTGACTTGGGGGCAGCATATAAATTTAATAAATAGTACAAAGTTAAATTGGATAATCCTAGTCCAAGAAATCCTCTTTATTTTGCATCTTGGAGCAATTATATTTAATTGTTGGTTTCCTATCTTTCATACAAATCTAGAAATATGAGCCATTTTTAAAAGGTAAATCAGTTGTTAATATTGGTATAGTTTGAAATAAAAATAATATTCTAGATAAAACATTCATCTTAATAACATAGATTCTATCCAACAGTGACAATTCTATTTTATCCCATCTTGCTAATTGTTCTTAATAAGATCCCATACTTTAACATAGTTATTCTGGAACAACCTACAGTTCATATTAATTAATGTAACCCCTTTTTTCAATTTTACACCATGTTTCTTCATTAAAATTCTTGATCTTGTATGTTCAATTTTTTAACCAATATCTTTGTCTTATCTATGTTAAGCAAACTGCTAATTTGATGGTCTTCTCTTACATTTCTATTTAACACTTCCAGAACTAAACTAAAAGGTGAATATGACAAGGGACACCTTTATTGTCTTCCTTTCTATAAGACATATGGTTTAGTCAAATCACCTTTAACAAAGATATATGCCTTCTTGGAGATATTAATTGATTTAACTCCTTGCGAAAAATTCACTCCAAAGTCCATATTTTTCACAAAAAATCAGTTCATGCTTTTTAATAGTCATTATTCAACAATGAAATTGGTCTAATTAGACCGTTGTTAGAAGCCAGATCTTGCCTTTCTTTGGTAATAAAGTGATGTTTGCCTCTTTCCAAGAATCTGGTATAGTAGACCCTTGCATAATAAAATTTATCATATTTTTTAGTGGAATTGAAAGTTGATCCTCAAAACATTTGTAATATAAACTCAAAAATCTGTCTGGTCCCGGAGCTTTTCCCCTACTTTAATTTTCTTTATAGCTTCTAGATTTTAAAAGTTGTTATATGATTTTTTTTTAAACTTGGGTAGCTTTGATAATTTCTGTTTCTTCAAATAATTATCAATCTCTTCCACAGAAACTATAATTCTGAAATAAAAAAGAAACCACAAGAAAAATTGCAAGAAATTAAAAGAAAATAAGATAAATTATCTTATTTTCACCAACAGACTGCCTTTTTATATCAACTTAAACTTTTACAGCAATAACAACTATCAAAGTTGTTTGATACAGTTGGCTTATGAACTAAGAAAAAAAGAAAATGATATTAAAGATTCAAGAAGGTAATTCAACTCAAGTAGATAATACAAGTATGCAAAAATCTTTTCATGATTATTATTCAAGTGTACATAAGAATAATAGGTATGTTTTCAATTTTTTTCTGAAGATAATTTTTAATGTAGATTAAGGCAGTTTTTATTTATTTGCAAACAAAGCCAAGAAAAGTTTCTTGTGCTATTAAAACTGAATTAATAACAATTCTGTTTTATGCAAAGATCAGTATCATTCAAGGAGGTTATAAAACATGAACCTTAAGTTCTACCTTTCTAAAAGTAAGCTACACTGAGTCCAATGGGACTTCCAATATTTCCCACTAATCATGCAAAATATCAAGCTGTCAAGAAGTATCTTTATCTCTGAAATTACATCTTAGAAGCAAATTATTTTTAATTTACTTAAGCATTCAACTCCAAAAGAAAAGGGAAAGAAAAGTATCCATGTAAACAAAGTACAACTTGAAGCCTGCAGATTCTCATTAGAATTTCAAGGTGATTAATATATCATTATATTGAATTTGTAATCATGACTATTTTTTCTATCAAAATAATGCCACAAAATATGATGCATACTCAGTGAAAGCAATAGTTAGCTATTTAAAATAGCTTTAAATTACAGTACACATTTCCATGGGAAAAAGATCGATAAGTATATTTAAGTATAAATAAATAAATAAACATTTTCCGCTCTAGTTTCTATAGACAAATATCTGCATCCATTGTTTTTTAAAAAAAGCTTGCTAGGTTAAAATATATTTCTTTGGTTTAAGATTCACAAAACCAAAGAAGCTAAGTTCAACAACTCTAAGAGAAGTTTTCTTTGATCAATAATTATAGCGTGTCACATCACAAATCGTACTTTCTTCTAGTCTATTTTGCATGAACTGGAATGCAAAGCAAATCCATTTTTGCTTTTTTTTTTTTTTTTTTGGTACCTTGTATTATGTTTGTCATACTGGACTCCACTGCTATACAAGAAGCAGTGATGGTGGTCAATTATTTCAAACATAAAAGGGAAGCTATAGAAAATGATACAATTTGGAAACTTGCAAAAATATGCTAGATCTAAACTATATTTAAATGCTCAATATCTCTGGAAAGTTACATAGAGTAAAATATACACTCAAGTAGATATGTAAATCCTGTAGGGAAAAATACTAATATTCACCTTGTGTGATTTTCAAGTTTAGAAATTATTTTTAAATTCCTTGCTGAGAAAATGGAAGGACTAGATGAGTGATAATATGCTATATATGGTTTCAATGTTGGCATGTGCTGATTTTCACCAACCTGCATAATTACCATATTTGTCCTAGTTTCCAGGCCCAAATCTGAAGATGTAGCATTCCCATATCCTGTTTTATTTTATAAACATCTTCTCTGTAATGTAGTGGTAGTGGTACTTCCTTGTTTTCTTCTTCTTACCTAGTTAAATAAATTATCATCCCCTGAAGTTCTGATTTTCATTAGCATTCAGTATTCAGTATTTTATAATAGTATAGTAGGAACCAACAGGGAAAACTGGTATTTCTAGAACTTTTTATAGGACAAAATAAAAGAACTTTGAAAGCCTACCAAGCATCTCTCTACTGAGTCTACTTCATTTGTGTCAGCCTCAGCTTTGCCTGCTTCAGCTGCCATAAGAAACGGGGGACGGATTAGTTATGGGTGGGAAGATGCAGGAGGTATTTTTTTTCCTTGTAGGACGTGTCTTCCTAAGAAACAAAAGTGAATCTTCAAAGGGGATGGCTGGCCAACTGCCCTACATTCCTGATGAATGACGCTGCCAGATGTGATGCCACCTGACCTTTGGGAGACCTTTGGATTGGCTGATGATCAATGGACACGGGGGGGGGGGGGAGAAGCTTAGTAGATGCATTTCGTGCGTTTTGCTCACTTCCAGCTTTACCTGGGTTGCGATCATTTCGTATTCAGTAAAAGTACTAATCTCTTCAAAATGATTGAGTTTGGGTTTTCCTTTCCTGGATATTGAAGGAAGCATACCTGACATTAAGCTGGAAGTCACATCCAGTCATCCCGGACAAAAACCAAGGGGACTGTAAATCCAAAATATGTCAGATCAAGGGAGTGATAGAGAAGAGCAAATGGGGGCAGCGAGTTCAACGGCAGCTGCCCTCCAAGCGGAGAAAGAGAATGTAGAATGGTTGGAAAGACTCTGTTTAGAGCCGGAGGAAGCTAGATGGTCGAAAGGAGTGGGGAGGCTGCCGGACTGGGGAGAGGACCCCCGGGGAGTGATGACTTCCAGACCCCGTAAAAAGGAGGCAGTGTGGATGCAGTAGCAAAAGGAACGTCTCATGATGGAACAAGCCTTGCAGCTTATCCGTGATGTAGAAGAAAGCAGAAAAAAACGTGAGTCTTTTGGAATTCCTGTGGAGAAGGGGGGAGCAGGCCCCAGGGGGGAGCCAGAAGAGGCAGTCTGCGGGGGAGAGGAAGAGTTTGAGGAAGAAACATCCCAAGCTTCGGCAGCTTGAGGGAGAGATGCAGCCGGCCAGAGAACCCCAGCCCTGCAGCCCCCTCCCCCCGCAGATGTAAAAAGCCAAATATCCCCCATCTTCCTGGGAAGTATGATGGAAATCCTAAAGCATTGGGATTTTTCCTGACCCAAGTGTGGAACCACATGCAGGATTGGGGGGATGACTATGAATCAGAGGCTGCTAAAGTGAGAAGTGTTGCGAATGCCCTAGAGGGAGCAGCTGCTGAGTGGATGGTGGTTCTCCACAATAACAACTCCCTCTTGCTGAGAAATTACAACCAGCTCATGGGGGCCCTTAGGAAGCGTTTTAAAGACCATTTAGCTGAACGAAAGGCGAGACTTAGAACGAAGAGCATTCAGCAGGGCAGGAGACCGGTGGCAGAGTATATCCAAGAGTTTCGTGAGCTGGCGCCCTATATGACAGGCTGGTCAGAAATGGCTCTTTTGAAGAGTTTCAAGGATGGGTTGAATGAAGAGATATATCGAGATTGCAGAAGCATGGGGGCCCCCGAAGATTTGCATAGATGGTACATAGTAGCTGAGGATGTGGAGATCTAGCTGAGATGGAGCGAACTCTGAGGAAGGCGTATGGAGGACCAGTCATCCTCTTTCCACCGTAAAGGGACACCAAAGATGACTGGGGGGAAAGCCGAATTCAAACCCAAGTCAAAGCCCTTCACCTATTTCAAATGTGGGAAAGAAGGTCACCGGGCTGCCAAATGCTTCTCCAAGCCACCGCCAAAAGCTACCGGGGCCGGCCCGAAGAAAGGCGACAAAATACCTGCCAAAGCCCGCGGTATCGCCCTGAAAGGAGAAGTCGTTGAGTTCACTCCCTGAAACCAGGGTGAGTTGGGAACTCCGACCAACGATGACGACAGCGAGACGGACTCCAACTCCGACACCGACGATCGGGTGAGTCACACGGAAGAACCATTACTCATCCCCATAGAAATAAGGGTGCCCTCCACAGGGGCTCATGCGCAATTGTTAGCCCTGTTGGACTCGGGGTGCACTAGGTGCATAATTAGCCCCAAAGTAGTGGAGGAAATGGGACTAAGACTAAAAACTTTAAAAATACCCATTGCATTTTGTCAATTAGATGGGTCGATTGCAGGAGGGGCCCAGCTAGCTTTATGACCGAACCCCTTGAACTGCAATTGGGGAATCATGTAGAGAATCTCAGATTTATTGTAGCCCCTGGTATGGAAAGACCCCTCATTCTAGGACTGCCCTGGCTTCGAAAATGGAACCTACAGGTAAATTGGAAGATGGGGGTCCTGCGCATCCGCACGGCAGAACCAACTCCGGAAAAGGAAGCCCCCCCCCCCGAGAGACTACATAAAACCAGAAAGGGTGACAGTAGCCATTAACTATATTGAGGGAGAAGAGAAAATTCCAAAGGAATATTGGGATCTCAAGGAAGTTTTTAGTGAAAAGTCATTGGATGCTCTGCCTCCCCACAGGGCCACCGACTGCACCATTGAAATACTCCCTGGGGTGAAGCTTCCCAAACCAAAAATTTACCCCATGACACCTCGAGAGTTGGGGGAATTGCAAAATTTTATTGACAAAAACTTAGAACGGGGATTCATCGAACGAGCCAAACCCAAGGTGGTGGCGCCAGTAATGTTCCGTGAAAAGAAAGATGGATCCTTTCGTTTAGTAGTTGATGATAGAAATATGAACACGATTTGCGTAGAAAACGTCTACCCCCTCCCACTCATGAAGGACATGTTAGCCCATTTAGGGAAGGGAAAAATTTTCACCAAACTTGATTTAAGAGAGGCATACTACCGAGTGAGAATAAAAGAGGGAGATGAATGGAAGACAGCATTTAATTGCCCACTGGGATGTTTCCAGTTTAGAGTACTCCCTTTTGGACTACAGGGAGCCCCGGCTGTATTCATGCAATTGATCAACGAAGTATTGCATGAGCACCTGTATAAGGGGGTGTTGGTCTATTTGGATGACATTCTGATCTATTCTGACAACATGGCCGACCATGTAAAGTTGGTTCGAACGGTCTTGAAGAAACTCAGAGCAGCTGAACTCTATGCCAAACTTTCTAAATGTGAATTTCACCAAGACAAAATCGACTATCTTGGATATCGTATATCGCATGAGGGAATAGAGATGGACCCTGAAAAGGTCCGGGCAATGCTGGAATGGGCCGCACCGCGCACCCGTAAACAGTTACAGAGTTTCTTAGGATTTGCTAACTTCTATAGACAATTTATCCCCTCTTTCGTGAAAATCGCACTACCAATTACAGACTTGTTAAAAACCAAAGGGGAAGTAAGGTCCAAACCCTCGAAACCACTAGAATGGACTATGGACTGTCAAGCCGCTTTCAAAAAATTGAAACGGCTGTTTGCGGCTGAACCTGTGCTCAAACATCCCGACATGGAACAACCTTTTGTAGTACAAGCTGACGCCAGCGACGTAGCTGTAGGAGCAATACTCTTGCAAAAGAATGAAAACGTGATATTACAACCCTGTGCTTACACATCCCGTAAACTATCAGATACAGAAAGAAGATGGGCCATATGGGAGAAAGAGGCGTTTGCAGTTAGATGGGCGCTGTTAACATGGAGACAATTTTTAGAAGGGGCGAAACACCCTTTCGAGGTGTGGACTGATCATAAGAATCTAGAAGCATTAAAAACACCACGCAAACTATCACCAAAACAGGCTCGTTGGGCCCAACATTTCAAGCGTTTCAATTTCACTTTACGTTACCTTCCTGGTGGGAAAAATTTCATGGCGGACGCACTTCCCAGATTGCCGCAGTACAACAGCATCAAGAAGGAAGTGGTTCAACCAATGATCCCCTTGACACAATTGGCAACACCTGTCACTACCAGAGCGCAGAGTAAAACCGAACCAGAGATCTCGGGGGATTTGCTCTAAAAATTACGAGAAGCGCTAAAAACTGATGAGTGGTTTAAGAACCACTCGAATGAATGCACACTTCGTGACGGACTAGCTTGGATTGGATCGAAATTGTATGTTCCAACCACATTAAGGACAATCGTATTGAAATATGCTCATGATGCCAAGGCCACAGGACACTTTGCGTTTGTCAAGACTCTACATCTTGTTAAGAGACAATTTTGGTGGCCTGCACTTAAAAAGGACATAGAGGCATATGTGGCTAGCTGTCCAGTATGTGCCTCGGCTAAAAGACCTCCAGGAAAATCCCCTGGATTACTGCAAAGTGTGGCTAGACCGAATGCCCCATGGAAGGAAATATCTATGGACTTTATTGTGGACTTACCAGAGAGTGAGGGCTGCACTGTCATTTGGGTAGTAACCAATTTGTTTTTCAAACAAGTACATTTCATCCCTTGCTCAAAGATCCCTTCAGCAAAAACCCTCACAAAACTGTTTATTTGGCAGATTTACCGGCTACATGGATCTCCGAAAAGAATAATTTCTGACAGGGGTGTACAATTTACTTCCAGTTTCTGGAAAGAGTTTTTGAAGTTGATAGGCTCCGCACAGGGGCTAAGTTCCAGTCACCACCCTCAGACAAATGGGGCCTGTGAAAGAACCAATGGGATGCTAGAACAATACCTGAGGTGTTACGTAAATTACCAGCAAGACAATTGGGTAGACTTGTTGCCATTTGCAGAAGTGGCATATAATAATTCTGTACACAGTAGCACCGGATTCACTCCTTTTAAGGTCGCGTCGGGCCAGGATTTCATACCCATTCCCAAGCTACCACAAGATGATCCTCAGAATCCCTCCTTGATGGATTGGATTGAACAATTAAAGAGCACATGGGCAGTGACTCGGAAGGCATTAGATGAAGCACACCGGGCCCATAAGGCGCAAGCCGATAAGAAAAGGTCCCCAGCTCACATTTATAAAGTGGGTGATAAAGTCTATTTATCTACTAAATACTTACAGACTACCCAGAAGTCCAAAAAGCTAGGGCCTAAGTATGTGGGACCATTTCATGTGATTAGACTGATAAATCCAGTAACAGTTAAATTGGAATTGCCAAAAACGTTGAGACGTATACCTCCTGTATTTCATGTTAGTTTATTGAAACCGGAACACTCGTCTCCCCTAAGGGCTGACCAAAGCACCCCTCCAATTCCCATCCTCATAGAGGGGGAGCAACATTTTGAAGTTAAAGAAATCTTGGACTCTAGGAAACACCATGGTAAAGTACAATATCTGATTGCCTGGAAACATTTCCCTTTGTCTCAAGCTGAACGGGTGAATAAACGGGATGTCCGAGCTCCCAAGAAAGTACAGCAATTCTATACCAAATACCCAGATAAACCATAATTATTGTATATATTCTGTTTCTCTCTCTTTTCTTTCCTTTTATTTAGGAATAATGTCTCTTCTGCAAGAGGGGCCGAATGTCAGCCTCAGCTTTGCCTGCTTCAGCTGCCATAAGAAACGGGGGAGGGATTAGTTATGGGGGTGAAGGGTGGGAAGATGCAGGAGGTGTTTTTTTTTCCTTGTAGAACGTGTCTTCCTAAGAAACGAAAGTGAATCTTCAAAGGGGACGGCTGACCAACTGCCCTACATTCCTGATGAATGACGCTGCCAGACGTGATGCCACCTGACCTTTGGGAGACCTTTGGATTGGCTGATGATCAATGGACACGGGGGGGGGGGAGAAGCTTAGTAGATGCATTTCGCGCGTTTTGCTCACTTCCAGCTTTACCTGGGTTGCGATCATTTCGTATTCAGTAAAAGTACTAATCTCTTCAAAATGATTGAGTTTGGGTTTTCCTTTCCTGGATATTGAAGGAAGCATACCTGACAATTTGTATCAAACAAAATTAAGATATATGTATTTTGAGTTATTTCCTCATTCATTCCTTTACTCAGAACTGGATCATATTTTCTGAAAGTTCTCTCCTAACACAGGAAATCTCCTGCCTATGGAGATTTCCAGTCATCCAGGTCATGGTTGTCCCAAAGCTGCTTTTTCAAAAGGCAACTGTCCCTTTTCTTAACAGTTTAATCATTCTTCTCCTACCCATTGCCATGTCTACGCCACAGGGGCATAAGAAGAAACAAACAAAAGATCATATATAACAGCATTTCCAATCCTGAGAGAGCATAGTCATTCATATATTCAGGGAACAAAAGCTGTAGGAAACAATGATACGGGTATGATGACTTTATAAGCAGCATGGCTTTATCATCGTGCAGTTGATGCAAATTGGATCACTGTGTCATTTGCATGATAACATCAAAACTTGCTTGTCCAGCATTTGATGAGATGATCAAAAAAGCAAGTGGGTAGTCAGTATTGTACTATCAAAGCCCTATTCCTTGAAGCATTCATTTTTCTTGCCTGCCCAATCTAAAATTGTACTATGAAGCAGCTGTTTTGTCAGCAATTAGTGATTGGATTAATTTAACAGATGAAAGAATATTGAATATTGAAGGGTATGATTTGTTATATGGTTGGCATGCCTACTTAGCCTATGAGAAGAAGGTGGATAGGACTTTTAAAAGTCATATATTAAGGAATGCCCTCCTGCATGTTTGGAAAAAATACCAATATAAATTGAACGGTAAGATACCCATGTGGGTAGTAACCAGACATGCGATAGAAAATATAAGCATAGAACAAAGACAGGCTGTAACTACTTATAAAGAATTTCTGTTCACAGAAAGAAACATACTACAGTTAAAGCCTCTGAATGTACTAAGAGAGGAAAGGGCAATTCAAACCTGGTTTCAGTATGTACAGCTTCAGAATAGATGGAAAAAAGATCAGAAAATTGGTATTATACAAAGCCACTTCAGCTAGATCCTTCTTAGGTCCAGAATACCCAGAGGATTAGCAGGAAAATAGCTGGATTTTTGAATATCCTAACCATGTAATGAAGGGACACAGTGGCTCACAATCTGCTGAAACCCACCTTTGTTCATGCCCTATGAAAATCCACTAAGTGTAATTAATACTCACTGTTTTCTTGGCTTCATGTATTGCCTTCACTGAAGATCGAATTATCAAACTCTTGATTTCACAGTATGAAGACTATTAATCACTTCATTTTTACCTGAAAGGAAACAGACAGGGGAAAAAAACAAGGCCATGGCATAGGAGAAACTAGGATTAGAATTCAGGTTCCATTGCTTGATGGCTGGGCTCTAATTACTTGATCAATCAATCTCCTGAATATCGATTTCTCTGATGCTTTATATCTTTCGGGAAGAGTGAATAGTTGGATAAGATCTTTATTGCCACAAGGCAACAAAAATATTCATTCTTCCTTTTGAAATCCTCTGGCCTAATGGGTATTTTCTTGTTTCAGCTAGACCAACTATGTGCTTCTTAATTTTCCTGAACATCAGTTCAAGCAGTAACATCTGATTTTAATTTAATTAATCCTTTGAACTGCATCTGACTCTCATCTAGTCAATGTTTCCCCCTTATTTATGCTCTTCTCTCATTCTATTAAGGCTCCAGACATTTCTTTTAAACAGTTATTGAGTTTCCCGTGGTTTGTTATCAGCCCTAAATGTTCTTTAAAATTCAGCTCATGTTTCCAGTTTTACTTACCTCTTAGAAGTCTTTGCTAAAAGAACCTTCCCATGAATTATGACCCATAAAATATTGTGTATTTAGAGGCGGCAAGAGTTACCAATGTATTTTGTTTTGGCTTTGAAGGTGATGTATCCCTATCTAACATCCCACTTATTGTAACACTGGAATCCAAGGCTTTTTAGAATGTCCATTAGGAGGACCATGAAAGAAAATATGAATTATAATTCAACAAGGGAGTATTCCCAAATTTAATTTTGCACAAGCTTTTAAGTGGAGTCACATTACAAAAGCATGGGTAGAGCAAAACCAGAGAACATGTAAAAAGGAAAATCAAGAGGATTTTGATTTTTTGAAAGAGGAAAATCAAATGAATTAAATATTAGACTTATTACTACTAACATATTTAAATATTTAACCATACAATTTTATCACAGTAGCACCTATAGCCGTGATGGCGAACATATGGCATCTGTGCCACAGGTGGCACACAGAGCCCTATCTGTGGGCATGCAAGCCGTTGTCCCAGTTCAGCTCTGCCCCGCATGCGCCTCCTGCTGGCCAGCTGGTCGTCAGGTCTCTGCTGTGCATGTGTGGGGGGAGGGGTGCATGCAGAGTGGCCAGGGCGTGTGCAGAGGGACTGTGTGCACATGCACGGAGGGGCGAAGTGCATGTGGGGGCTTGTGTGCATGTGCCGAGGGGTAGGGCATGTGCAGGGGGCCACAAGCATATGTAGGGGGGCGCATGTGCAGGGGAAAGCACACATTTCATTTTGGGGGTCAAGGCACACACATATTTGCGTGGGCACGCTTGTGCTTTGGGCACTCGGTCCAGAAAAGGTTCGCCATCATTGGCCCATATTGATCATTGCCTTCACTCGTTTTAATTTATTACCACATTTCAAGTGACTTAAGAAATAGGCAAGTAAAGTAATTCTATTGTGGTACAGAAAGCACTTTTACAATGTAACAATGATGTCAGAGTCTTGTAGCAAATGTACTCCAGCAATATCATCCACATAAATGGAGGGCAGTGGCTCACGGGTTTAGGACACTGGGCTAACAATTGGCAGGCTCAGGTTCAAGACCTGGTTGCTGCTGCGGGATGGGGTAAGCTCTTGTCACTTGCTGCAGCTCCTGCTCAGCAGTTTGAAAGTGCTTCAGTGCTCCCTACACAACTGTAGTAGTAATAGCTAGCATAAAATTCAGTTTGACCTTTTCAAACAAAATGACTCAAAGTCTGTTTGATTTAAAACCAAAGGGGTTTTTAGTTTTATTTTGTTTTGTTTGTTCTTGGAAGTTGGTGGAGTCTATGAAAAATGAAACTTCTTGGGGTTTCCAAACTAGTTCCTTCAAATTCTGGAAGCCTTTTGTTTGTTTTTAAAAGTAAGGAAATACTGTGTTTTTTTAATGTTTGAGCAAATATTAACAAGTAAACAATAAAAGAGAAAATAATGGTTTCTAGCTTTGTTGATCCAAAATGCTGTAATTAAATATCTCCCCTTTTACAAAATAGAGCTATCCAATTTCTTCCTATCCCCTTTCTCTATCTTGGTGTTTTCCAGGAACAGTGCTTGCTTTTATCTAGCACTGAAAAAGGCAACACACACAAAAATTCCTTTCATTTTAAATAGGATTTGGATTATTTTGTGACGATCCTGATTTGCCTCATGGAATTAGCTCAACTTGATTTTATTTCTTTGACTACAAGCTGCATCAAAATTGCATACTGTCAAGCATATGCAGTGTTTATTCGTTTTCATTTTGCAACACCATGAATGGAAAGTATTAGCTTTTTAATCAAGATGTCTATGGAGATTTTCAATCATCCAGGTCATGGTTGTCCCAAAGGTGCTTTTTTTTTTCTTTCAAGAGGCAACTGGACTTTCTGAGAGGTTTTTTGAAGACATTTCACTGCTCATCCAAGAAGCTTCTTCAGCTCTGACTGGCTGAGGTGGGGTGGGGTGGGGTGAATGGAAGGATTTATACTCCTTACAGACAGCTGGTCATTTGCATTCTTTTAGACACTCATTGAGGCCACCTGGAAGTTTATCAGGATCACCTTGGTGGTGCAAATTGGTTTGGTGCCTTCTTGGAAGGGCTGTTGAAAGGACTGTGTTGTACTGTAGACTGTAGATAGATGATGCTATAGCCCTCCCTCTATGTTGAAAGAGGGCAGTTCAATTTTGACATAGAGGCCTCTTTGACTCCTCTTTCAAACCAGTGGTCCTCTTTGTCCAAAATGTGGACTTTGCTGTCTTGAAAGGAAAAAAAAAAAAAAAGCACCTTTGGGACTTTTAATCAAGATGGCTTAAATTGCATTTAGGTAAGAAGAATGGCATATCCTTTTAATTCTTATCTGTGGAGTTATATGAAGACATAAATACAGATCCAATATGAGCACATCAGTTCAACATACAGCAACCCCTCCATCCACAGCCATCAACAAACACTGAGTTACCCTAGAGCTATCTCCTTATCAATCTGCCTTTTCCATGGCCATGCCTTGCCTTGGAACATCATCCCTCTAGAAATCTAGGTATATCCAACCCTGCTAACTTTTTGTAAGGAAGACTGGGCTGTTCCCTTGGTGTTTGGGACAGAGAGTTAGGTGAGCTCTGTTTGGTAAACTTTTTTTTTTTTTTTTTTTACAAATTTAGATGCCATCCAAGTCATTAAGAGAGGACCTCATGTGACTGGAGTCCCAGACAACCAAGATGGTGGACAAGAGTTTTGGGTGGGTGACACAGGTGGGTGATATCAAACATGGCCCTGGAATTATCCAAGGAAGTGGAGTTTTCCAGTACACAGAGACAAGTCAGCAATATATCTTCTAATGTATTTGAAAGTTACTTTGTATTAATAGGTTTCTGTTTTAGATTGCAGTGTCACAGAAAAAAATTAAAGTATTATTTTTTCATAGCATTATATTGGTATCATATTAAATGGCCTTGATTCAAAATAAGATTCATGGATTTCTAAGGTAACAGTGAAGAACGAAAACAATTCATAATTATATTGAATAAATCAGCCCTTCCTATTTAATAATAGACAATTTTGCTGCTCTTTTATTATTCTAGCAGCATACAAAATGAAATGACTAGGTTCTAAGAGCTGTTGCAGAAGCAGGTGGGGTATTAGGATGGAGTCCAATTAAATACATGAAGTTTAATTATTTCTGCTGCTGCTACTGCTTCAGTGTGACTTGCCACACCAAGATACTGGCCTATTACAGCAGTGTGATTTTGCACAGTAGTGGGTACCATATCCAAATGCAGCACAACCATATTTGCTGTCATATCTCATTTAGGCGGCATGTTCAACAATATAATACAGTTCTTACCAATGTTCTGAATTAATTAGCTTCCTATGCAACCTGAGATTGTATTCCTGCATTTCTGTGTTTTCATTTCTAAGAAATTCATATGTAAAAGGATTTATTGATTTATTTATTGGTTCGATTTATATGATGCCCTTCTCCGGAAACTCAGGGCAGCTGATAATGTGTTAAGCAATAGCCTTCATACTTTTGTATATACCTGCTTAGTAGGGCTTTCGCCCCCCGCCCACAAGCGGCGTTCTTTTTTTATACAAAGTCAGCTTGTTTTGCCCACAATCCAGCTCCTCATTTTACCTACCTCAGAAGGATGGAAGGCTGAGTCAACCTTGAGCCTGGTGAGATTTGAACTCGCAGTAATTGCAGGCAGCTGGCAGCTAAGTGCTACTTAACAGCACTTTAGTCCGCTGCGCCACCAAGGATTCTCATTAATAGGATTCCATGTCTGGCTGAAACTAAGTTAAGTCTAAACTATGTAGGCACTTACATACAATTCTTTCAGAGGACTCATTTGTCTGCTGACTGGTGTAGGAAACATTGGTTAGTACAGTGGCTTGTTCCTCAACTATTCCTAGAGCCAATGTGCAAGGAGGATTGCAGTAGGACTTTGGGGGTTCAACTTTGGAGTTATTGGCTACCATGCACCTGATCCAATTTATTGAAATCACAAGTCACACTGGAGATCACACATTTAGATTTGATCTTTGTGTTGAGGCAATGACATTGTGATCTGGGCTTGGAGGATGTTATCATCGCTCCCTTACCAGAGCATAATGTTCCCCTTTGGCTTTGAAGTTCTCCCTAATATATAATAGTCCAATCTCTACTATAGAGGGCAAGGCCCATGTTATTGACCTGCCACAGCTGACCGATGACTATAATGAGGTTTCAGGAGGAGTTTGGTGTATGACTTGGCCAGAACTTTGCTTACAGCTTGAAATGAAATGCAAAGGACCCCACATTGGATCACAACTGTGGGAATTGTCTGTAATCATGGATTCTATTGATAGCTCTTTGAGGTAGTCTAGACAGAAAACACAAACAATGAGTACCAGCACTGTCTTTATTCTAAGGTTATAAAACAAAATATTTCAAGTCTGAAAGTAATTCTCCCCTCTTTAACTTTCTAGAAAACTAGGGCAGGTCACTTCTGAGATGCTTCCCATACCTCCTTTCCGTAGGCAGAAATATCTTTTGTACGATGCTTGTCTGGAGTATTTTTTTCTCCTGTCTTCCAAGGTTATTCTCATAGACCATTATGTTTGTAGAGCTCTTTAGTTTACTGAGAATCTGTGGGAGATGAAATAACATAAGATACGCCTTGAGTGCTGTTGGCAAAGATAAAGAAGAAAGCTGACAATTGATAGGTAAGAGCCTTTATGTTCAAGGCTCCCCCTTGAAAACCATCCAGAAATTATAATTAATGCAGAATATGGCCATAGGTGGGACACAGTGGCTCAGTGGCTAAGATGCTGAGCTTGTCGATTGAAAGGTCAGCAGTTCAGCAGTTCGAATCCCTAGTGCCGGATAATGGGGTGAGCTCCCATTACTTGTCCCAGCTTCTGTCAACCTAGTAGTTTGAAAGCACATAAAAAATGCAAGTAGAAAAATAGGGACTACCTTTGGTGGGAAGGTAACAGTGTTCTGTGCACCTTTGGCATTTAGTCATGCTGGCCACATGACCATAGAGACATCTTCGGACAGCGCTGGCTCTTCGGCTTTGAAACGGAGATGAGCACCGCTCCCTAGAATCAGGAATGACTAGCACATACGTGCGAGGGGAACCTTTACCTTTACCTTTATGGGCATATGTGCAGGTTTTGGTTTCCTATGGTTCATCCATGTTATACTATCACTGGCTTCCATTCTAGGTGCTAGTTATCTCCTTTAGAGCCTGAATGGATCAGGGTCAGATTATTTGCTGGCTTGCCAATCCCTGAGGGTATCTGCTAGTTGCACTAGATATGATTGCTCAGGTCCCTTCCCTTAAATGTTGCCATCTAATGAGACCAACCTAAGCATCATGTTTTTTCTGTGGTAACCCCTAACCTTTGGAAAATCTTTTCCTGAGATCCCGTAGGCACCTTCCCTCCCATCCTTCTGAAAAGCTTTGAAAAACTAGCTTTTTCCACAAGCACTAAGGTATTTGAGTCTGGAACCCAGTTAAGTTCTTGGTGGATATTTTATATTTGGGATGCCAGGAGTTTCTGTGTTGGCTTTTATTAAGTTTATTTTTCTTTTGTTTTTGCTGTTTTTATTGTTGCTTATGAGCTGCCCAGCATTACATTGCATAAGATGAGTGACTATTTTAAATACATCATGCATACTACATTGCAGTACATTACATTTTAAATAAACTTTTCCATTCACTTTTTCATTAATTTAGATTTTCCAAATACATTTATGAACAAATAGATAATAAGAGAGCATGAGGAAATATGCTGAGCCTGAATGAAGGTTGAATGGTAAGGAAAGAAATTATAAAAATTTGGGGAAATGAATCCAAAGCTTGCCCTGTGTCATTTGTGCCCACATGTCTTTTATATTTGTGATTTTTCACTGCCAATCAGTGGTGGGTTGCTACCAGTTCTCCAAGGTTCTTGTGAATCAGTAGTGGAAATTTTGAGTAGTTCAGAGAACCGGTAAATACCACCTCTGCTAGAACAGCTAGAACCGATCTGTTTCTTGTAAACCACTTGGTGGTGGTAGATTGGCAATTGAGGGCAAGCTGCCTGAAAGTGGTTTCTGATGCTCTCAGTGGTGGCAGAGTGGCAAAAAACTGTTTAAACTCTTGCTGTGGCACTTCAAAGGGTCGCCCTATAGCTGATCAGTGGTAAAAGGCAGTGTGATGGTAGACCAGTGCGCTCCAAAAATAAATAGGTAGACTGGAATGCTCCAAAAACAAATGGGTAGACCAGTATGTTCCAAAAACAAATGGGTAGACCGGTACGGCTCTGCAAGCAGTTAAAAGCCTGGTAGACCTGTACCTCTGCTAAATCCTAAACAATTGTTTGGTCAAAAAATTCACAGTGACTCTGAGATAATCGAACAGACAATGGCTGAAAGTCAGATCTGCTAGAGATGTTTCTCTCAGGCCAACTGAGTCAAAACAGGGCCTGAGAGGAAGGAACAAGGGGCGTGGTCAAAAAACTATGACTCCCCTTGACGTGAGTGACATTGAGTTGACCCAGTCAACATGACCATCAAGCCATGCCCACTGTCACATGACCATCAAGCCATGCCCACAAAATAAGCCATACCCACAGAACCGGTAGTAAAAAAGTTTAGAACCCACCCCTGCTGCCAGTGGGCATAACATGGCAATATCTTTAAGGAAGATATTGGGTTCTGCTGAGTTAGCTCCTTTTATATGCTTAGCTTTTGGCCAACTGTGGTCCTTTTCAGTTAAAAGCAACCTTGATGAAGCTGAGATGATGGTTTCCTAGAAGAGATAAATAAGTGTTTGTTCTGCTGTGTGTTCATTTACTGGTGTTTTTCTTCCTGATACAGGCAAGTGGTCAAACTTTAAAAGGACATTAAAACATTGTACCTGTTCTAAGGCAACCATGTTAAGCAGGGGCATTGCTAACCAATCAGTATATACAGTATTTAGGAATCTCAAAGAATATTTTTGTGCCAGAGTTAAGAGAAAAACTGCTTGCAGTTGTAGGGGAAGCTACCTGTCATACTTCTCTGCCCCTTTCTCTGGTGTTTACATTTTTTTTAATTTACTGGCCATCTGGGAAGGGAAATGGTGCAGCTCACTCCCTTCTGTTGCCTCTGTACTGAGCACAGCAGAAATGCCAGCAGTTGGCAATAATATATAATTAAAAAGAAGGAGGAGAAGAAAATAAAGAATAGTACAGGGAAAGCATGGTTTCCTCAATTCAAGTCTTCCAAAAAGTGTGCTATCAATTCATATTAATATCTTGTCATCCCAATCAAATTCTTCCTTCCTTCCACTTAAACATGTGGTGGGGCTTGTATGTATAAGGAAAAAATGGGGGGACCTTCTAAGACTAGGAGGGAAAGATGGATGCATTTTTCATATGACTAGAAAATCAAGCAAAAAGCCACAGCTAGATATGGTGTCAGTAGATGTCTAACAGAGAGATCTTCATGATTTTGGTGGTCAGCAAAGTGATAGGAGGCCTGGGCATGGTCTTGTTTATCCTAGATAGGTACTGGGTCTTTGGAGAAAGCAAGAAGTCTATGGAAGTGGGAAAAGCTAGAAAAAATTTAGCAGCAACTATGAATGGATCTGTAAGTAGCATGAAGTAGTGAGAACTGAGCAGTGGCATGCACTAAGTTATTATGAGCAAACTCATAACTCCACAATAACATGAAAATTTTCATATGTTAATTAGCTGGTTTTGTTAATGAAACAAGAGACATGGAACCTATCCTGCTTATCCAAAATTTCTAGCCTATTATATTATATGGGCAGGAGATAGAAACTCAAATGTCTGAACCTTGATTTCATTATAAATAGGGCTTATATTTAATATATTGCATTCACTAGAATTATTTCATAATGGATTCATTATCTTTGCTACAATAAACTTTGAAGACCTTGGAAATTTATTGTTGCAGTTTCTTACCTAAACCACCAAGAGAAAATAAAAGATAAAGGGGAAGGCTTAGTATTTTTGTGGTAGTTAATGTAGTAGCAAGGATATTGTTTAGGTAGCCATCTCTTGTTCTCCACTGTATGAAAGGATTTATGAAACTTTACATCCAATAGTGTCAGCATTGTAGCAAATGCTGTATCCATGCAGTATCTTCTGTTAACTAGTTACAGAATATGGAACTGAAGATCCTGGAAATATGAGATATATTGTCATGTCTCAGAGCATAATCTGATAAATAAATAAAACAGATCTATCCAAAAATGTTTTTTGAATTTTAAACCTCCATCACAAATTAGGTATCAAACAAACGTCTTGAATTAGCTACCTCAGAAGCAAGTGGGATGTCACAACATGGAATATAAAGTGAGTCATATTAGAAAAAAAAATCACCTATATGTAACTTTGGAATGGGTCATTGAGAAAGTTCAAGGAAACTGCATCCCAAGATATCTGTGGGAGAAGAACACGTGCAACAGTCCATAAAGTTTGCCAGAGTGAAGACTGATCTAGCAACAAATACACTTCTATGCTCTAGTAGAAGACAACCAAAAGTCATGCAGAAGGAGATAGATTGTCTTAACTGGTACCAGCTGACCATGGTAGCAGAACCGAAGTTGAGTATCATCTAAAAGTGTTGTTTTGCCTTCTATAACTTGCTTCTATGAAGTTTCAACCTGCTATACATTCATTTTGTATTATATTTACAATTCACAGTCTATTAATTAAACAGCCTTCTCTGCTTAATAGTGCATACAATGTCCTTGGGCAATTATTGACAATTCTCCTTTGCCCTAAAACTTTAGGGCAAACCATAGAACCTCTCTCCACCCCCACTAGACTACTGATTTGCCCTCCTACAATTTTGTAGGACACAACGGATGCATTAGGAAAGCAAATGCATTAGGAAAGATCCTTCAATGTCAAAAGTGATGAGATATTCCATTAACATGTTAACTTCTTTCAGAAAAAAAAAAAAACCAATGGAGGTTAGGATTGTGTGCCTGTGTATGTGTGTTGCAGATTTTGATTTAATAAGAAATCTGTGACTATAAATGGAAACAATGCCTATTCATACATTTGTCATGAAGTTAACCTATTATCTACCAGATTTCGAATTAGACACTGATGTCCATTGGATCAGACGCTTCAGATAATTTCTCTTACCCTTTTTTTATTTATAAACATGCACATCACAATTATGTCATTTTCTTACTTGGGTAGATAGCCGCGTATGTTCAGAATATCCCAATATCCATTTGCTTACAGGGACAGAAACAATAATTTTCTGCACTACTCATGAGGCCATAGGCATCATGTTAAATAGGCATCAAAACAACATTACTTTCTTCATAGCCAAGATTTGAAATGATACAAATACAAGAATACAAGAACTGAATTGGAATTAAATTCATTGAATTTCTAGTTTTTGCATTCAACAAGTTAATTAGAATATATGGTATAATAAGCATTACTAAAACTTTATTTAATCTTTTGGGGTTTTTTTTTCCTTCAAAGAAAAACAAGCGATATCAAAGCATGAACTCAGACATCAAGTAAGGATCTGTTGATGTGAAATCAATCTAAATGTTGGCACACAGGCTGATTTTCTATTACATGCAGTGTCTATAAATTTGATGGCCTGTGTTGGAGAGATTGATTTGTATCAAGGAGAAGACACACGTTTCTCCTCATCCTGCAAATGTTGAAACCCCAGGAAAGTATATGTTTCAATTGCTCTCTATACCAAGAATGCTACAAAGGTATCTGATTATTTTAATCTATCTATCTATCTATCTATCTATCTATCTATCTATCTATCTATCTATCATCTATCTATCTATCTATCTATCTAGCTATCTATCTAGCTATCTATCTATCTATCGATATCATCTCTCTCTTTCCTATATGTTGCCCCTTCATCAGAGGTGACTCTAGGAGGCATGCAGACATTCAATTAAAATGCACTATAAACATGAAAGTGATAAAGAATCTTAAATTTAAAAATTCAATTAAAATAAAACTAAGCAGAATGGAATAGGCTGGAGGAGAGATAGGAATATATTGAAATAGGCCTTCTTCTTAGGGAATAATTAAAACAGTTTATTGGTTAAAACCTGTAAAAAAATAAATCAATCAATATACAGATATTGAATAGAAAAAACAAGACATTATATATGATAGAAGATACTGGTAAAACTGAAAGAGCAACATGCAACTTAAAAAGCTGGTTAGAACATGTTATTTCAAACAGCTATGAGAAAGAGAGTACCATGCAGTATAGCAAAATAAGCTGACTTCCATAGGAAGAAGTGCAACAACTATAGTGTTGCTAAAGACTAGTGTTGCTAAACGAAAGACCCTGTGTGAAAGAGACAACCTGACTGAGCCTTATAACTATTATATTAGCAGTGGTGATACACAATTTGTTGTTTACAATAATGTAAAGGTGTAACAATTTTACTGTCAAGTGAAGCTTAATATATATGGTAATATTGATCTAAAGAAAGAAAATAACAGCAATCACTGGCAGAGAGAGAAAAAAATGATGTTCCAGACAAAAAGCAATGATGATGCACTAAGATCAATATGAAAAGTAAAAAAAAATGGGGAAATTGTAGTAATTGACATAACAGTCCCTATGTTTCCAGACGACGTCGACGATGGCAGCTGAGGCGGCAATGGCGGCTGTGGCTCGATGGCGAGATGATGGCGGCGGCGGCCTGGTGCTTAGCAGTAAAGAAGGGGGGGAGATATGGCCGCTTTGTTTCTGGCCTTACCATCTATACCATGGAATAGACCATCGGACCTGGGGGCTGGAGTCTGGAAGCGGGAGATACAATCAGGGGGATTTATGAAGTTCTGGGGGCCGGAGAGGCTGGAGAGCGGCCAAAAAAACTGGTCGCCTCGATTGATCTCTCCCCCCCCATGCCTTTGACTTGGTCTTCGGCTCCCCGCTTCCAGTTTGTACCCAGCTGTGTGTTATCCCTCCCTTTTGAATATCTTCTCTTCCTCGGGCTTAACATCATTATGCCTCTATGGTTTGTCTCCTTTTCCATCTTGTGCCCCAAGCTGGAGGGTGTTTGGACAATTGTCATCCGGGAGCTGAGGGAGTTGTTGCCTTTCACCAACGGAGGAATAGACCATCTAACTTTCCTAAGCCCTTTCCATCTGGGCTAGCCATCGTGAGAGGATGGCTTGGATTTTTACCTCCAATCTCGATGAACTGATACGGGACTCCTTCCACTGCAGTGAGAGGGCAGTGGAGTCCAGCTTACCGGCTTTTAGGTCCATCTTGCTCCAATACCTTAGACTATTCATCAAACTCCTGACCAGACTTACTACCTCTCATCTATGTATGGCTTATACCTCGGCAGACCTGCTTGCGCTGCGAGATGCCCCCCCTCTCGCGGCGATGGCCCTCCATGTTATCAAAGGTCTACCTTAAGGACGGGCTTTGGAGCCCCAAGAGGTGGCATGTTTCAAAGCGGGGATTAAGGGGTTTTTTAATTAGGGTTTTTAATAAATTTTTAAGGGGAACCGGGAGGATGACCAAAGGGGATGGGGGGGTTAATCCACCAAGGTCAGAGCCGAGCCCGGCACGGGGTAACGGTTTGGAGGACACTGGACGAGGGAATGGGGAGGGGGCGGAGGGCTATCCCAATGAGGGTAATACCATCAGCACGGTGGCTGGGAGGGGCAGATATGGCGGGAGCAGGGGGCCATATCATGTGTTGGGGACGCGCACTTGCTGTTTGAGAGCAATTGTGCACCCCGGCTCCCAAAGCTCCCCTCGGATACTAGGTGGCTCAGATACTCGGGACCTGGGCCTGCGGTTGATGCTGTGCAATGCTAGGTCTGTGGTAAATAAAGCCCCCCTCATCCATGATCTTATCCAGGAGGGGGGAGCGGACCTGGCCGGTATTACGGAGACCTGGTTGGGACCGGAGGGAGGAGTCCCTCTGGTCGAGATGTGCCCACCAGGTTTCAGAGCATACCATCAACCGAGAGCCCAGGGGAGGGGAGGGGGGGTGGCGGTTATTATTAAAGAAGGTCTTGGTTCGAGGGAGATCACTGTGCCTCAGATTGCTGGATGTGAATCCCTCTTCATGAGATGGGGTCTTGGGGTTCAGATGGGCTTGCTGCTTGCGTACCTGGCTCCCTGCCGCGTGGCAGCAGCCCTGCCTGAGCTACTCGATGTGATAGCCACGGTGGCAGTTGATACACCCAGGCTTGTGGTCATGGGTGATTTCAACTTGCCATCCATTGGTGAAACGTCTGGGATGGCTCGGGAGTTCATGGCTTCCATGACGGCCATGGACCTGACCCAGTTATTTCATGGCCCCACTCACGGGGGGGGGGACACACTGTAGACTTGATTTTCGTCTCTGGCCAGTGGTTGAGTGATCTTGTTATAGGGGATATAGACATGGAACCCTTGTCATGGTCAGATCACTCACTCCTTTGTCTGGATCTTCGTACCGCTACACCCCGCCGCAGGGAGGCGGACCCAATTAGATGGGTCCGCCCCAGGCGCCTGATGGATCCTGATAGGTTCCAGACGGAGCTTGGGCCAATTCCCGATGATCTGGCACACGACTCGGCCGAGGACCTAGTAGCTGCCTGGGATCGGGCGGCTGGTGGGGCCTTGGATCGAGTCGTGCCTTTGCGGCCTCTGACCCGGTGTCGATCCCTTATGGCTCCTTGGTTCACCGAGGAGCTGAGGGAGATGAAACGCCGGAAAAGACGCCTAGAGAGCGGTTGGAGGGCCAGTCGCGCTGAATCTGACCGAACACTGGTAAGGTCGCATATTAAGACCTACCTAGTGGCGATAAAGACGGCAAAGTTCAATTACTTTTCCGCCTCTATTGCATCATCAGGGAATCGTCCGGCAGCCCTGTTCAGGGTAACCCGCTCCCTGCTCCATCTGGGAGTGCGGGAGGATCCCTTGGAAGGCAGGGCGGAGGATTTCGGACAATACCTGTATGACAAAATCGCTCAGATCCGGGGGGACTTGGACTCTGACTGGGTAGATCAGGGCAGGGTGACGAGGAATAGTCTTGAGAATGTTATCTGGGAGGAGTTTGACGCTGTGACTCCCGATGATGTGGACAGGATTTTGGGGAGACTTAGTGCGGCCACATGTTTATTGGACCCGTGTCCCTCCTGGTTGGTACTGGCCTCCCAGGAGGTTACACGAGGCTGGCTCCAGGGTGTTATCAATGCTTCGTTGAGTGAGGGTCACTTCCCCGCGGCCTTAAAAGAGGCGGTGGTGAGGCCTCTCCTCAAGAAGCCGTCCCTGGATCCGGCAATATTGGCTAACTATCATCCTGTCTCCAACCTTCGCTTTCTGGCGAAGGTTGTTGAGAGTGTGGTCGCGCGACAGTTTCCGCAATTCCTGGAGGAAACATCCTATCTGGATCCGTTCCAGTCTGGTTTCAGGCCTGGGCACAGCACGGAAACGGCATTGGTCGCGTTGGTGGATGATCTCTGGAGGGCTCGGGACAGGGGTTGTTCCTCTGTTCTGGTTCTGTTAGACCTCTCAGCGGCTTTTGATACCATCGACCATGGTATCATGCTGCACCGGTTGGAAGAGTTGGGGATGGGGGGCACCATGTTACAGTGGTTCTCCTCCTTTCTCTCCGACCGGTCGCAGTTCGTGTTGGCAGGGGGGCAGAGGTCGACCTCGAGGCCTCTTATATGTGGAGTGCCTCAGGGGTCGGTCCTCTCGCCCCTCCTGTTCAACATTTATGTGAAACCGCTGGGCGAGATCATCCGTGGCTTTGGGGTGAGATACCATCAGTACGCTGATGACACTCAGCTGTACATTTCCACCCCAGGCCACCCCAACGATGCCCTTGAAGTGATGTCCCAGTGCCTGGAGGCTGTACGGATCTGGATGGGGAGGAACAGACTCAAGCTCAACCCTTCCAAGACTGAGTGGCTGTGGTTCCCGGCATCCCGATATAGTCAGTTGACTCCATCACTGACTATTGGGGGCGAGTCTTTGGCCCCCACAGAGAGGGCTCGCAATCTGGGCGTCCTCCTGGATACGCAGCTGTCTTTGGAGGAACATCTGACGGCTGTAACCAGGGGGACCTTTTATCAGGTTCGCCTGATCCACCAGTTGCGGCCCTTTCTTGATCGGGATTCCTTGTGCACAGTCACTCACGCCCTCGTGACCTCTCGCCGTGACTACTGTAACGCTCTCTACATGGGGCTCCCCTTGAAGAGCACCCGGAGGCTCCAACTGGTCCAGAATGCAGCAGCGCGGGTAGTGACGGGAGCAGCATGGCGCTCCCATGTAACACCGCTCCTGCGCGAGCTGCACTGGCTCCCGGTGGTCTTCCGGGTGCGCTTCAAGGTGTTGGTTCTCACCTTTAAAGCGCTCCATGGCATAGGGCCTAGCTATCTTCGAGACCGCCTGCTGCCACCGACGACCTCCCATCGACCCGTGCGCTCCCACAGAGAGGGCCTCCTCGGGGTGCCATCAGCCAAACAATGTAGGCTGGTGACCCCCAGGGGGAGGGCCTTCTCTGTGGGGGCACCTACCCTCTGGAATCAGCTGCTCCCAGAGATAAGGAGAATCCAGGACCTCAGTGCCTTCCGCCGTGCCCTTAAAACCTTCTTTTTCCAACAAGCCGGGCTGGCCTAACTCTTTTTAAATGTTTTTAATTGTTTTTTGTTTTTGTTTATTGTTTTAATTAATGGGGCCAAATTTATACATATTTTTAACTGTATTTTAATATTTGTATTTGATGTTTTTATTTGCCTGTTCACCGCCCTGAGTCCTCAGGGAGAAGGGCGGTATACAAGTTCAAAAATAAAATAAAATAAATAAAATGTTACAGATGGCATCTTAATAATCATGTTAGACATTATCATAGCACCTCCATTCATCACTGGAAGGGCAGTGAGCAGGGCTTAAATTAAATTCTCAAGAGGGACATACAGTTTACAGAGGAAAGTGGTTTGACTCCCCAAATATCAGATAACTCAAAAATTAGAAAGCTGCTAAATCACACCTATTTTGTTTTAGTTACTTAATTTCATGAATCAGCATTTTTATAATATGACATGGTATTATTGGGCGTGTGTGTGAGAGGCTCTAAACAGTGTCAGTGTCTACAAAGAAATATTATTCTAAGTTACCAGTATAAAGTGACTTTCTGAATGGCCAATTTAAAAAACAACAACATTAGAATTCAAAACATTTCACTTCATAATAAATTTTATAGGGGTATGTTTATGCATTGCTTTTACAACAAATGGTTCTTACTTTCTAAAGAATGCAAGGGAATGAGTTAGGAGCAATATACATAGGGCTGCAAGCAAATGTATTAGTGAGAAAGTCCAGAAAACAAAAAGCACAACTGTGAGTATTAGCTCTGTCTTTATTGTTAGGTTACATCAGGGGTGAAGTACAGCAGGTTCTGACAGGTTCTGGAGAACCAGTAGCGGAAATTTTGAGCAGTTCAGAGAACTGGCAAATACCACTTTTGGCTGGCCCCAGAGTGGGGAGGGAATGGGGATTTTGCAGTATCCTTCCCCTGCCATGCCCACCAAACCACACCATGCCACCAAGCCACACCCACAGAACCGGTAGTAAAAAAAAAATGGATTTCATCACTGGGTTACATTAATAAAATTTTATAACATTGAAACCACATGGCCATGGAAATTGTCTTTGGACAACATTGGCTCCCTTGGCCAAGAAACGAAAATGAGCACCATGCCCTAGAGCTGAACATGACTAACAGGGAAACTTTTACCTTTATATACTGTATTAAATATAAAACTCATAATCTTTATATGTCAAAATTAATATTGTGTGTTCCTTTATAACCCAGCTTTTTTATTGTTTGTCGCTATGTAATATTTTAGATTCTATATTCCCCTTCACTTACTGATCATTAGTTTTCTGTGTGTGTATTTTCAATACTGAGCTGCATCAAGGTAAGTGTTGTTTCTAACCTTATTTTTATGTGCTATATCAGAATATTAATATCCAAGAGCAATAATTATTTCACCATTTATCTCCAGATAAACAATGTTTTATTCTCATTACTCGTTATAAGAAAATACATGATGTCTTAAACAAGTGGAAAGTTATTCAACTCTGACATTTTCATCTTGCAGGAAAATTACAATTGGATGTGCTTCCTTATAACTAGCCAGATGTTTTGCTAGCCGCAGGGTGTTTTCAGCAATAATAATTAATAATAGAGAATCTCCATACAACATTCATTATACAAAATACAAATAAGTTTATGCTGTAAATAAAATGACTAGCACTTTCAACTTTGTCCTTAATTTTTCCCCCTAATGCCACCTGCCAGCAAAAATCATGTATTTCTAGAAATGGAAGGGAAAGATTTAATATGCTTAATGCTGCTTTTTCTCGTGTAATTCTAATTATGTGTGGAATTAATATCCCCAAAGTGGGCTGAATTAATGAAATTCTGAAGTTGATGTGGCTATTGGTGCCCAAGAATGTTATTTATCCACAAATATCAGAGGATTGTGAAGAGCAACGGATAAACTAGCGCAGATAAATTTATACCATCCAGCCAGGTTTGTTTGGGTTTTTTTAGTAAAGACTGTAGTGATTCCTGCTATATCTGAAAATTCAATGTGATAAAATCCACACAAGAACATTGATAAAGGCAGAGGAAATAACATCTGAATTGTAAAGGAAGTAATAGCTACGTTAATCTCCATCTTTTTAGAATAAAGAATTCTGGAAATGGTAATGGCAATGGATAATATGCAGAAGCCTTCTTATAGCTATGGATTATGCAACTCGTTCTACAATATTTCTTAGCTCTGTTTTCCTAAGTCTTCCTCTTCATTGATTGTACTTGGACTCCTGGGGATAGTTAATTGACCATAAAGAAATAACCAGGACACATGAAGATAGCTGGGCAAAATGATAGTTCCCCTGAAGCTTAAACTACTAGGTATTTTTTTTTTAAATAGGAGAACAATCTAATTCACTACTAGGGCAGTATATTGTTAGAATCGTGAACAGGAGTCACAAAATCATGGGATTGGAAAGGACCTTGCCAAGGGCATGAATGCTCACACATCCAAATAAATAGCTGCTCAGTCTTAATAACTGCAAAGTTATAACTCCCATAACATTACTTATTCAAAAGTAAATAGTTTTCTCATCATTTCCTTCCCTGTTTTGAACTGCATTTCTCTTCTGTACTATACACCGTCTTGGTATGGGCTTCTGATTTTTTTTTCCTTTTGTGAAAAGAGATACAAAATAGGAATTAAACAATTCAGCCTTCAGCCAGTTTCCATCATTTCAATGCCATCTTCTACAATCGGCAGATAGATTGCTTCCTAGACTGTCCTCCTGTTGTGCACTTTTTCTTATTTTGTTTGTTCATTGGAAGCTTAAAATCATTAATCTTAGCCTCCCTGATCTTATTCTTATAGATTCAGCCTATTGATATTCTGATTTGATTACATGCTCCTCTTCCCATTTTTAAATGTCTTGTTGTTGTTGTTGTTGTTGTTGTTGTTGTTGTTGTTGCTCAAAAATATCTTTATGCAAAGTTTCATCAGGTGTCTCCCATTTTATTTCCTCTTTGGTATCAGTTGTGTTTGGAGCTTAATGGTTTCATTTTTAAACTGTACCTTGTGAATTGTTTTCCTTTTCTGTTCAGAAAGCGATCTCTTCCATCTGTTACAGAAGAGCTAGTTGTTCCCAAAAGCCTCAGTGCCATCCGAATCAAGAAGTCATCATGTGTAGAGTTCAACATGCAGCTCTAATGACCTTGAAATCTGATACTGGAGAAACTGGGATATAATGTGGAAGTCTTTGTATCTACACATGAAGGCTTCTTTGCTTCACACTGTTGTGGTGTACTTGTTGATGACCAGCTCATCACTGTCATAGAGCAATTTACAGAAGACACATTATTCACAGGTACTTGAGTCTTGTGTTCTGTACATGTTTATATCAAAGGCTAGAATAATTAAGCCAACCCTCTTGGTTTCTACATTATTTCCCTCACAGAAACACTCTTGCTATTCCTTGGAAAATAAATCATCTGGCCTTCTGCGGAGTAGATTCAAACTAGCATGGATTCATGGAGTGCAGTCAGTGATCTGTGACAACCTTTGATCTTTTGCCACTACAGTTTTTTTTTTTTTTTGTTGTTGTTGTTTTGTAAACTTTCAGACCTGTTTTCCCTGGTTAAGCGATCATGCCAAATTGCCTGAGGAAATTCTGTAATGCAACCTGAAAGCTCTATAGTTTTCTCTGTGGATGTGGAGTTTAGTACATCATTTAACAGAGGAAAGTTTTGAAAACCTTCTAAAAGTATTACATTAAATGATTGTTCTAAACCCTGTTTTAAATCATTTATCACCAATGATTATGGTTCTAATCGCTGCTGATATCATAAATGGCATTTCTTATAGTTGTATTGTATAGTACTATATTGTACTAAGTTGTACAATAAGTAATTGCTGAGTAGTGTTTTTTTTTCTTATTGCTTTATCGATTTCCAGCTTTTTGTGCTTTCAAAATTAAATTGTTTTAATAAAGGATGTTCCCATGTCTCCCAACATTTTGGTTTTTCCTAATCCTGTCTCGAACTTGACAGCTGCAACTGTGCAAAGCAGTCTTTCATTGTGATATACTTTGTGTCTCATTGGTGATATAATCAGTGTCTACTTGTCACAGGTGCAAAGAAGATGGCCCATTATAAACCATGTCAGCAATTGCTTCAGCACCTCCAAACATAATTTAAAAGCTGGCAGCTTTGTCTTGCTATAGGACAGCAACATCATTCAAGAGGAAAAGATATCTTTTGGCTGTGTAGCTTCTAGTTATCCAAGAAAATCTTACAGTTCATCCTACTTTGAAAACTAAGAAAGACAGAATTTATAAACTCAAGTAAACAGCGTTTTCAATATTGAGTGAAATTTTAGATCATAGCAGGATTCCTTTTTTGCAGGAATTTCTACTAAATATTCCTGGAATATTACAGGCTATTCTCACTCTTGTTCTTAAAAAAATTAATGGGAATCTAACTTAACCAAGACTTTACCCAATATTGTACACATTTAAGAGTTGTGAAGGCCTTTGGCACTTTCAGAGAATAATTTTCTAGGCAAATAAAGTTTTGTTTCTCTTTACAAGAATTCGAATGTATTTCAGAATCAAAGACAGCATTGATTAATTTAATACAGTGGTTTATCATAGTTTAGAATTTGAGAAAAAAAATAAATATATAATCAGTCCCTTCATCAATATCATGATAATGCATACTAGTGTGAAAATATATTAAACTACCAATATACCAAGCCTTGGCAAAATAATTATTTATATGGGGCAACCAGGCAAGAAGGAAGGAATTGCTTTAAATATTTAGTTGGACACTGGGTATATTTTCTTTTACTCTATTTATCTTATAATATGTGTTTCTCTTTCTGTTCTTCAACTAAAATGTGATACCGTATTCTATTATTTTGCAAATATATCTATATTTCAATTATTTTTCATAAAAATGTATAATTAATATAATATATATCCAGTTATACTTCAAAGAGAACTTTCTGTCTGCTACTATTATTGCACCTAAGGTCTTCTTAGAACTCTTTATAATTTTCTAGATAACTGTTATAATGTATATTAAAAAAATACACTCTCAATGAATGGGGCTGTAAACATCTCAAATTTTTCAGCTTGTAGATTTTTCCCTAACACTGAAAAATATTGCAGAGTTCTTTCATTCTGTAATGATTCATTTTAGGATTTGAAATCTTTCAAACACATTATATTTAATAAAAATAGCAATTACTCTTAAGAATTTCTAGCTCTTTCTGTGAATCTAATTCATACCTTTCCATACTGCTTTGCCAGATAAATATATGTAGTTTTTAAGAACTATAAATTGTACATTTCCTTGACTAGCATTTTGTTACAAATAAATTTCCCACAATGCCAGTTCTTAAACATAAATTTTAATGTGGTGTGGAACATTCTTTAGTCATTCTTTAGTCATCTGGCAAACTGCAGTTTGGAAGAGACATGGGAAAAGTAATCCCTTAGGTAGCTGATGCCAGAAGTATAGTAGCTGCTAAGGTTTACTTAGTCCTTGTCTGCCCTTTACTGTTTACAAAAGAGAGAGAAATGGAAAAACATCCACGCAATGAAGAGAAGAGTAGTCTCTCAGGCATCATATAATATTTCAGAGGGTTTGCTGGAAAGACACAGTGCCAAACAGCATTCTGTCTTTTAACTCTTTTAGGCAAACTGCTTTTAAATACATACCAAAACCAAGTGCATTCCTAGCCTCAAGCTTTGTAAGTACAATTCGCTGCTTCTAGCCATGCTACATACTTGGATCAATTTTCTCCTCACTATCTTTCTGTGGACTCAATAGCTAAGTCCAAATTAAACATGTTATCTGTGGGCCATCACATTTGTTTCCTAGTTTCTTCATTCCATACCACTCCTGGTGTCTTTAAAGGTTTCGCCCTTTGCTGTTCTATATTGCTAATCTATCCTTCTTCAATGGGAACTAGATTTTTATGAGACTCTAAACTAACATTTACTCAGGTTCTTATCCACAAAGTGAGTACAAACTATCTCCATGCACCTGTATTATGCATGGAGATAGTAAGATAGGAAGCACCAATGAGAAGCTATGACTTAGAATAGGCTCATGACAAGCATGCTAAATTACATTACATTAAGTACATTTATGAGAAATTCCTTTTTTATGCTAAAAAGATTGGTACAATGATAGACACCACTGAAATATATTTAGTGTTTCTTCCAAGAGGAAAGTTAATTGTGTGTATGTGTTTCAAGTCTCATTTGTGATGAATCAATGCATAATTAAAATAAGTTACATTCATTACCCAGAAGTTGAAATGGTGAAAAAAAATTTAAAAGCTCAGATTTCCTTGTTTATCCTTCCTAATTTGTCCTCTATAAAATCTATGAATATGATCTATCATTGTATCTTGCAATATATGGAACAGATGAATTCTGTTCAATCACAAAAATAAGAACACACTTTTACTGTTCCAGTTTAGTCTAAGTCACTGTATTTTTTTTCCAATCAGTTCTTTGATGAAGAAAAGAAATTTGATATAGGATATTTGGCCTGATTTAACAAATGATGGAGCTTCAGTGCACTCAAGCCTGTTTTGCTACAGGTATTTTTTTTTAATATATAGATTTATACCTGTAATGTTTCATTTTATCTCAGATAAGTGTACCAAACAAAAGTCTTTGGATGTGGAATCTGGTTAATGGTAAAGGTTACCTCGGACATACGTGTTAGTTGTTCCCAACTCTAGGGGCAATGCTGATCTACATTTAAAAGCCGAAGAGCCAGCGCTGTCCGAAGATTTCTCTGTGGTCATGTGGCCAGCATGACTAAAGGCCAAAGGCACAAGGAATGTTGTTACCTTCCCACCAAACTTGGCCCCTATTTTTCTACTTGCATTTTTTATGTGCTTTCAAACTGCTAGGTTGGCAGAAGCTGGGACAAGTAACGGGAGCTCATCCTGTTATGCAGCACTAGGGATTTGAACCACTGGACTGCTGACCTTTTGATTGACAAGCTCAACGTCTTAGCCACTGAGCCACCTCATCCCTGAAATCTACTTACATTAGATATATATCCATGAAGTTTTCTGGGCAACATTTACACAATGTGCTTTTAGAATAGGGATTTGGAAAGAACGCCTTGCAATCACCAGAATGAACTTTTCCTCCTATTTGTTTTCTCCCCTCTGAGGTAGTCTGAAGAGCATTGCATCACATTTGTTTTTAAACTGAGAGGAAAATGCTGAGGCCCAGAATGTGGGGGAGAAGAAAGGAGGAATTTACAACTGAGGGAGTGAAATAACCATCAGGAGAATTTCACCATTCCAATAGCAAAGAAGCTGAAAGAAATATTGCCCGATAGCTTCACCAGTCTGCCAGCAACACTTGAGAGGCTGCAGCTAGTCAGCAGCTGGTAAAACCAGGATAGGCTGAGAAACTGCCAAACTGTTCAGTTCAACAGCAATTTAAGATAGTGACTGACAGAACAAGCCAACATGCAGATGGCTAAATGATGACTAGAGATTTTGATATAAACTATATAAAAAGGGATGCGGTGATTCAGTGGCTAAGATGCTGAGCTTGTCAATCGAAAGGTCGGCAGTCCAGCGGTTCGAATACCTAGTGCTGTATAATGGGATGAGCTCCCACTACTTGTCCCAGCTTCTGCCAACCTAGCAGTTCGAAAACACGTGAAAAATGCAAGTAGAAAATAGAGACCACCTCTACAGCATTCCGTGCACCTTTGGCATTTAATCATGCCAACCACATGACCACAGAGACGTCTTTGGACAGCACTGGCTCTTCAGCTTTGAAACGGAGATGAGCACTGCCCCCTAGAGTCGGGAATGACTAGCACATATGTGCGAGGGGAACTTTTACCTTTATATATAGATATTCACAGAGATGACACTGGAAGGAAAAAAATCACAAAACTGCCTCTTCTTTTGTTTTGACAATGTCATGCGGAAGAATTCACTGGAGAAAGCAATTATGTTGGAAGAGTATTAACAAAAGGAAATCAGGCCATGATGTCTTGACACCATCAAAGCTGACACCAGCCAGAGCATAGAACAACTCAAAGAAGTAGTGCAAGATCAGAAGATGTGAAGAGTCTGACCCGCCAAAAGTCAGACACGACTGAATAGATATCATATATCTATATGATGATGCTACTAGTTATACATGGTTTAGGAATAGGATATAGACACATATGTTAGTATAAGCATAGGATAATATGGTAACATATTATCTATTACTAGGTAACAGAGGTTTATTAATAAGTGGTAATGTAGATATTAGAACAATACATAAAGTTTATTAATTTTTTATATAACAAAAGCCTCCTTGCAAACATAAGAATGTGATAGATCTTAAAAATATAGCTTGGATTCCTATAAGGTGTGACATCAAAATGTAGTTAATTCAGAATTCATATATTATGTAAACTCACTCATAAAGTTTTAGCATTAATTGTGAATGAAACCATTATAGCTTGTTCAACATTCTTTAATCAGAAAGAAGCTTTTGGCTTAGCATGAAAAATTAGATACTTCTGCTTTTCTCCCAGATTTTCCAAATAAATACCCTTTCATACACTTTGTGCAAAGAAAGCATTTTTTCTTTACATTCAAATATCCCAATTCTAAGCATTTTCCAAAGTTGCTTTTTAAATCTCTGCACTATGTAATCTCATGTGATCATCTATGTTTGGCAGCTGAGCTGATTTAGTTTGGACTCTTCTTCACTGGCAAGCCAAAAACCAGAGAAAAACAAATCATGCTCTGAAATGGTGTGTTTCCCCAGTTGCATTCATTTTGCCTTTTTTTGCTGCCTGGTTTTGGAACTCTTAACAATTCTGAAAGTTAAGGAAGCTTGAGTACATTTGCAGCCTTTCCTAATGGAACTTTTTATTTTACATACTACCAGACAGATAAGGAAAGGGGAAGGCGGGAAGGCAAGCAATTCATTTTCTGTTTCTTTAAATAATGATTACATAATGTCCCCCCTCAGTGTAGCAATGAAGAGATCTTCAAACTGTTTTTGAAGATAATCTGTGGAAGAAGAAAAAACAGCTCTATGGAAATATGCAAAATCAGACTAAAGCGGTTTAAGATTTATCTGATAACAAAGAGAAACACTTTTTTCATTCCGTAAAATTACAGACAACGAATGGTTCTTTTCAACTTATCACAGATGACTGCACTTCATGTTTTAAGTAGTCAGCTCTTATAGTAGTAATTATTCATTTAGCTTGCCTTGTTACAGCAGTAAGAGAACTTTGATAGCTAGACTATGATGAGAAAATGAACTGCCAGTAAAGTGTATGTTTTCCCTCTCTGAATACAGCTTAACCGTCATATGTTTAATGAAAAGAAAAAAAGAAAAAAAATCCTTCTTATATCCAACCAGGTGTTCTCTCTATTAGATAAAAATTTCAGTTATGGTATTTGGCTTCTATAGTATGCTGGCTAGTTCTGTGGTTGTGATCCCAAATATCTGGAATACACAAGGTTCAAGAAAATAATAGTACATGGGGAAAAAATTTTGGTTATGGAATTGATTTAGAGAAATGGCAAAAATTGTGGTTGCAAAATTATAAAATGACAATGTCAACAGCATAAAACGAAAATTTGTATAAGATGTTTTACAGGTGGCATCTACCCCCGATGAGAATAGCCAGAATGTTCAAGAACAAATCCGAAAAGTGTTGGAAATGTCATCAGACACAGGGCTCATATTACCATGTGTGGAAGCTAAAAGATACTAGACTAAAATCCACATGTGGTTGGAAAAAATGACAAAAAAACACATAGTCTTTAAGCCAGAGATTTTTTTTATTACGGATTGTGCCAGAAATATACAATAGAGAATTGAGATATTTGATTGTGAACGTTTTAACAGCGGCTAGAATTGTGTTTGTTAAAAATTGGGAAAATGAGAAAATACCAATGCAAGATGACGTTATTAAGAAGATCATGGAATGTGCTGAAATGAATAAATTGATATTTGAAATTAGAGAACAAGAAGATAAACAATATTATTAGATATGGGATTTATTTTATCAATGGCTAGATAATAAAACATGGAAATGAAATATGAAACATGAAACATGAAATGAAAGTTATAAATATAATATTTGAAAATAATTTTTATGAAGCGATAAAGCCATGGTTAAATAAATGATAAATGAGAATTTTTATTTGTTTGACAATATGAGAAATTAGATAATTAGTAAACTTTGAATATGGGGATGAAGCACAAAAGACTTGTAACCAACTGACACACTGTTTGCAATTGTAATGGATGATGGATTTATGTTTTATGTTTTGTTTAAAAATAAAAAAAGGAAAAAAAAGAGAAAATAATAGTATATCTGAATGCAGTGGAGCTCAGAATGGAAGAAAATGGAAATGCATGTGCAATCCCAGCTTTACTTCTCTCTAATCTCCACTTATTCAAGATGGTATTCTGAAAGAGAAATTTTTTCATAGTTTGCATAGGACAAGTCTTTACTTCATCTCAGACCTTAATAAAGTAGGGCTTTAAAATTGCACAGACAAATGCATTTAAATTTAAATGCATTTAAATCTAAACAAATACAAGTAGATTTCTCTAAAGATGTTCTATTTAAATGGAAAGCATGAATTAGGAGTCTACATCAGTGGACCAAAATTTACATCAAAATTTTTTACTACCGATTCTGTGGGTGTGGCTTGGTTGGCATGACATGGCTTGGTGGGTGTGGCTTGGTGGACATGGCAGGGGAAGGATACTGTAAAATCCCCATTCCGACCCCACTCCTGGGGGAAGGATACTGCAAAAATCCCCATTTCCTCCTGATCAGCTGGGACTTGGGAGGCAGAGAATAGATGGGGTGGGGCCAGTCAGAATTTTTACAACCGTTTCTCCGAACTACTCAAAATTTCCGCTACCAGTTCTCCAGAACTGGTCAGAACCTGCTGAAAACCACCTCTGGTCTACATGCACAATCTTATTTTCTCTCAAGGTTGAGCTTCTGCTGGGAGTAATATTGATAAGTTGTCTTCACTATAGTGCTGAAGATTTTATTAGGGTATCAAAAGCAAATTCCCTAGAGCTGTTGGTCATTCATAATATGTTTCTTTACATATTCTACTAGCATTAAGGAACTGATGTTATTGAACAGTATCTCTGGGACTTATAGAAGTAGTCTATAAATCAAATTCTGGTGATTGTGCAGCATACCAAAAAAGCTGTATGCAATATTGAATAATGTAGGGCTTTATATTTCCTACACCAGAGGTCTTCAAACTTGGCAGCTTTAAGACTTGTGGACTTCAACTCCCAGAATTCTGTTGAAGTCCACAAATCTTAAAGCTGCCAAGTTTGAAGACCACTGCCTTACACTGTGCTTTTTTTAAAAAACAAAATCCTTGTAAAATTGGTCTCTATTCTTATCCTTTCATTTTTTTTTTTACTATTGGTTGACTGAATTGTGAATTGCAGAGCTGTATGTAATATTATTTAATAACTTTAAAATTTAACAACATATTAATACTTTCAGAATTTGATTGTCCTATGGTTAACTCAGGGGAAGATTCTTTATGCCCCAACAGAAAGGGAGAATACTTAAGATCTTAAAGGAGCCTGCCTTTCACATTTACAATCTTTTAATTTCATATTGAAAATTTGGATACATTAACATCATGTTGTTGCCATTTCTCCTGTGGTTTGTGGCTGTCAACCCTCTGTTCCAGGGGTGGGTTCTAAATTTTTTTACTACCAGTTTTGTAGGCATGGCTTATTTTGTGGGCATGGCTTGATTGTCATGTGACAATTATTTAGGATTTATCAGAGGTACCGGTCTACCAGGCTGTACCGATCGACCCATTTATTTTTGCAGGCACTGATCTACTCATGTATTTTTGCAGGCACTGGTCTACACATATATTTTTGCAGGCACCGGTCTACTCATTTGTTTTCTTTTAACACTGATCAGCTATAGGGCGGCCCTTCGAAGCCCTAGGGGCAAGAGTTTAAACAGTTTTTTCCCCTCTAGCCATCAGCTGGGACTCAGGAGGCAGCAATAGATTGGGGGTGGGGCCAAATAAAAGGTAAGAATAATGTGGGGGTGGGGGAACAGGGGGGCAGAACCATTTCGGTGACATCATATCATCACCGCTATCGGCTCGGCAGAACCGGGCCGAACCAGGAGGAACCCACCACTGCTCTGTTCCCATCACCAAAATTAAATGTTTGCCCAAAAGTTTATTTACTCTTCATCTAGATAATTTCTTCTTCAGCAAACTTTAATGGTGGCTTTGTTACAAAGCAGCTACAGTACTACAGCTTCCTGGAAAGAGATTTGTTCACTCATTGAGTCATTAGGCCCTCAGATGTTCAATAGGGCCATTCTGGTCAGTTCAGGGTGACAGGTTAGCTTCAGAAGAAGTGTAGTGATTAAAACATCAGGCCAGAAAGTGAGAGTCGGTTTATGCTAGTCCTGCTTTATTCATAAAACCAGCAGGGTGATCTTGGGTCACTTATTCTCAAGGAAGGAGTCAAGGGAACACTACTTCCAAATAACCTTGCCATTAAAATTGCAAGTACTAATGCACGCAATCACCAGGACTCACAGAGGCAAAAGAAAAATAAGTTCTGTTACTCACAATGAAATGGGGGGTGGGTGGGTGAGAGACCATTAGTTTATCAATACAAAGTTCTTTTGAAAACTTATCTGAAAATATATTCTGCTTCCTTTTGAGTTTAGATCAGGCCATGCTGTTATGTGTAGGATGTTACTCATAATATCTGCTAGCCAATGCATAATTTGAAAAAGAAAAAAAAAAGAATTCAAGTTCTTTTCCCATTTTGATCTGTTTGTTCTGATTTTAGAAACTGAAAGCTCTCCAGAATAAAATCTTCACTAGGCTATGCCAACCAAATAATGTAATGATGCTTGAAGTTTTTAATTAGGGCTCTTCTAATCAATCTTTAAGCTTTCTTTTAATTTCCTTCAGCTGACGTGGTCATAAATTAATGTGTTGAATTCAAGCACTGAAAAGTAGAAAAAAGAAGAATATAACTCACTTTCATCAAAGTTCTCACTTACTCTTAAAATGAAGGCTTGGTGGAGTATTGTTTAGTTCTTGATCATAGTTCACTTTGTAATAAACCTGACTGTACACATGAGACTGAGGCAATTTTGAACCAAAAACGTGTAGCAAATGGAGCTATATCCTGTTTGTTCAGTGAATTTGTCATCACTATTACATTTATCAACCATATATATATATATATATATATATATATATATATATATATATATATATATATATATATATATATATATATATATTTATATTCTAGACTTACAGTATGTTTGAGGCTTAGAACACAGAGATGGCTGGTTAGCCCACTTGAACGAGCTCACTTTACAGTGAGCAAAACAGAATATTCTTATGTAATAAGATATTCAGAACAAATAAAGAATATGTAGGTCTTGTCTGAATTAATATAAACTAATTCCCTTTCGTTTAGCTACCTTAACTAATATCCTTTTACATCAGACTTCTTCTACAAATTCTAGTAATGCCTTTGTAATTCTTTTTGGGTCTCCTCACTAAAAGAGATTGGTCTTTCAAAGAAAAAAGTTTGTCAATATACTGCAGACAAGAAGTTAACCATAATTGGTGATTAGATGAATGTTGCTTCATTGAAGAAGCATGGGTTGAGGGTTAATGAAGGTGGAAATATAGCTTAAATAACTGTCAATATTAGAAGAGGATAGCAGACAAGATTTCTCAGAAAGTCATCAAATAAATCAATAGTGAGATCCCATAAGGATAGTACACCAGAATATAAAGACAGACTGGGCACTGGTTAAATATATGCTGTGTCAAAGAAACAAGACAGCAGACAAAACATTTTTCTAGACTGAAAAGCTCAGAGGGAGAAATCTTTAGCTAGAAATAAATAACAAAATAAATAACTTGTTTATTTTAATAATTTTCTCAAAGGAGCACAAAACTCATCTGATCTGCACTATAGATTTGGGGATTCCAATGGACAACTGGTTTCTAAATCGTTCCTTTCCAATAATCTCAGGTCAACTGGTAGCTGATGTGCAGATTTTCATAAAATAGTTGTCAAAGACAATTCTTACATATTGGCAAAATGACTACTATAGTGGTTTTGACTCATCTAATTTTTCTTTAGCTGCAAGTCCATTACCTTAGGGGTCCCCAAACCCCGGTCCATGGAATGGCACCAGGGCACGGCATGCCAGAAACTGGGCTGCACAAACAAGCAAAGCCCCATCTGCAGGATGTAGGCAGCATGCAAAACTACACCCCCTCTGTATGGTGAAAAAAACTCTCTCCGTGGAACCAGTCCCTGGTGCCCAAAAGGTGAGGGACTGCTGCATTACCTGACTCTCCACCTTTCATTATGGCCCTCAGAGACATGTTCCATCCAGTGGTGGGTTTCAAATTTTTTTATTACTGGTTCTGTGGGTGTGGCTTGGTGGGCATGGTATGGCTTGGTAGGCGTGGCAGGGGAAGGATACTGTAAAATCTCCATTCTCTCCCCATTCCAGGGGAAGCTTACTGCCAAATCCCCATTTCTCCTGATCAGCTGGGACTTGGAAGGCAGAGAATAGACAGGGGAAGGGCCAGTCAGAGGTGGTATTTACCGGTTCTCTGAACTACTCAAAATTTCCACTACCAGTTCTCCAGAATTGGTCAGAACCTGCTGAAATCTACCTCTGGTCCCATCACACTACCTTACTTCTTCTCTGAAGCAATTGTGTTATTTGTAACCTTGTGGCTCTGAATCAGCTATGAAAAGAAACATTATATTTGGAAGACAGTGCTTTGCTTTCCAGGATGCCAATTTCTGTTTAATTTGATATTTAATGCATAATAATTAATTAAATCATGTGCAGAGTCTTGGCAGCACCTTTTCTGAAGTGCTAACCACTGCATACTCTTGCTTCTGAGCTGAGACTTCTTTTTAAACTAAAAGAAAAGTAGAAACAACAGAGCAGATTAAAATTACAGCTTTATGACATAGTTGAAAGCAGTGTTTTTAAAATTTGGCAACTTTAAGACGTCAATTGCTGGCTGGAGAATTCTGGGAGTTGAAGTCCACGCACCTTAAAGCTGCCAAGTTTTAAAAACACTGCTTTAAAGAGAGGCTTATCACTTGGAATGTGCAATGCCACCTCTCCCTTTAGAACAATGAAAAAACTGGAACATTGCCCAGTTATTGTCTGTGAGGCTCAAGGTAACAAACATCTTGCTCTTTAGCCGGGAGACATTCTGGATTTAATTTTCTAGGAAAGTGCAAATTATGATTGTAAACCTTTTTTATTGTATCATCATCCAATGTATTTTTTTTTAAAAGAGAGATCACAAAACTAATGCTAAACATAGTTTAAAACAGCAATAGCATTTAGTCTTATATGCTGCTCTATAGTGTTTTACAGCACTCTCTGAGCAGTTTACAAATATTAGCATAAAACAATCATTTTATTGACCTTGGAAGGATGGAAGGTTTTAGTCAACTTTGAGCCAGTCAGGATCAAACTCCTGACTGTGGGCAGAGTTAGCTTGCAATACTGCATTATAAGCACCGTACCCTTACAGCTCCTAAATCTTAGGTTGAAACATTTTAAATGGCCAAAACTATGTGCTTGATTTTAGAGTCTAACTCCTTGAAGGGAACTAAATTTTTCAAACCACGTTGATACATGAAATATTATTAAACAGAGCCAAGGCCAGTATATTGGATAAGAATAAGTGAATAAGACTGCACTGTTTTGATAATTACACTTTTAGACAATTTTAAAAAGAAAAAGTTATTGAAGAAGTGTCATGAGTTTTGTCATGATTTACAAATCGTGGAGAAGGTATAAATAATTGAAGATGCATTTAAAGAACCAACCTACTTTTCAAAAAAGCATGTATTAAATGCCTCACAAATTTGTGGACCATTTTGGACCATTTTACATGTTTTCCATTAAAAAACATGAAACAACTCTACTTAGCAATCTATTGCCTTGCTTTGCTTTATCACAGAGGATGTTCTTTAAATGATCTGTTGCACTTGTAAGTGATCATTATTAGGTTTGTCATACTGGTGGAAGAGAGGATACCATTTTAGCTTTTATATAATTTAATACACATATAAAGGACAGTTTTTTGAAGCCAAGGACTTCAAATAAATCTAAGCTCCAAAGAAGGGAGGCAATTAGAATGATGTCAGCAAGGAAAAACTGGAATACATGACATTTCAAAGAAAAACAAGGAAGTCCAGTTCCCTCTTGAAAAAGCACCTTTGGGACAATACACGGCAACATTTTAACAGTGTGATGTGTGTGTGTGGCTGTGTGTGGCTGTTGCTTTAGGAACTGCAAAAATGTAGGAAATCACAGCAGCCCTTGTCTTAGCACCACACTGCTGAAAATGGCAACATATAATTTTCTGAGAAAGAGGTCAAGATGAACAGCGATGACACTTTTAAAAACCTTTTTGGCAAGCTGAGAAACTACATAGATTGAGGACAAAGCTGTTTCTGAAAAGATATTGGGAGAGGGGTCTCTAAAAAAATTTCCATCCCCAATATGGCTGTGATTATGGTTGGTGAATCACTTCAAACTGGAAAAAAATATTACGAGCATACCAATGGTATTTTAACCCTCTATTAATGAATGGCTTTGTGTATATATTAAATAGGAGTGGGGGAAGAATCATACCCTGTTCCGCAGTTCAGGAATCTAGGGCTAAATCTTCTCCCCAACTATTTAGAAGAATAACAGAGTTGGAAGGGACCCTGGAGGTCTTCTAGTCCAACCCCTTGCTTAGGCAGGAAACCCTACACCACTTCAGACAAATTGTTATCCAATATCTTCTTAAAAACTTCCAGTGTTGGAGCATTTACAACTTCTGGAGGCAAGTTGTTCCACTGATTAATTATTCTGTCGAGAAATTTCTCCTTAGTTCTAAGTTGCTTCTCTCCTTGATTAGTTTCCACCCATTGCTTCTTGTCCTACCCTCAGGTGCTTTGGAGAATAGCTTGACTCCCTCTTCTTTGTGGCAGCCCCTGAGATATTGGAACACTGTTATCATGTCTCCCCTAGTTCTTCTTTTCATTAAACTAGATATACCCAGTTCCTGCAACCGTTCTTCATATGTTTTAGCCTCCAGCCCCCTAATCATCTTTGTTGCTCTTCTCTGCACTCTTTCTAGAGTCTCAACATCTTTTTTACATCGTGGCGACCAATACAGTATTCCAAGTGCAGCCTTACCAAGTATGATATGTGGCCTTACTGTACCTAGAACTAGTATTGAAGAAGGAAAACCAAAGCAATGCTCTCCACTCCCAATTCCCTAAATCAATCCAGAAGGATACAATGATCAATGATATTGAGCATCACTGAGAGATCAGGAGGACCAGACTACTCATTCCATCTCTACTAGAGGTCATCACAAGTGTAATCAAGGAGAAGGTTGGAGATCATATAAAAATTGCACAGCAAAGGCTTTCTAAGGAGAGGGCAAATCATCCTTCTTTCAAAACTGCCCCCCCCTTTTTTTTTTAAAAAAAAAAAAGATGGGCATGCATCAGATGTGATATCTCTTCCATGCAAGCTGCACTGGTTACCAGTTTGCTTCTGTGTATGGTTCAACGTGATGGTGACTACCTATAAAATCCCTACATGGCATAGGGTGTGACTACTTGAGAGATCATCTGTCTCTTGCAGTATCCAATCTAGCAGGATCTGGGTTTTATTCATTAATGCTCTGTCATTGAGATCTTAGAAATGGGACTTCTTTGTAGCAATTCTGCCCTCTGGAAGGAGATTCAAATAGCATCCATCCTTTGGGTTTGAGTTTGAAGATCCATCCTAGAAATTTTAACCTGAGAAAATGTCTTGGATAAGAACTAGTCCTTGTGAAGGTAAAAGGAAGGAGGGGAAAAGTGCAATAAAACTTGTAAGATTTTGTTACTATATTGTTACAATAAAAGTAGCATTGGTCTGCATCACTTTGGCTTCTAGTCTGGTGTCCTTCAAGGACAAAGGAGCCATTCTATACTTTCTGTTGTGCTTTTCACGCCTAGGATAGCAGGGATAGCATACTTATAAGTACCTTGCTAGGACATCGAAATAGCACCATAATGATGAAAAATGGAAAAACATAAAAAGTATTTTAAAAAAAAAACCCTTTTAACAATATCTTAACACTTAAAAACATATACATCTACTTAAATAGTAGACTGTATTAATAAAATTCTCAGAAAACAGAAATTAGAAGCAGCCCAGATTTTTTAAAAATATGTTTTATGTTTTAACTTAGAGTACTTTACTATATATTTATTATACATTTGTGTCTGTACTGAAGGAACTCAGAAGTATTTTTTTAAAAAAAATCATTTTTTAACTTTTTCTCCTTTTTGAACTCCTTACCCTCAATTTTTCCTTTTGTGTTATTTTATATTTTATCTGTTCCTTGCACTGAATAAAGTTGACTTTAAAAAGTAGGCCAGATTACATTGCACATTCATTGTTCTAATCTGCTAAAAAAAATTAATGCTAAAAGTTCAGGTTTCTGTTATGAAAATATGCCAGTGTGACAATCACCTTTCCAGAGATGGGCAGAAACATTGAGGTCAATATTCATAATAGAATAGATAGCCATTGTCATTTACATAAATAACACATGTTTTTAGACCAAAATTGTATCTGAATTTCTATTAGATTTAGAAAACACAGCTGGATACCTAGATGTTTTGTTCTTGTATTATCATCAGCTTTTTATATCCATCCCAAAGTTATTTCAATGAGCATTTAAAATCTGTTGGAAAGGAAGATAAATCTCAACAACATATGGCACCATACAAGTAATTTTTAATCTTAGTTAATGTTTGTGAACAACTCAAGACAAGTTAAATGGAATTGTTACATATAATGCAGAATAGTAATTTATCACTAACCCATGCATAAAGCAAATATAGCATTATTAATTCTATGGCAATCCATTATATTTGACATTTTTTAATATTTGCAACCCAGAACAAAATAAAATAAAATACAGGGAACATAAAAATGAACATTAATATGATATCCTAAGGGCACAGAGATTATATGGATATGACAAAAACAAAGAAGTGAAAAAGCATACGGCAATCCTTGTTTATCAAGATCCTTTAAAAACACAGCAAAGAGTTTTACCCACACAGTGTGAGGGTTCTTTGTTTTTCAAGGATTGGAAAGCAAAGTTTGTGCTAGATCAACTCCATCCTTCTAGGCTTTGCTAGGTGATGTTGCTCCGAAAATATGTCTTTAATACTCAATCCTTTTTACTCAGTATTATAATAGCTCAAACATAAATCTCAAAGTCAATAAGGTAGCATACAATCTTTGTGTCTTTTCAAAAGATCTTGCATTAATTGGGATGAAGTGCTATTTCAGCATGGTTGTTTCTCTTCTGGTTGCTACTGAGTTCCCATCAAAGATCCACCAGGATATGATGCTCACTATAGCTTGTGGTCCTGGCAGCTGAATAACAGTCCTCTTGCCTGCTTGTAATAGCTGTCCAGACTTTGCCTCTGTTTCTCAGTCTGACTGTATGCTGCTTGTCTATCACCTTTCCTGCTACACAGATGCCTTTTAGCACTCTGTCTTAGTATTTTGCAATCTAAGGACCTGTGTGGAGTGAGTGACTCTGGAGTCAGCACGACCTTGAAAATGCCAGGCTGAGGCTCAATTATCACAAGAAGCTGCATTTTCAATATAATTTGATATTATTTATCAAATAATATTTTATAAAATATTAAACAGTATAACTGTTTAAGTATAAATGCATATCTATCTCTATCTCTTTATCATCTCTATCTCTATCTATCATATCTATCTATCTATCTATCTATCTATCTATCTATCTATCTATCTATCTATTTATCCATCCATCCATCCATCCATCCATCCATCCATCCATCCATCTATCATCTATCCAATATGTATGTATGTATGTATGTATGTATGTATGTATGTATGTATGTACCATGTTTCCCCGAAAATAAGAACCTGTCTTATATTTTTTTGAACTCTGAAATAAGTGCTTGGCCTTATTTTTGGGGAGGTCTTATTATTTTGGGGTGTGTGGAGCATGATGGGGCTCCTCCTGCCATCTTACCTGATTTCCAGCTCTGCGTTTAAATATTTTTGGGGAGGGCTTATTTTTGGGGGGAGGCTTATTTTAGCGCATGTGCTCAAAAGCCTGATTGGGTTTATTATCAGGTGATATCTTATTTTCGGGGAAATAGGGTATATATGTATGTATGTATATATACACACACACATGTCTATGTGTCTGTCTGTGTGTGTGTGTCTGTCTATGTCTGTGTGTCTGTGTGTCTGTGTGTATTCTTCCTGCATATTCTTCATATAGCAAGAGAAGCACCTTCTGGCAGAGGACGACAGTTGAATATGAAGTGGCAAGCTGCTGGAATATTTCAGAAAGGAATGGATAGTTATAATAAGTCTGCTAAAGAATCAAAATAATGCTTTCACTATATTTGTATACCATTCTAAATAAATTTATTGTGGTTTGTTTGGTTGTTCTTACTCTTTTTACTGGGTTGTGAGCTGTCCAATCATATGGTTCATAACATGGGCAGCTATATAAGTCAAACAAACACATAATTCTAAATTCAGAACACTTACCTGAAACAGTCTAAAACTGAAATAAATCCAGAATAAAATGATCTTTATAAGAATTGTGCATGAGTAATCAATCTTTGAAGATCAAGCACCTTTAGGGTTGAGATGATTTGATATGTGACACATGAAATTTGGGCTGAACAAAAAGTTTGGGGTTACTATAGGATTGGAGGAGAATATTAAAAAAAGAACAATGGACCAAGCTATCTTCGAGACCGCCTTCTACCACATAGCTCCCAGCAACTGGTAAGATCCAACAGAGTTGGTCTCCTCTGGGTCCAGTCACCTAAACAATGCCAACTGGCGGGCCCACGGGGGAGGGCCTTCTCTGTGGCTGCCCCAGCTCCCTGGAACCAGTTACCTCCTGAGATCTGGACTACCCCCACCCTATTGGCCTTCCGGAAAGCAGTGAAGACCTGGCTTTTCAGGCAGGCCTGGGGCCATTGATCTTGCTGCTGCAATCTTGTGAGATCTGGCCATGAATGGTGTACATGGGCTTTTAATGTTTTTAAAATGTTTTTATAATGTTTTAAATACTTTTTCTATGTTCATTGTTTGCATTATTTTTGCTGTAAGCCGCCCAGAGTCCCTTGGGAGTTGGGCGGCATAGAAATGCAATAAATTAATTAAATTAAAAAATTAAATTAAATTAAATTAAATTAAATTAAATTAAATTAAATTAAATTAAATTAAATTAAATTAAATTAAATTAAATTAAATTAAATTAAATTAAATTAAATTAAATTAAATTAAATTAAATTAAATTAAATTAAATTGAATCTTTCAGAAATTATTCTTATTTTGAACTTCTGGTTGACATCACGGCGCTATTGGACACGGGGAGCATGGCTCCACAAACTTGCGCTGAATCCCTTTGTTGGAGGGCCCACATAAGGGGCTAAAGTTATGCTGTAGGGGTGATGAAGAATGGAGGGGTACCCTGCAGATCGTGGAGAGTGGCGGCTCTGCTGCTTGACCCAGAGCTAATTCCTTCTCATCCAGCGACAAAGAGGAGAGGCAGCCATTATGGCTGGCATGAAGCTGGGGCAGCCAAAGAAACAAAGAATGTGCTAGAGCGCTGTGGATGAACAGTGACTGGAACTGGATTCTGGAAGTGATTCTTTTTTTTTATCTAAAACCTACCCTAAAGAAAATAAATTCTGGAAAAGAGACTCTTTGAAAAGTTTGTTTAAGTGGCGAACAATTACAGAGAGAAAAATCACAGACTCAAAAGAAAAGATTGTAAAAGGAGAGCACAAAACCTTTAAAAACAGAAAGATTGGATTTTTATTGGCAATAAGGGATTTTAAAATGCTGGAATTATTTGTCTGAATTTTGATAATTTGAATTTTGAATAAATACCAATGGAACCTGTCAGATTTAGTGAAACGCTGAAAGTTAAGCTGAAGGCGACACCTACTGGTGAATGGAATAGACGTTATACTTCTACAACCCTGGGAAAAATATTGATAAGACAGAGGAGAAAGTGGAAATAAATAATACCTGGAGGACTGCCATGCTATCCACTACTTTATACTTATCTATTTCATGACTACTGGACCTGTAATTGTGATAACATGGAAGACATCTAAATAAAGTGATTTTCAAATACCAGGAGTTATGATTGAACTCATAGAGTGGATTTGAGACATTTGGGAATCTTCCTGGATTACCTAAATAGAATTAATTGACTAACTGTGGGACATTAAGAATTATAATTACTGTATTCCCTGAGGAGCAATGTCAGGGATTGAGTAAATGGTTTCCAGATTGACTTTATGAAGTCAAAGATAATTGAGACTCTAGGGCGGTGATAGACCATTGACAGACTACTGAGCAGTGTTTGGACTTATCAAAAAAAGACAAGATGTTTCAGCATGGGGAAATAAGTGGGTGGAAAAAGGAAATGGTGTTGATGTTCCAAAGCATTTATGATATTATGATAAGGGATCATAGAGAGATAAAATATCTAATTAATAACATAAAAGATCTAATAAATAACACAGGAAAGCTAGAATGTGTTCAATAAGGGATAATGAACAATAATCAAAAAGCCCAGGAAATAGAGGAGATAATAGAAAGACCAGGGGAAAAGATAGAACAGACAAATCAACAAATAAAACAAGAAGATAAGAAGGAGAAGGCAATAAAGACTTAAGAAACAATTCAGGGAAAATACATACAAAAGACCAAAAAATGGTACTGGATAAACAGAAAGATATTCTTGAAAAGAAGATAGAGACTTGGGCAGACCCCTTGGAGGCTTGGCAGCAAAAGATAGTAGAGATGGATGAAATACTTAGGTTAAACAGGAAAGATGTAGGTAGAGATAAAGTCCCAAGGGAGGCGTTTGGGAGGCAAGTAAAAAAAATGAATAAGAATTGAAATATTAAAATGGGCAAGAGATGATGGATAGAGGAAATGTTTTGTAACACAAGATTGGCTTTACTAGGAGCTAGAACAGAGGCAGAAACAAGAAATAGGGGAAATATATTATACATACCTATTTCTATATAATATACTAAAAGTAATAGCTAGATGTAAAGATTAGATGTTGAAAGATGATACTATGTATGTTTTAATGATATTGTTATTGTAATTAGAATGGCGGACTAAATAATGAAGGCCTATATTTTAACACAAATATGTATAATAACATTACAATTACATAAGTATGGTTTAAGTAACAAATATTATTAATACTACCATTATTACTTGTCTCCAAAAGAATGATACCTGGATGCCTCACTGTTCATGTATTGATATTGATGTATATTCAAAAATAAAAAAATAAAACTTTAGAAAGAAAGAAAGAAAGAAAGAAAGAAAGAAAGAAAGAAAGAAAGAAAGAAAGAAATTATTCTTATTTTGCTGTTAACTACCATAATGTTAAATAAAAGCCATTCTAATTTTGCTTGAAAATTACCAAACTGTAATCTCAAGGATTTATACCCATTATCCACAGAGTTAATATTGTATGAGACAAATAAGAGTGATTTAATGTTTTTTACACAACGATTCACCCAAACTGTTTTTCTAAATTATAGTTACATGCAATGGAAAAGAATGATATTGCAATAATATAATTTAACTAGTTATTTAATTCTGTTAACTGCATAATTTAAATACTGTTGAGCATGAAACCCTTATTCTAATTATGAATCTAACTCTGTACCTTATTTCCTACCAAATTTTCATTTTGTATTATCCCCTGAAATTAATCTACAAACTCACAAGGCTATGACACTCACCAATATGAAGCAAAGCTGTTTAAAGTGTCAATAGCTAAAATAACTAAAGTTAATGCAGCGTATCTGAAATAGCTTATAATCATGCTTGCACATTTGACATTATTTTGAAATAATTTAATTAAATGGATTTCAGTATCAGCTCTAGATATTTGCATTCATTTTTATTTGCAGACAAAACAGTACCAACAAATAAAATAACTTTTGTAATATTGGAGGGATGATGTTTGTTGAAAAGAAGCAGAAAATATGTCTGGAATCTAAGCATAGCTACGTACGTTCACCTGAACAGCCTTTCTCCCACAATGGTGTCTTCCAGATATGTTTGTAATGTAGCTTGTTGCCCAGGGCATCTATAACAAATTGCACTGATACCAAAATGACTACAAGCAAGTAGTGATTTCATCACACAAAGGCAGTGATGAAATTATTGTGTAGATGCTGAAACTAAGATTTATTGACCACATTTCTAAAACATTTTTATCTTGAACATCCCAATTTAATTATTTGTTCACTTATTTAACTAGGCATATATGATAAACCATGTGTGACTCAAAACCTCCAAAGAGTAGCTTACTGACTTTCAATAATATAGTAAGGATGGAAATATTTTAAATATGTCTTTTTCCTGTAACAAGAAAGAGAACCAGGAAGAAAGATTCAAATGGTGATATATATGTGTGAACTTAACCAGAGTTCAAACTTTTCTTTTATTAAATTTCATTTAGTTTTTTCTCTCTTTATATTAGGTTTCTATAAGATTTAACCAGGCTGTGGGCCAGCAAAATGATTATAATGGTCTCACAGCAAAATAGTGGGTGTTGCATTTCCAATAAGTCTATAACCCTAAGGGATGGATTACAGGAAAGATAATTGAACTTTAACATGGTATTTCCTAGGGACAGTCTGAGGAAGATCATCTACTCACATTGGTAAAGAAATAGTTGACTCTGGCATGTTATGATACTGTTTGATATATAAATAATGGGTGGTGCGAACCTTCCATGGACATGCAAAGGATAAAGGCATCCATTTATCAAGGCCTTCGACCATCTACTATGTTCTCTACTTGTTGCACTTGCATCTCTATTATTTATTTATTTATTTATTTATTTATTTATTTATTTATTTATTTATTATTTAAATTTCTATACCGACCTTCTCCTTTTGGACTCAGGGCGGCGAACAGCCAAAAATAAAACATTACAAACATACACAAAAGTTAAAATAGTTTTAAAATAATTAATTAAAGTTTGGCCCATAATTTAAAACATTTCAATTAAAATCAGTATCAATTTTAAAAACCAATATAAAATCAGGCTAGCCCGGCTAACTGAAAGAAATAGGTTTTAAGGGCCCGATGAAAAGTCCGGAGGTCTGGGATAATTCATATCTCTGGGAGTAGATTGATCCAGAGGGTAGGTGCCATCACAGAGAAGGCTCTCCTCTTGGTGGTCGCCAGCCAACATTGTCTGGCTGATGGCACCCTGAGGAGGCCCTCTCTGTGGGAGCGAACTGGTCGGTGGGAGACAATTTGGTGGCAGAAGGCGGTCCCGTAAGTACCCTGGCCCTAAGCCATGGAGCGCTTTAAAGGGGATCACCAACACCTTGAAGCGCACCCGGAAGTCCACCGGAAGCCAATGCACCTCACGCAGGAGAGGAGTCACATGGGAGTGCCCCATCGCTCCCATAATCCCCCGCGTGGCCACATTCTGCACCAGTTGGAGCCTCCGGGTGCAAGGGGAGCCCCATGTAGAGAGTGTTACAACAGTCCAGACAAGAAGTGAGTGACTGTGCGTAAGGAGTCCCAATCTAGAAAGGGGCACAACTGGCGTATAAGGCAAACCTGATAGAAGGCCCCCCTGGCCACAGCCGTCATATGCTCTTCTAAAGACAGCCGTGCATCCAGGAGGACGCCCAAGTTGCAGGCCCTTTCTGTGGGGGCCAGTGATTCGCCCCCAATAATCAGCGATTGTGCCAGCTGGCTATACCGGGACACCGGCAGCCACAGCCACTTGGTCTTGGAAGAGTTGAGTCGAAGCCTGTTTCTCCCATCCAGACCCGCACTGCCTCCAGGCACTGGGACATCACTTCCAAGGCATCGTTGGGATGGTCTGGGGTGGAGATGTACAGCTGAGTATCATCAGCGTACTGATGGAACTCCACCCCAAAACCACGGATGATCTCACCCAGCGGCTTCACATAAATGTTGAACAGGAGGGGCGAGAGGACCGACCCTTGTGGCACCCCACAAACAAGGCACCTCGGGGTCAACCACTGCCCCCCTGTCAACACCGATTGCAACCGGTCAGAGAGGTAGGAGGAGAAACACTGCAAAACGGTGCCCCCCACTCTCAGTCTCTCCAGCCGGCGCAACATGATACCATGGCCGATGGTATCAAAAGCTGCTGAGAGATCTAACAGGACCAGGATAGAGGAATAACCCCTACCCCGGGCCCTCAAGAAATCATCCACCAATGCGACCAAAGCCGTTTCCGTGCTGTACCCAGGCCTGAAACTGGACTGGAGCGGATCTAAATAGACAGCTTCATCCAGGTACTGGGGAAGCTGTCGCACCACCACTCTCTCAACAATCTTCGCAATAAAACGAAGGTTGGAGATTGGACGATAGTTAGCCAAAACAACCAGATCCAGGGAGGGCTTCTTGAGGAGGGGCCTCACAACTGTCTCTTTCAAGGTGGCCGGCAGGACACCCTCACTCAAAGAAGCCTTAATAATCCCCTGGAGACAGCCTCATGTAACCTCCCGGGAAGCCAGCACCAACCAGGAGGGACACAGGTCCAATAAACATGTAGTCACGTTCAGCTGTCCCAAGATCCTGTCCACATCCTCGGGAGCCACAGGATCGAACTCCTTCCAGATAACATTCTCAAGGCCTGCCTCAGTCATCTCGTCTGAACTAATCCAGTCAGCGGCCAAGTCTTCCCAAATCCGAGTTATTTTATCATGCAGATACTGTACAAAGTCCTCAGCTCGGCCCTGCAAGGGGTCATCCCGTGCTCCCAGATGGAGGAGGGAGCGGGTCACCCTAAACAGGGCGGCAGGGCAATTATCTGATGACACGATAAGAGCAGCAAAATAGCTAGATTTCGCCGCTTTTATCGCCACTAGGTAGGTCTTAATATGAGACCTTACCAGTGTTAAGTTGGATTCGGATCGGCTGGCCCTCCAACCGCTCTCTAGGTGTCTTTTCCGGCACTTCATCTCCCTCAGCTCCTCGGAGAACCAAGGAGCTAAGTGAGTTCGGTGCCGGGTCAGAGGCCGCAAAGGCACAACACGGTCCAAAGCCCTGGCGGCCGCACTATCCCAGGCAGCCACCAGGTCTTCAGCCGAGTCGTGAGCCAGGGTCTCAGGAAATGGCCCAAGCTCCCTCTGGAACCTATCAGGATCCATCAGGCGCCTGGGGCAGAACCACCTGGTCAGCTCCGCCTCCCTGCAATGGGGTGCGGTGGTCAGAAAATCAAGTTGAAGGAGCAAGTGGTCAGACCATGACAAGGGTTCAATGCCTATATCCCCTGTATCAAGGCCACTCGACCACTGACTAGAGATAAAAACTAAGTCCAAAGTGTCCACCTATGTGAGTAGGGCCATGAATTACTTGAGTCAGGTCCATGGCCATCATGGAAGCCATGAACTCCTGAGCTACCTCAGACGTTTCACCGATAGATGGCAGGTTAAAATCAGTAGTTTCCTTCGGATCAAGACCTTCCTTTAGAATGACCGCTACCCCCCCCCGCCCCTGCCCTGAGCTCTTGGCTGATGAAATGCACGGAAGCCTGGTGGGCACATATCCACGAGGGGAATACACACCCCCTCATTAATTTAGGTCATAAATTAATCATTCATAATATCTTTATGATCCCTTTAAAATCCTCCCCTTTAATTATACAGTCTTTATTTCTTTCAGCCTTCAGGGTTCCTGGATTCTTTGGCTGTAATCCCAGTGATCACTACATTTTGCATACTAATAAAGTAAATGTGTTGCAAAAAAAGTTCAAAGGCATTTGGTCCTTTTTAAAGGTGGGCATTGCTTCCTACAACAATCATACCTTGTTCTGTAGGTTCCAGAAATGATGGTGAAATGGGTCGATTTGATTATTAGATAGTGATTTCCTCATCCGGAATATTTGTTTATCTCATATAGTTTTCTTCTTAAATAAGGATGAGAAAACTTACTACTATTTATAAACCTGTTATGTAAGGAGGGGGAAATTTATCATTTTTTCTTTAATTTCATTTCAGCATCCAGCCAAGGTGGATGTTTTTTATGTTCAACTGTTAGACTTAATTGACAGTTGGGTCACTTTTTTCCTTTTTTTGTACACATTTTTTTTCTTTTTTGCTGTTAGTGTTGGATGTCTGTTTTTCTGTTCTTTTCTGTTTTCCATTTTATTCTTGTTGATAATACATAATAAATATAAATAACAGAAATTATGGTGAACCAGAAATTGTCTGTGTCATTCTTGACCTGGGCCCAACAAACTGTAACACAGAACAGGAACTTTGTTCAGTTGAGAAGAATGCTAGCATCTGAATTTACAACACCAAAAGACTGCTCCTGTCTTTTGGAGCAAGCAATTAAATTGAGACATACCCGCATCTGGCAGAGTTAATAAAGAAAATTCTATTCAAGGAGACCTAATCAAGAACATAGGGATGCAGTGGCTCAGTGGCTAAGATGCTGAGCTTGTCGATTGAAAGTTCAGCAGTTCGTGCCACATCATGGGGTGAGCTCCTGTTCCTTGTCCCAGATTCTGCCAACCTAGAAGTTCAAAAGCATGTAAATAATGCAAGTAGAAAAATAGGGACCACCTTTGGTGGGAAAGTAACAGTGTTCCATGCGCCTTTGGCATTTAGTCATGCCAGCCACATGACCACAGAGACATCTTTGGACAACACTGGCTCTTCAGCTTTGAAATAGAGATGAGCATTGTCCCCTAGAATCGGGAATGACTGGCATATTTACCCTTTTAATCAAGAACAGGTATGCATAGTTAATGATAGGAGCTGTTGATATTTAGGGAACAACCTGGTTTCCCTCCACCATTGCTTTTGAATTTCTATTTGTAAAGCTCTTGCTTAGAATTTGATTTGATTTCTCTTTGGACTTCTTTCACTTTTGCCTGTTCCTTTGGTTGTGTCTTTTGGTGCATCTGCTTATTCATGTGTGAAAGTTGGACTGGATTTACAACTTTGCAAACTGCCTGACAGTTTAGTTATAATTTAGCTAGATAAGAACTGTTCATGAGGGCAGACAATATGTTTGGCCATTAAAACAACCTAGGATAGGAATAGGTCATGAAAAAAAAGATAAGGAAGTTTTCTTTTTCAAATAAATAAACCCCCAACTGGAAAAAAAAATCCCTTTATAATAAAAAATGATGTTAGCTGTGCATTCATCAAATCTATACAGATTCTCACACAGAAGTTTTATATTTTTTCCCCCCATTTCTTTCTGCACAGCTTCTAAAACACAGGATTTGGGGAATTGTTTTTACTAATAACAGTATGTTATAGATAGAACATTCAGTTTCTTGGTAGTAATTGAATGCATGCTTTTGAACAGGAGGATTTGGCAGGAGCTGGAGCAAGTAATGGGACCTCACCCACTCTTGTGGCGCTAGGGTCTTGAACCTGTGCTGTCTTTAACCACTGAGCTTTTAAAAGAGTTCTTAATTAATTTAATTTTTTTTAAAAAAAATTTTAAACTAGCATTGGCAGTTATCAAGGGGGGCGGAGTTTGGAAGTTTCTCTCAGGATACAGTTGGCTTGCTTCATGCAGTTTCTTCTTACTTAAACTGTGCTGCTTCACAATCATGTGCAGGCTGCTTATGAACCAAACTTACTGCTTCCAAGTCTCATCCCATAAGACAATGGGAAAATAGGGCTATTACATTTCAAATGAAGATAACCCAGATGATCATTAAATGGCAATGAGAAATTGACTACTGTCATTTTGTGAAGCCATGTAGGGCTCTATCCAGATTTTTGCATCTTTATGAAGATGCAGATCGTGGAAGAAGATGGAGGGCAAATGTTTAAAAGCTTGGACAATGTAGTACAGTTTTGACATGGTTAAAGAGTTACATGCTATTTTTCTTTCTTTTCACAAACTTTTTGTTTCATTAAGGACAGAAAACTCATATAGAGACAAACTTCTGAACCCAAGAAAACTCTTGAGTCAACATTTCTGTAGACAGCGCTGCTAAATCATAGAATTATTTAACCTTTCTGCCATGAAACTATATCTGAAAATTGAATTTTGACTATTAGAGCAGTATTTTCTATAGCATGCTTTTTCTTTCAGTTCAGCCTAACAGCTGACTTATGCCTGCACAGAGGTCCTACATAATGCTGGGGAAAAAATATGTCAGCATATTTTAGAAATTAAGAACCATAGATAACACAAACCAAATTGTTGTCAGACAGCACAGTTTTTCATATCGCACTGATTGCAATCACTGTTTCAGTCTCCTGTCAAATTCATCACTTACAATGAAACTTGTCAACATGACACACTACAATTTATTTTATTTATTTACTTAAAACATGTGTATAGCTGCCCACATTTCAGCCAACTCTGGGCAGCTCCCAATCAAAGATTAAAAAACATATAAAATCATTTTTAAAAAAACTATAAAGCAACCTATTAAAACATAAAACAGCAAAAACCTGGTACAATCCATGCTAATGTGCCATCATCTAATTTTCTCCCAATGCTTGGTGGAACAGGTCTTTAAATCCTTATGGAAGGCTAAAATGGTTGAAGCTTTCTGAACTTCAAGGACCAAGATGTTCCATAGGGCATGGGCTCTCGTGGAAAAGGCATGCTTCCTAGTTCCCATTTAGATGGCAATATTTGATGGAGTGTGCCCACAATTTACATAGTGTGATAAAATGGCCTTAACAACAACGTAACAGCCACATTCTTGTAAAGCCGTATTCTTGCAATCATGAGCATCAGTCCCATCCACTCTGTTTTTAACTCTTCCTTATTGAGTGGAAAGATTAAAGAGAGACTTTACTAGTTTTCAGTAAGTATATTGAAAGTTTTTTTTCACTAAGACCCTCTTCTCAGTGAGTGTCTATGACCGGTTGCCCTTCCATATACATTTTCTTTGTAATAGAATTTAAAAAACTATAGAAATTAGTCTTACGTTGACTAAGCAGATTTTTGTTCCCAAAATCTTTTATCACAATGTCATTCTGACCATTGTGTAAAATGTAGATTACTAAAAATAATTATATCATCCTGATAATTACAATTACTACTTTGCAGAAAATACTGGGGAAGATCTAACCATTCAGCTTTATATAAAATGTCCTGGCTCCTTATCAGCTAGCTATGAAATACTCCCCAAATATGACCATATGATAATTTAATCTTCCCAAGGAATACCAGTCTTTTTGCTAAAATTAAGCTCATCACTGTTACAATGATTAAACTCAGTTGAGCTGAATATAGTTCTCCACTCTTTCCAAATATACTCTGGTTTCATTTGGCAGACTGTTCACAAGTAATTGTTATCTGGGCTCTGTAACTGTATCTGCAGAGTGAGATACTATGATTACATTTTGTGTGGTTTTAGTTCACATTGCCCATTCTGCTCCCACTGGGGTTCCATTTGCTTTGTGTTATCTTCTCTTTCCTATGCTCCCAGACTATTGGGCTGTTTTATCATTGTGTCCACATGTATTATGTTATTTTGGAGTAAATATGCCATTCCTTAGGATGTGTGGAACAGCTTAGTTTTATGCTATCAGGGCACATGCTGACACCTTGAAACAAGGTATTTGAAACTAAAAAGGAAACTAGAAATAAAACTGAGCACCAGAGAAAAAGGAAATATGTCACAAGAGAAGAGGAAGTCTGTTCATGGCTTCCTCAATTGCCTGCTAAAATCCCTCATTATGAGATTTTATCTCTACATATATGCAGGGGTGGGCTGCTGAGTGTTCGCAGGGATTTGGGAGAAGTTCTAGCTAAGATTCTGTGCAATTTGGACAACCCCCAAAACCCACTCCTGGCTGGCCCCACCCACCCTGCCCCTCCCCTCCCAGGAGTCCCCATATAGCCCATTTTAGATACAGGTAAGTGCAGGGCATGCACGGAGGCTCAGAGAGGGCGAAAAACAGGCCTACTGGAAGTTCGGGAAGGTCTCCAGAGGGCCTCCAGAGCCTGGAGAGGCCATTTTCACCCTCCCAGAGGCTCAAAGAAAACCTCCAGAGCCCGAGTAGGGCAAAAATGCACCCCTCCCACCATGGTGCAGGAGGCCGACTAGGTCACATCCACCATTGTGATGCCCACCCAGCAACTGGGCAGAGAACCCCTTGCTAAAAGTTTTGAAGCCCACCCCTGCATATATGCATTGTACACCTGAAAGTTTAATTCCACATCATGGACTAGCTTGTATTAGCATGAATTGAAGAAGAGAATACAAGGAGGGAGACTTCTGAAAGTTGCTGTCTTCACTATCAACGAGATCCCTTCTGTCTTACAAGGCCTGCTAGATTATGTAAATAACTCCAAGGCACATAATATTCCAGTGTGCATATTATTGTGTATTTATTTTTTTTAAATGTAGTTATAACCCTTCTGAGTGGCTTACAACAGACTCAGATCCCCAGATAGAAGTCTAGACACTTAAACTACAAAATAAAACACTGTCATTAAACTACATTAACTATAAAAAGACAAAATATAACAAAGTACCCTGAGGTAACACTTTTCTAAACAGCACATAAGTTGAAAATCAACAAATTCAGGAAGATATATTGGGAAATACAGTTTCCCAGGCCAAGGAATACTGAAAATTTCAATAATCAACAACTTCCTAGCACAGATTATAGGAAACATAAAGTAAGACTTCCAGTGACAAACGCCAGGATAAGAAGACTATTAATTTTAAATTCAGAAAGGTATAATATTGGAGCACTTTTCTCATCCACCAGAATGCAGTCAACTGTTCAAAGTGGTTTGAGACCTGAAGTACAATAAAAGTTCCTTTCTAGCCCTGCTGTGTCAAATTTCTAGGAGGTGTCTGCCAAATTGTAGTCAAGCTAAGCGGAGCCTGACACATGGATTAAAATTTAAATTGCCTTTGCTTGGCATGCCAGAACGCTGTCATCACTGCCAAGTCTGCACCCCTGAGAAAGACATTGCAGAACCAGGCTACCATTGAAAAGGCCCATTCCCATTTAACGACACATCACATCTCAGCTGTTGTAAAATAGCGATGTGTATATGTATGCACATCGTCAGAAAACATGAAAAAAATGACAATTAAAGGGCAAAATGGAACAAAAAGCAGGGAGAGAAAGGCATAAACAGTGGGCAAGAGGTAAAAGGACAGAAAGTTTAATAATAATCTAAATATACCTCTCTATAAATCTATCTATACAGATAGTCCTAGCTTACCAACCATTCACATAATGACTGTTCAAAGTTATGATGGTGCTGAAAATAATGATTTACAGCCATTCCTCACACATAAAATTGTTGTACCATCCCCATGGTCACTGGATCATGATTTGGGGCCTTGGCAACCATTATGCATTTATACAGATCACACTATCCTGTGGCCATGTGATCGCTATTTGGAACCCAACCAGCTACCAACATGCAAGGGGAAAGCTGATAAGAGGTCACAACTCATGGTCATGTGAAGACATGCTTAATGACTGTGGGCTATTTGCTTAATGACCACAACTTGGACTGCCATGACTGCCATCATTAAGTGATGCAGTCACATGAATCACTTAATGACCATTTTGATGGAGTTGCTGGGTCATTAAACAAGCTCACCAAAAAGCATAAAATATTCCAGAGCCCCTGGAAACAGTACTGTGGAATTAACATAGATAGCACCAAAGGTGTAGTCTTTTGTTACTCCATCCTTAACCCTTTTATGTACCTAATGGCAGCAGAATAGAGATGGAAAGTAGGATATGAGGTAGTGCCTCCTATGTTCCATCACAAAAGAAACAACATGGTGGATGAGGATGATGTATCCAACATTACCATGGAAGAAGGAACTTTGAAGATGCTCTTACAGTATGGTAGAAACATACAGAGAAAGTTCAGTACTGTAAGTCTAGTCTATGAAGATTAATATCAGAATCTTGAACTGAAATTGGAAATGAATCGGAATAGCAATAGCACTTGGACTTATATACCACTTTACAGTGCTTTGCAGCCCTCTGGAAGGCTGAGTCAACCTTGAGCCTGGTGAGATATGAACTGCCAAATTGCAGGCAGCTGGCAGACAGCAGAAGTAGCTGTAGTACTGCAGTCTAACCACTGTGCCACTGCGAAAGCTAATGAAAACCACGTAATAATAGCATAAGTTAATAATATAAATGCATTTCCATATCATCTTCAAGGACAGTCCCACTTAACATACTGCAGTAATTTAAATAAGAAGATTTCAGGGCACAGTGTATCATAAGGAAGCTAGCTCTATCCAAGTGGGCCTGTAATTGGTGAACCAAGCCTAAGAAGAAGAAGGTGTTATTGCACTCATGCTTGTAGAAGTACCTCCAAGCTACAAAATAATTCTAAAGAAGAAGGGCAGCCCATGCCAGGACAAGCAGAACACCATTCATCTGGAAGATAAACCATATGTCACACACCACTATCTTGTTCGGACTGAACTTCAGTTTATTAGCCCTTATCCACTCCATTATTGTAGCTAGACATTGATTCAGCATTTCTACTGTTTTAACTTTACTCTCAACAAAATAACTATGGTTGAGTTATAGCCAGTGGAACTTCACCAATAATGTACTGCTTTTGTGGAGTAGGGGAGGAGGAAAGAGATGAAAACACCAAAGTTTTATTACTATTGACAAATAGTCATAAATACAGCAATTTTTATTTTCCCCATTTTCTACCAGTGAAAATGTTGAAAATAGCAATTGGGGAGAGGAAAATGAGTTGAAACTGTACGTCTTCAGAGAGAGATGAACATCTACAGTATATCCATCGTATGCAGTGGTAGTGGCAGTCCTTGGAGGTCTGGTTTATTATTTCTGCAGCCTCAGGATCCCAAAAAATTGCCCACTCCTCATTTAGGGGGAAAATTCTGCCAAAATGCTGGAACTGAAGACATTGACTTAACAAACATGAGAATGGTATGAGAGCAGATAAGAGAAAAGAATATGCCTAGGGTTTTAAAAATGAGATTTGAATCTGTATATACAAAATGGCATTTTGCATTGTTTCCAAGAGCAGAACAAGGATATTTCTACATGCCGTATTTGTTTAGGAGATGAGCTTCACTAGAGAAAGACTTCACCTTACTTTCACCTTTACTCAGTATAACATTTCTACTCTGAGGAGGAAGTCATCCTTTCTGCCAATCTGCCTTCCACTGAGGATCTGTATACTGCACAAGTCAAAAAGAGGGCTGTGAAAATATCTAGACCCCTCACATCCTGGACATAAATTGTTTCACCTTCTATCCTCAAAACGCTATAGGGAACTGCACACCAGAACAACTAGACACAAGAACAGTTTTTTCCCCAAATGCCATCATTCTCCTTAACAACTAATTCCACAATACTGTCAAATAATTTACTAAGACTGTATTATTATTATTCTCTTCCTTACTAGTATCTATCTCTTCCCACTTATTACTATAATCATGTTGCTTGTATCTTTCAATTTATATTATTTTTATTTGTTTCGTGGTTCTATTTGATAGCGTATTAGTAACCTTGACAATCAGCAAATGTTGTATCTTTTTACTCTTGAATGTATTTTATTCCCCTTATGTACACTGAGAGCATATACACCAAAGACAAATTCCTTGTGTGTCCAATCACACTTGGCCAATAAAGAATTCTATTCTATTCTATTCTATTCTATTCTATTCTATTCTATTCTATTCTATTCTATTCTATTCTATTCTATTCTATTCTATTCTTTCTTTCCATTGAAAGTTGTTCTTAAAAAATTGAGGTCCTTCCAAAGCTGCATTCTGTGATCATTTCTGCACTAGTGAGAGTAGCACTCAGCCCCCAATTGAAGCCTTACTAGTGGAATTACTAGTGTGACATATGGGTATCATTAAGGAAAAAGCAAAAAAATGCAATCTATATCCATATATAAGCACTTTATAATCAAAGCTCTTTCAATCATAGCAACAATGGTAGGCCTCTTTTTGTTTGTGGGTGGGTTTTTAAAAAATAAATTGCAGTATAATAAAATGATATTATTATGTGCTCTGTAAACTATCTATCTTCCAAGTTTATTAGATTGAGCAGCTGCCTACATTCTTATCAATCATAGCTGACAGATGTCTGTTTTCATTAACTTAAGATAGTCAATCATGCCATCACATTCTTTCTTCCAAAAAGATAAACATCAATGCATTTGCCATTATTGGATAAGAAAAGGTCAGTTAATATATTAATAAATAAATCTTATTGCAGTGAATGTCAACTTTATTTGTTACTGTACCTCAGTAAACAGCTTAGGGATTTAAAGTCTATTCACTACACTATATCTCCTAAAGTCAGCTACAGGTTCTGCTCTCTGTGGCCTTTCACAAGTTGTTTCATACCTCTTAGCTGTGAAACTGTCAAATTGTGTTAGCTTATCAAAGTTTTTCTATGCATTTGTGAGATGCAAGTAACATTGGCTAGTTAGAAAATTATTCTGTGGCTAAGAACTGTTAGGGGAACATATATTCAAGTGCATTTTTAAGAACTATTTTTAGTAAGTCATATTTTAGAATTATGTTTTTAAACCTCATTGACAGAGTAGCAATACCAAGACCTCCTTGATTGATTCTGAAAAAGCTGGTTAGGACATCTCTCACTTAAAGAGCTGAATCCTCTTAGTCAAACTGCAGGATGCCTTGCCCTCCTCTCTGCCATCCTTCATTGAAAATTCAAATCACACAAATGCTTTTATTCAGAATCATATTGTTGTCAGAAAAGCTGGAAAATAAGCATCATTTCTATTTAAGAATTGGAAGCCTTTTTCTTTTCACCAAGAGACAATGTGATTTGCCAGATTGATCTATCAGACAGGGAGAATAACTGACTTCGTACAGACAAGAGAGGGTTGTCAAATTTTTGTATTTGGAAGATTCTTATACCAAGCTGAGGGTCTTGCGGCCCTCACTCCTACTTTGTTTGAATAAGCTCAAACCTTGTGCGAGGAGGGTTCAGACTGAGTTTGAACAGGGTTCCAGCTATGCATGCACAATTCTGATGGATTTTTCTTAGACAAGTAGACTGTCAATTTATCCAACCAAAATGGAAGCAAACTTGAATAGTTTGCTAGACCGACATATAAAACTGGATCACTGTCAGAATTTTCTCCCACTCTACCTGGGAAAGATAGATTTTATCAAAATAAAACACAGGGAAAAGGCCAGAATGTAATTGATAGTGGTCTGATTTTTTTGCATGGAAGTCAGTTGACTTGTGTGTGTGTGTGTGTGTATTTCTACACATGCATGTGTGTTTAAGAATTCAAAGTTTGCTACATGTTATTAGGATGGAAAACATTGAATTCCTATACACATGAACATTAGCAGCAGGGGTGGGTTATATTTACGTTTACTACCGGTTTGCAACGGGGCTGTGTATATGCTTCTCTGCGCATGTGCAGAAACTTCTGCACATGCGCAGAAGCATTTTGATGACATCGGGGACGGTGGGCGGAGCCTCCCACTTGTTTTACTACTGGTTCTATAGAACCGGTGCGAACCGGGGGCAACCCACAACTGATTAGCAGGCTTAATGAATAGATTCCTTGTGTCCTCCTCTGGAAGTCCAGGAACTAAGTAATCAGGAGATTAACAACAGGAAATTTGCTCTATCAAAGACCTACCTTTTCAAGTATTCTGTTCCCACAGTGGTCATCCTGATAATTTTTTCTGTCCATTTTCTAGCAACTGGTGTTGGGGTCGTACTCATTCTAAACCCACTCTAAATAGCCTCCTGGCAGGGTGTTTGTTCAAAGTAAGCACTTTTCTTTTTTTCTTTTTTTTTTAATTGAAAAAGTTTTCAAATACAAATTTTCCCCCCTTTTTTTCTCCCCACCTCCTCCCTAACCGCCCCTCACCACCCATCCCCCCCTGTGACTTCTTCACAACAAAAACCTAATTCATAACTAATTACATAATATTTTACCATTCCCTTACTCCCTCCTCTAAATACTAACCCTTACTTACGAAAAATATTATTAATATTATTATTACCCCCATTTACCATACATTTCAAAAAAAAACCAAAACATTCTACTATAACATTGTATGATAACATCTAATTTAGCATAATATTATTATAACTCCCATTTTAACAATAATCTGCCCTTTTTCTCCTCCAAACTTATATCTGTATATTATTACAACATTTCAAAACAACCTTTCACTTTAAAACTATATAATAAATCCTACTTTAACATTTAATCTTTTGTATATATTAATATAACATTTCAAAGCAGCCTTCCCCCTACATCCTAATTCAACATTTATTCAACTCTATCCATTTCCTCCACTCCCCTAGATATATCACTTAAACATCCCTTTACTTAAACTAATCAATCAGTAAACTAACCTATTTCCACCCAGTTTCCTACAAAATTACCATGCACTACAATTCTAAATATCTTTAATCCACTGCCCACTCTGCTAATATATATATATATATATATATATATATATATATATATATATATATATATATATATACACACATACATTCCATTATATAAAAAGAAAAAAGACAATGACTTTAGATTTATAATCCATATAATATCTTCTTTGATGTCTTTCCACTGGATTGTTAAGTCCATCATCCATAATAGGGTAACATAGCATCCTGGTGCAACAGTTTGTTCAAAATCTTCAATCATCATCTGCCCCCATCAGTAATGAATATCCTCATATATATGTAAAAGTAAAAACAACCACCCGAGTGACATTATGATTATATTCCATATAATTGTAATTGTGGCTTTCGTCAGTATTATTAATTCCCATCATCCTAGTGGGTAACAACCAGATCTTCTGCATGCCCCAGCGTAGCTCTCTTGCCTTGCCTTGTAGCTCAGGATAGTTATAATATATTTATCAATACATGAAAGTAGATAATTCAAGTCCAGCAATGTAAGGCTCTTTTCACATCCCAAAATTACGGCATTGCAGAGATCTGTCACTGTCCTCAGGATAATGTTAACCAATACTTCGCCTCACTATCTTTTCACATATTCATTCATTTTTTAAAATCACTGGCTTCACTGTTGCTTGGTTTAGAAATTACTATTTTTATGAGACCTGTTTCTTTTTTTTTCTTTTTTTTTTTTGTGGGTTTAATTTCCATCCTGATTTCCTTTCTACAAGTTGTATATCAACTGATCGGTTTTCATTCTGCTTTATAAGTTGATCTTGTTGGTTTTGTTTTTGTATCTCATATTTCTTTTTCACCACTTGTATGTCAGCTGATTGGTTTCCATACTTGTCTTTGACTTGATGAATCATCACGTTAGAGTCAGATACCACTTCTCTCATATTTGTAGACAATCCAGCTGGGGTATCTAAAGAATTCAAAGACAATTTATCTACCGCAACCTCTGTAATTTGATATTTTCCCTTTAATTCCAACTCCTTTTGCTTATCCTGTATTGTGCCTAATGATGTTAAGTTCATTTTCAAAATTTTTTGATAAAATTCTTCTGCTTTTTCAACAGTATTTAGTTGATATCTTTCTCCTTGATGTCTCAATATTATACCAACTGGGACATCCCACCTAAATAGGATATTTCTTTTTTTTAACTCAGTCACCAGAAAACCAAATTTCTTCCTTTCCGTTAACATCTTAGGCGGGAGCTCTTTGAAAATCCAAATCTTTCTTCCATACAATTGCAAAGTAGAATTGAAGGAATTTTGCACAATATTATTCCTAATTTCTTTATCTGTAAAATAGATCACCACATCTCTAGGCAATTGCCTTTGCTTTGCAAACCAGGAGTTTATTCTATAAATTCTATCAATCCTACAAAACACTTCGTCAGGTTGAACCTTTAAAATCCCAGCCAGAATTTCAGAAGATATTTTCCTTAAATCATCTCTGTTATTTTCCTGCAAACCTCTCAGTCTAATCGCATATTCAGTAAAATTATGTTGCATCATTAAAACTTCTCTTTCAATCCTCTGTTGCACATTTTCTACATTACCAGTAGTAATTTTCTACATTACCAATAGTAAATGGACCAACCTCCATTTTAGGTTTTTCTTCTGGACTATTATCTTGAGTATTTGTCAAATCCTTTTCAATTTTTTGAATTCTATTGTCCAAATTATCCTCAGTTTCTTCCATTTTAGACTCTAATAACTTAGTATTTGCATCCAACTGAATCATAAATTCTGATAAACCGTTAGCCGTTTTTAAAATCTTTCGCTCCAAAAAGTCAAACTTAGATTTCACCAATTCTTTAATTTCCTGCTTAAATTTTTCAAGATGTGATTCACAATCTCATCCCTTCTTACAATCTCCTCTAAGAGAAATTCTATTATGTTAAAATCAGGTTTCTGAGACTGGAGAGTTAGAACTTGTTCATGTAATTTGTTAATGGGGGAATCCCCCCCCCCCGCTGACTGTTTGTCTGACTTTATAAGTCTCAATGCCATATTTCCGCCCAGACAAGCTTTATTAGAAAAGAAAACAAAAAGCTTCTTTCCAACCAAGTTCAATATCAGATCTCCAGGAGAAGAGAGAAAAAAAAAAAGAGAAACACTAGAGTGAAGTTTTGTCTTCAATTGTAGCCAAAGGTATTTATTCCGCTACTTTGTAATAATGGAAAACGGAAGGACTTTCCCTTTCAGCCTCTCTTCAAGCCACGGCAGTCGCCATTTTAAAAATCTTTTTTTCTTTTTCTTTCTTAAGTAGCTTAAATAGCTTTTATAAAATAAGTAAAATACTTGCGCTTCAGGATCGCAGGTCCAGCTCACGTCTTCTTTAAATAATTTGTTAAATTTGCAGGCTTGCTTTTCCCACCTAGCTCTGCATGTAGCAGAGGTCTCCCAAAGCCCGGAGCATCGGCTGGGGATATGGGGAGTCTCTTCTGCTCCGTCCCAAAAGTAAAAGAAAAACTTTTGGGATTATGCAGAGAGCTCTACCCACCCAGCCGGCTCTATCTCCGTTTCCTCATGGAAACGGAGTTTGTTCGAGCCGCCATTCCGTTGTGAAGGCGGCTCTTACAGGCAGTGGGGTTGATGATCCCGAAAGAACGTCTGGCAGCGACAAACAGCAAACCGGAAGTCCGAAGTAAGCACTTTTCTTGAGTGCTCTACTAATGGTCAGTCAATACACAAGATAGGTAGCATTTTATAAATTAATAAGTGCAATAAATACATATTTTAAAATATGAGAGGATACAAAAATTATTAGTACAAAATCTGGCAGTGATGACACACGAATTCCTTGTAGAAATGACTAAGAAAAGGATGGTAGTTAACCATCTAAAACACAGGTGTCAAACTCACGGCATCACATTGCTGTCATGTGACTTTTGCAATGTTTTTCCCATTCATGGAGCTGGGATGGGTGTGGCCTGCACATGACACATCTGGCCCGCAGGCCACCAGTTTGACACTCTTGATCTGAAAGCTAATATAGACATAAGTGATTCTTGCCATTAGTGCTTTATATCTACACTAGCTGATAACCCGGCACTGCCCGGGTATATATATACATTGAAGTGTTTGTCTGACAGGGAGCCATTGAGAGGGGCCTTTCTTCTTCCTATTCCCATGCCCATCATCCCTGCTCCCTCCCACCCCACTACCTGTGCCACCATCCATTTTCCCATTTCCTCAAACTAGGCCTGGGACTGGAACATAAATCCCTGAGCTGGGCCATGCTGCGCCTCCTCCACCCTTGCTGAAATAGGCTGGGACTCCTCTGTGGCTTCCATACCTGTTTCATTTCAGTTGGTGTGGTCCCATCCTTTGCGCAATGAGTTAGGACGAAAGACGATCCTGGGAAAATGGGCCAAAGCTGTGAGGTGGAAGCAGACAATCCTGTTAGACCATGGTGCGCTCAATCAAAGTCCTTTGTATTGGCCTAATCAGGCTCCCTTCATAGGCCTACTGTGTGAGGGAGGCCTAGGCCTTAAAGGCTCACTGTGTGAGGGAGCACGCTCAATCAAAGGACTCTGTACTGGCCTAATCAGGTTCCATTCCCATGACATCATGAACAAACGTGTCTCTAGGATGCCGCACTCGCTCTCCTTAAAGGCCCAGGCTTTCAAGAGTAGGAAGGGGGGGTGTAGAGATAAGGGGGGGGTGTTAGGGCTGGATGGCATTCTTTCCTATGGGAACTGAGAAGGTGCCTGCAGATGGCTGAAGGTGGAGTTTGGAGTCACTGGATGGATGGATTGTGAGCTGATTGGAGAATGTAACTTTGGGAAGAAGTTTCAAACTTTTGCTTTTTACAGGGTGTAATTCCAGGGTTTGGTCAGAACCGGAAATACACCAAGATCTTGCCAATTTGATATGTTCCTAATAAAAAGACTTTTATGGACTATGGTTGCCTTGGATTATTCAGTTGGGGAACATATTACTTGAAAGCTTGACAGAAAGTTGGACACCCCTGATGTAAACAACAGGGCAACATGGGAATTAGAAAAGTCATATGTTTACTTCTATATGTACAGCAACAGTGCAGATTATTTTTCAACTAAATCCTGGGAACTATTTTTGTTAGCCACATTCCAATTTCGAAAGGCCAAACTTAAACTAGAGTTCTGATGCCTGATTAAACAATTAGGAAGTTATTATTATTAGGAATGTTTATTACATTCTGCCTGATTTATTCTCAAGTAGGCATTGTTACTTATAAGATTATAATTTCAAATTCTTCTGCTTCCTTTCCTTTTTTCCTCCTGCACAGTACAAAACCTTTTATAGAATGATTTTTGTTATTTTTGCAGAATGTTAGGAAAAATTGCTATTTGGACAGGAAAATGCGGCATATGCCTATTTGGATGTATCTAATGGAGTTCAGTTACACTTATTCCCTGATAACTCTGCATTGTTCCTAACAGAATCTAATAACACAAGTATAAGTAGACAACACTAATTACATTTTCACCTTGGCAGCATCTTCTGGGGAAAAAAAGAAAAGAAAATTCTTTGTCTCTATCTTCCCTCCCACTCTGCTCTCATCATCATCGTTATCAACATCCCATTGTTTCTGACAGGTTCAGGGTCTGGTTTTGGGGTGTGCTATTAACTGTTGGCTTAAAGTAGATGAACAAATTATAATATAATGTCTTTATAATTTGTAGTTCATGTGGCATCCAAGAATAAAGAGAGCCGTACTTACTCAGAAATCCTGTCTCTTTTCCTAGCCAATGCCTTCCTGATACAGTGGGAATCACCAGAAATATATTACAGGTGGGGTTGACTGGATAAAGTAGGTTATTTAACATTCTTAACATTATCAGGTCACACAGGCTCAGGTTGGCTGCAAAAATCTTGTGCTTTTAACAACAGGCAGAAAATAAATTTCTCCGTGGTAAAAGAGACATAAAAAGACCAGATGACCAGAAAAAGGACATTGGGGAAATGGGGAATGAAAGGAGGAATGCCTGAAAGAAATAGTATGAAGCTACTTAAAGTAAATGTATTGATTTTAACTGGTAAGCACACAGGACTTTTCTGTGGCAGAATTTTGCTGCAGGATTGCATTTTAAAAAACACATGAGTCCCAGGCAGTGTGTGACATTTAGTGGAAACTAAGGCCTTCAAGCTGGAAGCTTATATCCTCATGTTGGGCTGGAATGGGCTACCAGATGCGATGAGATAAAAATATGGATGGTAGCAAAGACACATAAAATGCTCTTGGCTGACATGTAGCGGCCTGACAAATTTTTGCAGCCAATATCCATTCAGTACCAGAAAACACTGTTTAAGACAGTCTGCCTCACTAGGGCCTTCTGCCCTCAGTAAAGGTAGAGTAGAACATTGATAATATGCCTTTGAATAAACACCATGGTTTATTACTTGGCATTCTCAGTGAGTCTGCACTGCTCCATTACTGAGGATTTAGAGAAATCTGCACTCCACAAAAAGATGTAATGACTTTCTGCAATCAGAACTACATAAGGAAGTTATTTTTTGTATCAAGAAAGCATTACCAACATTATCTTGTCAGTTTTTAAAAAACAAATCCTCTAATTTCCACATTTGTTCATGAGGAAAACAATGAAGTGCAACATTAACAAATATTACTTTTAAAAGTTTGAAATTTTATTTTCCTGGATAAATGTGTTGTTTAAAAAAAAAACCTTTTGGTTATTCAAATCTTGCCATTCCTTTTTAGGTTTTTGGGATTTACATTGCCTTTGTAGGAATCTGAATAAATTAGTTGGTCTATTCGGTCTAGACATCCTAATATTCTTCTAAATAAGCCACTGTTTTATATACTTAACTATGAAACATGAGGATTGTAAATCATGGAGAAAAATTTCCACAAACAAAGAAAGCTTCCTGTGGCCTTTCTTATATATAAGACAATGAAAGACAAACTGGGCAAGGACTCTTTCCCTTCTCCACTATCTCTTTATTCTCCTCCCCTTTCTCTCTTTTCTGTAGAACCTAGTTATGAAATACATTATTTTTTTTTTTGTTATTGTTGTTCAGATTGCCATTTTCTCAAAGAGGAAAGGAACAAAGGAGGAATTTCATTAAAAATGTTATCATTTCTGAAAGGAAAGCATATGCTTTTCCTTTACAATCTCCAGGAAATCTCCAGCATCTCCTATTATTTATTTATTTATTAGAATTTGTCAAACAAAAACAAGAACAAGAATAAGAGAATAAAAATACAATGACAGGGACGATAGGCACATTAGTGCAGTTATGCACGCCCCCTCTACTGACTACTTAAGTATGGAGTAAGGTCCACAGAAGTCAACTTGTGACTGAAACTGAAAATTTGTAGCTGAATCAACTGAATCAGGTAGGGCATTCCAAGACTTTGACAACTCTATTTTTTTTTATTTGATTTATATGCCGCCCTTCTCTGAAGACTCAGGGCGGCTTACAATGTGTTAAGCAATAGCCTTCATACTTTTGTATATTTTATACAAAGTCAGCTTATTGCCCCCACAATGTGGGCCCTCATTTTACCTACCTTAGAGAGGATGGAAGGCTAAGTCAACCTTGAGCCTGGTGAGATTTGAACTTGCAGTAATTGCAGGCAGCTGATGTTAATAACACTGCTTTAGTCTGCTGCGTTACCAGGGCTCTATTACAGAAATCATATTTTTTTACAGTCAATTTAGAACAATTTACATTGAGTTTAAAGCGGTTGTTACTGCATGCATTATTGTGATTAAAACAAAAAAAAAGTCATTTACAGATAAAGCATTACTACGTATAATTTTGTATACAACACCTAAGTCTGACTGTAAGCCACATAGTTCTAAGTTATCCAAACCGAGAATTTTGAGGCTAGTAGCATAGGGAATTCTACTGTGTACAGAAGAGTGCAAGACTTTTCTCGTGAAATACTTCTGAACCCGCTCAATTGTATTGATGTCAAATATATGTTAGGGATTCCAAACAGTTGAACAATACTCTAAGATTGATCTAACATAAGTTTTATAAGCTCTAATTAGCAAATTATTATTCTAGGTATGGATTGAAATCTCTCTGAAGAGCAGGGGTGAAATCCAGCAGTTTCTGACAAGTTCTGGACAACTGGTAGCGGATATTTTGAGCACTTCAGAAAACTGGTAGCGGAAATTTTGAGTAGTTGGGAGAACCAGCAAATACACCTCTGCCTGGCCCCAGAGTGGGGTGGGAATGGAGGTTTTGCAATATCCTTCCCCCAGGAGTGGAAAGGAATGGGGATTTGCAGTATCCTTCCCCTGGGGTGGGGTGGGAATGGAGATTTTGCAGTATCCTTCCCCTGCCATGCCCACCAAGCCACGCCCACCAAGCCACACCACGCCCACCAAGCCACACCCACAGAACTGGTAGTAAAAAAAAATCGCTTTTCACCACTGATGAAGAGCCACTGCTGGCCAATATATTAATGATGCTAGGATAGGTGGAATAACAGAGAGAGGACTGATGCTATCAAGACCAGAAGCAAAGACCCTGAAACCAGAATAGATGGTTTATCAAAATATGGTGCAGGTGCCTTGTACATCCAAGGCTGAGAATGAGCAATATGACATCTACTACCATATAGCAATAGGAGAAAGAGGCACTTAAACCCTGAAGAACGCTGGATTTTTAGATTCTGCAGTAGCTGAGTCTTCTTGACTGCTATATTTTCTTGTATTTGAAGTGAAAGCTTTTTATTTCTCTCTACATCTTGTCCTTGATTCTTCACTGCTAGCTTCTACATGTGAGTTTGAGTTCCTGGAGAAAGATTTATTGCCAAGTCTTGGGTGAAATTCTGATAAATTATATGACTCACAATTCCCATATTCTGATTAATCCTCTTAGTAAAAAATAAAGATTTTTCTTCTAGTTCTTGCATGGTTAGATAGTCATATTTTTCTCATAGTTACCCAAAGTTGCATTAATTATAAATATTAGTCACTAATATCAGAAACAAACAAACAAATACACAAATATTTTTACATGTCCTGGAACAAAAGGAACAAAATAACAAAAATATACTTTAATAGTGATACATTACAATCCCTTTGTTCTTTCCTCTTTCTTTACTTTTGTAATTCTAAATGAAAGATATTAATTTATATGCATATAAGTAATGGTTAGCCATGTTCCCTGAATTTAAAGTTTTTGTAAAATGGACTTCATTTTCATATTGACTTCATTATTCAGCTACTTTGAGAATATATAGACTCGGAATTTTAAAACCTAATCATATCTCTTTTAAAATAATTTTCAGCAATTCTGCTGTATTTTCCTTTAAAAAAAAAAGACATTTGTAAGTCTAGAATAGCATTGCTTCTATTTCATCCCAAAGGTTTCATTTTTGAAACTAGGTCTGAATTTTAAATTATAAAAAATACCTAGATATCTTACTATTATAATTAGAGCTAAATAGCTCAGCACTGGGCATGATCCAGCTTATGCCTACATATCTTTTTAGGCATATTTAATTTACCCAGGAGTTCAGTGGTTGGTTGCCCCTGGTTCAGACCAGCTCTATAGAACCGGTAGTAAAATCAGAGGAAGGCTCCGCCCACCGACCCCGACGTCATCAAAACACTTCTGTGCATGCGCACAGCCCCATTACAAACCAGTAATAAAGGTAAGTAGAACCCATCCCTGCAGGAGTTAAATGAATAGGTTGTTTCTCTTTGTTTCATTTTCTTTTCATTCATATTTTAAGACCAATTGAGGAAAGTGATTGGTGTAAGAGAGTTCAACTGTTTTTTTGGAGAAAAAAGGGCAGCAAGGAAATGCTCTCAAGTCATTTTGCTGTGATCACCTGGTCTGGAGAGCCCTTGGACATCTGAGATAAAGCACTGTGATGAACTGTAGAAGGTCTCCCTCTACTGGCCATTTCCATTGTAGCTTTTCATTACAGGAAATATTTTAGTTTGTTTATTTATCTTTATTTTACTTAGAAAACAAATCAAACCACAGATAGAGGGTATGTGATATATGACCTGGTGATAGATAATACAATATACACTAAAAACAACAACAGAGAGGAAAAATAGTAACTGAGTTTTAAAAATATCAGAGGGGAATTAATACTATTAAAAAGACCTAAGAAAAAAAAATCAAAATTTCATCAATAACTTTCATATATACTGAAATGAACAACAAGAAGGATTTGGCTTATTATATTTTGCAAAAAGGATTACTCTTTCCCAAATTGAATCAAAGGTAACTTTTCTAGCATATCCCAACATTTCCATCTTTTGTACAGCAAAGAATAATGGTCTATAATTTTTCTTAGTAGAGATCTAATGATGGAGGAATTTTTAAAATATTGTGTTGCAGCAACCATAATGAGTTTGACTCTCTGTGTTGTGCCTTTCTAGGTTGCTGGCTGTCTTGTTTTTTGGTTTGAGATAAGCCATTGTTTAGTATTTCAGAGAAAAAAATGAGGAAGCAACATGCAAAAATAATTAAACGTATCTTAGAGTTGCTAGTTATTTTCAAACTGTGGTCTGCATAAAAATATTAGCTCCCCTAATATACTTTCAAGACCTCCAAGACTACAGTGCATCCAAAGAACTCAAAATTTCTCTAAGGTTCCACTCCAATCAAAACTATTTTTCAATTTATATCTCAACATTAAATGGAGCAGCAGTTTGCAAATAGTTGACACAAGAACATTAAAGAGAATCTCTGCTATATCATGACTTGCCATGTGAATATATGGTATAGTTGAATTTCAAACAGACCACAAGTGCAATGGTTGCTGCACATGACAAAAGTTTTAATTCCTGGGATGGCCATAAGTAAAAACATGTCCTGGTCTGCAACAGAATAGTTTCATATTGCAGTTACATGTTGTGAACTACTGCTTTACACAAATGTAGTGGTTATATGCTAATAATATCCTTGACGGTTGAGTTAGAATGCTCTTAAGCAGCTACAGCATTTTAAAATGTTATTTGTGACCTGTGAAATACAAGACATAATCCTGTCCAGGAAACATTTTGTACAATGTTTGCCTCTTCCAATTTGCAAATAATGTTGGTATGTATATTCCTGAAGGATCAGGCTTCAAACTCCATCTCATCTTGAGTAGAGCTAAGCGGGTTTCAGAATTAACTGGGAATAGCTCCCTTGAGGAACAGTTAAAGAATCTCAATACGTTTAGCCTGCAAAAAAAAAAAAAAAACCAACCAAGGGAGATAGTAGTCTTCAAACTACACAGAAGAGGATATGGATTTGGTCTCTATTGCTTCAAAAGGCAGATCAGGGGTCTCCCAACCCAACCACCTAATAGGATTGCTGTTGTGCAGAAAATAGGAAGAGGGAGCATCGAGTTGAACAAGATAAAGGTGGGATATGTCCATGAAACAAAAATAAAATAAATTTACAAGAAAAAAGATTTAGGCTATACACCAGAGGAGCTTCCTAAGTGTAGGAGCACTATGTCAATGGAACAGGCTGTCCATTATAGTTCTGGTAAGTTCTCTTTCCCTAGAGGTCTGCTAACAGAGATAGATGAACATCTGTCAAACATGCTGTGGTAAGTCCTACAATCTGCAGGGAGTTGGACTAGATGACTTTGACAGTTCCTTTCAGTTCTCTGATTCTATGACCCTAATTTCCATAAGCGGTGCCTTTGCTGTTCATTAAAGAGCTTGTTTTGTTTCAGACTTCCAAGTTCAGAAGTGTGGAAGTAGCCTAAATAAGCTGGGCTGGATAATAAATAGAAAGAAAAGTGTTGTACTTTTTTAGAATAAGTGTTCTAATTCTGAAACGTGTATGAAAGAGGAACAGACAGGGTGTTTGCAAGATATGTTCAAAAATGATGGTGTCCTCAATGATGTAGTCAAAGTTTCACCCATTTTTATGTGCTTTGCATATGCAAGGCACATTACAAAAGGTGAAGTCTTGGTTACACTATCACAGCCACCATCTCGACTATTTTTAACCACACTCTGCAGACATTTGTGCACAGTGCTAGTTCTAAAATCCTGAGCCGTTTTGTTTTCATCCTCATCCCTCACAGTGGTAGGTATGAAGATGACACAGATGAATATGGAAGGAGAACAATTTATATCAAAGTAGTCTGTCCTTGGAATTTTAACTACACAAAGACTTTCTTCCTGTGGCCTCTAGAAAATCTGCTAATTTCAAAATTACAACTTGAGGAAATAAACTGGACACAAAAAATCCTGCTGTTTTTATAGCACATACTAAACTTATTTTAAGCTTACATTCCCATTATTCCTAAAGTTTGCCTGCTGTTAAACTTATCCTGACTTTTCCAAGAAAAGATAGGATCAAATAAAACACATTTGACCTTTTCTACTGTTGCTGAACAGTGCTCACAATATTGTTAATTGTACTTAAATCCACTGCCAAAGATATTGTTGCTTTGTATATTGCATGTTCGTAATACCCCTGCCAGTTCAGCCACTATTGATTGGACCATCCCAAAGTCCTTCACGTTCCACAAGATCTAATATGGTTCTCATTGACTAGATGATTTTAATTACTTAAACAGTCCATCTGTTCTATTCTTTTATTTAAATTATAAATATAGCCTCCTATACCATGACAGTGATTCTGGACAATGTACAGTACATTGTACAGTACAGTACAAATGTACAGTACAAATAGTAATTAAAAGAAACCAATAAAAATGTCTGACGTTAAAGCAGTTTTCATAACCTCCTGGCCCATCAGGCAAGGTGAATAGCCATGCCTTCAATGCTTTATAAAAAGCGGCATAATCCCTGGGTCCACCAGGGTGACACTGTTTGATAGAAGACAGCCTGAGCATGCCTACTCTGCTAGATCTGGTGGTATGTTCAGAGACAATGGAAGAGAAGTTATCCTACAAATTTCCTGGCTCTATGATATGAAGGACTTTAGAGTCATAACCAGTATCTTGAAGCACAACTGAAAGCCTATTGACAGCCAGTGAAGCTTGCAGAACATTGATGTTACATAGGCATGAGAAGGAACATCAAAATGCCAAAAATACCAGAACTACTTGCACTGATACAGCTTCCAAAGACTTTTTAAGGACAGCCCACAAGGAGCATTTTATAGTAGTCCATACAATGTCCAAGCTTGAAAACTGAGTGGCTTACACAAAACATAGGTGAACCAATAATGTTGGATACATGGGAAAAGATATGGGTTAGAAATGTAAGATTCACACAAGCTCAAAACTTAAGAGAGAACTTTTACAAAATGTTTTATAGATGGCATTTAGACCCAAAAAAACTAGCCTGCATGTATCCAAATTTACAACCCAAGTGTTGGCGATGTGAATGTGAAGATGCTACATATTTTCATATATGGTGGACATGTAAAAAAATTAAGGCTTTTTGGATAAAAATATGGTGGATTATTCAAAATATTTTAAGGAAAAAAATTAAATTTACACCACAGTTTTTTTTTGTTCGGAATAGTCACAGATTGTACTGTAATAGAGACTAAGCTGGTTTTGAATTTAATAACAGCTGCCAGGTTATTGGTGGCACAGTACTGGAAGAAGGAAGATCCACCTACCATTGAGGAATGGACATTAAAAGTTGTGCATCTGGCAGAGATGGCAAAAATTTCATCATATCTTAAAGATCATTCAAATGAAAGATACATATCAGAATGGAGATGATGGATTGACTATATACAAAAAAAGTATCTGAACAAGAAGATTCATATAGCTTATGAATGAAATATTTTTAAGTAGTCTATGTTTATAGTTTGTGAGTTATAAGGAGTTAAAGATTTAGGGAGAATATGAATGCAATAATTTGTTAGCATATTTTAGCTTTATGTTTGTGAGTTCTATACCCTGTGCCTGTTCTGGGAAGTCTAGGGAGGGGGGTGGGGGGGAAGGAGGGGAGGGGGAAAATGTTTGTATTTCTTATAAAACTTTTCAATAAAAAAAAACGGAGTTGCTTACTATGATATAAATAATTTGTGTCTGAATCTATTTCGTTTTACTTATTGTAATATAATTCATAGAAGATAAATATATGTTAGAGCTCATTATTTTCTTGCAGAGGTATTTCTTTGAAAAGGATCAGATTCACAAAAGTAGAAGTAAGAACATTAACACTTTTAACACTGGAGAGGACTCCTGAAAATACTGTGGATGGCCGAACGTACCAAATAAAAAGATCACTGAACAAATTAGCCCAAAGAGGTCAATCAGGGTACAAATAACCAGGATCAAATGAGCTCTGTACTTCAGAGACACATTATGTATAGACCTAGTTCTCTGGAAAAGTCTATACTTCCTGCTTGGAAGAGCGGGAAAAACAGAAGAGGTTCAGAGTGACAATAGATGCACATTGGAAAGGCCAAATTGGGAATAAATCACCTTGAAGAAAATTCTATCTATGTAATCACTAAGATCTGACACTAACATGATAATGAATAACCATAAGCATCAATTATGATAAAAACTATGACTTGCACCAACATTATTGGATAAATGTGAGTATGAGAACCGAAAACACTGCTGACAAATTGTTCATGCTGATTATCTAGAATGGAAGCATACACAGGTAGCCCCAATATGTAACACCAATAGAAGATTTTTGTCAAATGATTGAGAAAGTGGCAAATATGAATACACTTCTGTAGCTTTCCCTATTTTAAAAAAGATGTTGGGCTTGTATTCCCCATACTTCTCACTCAACATGGTCTATGATTGAGACTCTCCTGTCTGAACATGCACAAATACACATTTATTGTACAAAGAGGACTTGAAAAGAACTTACAAAAAGATTTTGGAAATTATTTGACAAAATAAAGATTTATATTGGGGATACCTTTGGAAAGATGTGTAGTGTGGCAACTGGAAAAACTAACAGCAGTTTAAATGTATTTTATAGTTCTGCAGTGACTAGAGAAAATGTTTTTCCTTCTTATAATTCTTTTCAGAGTACAGAAATGCAATCGCTGTAATGCATTTGCAGACATTAAAACATTTTTATATGGTTGTTTAACTGTCATTTTCTAAAGTTTTTCTCAATAAATTTTCCTTATGGACTAAGGAAAAGCAGTACAACTAAGATCTCTTTCAAGTTGACCTTGATTTCCAATGATCTTGATAATAGTATATAATAGTATATAAGGGTTAGGCTAGGGGTCCCCAACCTCTTAGGAACCAGGCCACGGAGCTGGAGGTGAGTAGCAGGTGAGCAAGTGAAACTGAAATCATCCTCCTCCAGTCCATGGAAAAATTGTCTTCCATGAAACGGTCTCTTGTGTTAAAGAGGTTGGGGACTGCTGGGTTAGGCCAGTGGCTTCTTCTGGGATTTTTTTTTTCAACTTCTCATTCTAGCCTACAGACCGGGTATTTCCTGTAGGTAAGTCATCCAAATTATAATAGGTCTGGCTCTGCTCAGTTTCTGAGCACGGGATGGTTGAGAGAAGGTTACATTTGTGCAAAAAGCTTTGCAGATAATAGCAAGGCACTGCACGTTATCATATTATTGAATGATAGAAGTGACAGTTTACGTATTTTCTGGTTTCTCACTGGCACCTCATGGAACTTACCCCTCAACAGACCTGGCATTGATTTCGAAAGATATATACTAAAGCTTGAAGCCCTCTCATCTACATTTCCATAACCCTCAATATGTTTCCCCATGGTGAGTCTCAGAATTATAGCTGTGTCTGATCACCTCAACTTCAGTTGAATAAAGAAAATATATCCAAATATTTTGTTTATGAGCAATTAGATTGAGTGGAAGCCAGCTATTGTATTGTTGTCAGTCATGTGTATAATTACCATCAATGCAAGACAATTGTGGATTTTGTGCATCTTATCCATTGAATTTCATATGAATAGGCTTATCCATGTGATAATTATTTCGAGACATACTGTATACTTTAAGAGGAAAACAAGATCAGTGAAAGATGTAAAATCTATTTTGATTTATATTGTTACACAATAGCTTTAACCAATATACTGTGACAGAGGCTGATTATTTCATTTTAGAGATTTATGTTATACACTTCAGTTGATTCGACTGGAAAGACAAAGACCAGCAATAGCTAATAGTTTTGTTACTGTTTTAATAAATTGGACCTTTTTTCTAAAGAAAACAATCTTATAACATTTCCTTGTTAAGTGCATAGCATAGCAGTTCGCATCCTGGTGGATATGTTTATAAAAACCCTTCTCATGTTTGAAAACTATTGGGATACATTCCTATGCCAATATGACACTAATATTGCTGAAGTTTCAAACATGAAGATTTCCTGTATTTTACATTCTTTATAGTTAATATAGTTGCATCTTACATAACCCAGGTTGCACTCGGATTTCAACAAGTTAATGGTTGAAAAATTCTTGTTGTCTCCACTCACTGATTCATGTAATATTAAAAATCTACACCCACAGAATCATAGAATTGGACAGTAATAGAGGTAGATCCCCTGCTGTTTACAGGATTCACTACAATAGATGGCAATCCAGTTTCTATTTGAAGACTTCTAGCAAAGAACAACTCAATGTGTAATGTGGCAGCAGCTTGCTGCACTAACTGAAAGCTCATACAGTCACAAATGTCTTCCTGGTATCTGTCTTGAACATTAATTTAATCAGTGGTGGGATTCAAAATTATTTACTACCGGTTCTATGGGCGAAGTTTGGTGGGCGTGGCAGTGGAAGGATACTGTAAAATCTCCATTCCCACCCCACTCCAGTGGAAGGATACTGCAAAATCCCCATTCCCTCCCGATCAGCTGGGACATAGGAGGCAGAGAATAGATGGGGTGGGGCCAGTCAAAGGTGGTAGTTAACAGTTCTCCGAACTACTCAAAATTTCTGCTACCATTTCTCCAGAACTGGTCAGAACCTGCTGAATACCACCTCTGAATATAACCCACTATTTCTTGGCCAACCCTCTGGGACAATAGGGAATAATACAATTGTTACTTAATTATTAATCTCTATGAAGTATATATTAATCTTATTTTTCTTAAATAAATGCATTGATTTAAATTAATCTAATGCTACAAATTTCTCACTTGAGAGGAATTGTCTATATTGCCATCTATACCCACTCAAGAGAGATATGGCATATCCTTTTTTCCTGCCTGCTGTTTAGAATGTTAATTATTTGCAATGAGTCTCTTTTGTACCACAAGTGAAATCTGAGGTTCCCGGTTAAACATAAATAAGCATTCACAATATTTTGTGAATGTAATTCAATTTGCTTTTTTTTTTTCTTATTTTTTGCAAGAGACATATTATTCCTAAGGAGAAAAAGCTTTATAGAACACTTTGAATAGTAGAGTTCTATGTAAATGATGATTTAAAACATAAAAGGAGGTGCTATTTTGACTGGTGATTTTCTAAGCTATTGAAGAAGAAACATCAGGTGCAAAAAGTGTAGAATAGTTATGTTAGATTGGATGATTAACTTCTAGCACTCCTGTATTGCCCAACTACAGATACTTCAGAACAGACAGGTAATTTGTTTCAACATTTATATAGTAAATCAGTGAAACAGAATAGTTTAAGGTGAACTGAATAAACTGTTTTAAGTAGTTATTTCTCCATGACCCAAATCATCTTCAGATTTTAGTAGTTTGCAAGATTGAATATAATTTAATGCATATTTTATATTCTATTAATTCTTCCCAATATGAATATTCCTTTCCTTGTATATATAAATTATAATCTACATGTTTCATGGAGTCTTGTTCCTTAATGTCTAAAGTTAAAGCATTTAACATAGATCTGATCACTGTTTCAGTCATTTTCCTATGAAATTTATAACCTGAACTGATAAACATGTAAAAAAAAAACATTTTAAGGGGCTCTTAAATGTAATGTTATTGAATGACTTTTATTGATCTGATGGAATTGAGAGTTATTTCATAACAGGAACTTGGTTACATCATTATCTTTCATATGGGACAGTGGCAAACCATTTATTTAAGATTAAATTATAATACATGACTTGTGTAAACTAAGCAAAAATAAAAGTCAGATTCTACAGGAGAAATTACTAGACAGCCAATACCCCAGGTAATCATTTCAGAGATGTTTCCTTACCTGAACAAAGAAACACAATGACAAAGCTAGGCAAAAAAGCATTTGGAGCAAGAGTGACTTCTAGCTTCCTGTGGGTTTTACCAGTGAGTTTCTTTGTGGGAAGGTGGTAGGCAGCATCAGAAAAAAAAAATTCCTTCCTTCCTTCCTTCCTTCCTTCCTTCCTACCTACCTACCTACCTACCTAGCTAGCTACCTACCTACCTACCTACCTTTTATGGCAGGGGTGTCAAACTCAATTTCATTGAGGGCCAAATCAGGGCTGTGGTTGACTTCGGGGGCTGGGCAGGTGTGGCCAACTTGGTGGGGTGGCCAAATCAGTGAGTGTGGCCAGCTTGACACCACTCCCCCAAACTGCTGGCATGTTTCCTCTTTGCATTGGGTAGACCGGGCTGAAGCCACGCTGGCCTGATCTTTCCTCTTCGCACTGGGTAGACCAGACCGAAGCTACACTGATCTGATCTTCCCCCTGCGCGCTGGGTAGACTGGGCCGAAGTCACGCTGGCCTGATCTTTCCTCTTCACATTGGGTAGACCAGGATGGCCTCGTGGGCCAGATCCGACCACATTGCAGGCCGGATCTGGCCCACAGACCTTGAGTTTGACACCCCTGCTTTATGGCATAATATTACATATGCTTTCATGAAGCTTGTCTTATGTTATGCCCAGTGAGTGTAAAATTGTATTCTCAATTCTGAAATAAATCCCACAAAGCTTTATTGTGGGAGGAAAAAACCTCAAGAATTGATGGACTCATATTCATGTAATACCTGCCCTAAGTTCAGTAGTTTTGCTTTTCAGGACCAGATATATATGTGTTTGTATGTTTTCATACCCTGTCATAATAAGGTGTTCTTTTCTTCTTAGTTCTTATCTTGCTAATATCTAAAAACACTTTACTTATTCAAGCAAGACACTGGTCCCATTAATAGATTTCACTATTAGCCTGTATATATCAGCAGGAAGGGTTTATTGCTGCATACTGTAAGTACTATGCATTCCTAAGATAGTGTGCATAAATGTGATTTTTATCTTTTCTAAGAAGACTTTTTCAACTGAATTTTACCTTAGTACTATTCTTCCTTGACATATCTTTACTAACGTATTTAATAGCTCCAGGCTTCACACCTAGAAATAAACATAAGTATATCTTTACGTCAGCATATGTTTATGGTTGCTTAGTGACTGGATTGCAATCTTGCGACTGTTTTGTAGTTGTTTTGTAACTTGTTTTGATAAATTGTCTGGGTTTTGAGGGGCTTTATGTTATTTTATTGCACATAGCCAGTAGTTGTTTCCTTTAGATAATTTGCAATGATCACATCATTCATTTTTTTAAGGTTATGATAACTATATGCACAAATATTTATTTATTTATGTGTTTATATTTGATTTTTGTTTATTTGATTTTTATGGCATCCCCTCTTAAAACGCAATTCTGGCCTGCTCACAACAACAATAAAACCACAAAATCATAAATTAACATAATTACATGTTACTAACAACAGTTTTTGGATGATTCCCATTAACTAAGATGTCACAAAGCTTTCCTGAATCTCTTCTGGATTTAGGGAAAAAATTTTGAACAATGGAACTGAAAACTAGTCTAGAAAAACTGATAGAAAGCTAAATATGGAATCAGCACCTTATGTTCTTCCTTCTTTACAGCCTTGTGTCCTGTTAAAACTATTTCTGACTTCCTTTTATCCAGCTTTAGAGATTTAAATTGAGGTTCATTTTTACATATTTCAGCTTTTCCTATTTTCTATACATACAACATGGTTTTCCTCTTTTAAATTATGTTTCCCATGTGGAATCTGTTCCTCCTGGCCTTCCTCCTACATGTTCTTCTGACACTGAACAATCTAAACATTGAAATTTAAAATGTAAACATATAAAGTAATTAGTAAGCAAAAGTTTAGGAATTTGAGCCTTGATTTCACAATAAATAAGACTTACATTTGAGACATGACAGTTACTGGAATTCCTTCATATTCATTGGCTTGTCTACATTAAATTTACTAATCAGAAGCTTTTACTGTATATTCTTGAATGTCTGCTTTTAATGTTTCCAGTCCAGCTTGCTAAGTCTGACATAAGCAGAGCAAAACAGTGAACATTCTGTGAGACACATAAAGCATTTCTGCAATAATGACAATGAAAACACTGCTGCTGACTAAACAAAGAGGAAAATAATTTATGGAACTCACGTCAAAGGACACTCTACATATTTCAAGATTTGAGAATAAAAGGAGATATTAAGCTAAAGAAAAAAAAATACACTTCAGCCTAACAGTGGTTTCCACAAAAATACTACATATCTGTCAGTAAATGGTCCATTATGAAAAGCTTGTACTTCTTACACTGACATTGGATCTCAAATAGCACCATCTTTCCAGTTGATTTGTGTGGAGACCAGAATACATTCATCATTATAATTGCTGGCTACAAGTTTAGAATGTGTCAAAATAAATGCCGCTGTGAATAGTTTTATTTGATACCATTCATTCTATTACCCTTCAATATTCAATATTTACTTTACTAAGCTAAAATAATTTATGCCCATGGAAAATAAGGAATAAAGGCAGTTTTTTATGAAACATTTATAGTTATTGAAAGTAGTTTGGTGTAGTGGTTGAAGTCACCAAGCCAGAAACTGGGAGACTGTGAGTTCTAGCTCTATCTTTATAATAAAGTCGTCTGGTTTGAGTAAACCAGAGCAAAACACTTCTGAAAAACTTTGCCATGAAAACTGTGGGGACAGAGTCAATATAAACTTGAAGGCACCAACAACCAAACAGAAATGACTGATTATAAATTCCTAGCCAGAACATGAACACATAAATTTTGTTAACAGAAGTATTGAGGATATATATTGAGAATGTCTGAAATAGAAGACTGTCCTATGTGAGAATGCCTAAAATAATAACATCTGAGTTTATGCATGAAAATTGATGGATTTTCCTGTAGAATTGAGAATACAGTGAACATGGACTTTATATGTCAGATTACAGGAACATTTAAATACCATATTATACATAAAAAAATATACGACGCCATCGTAGGAATTGAAGAACTTGATTAAATACATCAAGATTTCATTATGTTCATGTAGACCATTCCCAAAGTTCCAAACTTAGTAGATTTAGCAGACTTTTGATGCAACAGACCAAATCTCTACTGGACATCTCCCTAAAATAACAGGTACCCAGTCCAAATGAGGAAATTAAATATATGTTCATGACAAATGTAACTTTCAATAATGTCATTTACAGTCTAACATTTGGGTGTATTGAACATTACCTTGTCCCAAGATCTTCACAGAAAAACTTTAAAATTTTGGGAAAATTCAATTCTAATATTTATAGCTGGGGTCCTATAATATGGAGATGGCTAATAGTTGTGCTATTAGCATTTGAAACATTTCCAGACATGAAAAAAATCTGACATATTAGCCATACCAAGGTATGTCATTCATGCCTCTTTTTGTGTTGGTTTAATCTTTGCATATAAAGAAGTCATAAAAATAATGTTCAGTATGTACGGTGAGTAATACAATGCAGAGAGGCAAGCTATAAAAATCAAATACGCACAACATTAAATTTGACAAGGAAACACTGCAAATCCTTTTTAATTTTTAAAATGGCATTTACAAATAATCCTTAATTTACAACCACAATTGTGACAAGATATCCCTTTGTAAGTTATTGAGGTTGTAAGTTGAGACAGCCAGGTGACTGGATCCATTTTTCTTTTTTCATAAAGTAATAGCAAATAGCATGTTTGTTTGTTTGTTTTAGCAAACCTACTCCTGTGAATGAATTTTTTTTTTTGCCGGAAATAGGCTAAAATGTCACAAGTTGTGCCATATGACCAGGAAATACTGCAACTGATCATAAGTTTGAACTAGTTGCCAAGAGCCTAATGTGTAGTCATATGACTGCCCAGGAGGAGTAACATATCTGGAAGTGGTTTACAGGCACATATTCCAAAACCGTTGTAACTCTGAACAATTATAAAATGCTTGGCCATAAGTTGATGATTACCTATAGTTCTCCTTGAATACCTATGTTTCATATTTTGATCAGAGATCAGCTACAGAGATGTAGTGCCATGTTTCAGTTATGGATCTAAATGTATTTCATTAGCATGCTTATATTTATATGGTTGTAGAATCAATAGAAAGTTTACAATGCATACAATTTTACAATTCTTTATATTTCCCCTTTTCTTTGTTGATATTGCCTCTTAATGCTTTTTATTGACAGTTCAGGACTTTCTTTTGATTTTCTTCCAGTCCAGGGATGTGTATTACATAGTTGCCAACTGTTATCACACTTGTTGATATTGGTGTGTTTATTTTATTTATTTAAGTATGGCATCTGCATAGGTCATGCAAATGCTGATATACAAATTTAAATTTAAATACACACACACACACACACACACACACACACACACACACAAAATATAATACAATACCATACAATGCAATGCAATGCAATACAATACAATGCAATACAATATAGGAGACACTATATTAAATTAAGATAAAATCACCATACTATGGCGCCATAGAATTGCAATGGGATAGATGTTATAATTTGTTATCTAATGAAGCTAACTATCTAACTGTTTCTTGTAGGGCTTCAGTGAAATCATTCCAGGGGCCTTGAAATTTCCTGAGGGGACATTCTTGAACTATACTGTATGTGTAATAGTTTGTTGTTTGCATGGAGAGTGAGTCAATACTTACTAATATCATTCTATGAGTTCACACTATCCCTTTTGAGATAAGCAGCCTTATGCAAAACATAGAATGAACATAAGAAATAGTAGGCAAAACAAAAAATTAAGGCAGCAGAGAAAGGAAAACAAAATGAACAGAAAGAAAAGAAAAACAAAAGAAAACAAACACAATACTAAACAATCTCATTTATAGATATTGACCTCAGTTGACCTCCACTATGACTTTGGTCAACTGCGGCTTTCACATAATGCTTTTCTGTAAGTGAAGGAGAAAGTGGAATCAGCTTCATTGTAACTATTCAGCGGTTCCTGCTAATAAAAAAGACAGTACTTACTAGGCAATTTCATTACACATGGGCCATTGTGCAATCAGAGCCCAATTTTGCACCAGGCAGAGTCATTTAAAATTAGAATTGCCAATCTATGGATTCTTTGCCATCCAAATACTGCTGCCTCTTTACTTCCTTCAAGTAGGAGTGTATAGGTTGAACTGACACACTCAGGATAGTAAATTACGTTCCTACCCTAGTATATTGTAGTAATTATATGATCTGTGTTGTATTTTATGATCAAATTAAAATTAATAATAATTATTATTACAATATAATTAATATATTGTATTAAAACTTTCCAGGTAATTGAGCAATTAAAATATTTACTTCAAAGAAAATCATACAGCATTTCTAAAACATTTCATGAAAGAAGCAATAAAGAAATAAACAGTAAAACATAACATCTAATGCCAAAATGTGTCTTAATAAGAGCAGATTTATGTTATCCTTGACTTTTAACACCAGCTGAATATGTTAAATCCCATCCAGCATCCTACTATCAAAAACAAAGTATGGCCACATTTGAAGTCAATGCAAGGACTACTATTGGAGAAAAAGAGAACAGATTCATAGCAGCTTCCAGAACTGCAGAGAGTATTTTAGTTGGTTTCACTGTAAGCTGATTTATTGAAGAAGTTACCCTCAAACTCAGCACTCCTCTTGGAAAGCTACACAGCTTGCAAGAAAGCAGCACCACCTGTTATTTTCAGCAACAACAACTCCAACACAAATTCAGAGTATCCTTTCTAGCAAATATACTTAGAAGTGGTTATGAAAGACCTACTTTGGATCTTCAGTTAAAGCAGAGGTGTCAAATTCGATTTCATTAAGGGCCGCATCAAGGTTGTGTTTGACCTTGAGGGCGGGGTGGGCATAGCCAGGGGGCATGGCCAGCTCAGTGTAACTTGTTGAGGTTCCATTTTAAGCCATGATGGCCTCCTACAGCCCTCTGCCAGCGAAAACGGAGCTGGGGGGCACACATGGCCCACCCAGGCTCTGTTTTTGGCCATGATGACCTCCTGCAGCCCTCTGCCAGTGAAAACGGAGCTCCCTGAGGTCTACAGGGAGCTTCATTGTTTCCAGGGTGGCCCCATGGGCCAGATCTAAGCACCCTGGAGGAGTGCCTGGCCCACAGGCCTTGAGTTTGACACCCCTGATTTAAAGTGACAAAGTTATTCTAAGTCTAAGTTTACCTCTCTGAAAAAAGCAGCTGAAGCATTTGTAAAACAAAAACAGAAATAATTGTAGTTTGTGAAGGGACCAGAGACAGGGTTGTACAGACAGATAACTTCATTGATCCCATTGATCTATAATAATTTTCTTCTCGTTGAGTTACATATCTCTTCTATTGTATCATTTTCTGATTCCAAAATCTTCCACCCATATTTTATGAATCCTGAATGTGCATTCATTTCTATACCCAGGAAGATTCTATTTGCAGAATTCTATATCCTGATATAGAAATATGCTCTGTGAAAGGGAATTGTTCCAGTTCCTTCAATGCATATTTCAAGATAAACAGCAGAGGAGTGAAACACATGTATCTCTCTGACTATGCAATACTATGTCACAGATTTGTAATTAACACGATTTTCTGTAGGCGGGCTTGCTAGTAAAGGAGGCAGTTTTATTTAGCACAGCTCCTGGCCTCCCACATTAGTTGCAGCTGTGATCACAACTTAACCAAATTCAGAAGGTGAGCAGTTCATTTCTCTTTTTATGTTCTGATCAAATGACAGCTCCAACCTTATATAGCTGCAGAACAAAAAGATATAGATTAACATAAATAGATAAGAAGCTTGGAAGACACACTCAGGTTCGAAGTGAGGAAAATAATATAAAGAAAAATCAATTATGTTTTTACACTGTTGAGAGATAACAACTCTGCACAGCATGGTCTCTGACTTGTTTATCCTTCCAGCAGAGAGGCATTATTAATTTTATCCTATCCAAAAAGAAAAGGGAAAGGAAACGCAATATATCTTTGTACTTTGTTGCAGTCTCAGTGCAAAGCAATTGGGACATTTTCTTTTGTTTTAATAAGGGTTGAAAAAGGCCAGAACTACAGAGGCTGTAAGAAAGTGCTATATAGATCATGAGGACTCCTGCCATCCTATTTCATTCCAGCTATTTCAGACACCAAATAGCAAAACAATCAACTTTTAAAATAAATGGTATTTCTCTTTTTCTTTTCCTTTGCGCTTTCAGCCTGGTTTTGGTTGTGGAACAATGGCAAGCAGATGGCACAGCCTGAATGGAGACTAAGTGGATGGACTTTCCATATTCATATTATGAGATCCTTTCATAGATCCCAACCTTGTCATAAAACAGCTTGTTTCCTGAATACTTTTTAGTACTATTACAACAGGCACTCTTCAAATATTTATCTTATGCTGTCTGCTGACCTAACATTCTTAAACATGGCTGCCAGATGCTGAGTTTTCTTCTTCTTCTTCTTCTTCTTCTTCTTCTTCTTCTTCTTCTTCTTCTTCTTCTTCTTCTTCTTCTTCTTCTTCTTCTTCTTCTTCTTCTTCTTCTGTTTTCCATCTTCCTTCCTTCTCCTTCTCCTTCTTCTTTGACTTCTTCATCTTCTGTCTTCCATCTTCTTCTTTCATTATGCTATTCTCAGTAAAAATGCCTCCTTTCTATATGTTTCTATTTCTCCTTAGCCCCCCAAGCACAGATTCTTCCTCTCAGCACTTTCATTGATTTTAATCGCAGCCATAGGATTTGTGTATTGGTGTTACAAGTTCATGTTGCTGCAGTGCTGTGCTCTATTCCTTTGGACACACAGACACACCCATATATTACATGAGGAATTTGGAATAGAAATGGAAAGTCCCATATTGACCAATCAATGTCCTCAGGTTTTAAGAATCTATTTAATATGACTAAAAATGAAATTAGTTCAGCACCTACTTCAGAAACATTTTTTAAGGTGGGACCTTCAAAGATTATTTAAAGTACATTACCATCCTTCTTCTCATGAAGATGCAATAAATGTGAAGAAATTTGGATATTTGGTTATTTGTATATTTGGTCATGTCCATTTGTAAATCCTTATTGGTTACTGGTTATATATTATTACTATAATGCATTGTACTATAGTATGCGATATTAATATTCTGTTCAATTCATTCATTACTGTACTAAATCAATCCGTTGCAGGATGAGGTTTTTAGACAGATTTCAATAACTTCAATATCCCACAAATTATTTCCAGTTAACTACTTTGAATTGAGTTACATCTTCTGCCCAACATTTACTTGGGCATTTTGGGTAGTTTAAGGTCAGTTGTTATCCTTCTATAATTCTGTCAAATTATAGTCCTTGGCTCTCGGATCTCTCTATTAAGAATTTTGCATATATCAAACTTGGACTGTTATGAAAAAAGAGATTATGTGTTTTAAAAGAAAATGTACAACCCAAAATCTGAGAGTTGCTTTAATTAATCCATGCTCAGTCTTTGAGTTAACTTCATATCAAAGGAGTGGCAAGAAGAAGACAATAAGATTCCATACAGTTAAGGTTGAGTTCCCTGTTTCAAACTGCAGTCATAATAATCATGTCGTAAAACACAATATTCAGTTTTAACAATGGAATAGTCTGATATTTTTATTAATGCATTTTTCTTTTTATATCTAATGTAGGTATGTGTTCTTTGACTAGATTTTTTGTGAAAATGTTTTTTTCATTGTTTTATGGTTTTTCTGTTTTTTTCTTTTTAATGTTTTTCTTTCTTTTAAAAATGGATTTTTATAGAGTATATGGTCTTCTATGGAACAGCAACGAGCATAATATTGCATATTAATATCAATGATTTTTTTAGGAAGATTAACTATATTTGCATTTGCTTTATCTCTAAATCTTAACTGTTCCTTCCTATTATTGATTGGAACCCCATGCCCTCATCAGTGGAGTTTAATTAGGAACTTTTTTAGGTATAGTTATTTGGGATCATTATAAATTTGGTGAGAATTTAAACATGCAACTGGGATAGACTGTGCACATTGCCAAACTGGCAGTGTTTCCAGAATCCCGAAAATAATTAAAACAAAGTCTATTTTGGATCTTGTCTTTTCACATAAGGATATTAAAAGTATTGTGGGAATATTGCTGGGTGAATCAAGTTTCTATCTACCCTTAGCTTCTGGTGAAAGCTTATACCATGAAAGATTGCAACTGGGAGAATTTGAGCTCATAATTTTTATCAAGCCACTGCATGGATTTAAATATATGCAGTAGGCATTTGTCAAACTCTTTTTATGTGTTTCAGAGGCACACCAGAGTAATATATTTTATGGGAGATTCAGAGAACAATGGTCAGAAAATATATAGTGAAAAAAACCTCAATGGTAGAAACCATTATTTACTGCACCATAAGCCACTGTGTGTGTGTGTGTGTGTGTGTGTGTGTGTGTGTGTCTATATATATATTGTGTGTATATATTTAACAGTACAATTCTTCAGAACAATTTGTCCATCTTAGGTGGCTATCAATTCTTGCTTTAAGTGAATTTCAAAAGGAATATGGCTTGCAAAACTATAAAAAAACTTGCAATTTTTTTCTGTAATATTGTGTGTGTGTGTGTGTGCGTTTTACACTGATGTGTCTGCTATGACCCTCCCTATTCTAGAGTGTCTATCAAAGGATTCAGTGCTTATATGCATATGATTTTTAATTTTGCTTTTCCTGTTAATCTATGAACTAAGCATCACAGGCCATCATTTTGCAAATGGAGTTCTGGTACAGGCTGTTATTAGCATTTTAATAGACCTCTTTCGGGAGATACTGTTTGGGGTCTTTCAGCAATGGTAAAATACACGATTTTAAACCATAAAGGGAGTTTGTATTTCCCTCTTGTGCAAAACAAAACTGTGGGAGACTTACACAGCTGACAGAACCTGTTAGAAAGTAACTGTAAACATATATGTTTAAATGTCAGCTGAAGTCAAATTTACTTTGAACAGCACATATTTACTAAAGACATATTTAATATGCAGTTTAAAGTAAAAAGAAAAGCATGACTGATCTACTTCTCATCTTATATAGAAAAAAATCAAGAGCAATTTTTTTGAATGAATGAAAATTAATCATCCACCTGGCACCACGCAGAATAGAAAATGGGATAAGGGTTAGCATCATGCATATTATATCAATATGGAGTTGGCATAGGTTCCTTCTCCAAGACAAACCTGCTGATAAGAATTGACTGTCACATTCAACATATTATTGAGAAATATGAATGTTGATTTAAAAAAAAAATTGGTTCCATTCCAATACTTCAACATTTAAATCAGAATGTAGCTTTCCATCAGCTTTTCTATTCCCAGCAGAGTCCTTGTCTTTTAAAAAAAATTATATGAGAAAACCTAAATTTCAAAAGCAAATGAAAATTCATATTTAAATATTGCTTTTTAAAAAAAAAATGACACAGACTGAATTGCTGTTGTAAAACAGTCCTTTCCCCAACACAGACTCATTCTATTGCTTTTCTACTACTGTTTCCATTAAAGAAAAGTGGTAAAAATGGTTTACATGGGAAAAGAAAATAAGTTTAGCATCATTGAGATACTGTTGATATCTAATCCTATATACTGGAGAACATTCTCTAGTGGCTTAATGTAAACATTAAAAAGCACTGTAGGCAAAAGTAAACCTTGAGAAACTCAGCAGGACAAAGTTCTCAGGGAGATTGTAAGAGTGGCGTGAACAAATGGAGGGTATACACAGGAAAGTGAGGTCTGGAGATCAATCTCAATGAGCTGTTCAATGGGATGACATGATAGATTGGGTTTAAATTTTGGAGTTGGGTGTCATCAGTTACACCCAGTTCTATTATTCCATATCATCCAATTCTAAGGAGCAGTAAGTGTTCTTGAGTATTGACTAAGTTCAAAAATGTCCTGAGTGAGAAGGAACAACTAGAATTAAAACCAAAGAAGACTGCAATGCTACTGGAATACAGGAAACAGGGGTTCTTCCTGTTTTACACTCTGAAAGCATTCTTTGATTCCCAGCTGTCACTTGATTTTCAGATAAGGGCTGCCCAATTACACTGAATGCATTAACACTGTGTTTTCCTGGGTCAGATAGATTGATGGCAGTTATTGCTGCCTGCTGAATTACATCCCTTCTTAACAGGATCTATGTAAGAGCTGACTCTCTTTATAGCTATGCTAAAACTTGCACATCTATAAGGCTAGCAAGAGAGGCATTTTAAGAGTTATCCCTGTTTCCAAAAGCCCATCTTTCTGATATGTGGTAGAGAGCCTTCTCCTGCATTGGTTCCAGGCTATGGTATATCCTCCCTTGGGAATGGCATTTGTCCCTTTCTATTGATGTTTAAGTAGGTAAAGGTGAAGGCATCCTTCTGGGTTTTACTGCACTAGTCATAGCTAACTTTAGGAGATGGTCTCCATTAAGCCATTGAGTGAGTGCTCTCCAAAAATGTTTCTATTATCATGTGGCTAGCATGATATCACGCCACAGGACAAAGCATATGGCAAAACACAGAATGCTGTTGCCTTCCCACCAAAGTGGTACTTATTTATTATGCAATCTAGCATACTTCGTTACATGCTTTCAAACTGCTACATTGACAGGAGCTGAGATAAGTGCCAGGAGTTCACTCCATCATGCAGTGGTAGGACTCAAACTGCTATAGACTGTCTCCAGTATCTTTTGAGCCACTGTGTCTCACATTGATGTTTAGAAAATCTCTAAAATTATATCTGTGTCTGTATGAGATGGCACATGTGTATACCATTGAGTCAGTATTGATTCCTGGCAGCTACTTGGATAAATCCCTGCAGTTCCCTTGGCAAGATTTAAGAAATGGTTTCCATTTCCTGCTTCCAAAACTAAGAAAGGATGATTGACTCAATGTCATCCAGTTGGCTTTGTGCTTAAGGTGGGACTAGAATGCATGGCCTCTTTATTTCTAACTTAATATGCATTTTAATATATTTTTTTCAACTCAAAGTTCCGCATTTTGGGATAGAAAAGCAGAGTATAGATAAAGAATGATGGAGGAGATTTATTCCATCTTTCTACAGAGGGCAAATTAAAAATTAATTGGGTAGCTATAATCAGGTAGGAAGCAATTTTTTTCTAAACTTGGAAGAACCTTTTTAACAACAAGAGCTATTTGATTGACTATCTCAAGTGATGGTAGGCTCTCCTTCATTAGATGTATTTAAATGAAAGAGGATGACTTTCTGTTAGGTTGATCCCACTGTATCTGAATTGCAGATTATCACTTCAGCAATAGGATAGACCAGAGGATCTCTAAAATATTCATGTGAATGAATGTCTTCTTGTCATGCTCCTCTGGAGTACAATAGAATAGAAACAATAGTGCCTTTTAACCTAAAGCTAGAATGATTCCATAGTCAATGATACGAAAGCTCCTAAAAGAATTAGGAGGATCAGTCGTATCTCTAATTCTCTTGTGGTCAGCTAAAATTCTTTCAGGCTGCTGAAAGAACTTACTTAAAATAGCTGTGGATCATTGGAGTTACATAAATCGAAAGAAATATTAAAAGAGAGGAATGATCAGAAGCCGCAGCTGATTAATGGAATCTACGGAAAGATTCAAGAAAGGACAGAGAATAATCTTAAAGAGTTTAAGCATCAACTTTCATTATCACAGAAAGCATTTCTGTACTGAAAATCTAAATGGTGGAATAGTTGATCAAGATTTAATTAAACATTTTGCTTGCTGTTTTTATTGTAATGCTTATTACAAGTGAAGCAACATTAACAAAAGCAGCACATTGATGACAAGGACTTCTTCAGAAATAAACCAAAGAAAACAAATTGAATATGATAAATATGAAATAAAATATTTAATGACTGAGGTAATAAAGTAAAATGCTTCTATTTTCATTGGACTCATCATAAAAATCTTAAAACAGATGAGAAGGCTATGCATCTAGTGTTTAATCTAAGCCACATTTCTTTCATTTATGTATTAGGTTCAGCAGTAATACAGAAGTAAATTAGTGTGCTTTGACAGTATCCTCTGTGTGAGGAGGAATTACTGCTATGAAAGAGATAGAAAAATGTCTGCTTTACCATCCTATTTCCTAAGAAAGAATGCCCAAGTATTTTCACAGGACTGCACAGAGAAAGGTTGAAAACAGATACATACAAAACCCACTGATTTATCATTCCACTCCTACTCAAATTACAGATTCCTGAATGCACTGAAGTTGTACAAACATTAAATATTTCATAGTAAATGTACTGCATGGTACTGCATGCCTTTTTACGAATGTAGTCAATGTGGGGAATAGACAAAGGAGTCATTTTTTGGGTCCTGTCCATGATATGAACATGTGACCTATTCCTTAAAGTCCATGTTTTAAAGACACAGGATCAAAGGGACATAATCATACAACAGTGGGAAACAAACAGTGGCCTAGGACCAATGTGTGATTCGTGACCCAGTTCTACATGCCCTTTCACCTAATTGTACATTCTTGTACATTCTTATAGACATGGGCGCAAAGAAAGAAAGAAAGCCCACTCTTTCCATAAGCAATAAAAGTCATGTCCCTACAGATTAATCCACACCTGGGCATTTTACAGTCTGCAGGCCACATCTGGCCATTCAGCTATCCCTGTCTGGTCTGTGGCATCAGTGGTGTTGGCATCAACTGAGGGGGTGGTGTCGACAGTAGGGCAGGTAATCTGGGGAGGCACTGGTGGGGCGCAGGGCATCAGTGGGGGGTAGGGTGACATTGACATCAGTGAGGAATGGGGCCATGGTGATGAGGGGCTATGTAGATAGCAGTCATCCACAGCAGTCCCAGGTTCTCATGTGGCTCCTTGGAAGAAAATAATTGCCCAGCCCTGATATATCTGGGCAAGTTTCCAATGAGATGGTTTAAGGAGGACTTCTATTAACATGGATATATGGACTTCAACATGATGCCCCAGAGTTGTAGTATACCTATGGCTTTCCATTGATACTCTTCCAGATTCTTGATTAATCTGATCTTTATTTACATTTTTAATTACTACAGGAATCAGAAGAAGGCACCTGCTTCCAGCTCCAATATCATCTTTACTTCTGCCAATGCTTCTGCCAAAATAAATCTAATGTTTTTTTTATAAATTAAACCATTCAGATTTGTTTGACAAAGAGATGTACAGTATATAAATGTAATAAATAAAATATATAAAAATATTTTGGAAGGAAGGCTAAGTTCAGGCTAAGTCCATCAGTATGTCCATCAGTAAACAGGAGTAGAAGGAAGCATCCTATAAGATATATTTGTGTAAACATATATGTCTTCAACATTCTAAACATATCCATCTGGCCTATGGATCTTGGGACCAGTGAAATGTTGAGGGGGCTCCCTCGCTGACCTAATCTCATGTGTGTTTTATACTTTCTAAACTTTTCAATCTGACTGCTTCTGACATGATTATTCTGTGTGTGTGTGTGTGTATGTGTGTGCGTATGTGTATAGATGATAGATAGATAGATAGATAGATAGATAGATAGATAGATAGATAGATAGATCATAGATAGATAGATAGATAGATAGATAGATAGATAGATAGATAGATATAGGAGACGGGGGTGGGGGAGAGCTGTATGTCATCCAGACTCACTTGTTACGAGATGCACAGCCATATGCATTTGATAAATAAGTAAAGATTCCATGGGCCAAAAGAGTTGGGAGACCAGAGACATAAATGATTATATATCCCTCAATTGTCCTTTTAGCTATTCTGTTCAGTGCTTGTGCATCAGGAAGGGGCATGATCTGCCTGGTTGCACAAAACTTATGCTCACAGAAGTTCTTGTAAAGAATTATTTTTGTACTTTCTTCAATGGAATGTAAATATAGCCAAGACAGTGCTAGTACCAATTCATATATTTCTTTCTGAGAATAATAACTAGGGAATTTGTGTTTGTTTGCTTTCCATAAACTGATAGTGAATTTTATCATGTTGTTCTTTTGACACCCACTGTCAATGGCAGTTCTTCCTCCCCATTCCTCATTTAAACAACCTTGAATATCTTTTTCAAATTTCTCATAGAACAGCTTCAACAAAAAATAAAAACAGATCTATGAACTAACTGGAATAATTAGTGCTGTAATTAAAGATCTGAATTACTGTCTGTTGTTCTTGGAGTTAAAGATCTGAATTACAGTCTGTTGTTCTCAGTGCAATACTAGCAGATGGCATATGTGCTGAAAAGCAGATTTTAGTAAAATGGGATGCCTAATTTGCTATGTGCTTAGTGGCACTGCTTACTGAAAATTAAAATCCGTGGATAAAACATGAGCAAGAGTCAAATTGTTTTAAAAATTGTATCTGCATTTCACTTTGTGAGTAGCCTTATTTGAACTATAGGTACTGTCTGTAAGAGGGCTATTTAAGGGTCAAACTGCATTGTAAACAAAAAAAAGTACAAAACAGGTAAGGACTTTTTGAATTATCTGGAAACCGAGTATTTTGCAGAGCTAATGTACTAAAATATTTATCACTTAGCAAAAAGTACATTATAGAAAAGTGCAATTTTTCAAGAAAATTACATACACTGAGCACTAAAGAGAAGGATATTTCAGAGAAGTGGGACTTCTTGAGCTTGTTGAACAGCTCTCAGTTTTTCTTGCTTTAGGTCATGATGTCTGAGGGCTGCTGGGGTTTGTAATTCACCAAGATCTCAAAGGAAAGAGGTTCTTTAGTCCTATTCTATAAGGTATTGGGACATTCCTGGTATAATAAGAATGACAATATAAATGCTTTTTCACAATAAGCAACCAAAAGTCAAAATCAGAGATATTTTTTAAAATTAACAAAGCCAGACAAACAAGCAGCGGGGGAGGTGGGGGGTTCCCCCATCTACAATTGTGTGAGCAAGTTTCGAGTTTACAGACTCAGAAGGATGGTTTTAATTTAAAAGAATTTGTTTTGAAGGAAATGGCAAGACATGACGAGATTGTGAACCAGAATTTTGAAAAATTTAAGCAGGAAATTAAAGAATTCATACAATTAAAGTATGATAACTTACAAAGAAAGATTGTAACAGTGACTAATGCTTTTTCAGAAATTGTTATTAAGATGGATACAAATATCAAGTTATTAGAGTCTAAAATGGAGGAAGTTGATAAGATTTATAATTTGAACAATAAAATACAAAGAATGGAAAATGATTTGATAAATATTCAAGACAATAGCTCTGAAGTAAAGTCTAAAAAGGAAGCTGATCACAAGATTTACAATACAGAAAATATAAAACAAGGGATTGAAAGAGAAGTTACAATGATTCAATACAGGCTCACAGAATTTGCGGTTAGAATGAGAGGGTTACAGGAAAACAGTAGAGATGATTTAAGAAAAATATCTGCTGAAGTTCTGGCTCGGATTTTAAAGATTCATCCAGAGGAGGTATCTTGTAAGATCGACAAGGCCTATAGAATAAATTCTTGGATTGCAAAGCAAAGGCAATTGCCTAGAGATGTGGTGATTTACTTTACAGATAAAGAAATAAGAAATGATATTGTGCAAAAATCTTTTAATTCTACTCTACAATTGTATGGAAGAAAGATCTGGATATATAAAGAGTTGCTGCCTAAGATTCTAAAAGATAGAAAGAAATTTGGATTTTTGGTGCCTGAGCTTAAGAAACAAAATATTTCATTCAGGTGGGACGTTCCAGTTGGTATAATATTGAGATATCAAGGAGAAAGATATCAGCTAAATACTGTTGAAAAAGCGGAAGAATTTTACTACAAGGTTTTCCAAAAGCAAAATCAACAAGAGATAGAAATTCAAGATAAACAAAAGGAGGTGGAAGTAATAGAAAAACAACAAGTTACAGAGGTCCCTGTAGATGAACCGCTTCTGGATTCTCCTTCAGAGGTCTCAGATGGATTATTTATAAATACAAGAGAGGCGGCTCTGGATTCTAAAGTGATGACTTATCAAATTACAGACCAGCATGGAAATCAATCAGTTGATATATAACTCATAGAACCAGAATGGAGATTTAAGCCACAAAAGCAAAACCAGCAAGATCAAGTTATAGATCAGCATGAAAACCAAACAGTTGATATACAATTTATAGGGAAATCAGGATAGAGATCTAACCCACAAAAAGTCAAGAAAAGAAGAAGCAGATCACATAAAAACAAAAACTTTTAAACCAAACAACAGTGTAATGCCAGTTATTTAAGAGATGATTGAATACATGAAAAGATAGTTGAGGCGAAGTATTGGTTTATATTATCCTGAGGAGAGTGACAGACTTCTGCAGTGCTGTATTTTTGGGATGTGAAAAGGGCCTTAAACTGAAATGATTGGATCTATCCTTTTTTTTTTTTTTTTTGGACTCTTTGATAAATATACTACGCTTATGCTGAGCTACAAGGCGAGAGAGTTATGGAATTGGGGCATGCAGATGATCTGGCTGTTACCCTATTACGGTGGTTGGAATTAATAATTTAGATAAAAGACACCTCTACAGACACTATATGGAATACAAATATAAAGTCACTCGGGTGGTTGTTGTTTTTTTTATGAAGATATTTGCTATTGATGGGGGCAGATGGTAATTGAAGATACCGAACATACTGTTGGAATTAGGATGTGATGTTACCCTAACATGGGTGATGGTGTTTACAATCCAGCTGAAAGACATTACAGAAGATATTATATGGATTACAAGCTTAAAGTTTTTTTTAAGAGGATTTTATTTACATAAGGGAATATTTTTTAGTGGTGTGGGAAGAATAAAGATATTATGAATTATTAAGTATGGCAGTCTTGTAGGGAAGTGGGTGGAGACAGGTTAGTTTATTGATTATTTAGTTTAAGAAAAGGGATATTATGTTTAGATATGAATATATGTAAAAGATTTGAGTTAAGAGATATAATGATGGGGGTGAAGGAAATGGATAGACTATGAATTGAATAAATGTTAAATTAGGATTTATTATATAGTTTTATAGCGGAAGGTTGCTTTGAAATGTTATATTAATATACATAAAAGATTTTATTTAAGAGATATATGTATGGGGGGTAGAAAAAGGGTAGATTATGAGCAGAAATCGCTAAACTGGGAGATATAGTAATATTATTATGCTAAATTAGGAGTTATTATACAATGTTATAGTAGAATGTCATTTTGAAATGTATAGTATAAGGGGGATATGATAATATTATTAGAAAGAAAGGGTCAGCATATGAGGATGGAGTAAGGAGATGGTAAAGTATTATATAATCTGTTATGAATTTGGGTTTTATTATGAAGAAGCCACAGGGTGAGGGGAGGGTGAGGGGGGGTTAGGGAGGAGGGGGGGAAAGGGGGGAAAATTTGTATTTGAAAAACTTTTTCAATAAAAAAAAATCAGAGATATTTTCAGAGGACTTAATATATAAGATGTTGACTGTATCACTTCTGGTTGGGTCTGATTTGATTAACAGCAATACTGAAAATGGCCACAGCATGCAAGTGGAGGTTTAATCCAAGAGATGGAAAATCTGGTTTCTTTCAAATAATTTGTATTCCAACTTCAGTCAGTGCAGGTTGCATGTCGATGGAAAAGCATTACAGAAATTGAAATTTCAACCAAAATCTGGAGAAAAACCAATTTGTCAGGCACAGGGTTTAAACCAGTGGCAGGTTGCCCCCAGTTCGGACTGATTTGCAAGAACTGGTAGTAAAACTGGTGGGAGGCTCCGCCCACTGACCCGGACATCATCATAGGTGATCTGCGGATGTATAGAAGCTTCTGCGCATGCGCAGACGAGTGCACAGGCGCGATGCGAACTGGTAGTAAAGGTAAGTGGAACCTACCCCTGGTTTAAACATTCTTTCTTTGCTGTAATGAAAGCATTGTCTAACTATCATTAAAAATGTCTACTTTGCAGCATTTGAATCCTTTCCTTAAAACTACAATATGTGCTACACTGGAGGGGACTGGTAAATTAAGACTCATATTCCCAACCACTTGCCAAAGATAATTGCCCTAAAACATGATTCTTTTTTGGTGTTGGAAACAATAGGAGTACAATTTAAGAAGATTTAATGAACTTTTACATCATTAAAACCATCTTGTCTCATTCTTGTTCCCCATATAGGGGAACTGTATGGTCATGATTTTAAATCCACTATGTATTCTGATCGTGCCCTAAGATTAATTTAATGGCTTGGCAGGATCTGTTAGACTTCTTTCCCCCAGAACCCCTAAGTGCTCTATAATTACATAGAAAGCATGCATATCTGTGGCTGGATGCTAATGACAAGAGGAAAGCATAAAAATAATCAGAAAGGAAGCTGTTCACTGAGTGTGTCAAATTAAGTGCATGGTTAATGGAAGACAAATAGCAAACCTTTACCTTTAAGGTGATGCATAGCTTCAATATCATTAATTCAGTAGTGCCAAAGAATCAGGTATATTGCAGTCAAAATCTCTGCTTAGATAATCTGACAGGCCAGTTTGTATATTAAAGTTCATCTCCTTTGCTGAAGTGTTTATGTAAAGGGATATATTCTGATTAATATTTGTTTGCTTATTAAGAATGCTTATAAAATAACACAGTCTGACTTAATTGGAGTGGGACACACAAAGAAACCAAAACTAGTTATCCCAATAACTAGGACAGTGTTGGCAAAACTTTTCGGCACCGACACCGGAAACCAGAAGAGCAGCCGCCCGGTGCACATGCTCACACTGAGAAGATGATCTTCCAGTTTCCGGTGCACATATGTTCTCTTCTGGTTTCCACCACACACATGCACACCGGCCACCTGGTCTTACAGTTGATGGCATGTATGCATTCACGAAGACCAGTGTGCATGCATGCACCGGAAACTGGAAGATCATTTTCTCGGTGCACACTGGGTGGCTGCTCTTCCAGTTTCCGGTGCTTCCACGCACGTGAAGACCAGCTGGCTGGCACGCTGGAACCCGGAAGAGCAAAAAGCAACGGCTCACGTGCTCAGAGAGATGGGTCTGTGTGCCACTTTCGGCACGTGTGCCATAGGTTTGCCATGGGTGGGTTCTACTTACCTTTACTACCGGTTCGCAGTGGGGCCACGCATGTGTGTTTGCTTCACTCGTGCGTGCACACGCTCTTCTGTGCATGCGGAGAAGAGTTTTGGTGACGGGGTCGGTGGGCGGGACCTCCCGCCAGTTTTACTACCGGTTCTATAGAACCGGTGCGAACTGGAGCAACCCACCATTGGTTTGCCATCACAAAACTAGGACATTAAACACAATAAAGCAGTAAAGCACTCACAGTAACAATAACAAAATTATTGTACTATTTAGTAGCAAATGGCAGCTTATGGGTATAGCTCGCTAGTACATGGCCAAAATGATATTACATGTATCATGACATCACCACACAAATGTCAACTCATATCATTGGCATGAGATACATTGTGACATTAATGTGATTCACATTTTTGTGTGATGGCATCACTTGTCCCTTTTGTCCTGTCTGTAGACACCCATGCTTTCCTAAATCTTTATTTACCTAGTGTTAAATACTTTCTTGTCTGATACTTAGATCACTTGAAATATAAAAAATATCATTTTAGGACAAATTATGTGGAATAATACTCTTTCAATGAAAATGCTTATTCTTCAATATCTTAAATTATCATAGTTTTTCTTTTCATTATTTTTATGATGGCTATAGGAAAAGAAAACTTCAAAAATTCCAAAAAACAACTTCCATTGATATTATTAGCTATTTGAAAAGTAATTTTCTTCTCTTTTAAATAGCTTTGACTGGATTATATAACTTTATATATAACGTTTGTTGTATGTATTTACTCATTTGTATATATATAGGTAAGAAATTCTGAGTTGAGATGAGTTGTTGCTGTTGAAAGACCTTTTATGTCTAGTATGATTTCATACAATAATGTATCAAACTGTAAATACAGAAGTTCTAAAGATGCTATGTTAGATGTTATAAGGATTAACATTAACATTAATATAGATGATGATGATGATGATATTCAAGTCTATTCAAGTGAATTTTTACAAGTCTATGTATACATCAGCTATGTTGGCAGCTACTGTTAATTGTCAATGAAAAACCAGTGGAATATCCACAGCATCCAGCTGATTTCCTATGGAAAACACAAGAGTAAGACACACCTATATGTTAAGCATTATTGCCAATATCCACCAATGAAGATACAGAATAATGTAGATGCTATTAATCAACAAAAGGAAGAAGAAATTCATGTTTGGCAATGGTGGAAGAAGTATCACCTGCTGTACTGCAGATAGGCATAAGGATATCAGCTAAGAGTGAGGGAGCCAGGATCATAATTAATTCTTTTTTCTACCCTAAGTAACTTATCCTAAGATAAAATCTTAGCATATACATTAACATAATTTGTTCAGATCGTAATTGAATCACCATGGTTTGTTTATCTGATGTTTGCTTTTTGGTATTTTTATTGAATAAATTATAATAATTTTGATGTACATAACATAATAGCTATGTTTGTACAACATGCCAAGCAGAAAACATTATGATTTAATGTGTGGGTGTTATTTGAAATGGGACACAACTATTCTGACCATAGTTTGCCAATGATAATTTCTTTGATATGAAATATATCAAAATAATTAGTAATCAGGATATACCAACATGTCATTGGGCTACTTCAACAAAGATTTTTAAAAATGACAAGTTACCAGGCCCATTCATGGGTAGTCAAAAAAGCTAAGATGGCAACTATGAACATATGATTGAAGTTCTACAAGATTTTTATATTTGTAATGTAAAGAGGTAGGGCTTAAATCATACTTGACATTAGAACAGACCTTATTACACTTGCATTTTGATTTATGTAGGTCATGAGATTTGTCTTAATGATACACACTTCATGATTTTTTTCATCATTTTCATTTGTAGTGGATGCCTGTGCCCTGCATACATATTATTTCCTCTCCTATGTGTAAACATTGATATCTTTAAGGCCATGCTATTAATTCTAGTGCATTTCATAGGTAAAGATAATTTTTTAGAACCAAGGACTATGACAGGGATGATCCCAATAAGTAATCCATTTCAACTCACATATTGTCAGAAAAGAAGCTTGGTGCAATATTAGTCTGATCTATATCAGAGATTGATAAACTGAATTCTTCTGCCAACTGCAGAGACATGGTGATAAAGACCTTACTAGAAGCCTCTGAGTCACCATTATTATTTTGGAAATTATCGAGAAGAAAAATGACTCTAGATATTCATCTTCTGGCTGATTTTGCTGTGTACATTTCTCGCTAAAGCAAATCCCTTTTTTAAAATGAAAAGTATAACAATGTAATTTAATTTTTCTTCACGAGGCAATGGTAAAATAAAGTCTGAAACACAACATGTTTCCTAGCTATTTACCCTTCAGATAGGAAGTATCTTGGTAGCACAGTGGTTAATGCACCCTGTTATTAACACAGCTGCCTGCAATTTCTGCAGGTTCGAATCTTACCAGGCTCAAGGTTGACTCAGCCTTCCATCCTTTCTAAGGTAGGTTAAATGAGGACCCAGTTTGTGGGGGCAATAAGCTGACTTTGTATAAATATACAAAAGTATGAAGGCTATTGCTTAAAGTATTGTAAGCCGCCCTGAGTCTCCGGAGAAGGGCGGCATATAAATCAAATTAAAAAAAAAAAAAGTATTAGAAATCCAATACCAACGTATTCCTGTTTTACGTCTACCAGAATGTAAGTTCACAGCATGCAAGGGAACTTCTGATTATACTCCTTTAGAATTTCACAATAATAAATTACTTCTGAGCTGTTGTTATAGCTCTTTCTCTTTTCTTTTCAAAGAATAATTATTCTGCTGTTCAGTTTTTGGAGAAAAGATAGTAAAGTACTTGAAGCATTGAATCTATCTATCTATCTATCTATCTATCTATCTATCTATCTATCTATCTATCATCTATATCATCTATTTATAACATTGTGTAGCCACCTATATTATATCAAACTCTGGGCAGCTCCCAGTCAACAACATCAATAATAAAACAACCTAATACCATATTAAAACCATTAAAAACCCAATACCAAAATTAAACTTTCAAGATATAGTCCCTAATTAAATTCTTTCACCCATGTCACCCTGTACTGATAATAATAGTGATGGCAACCAAAAATATGTCAAATCATTGCACCTTGCAAAATCATAAAAATCTACTGACCTATTGGGTTTATTAGAAATAAAATAGACATTTAAAAATAATGATAATTATAATAATTCTTCAGTATTTATAATAATTATAATTAAATAATTATAATAACTCTTCAGTATTTGCCAACACAGTTGCAAACTGTCCATCAGACAGTTAAATAATTATTTAATAATAACAATAATAAATCAAAAAATTATAATAATTATAATAATTCTTCAGTATTTGCCAACACAGTGCTGTCCATCAGACAGTTCTCTTAGAGACTGTGTTTTATTATATATATATATATTAATCAAAGTGAGGTTTTTGCTAGCCTATTAAATTTCCAGAAGTTTATGAAACAGCAATAGAGGATGCTGGTTAGTTAAATGTATACATATTGGTGATTTTGCCAAAGCTGCCCATGAAAATTATGGCTGGACTATGGGAGTGATTTTAAGGTTTTCAAATCCTACTTTTGTTACTGCTTAAAATTAATGATAAATGAAATGCCTGGACAATATATATAATAAATTAGTAAGTAGTCTGTTAATACAAATAAATTAGGAGAATAATACATGTTTGTCAGAAGGTGTTTATCAGAATTGAAGATTAAAGTCACAATTCCTATAAAACAATTTATGTAGTGAAAATTCTATTTTTGCTGTATGAATTAAATGTTATCCATACAGGCAAAAAACATTTTAGTTAAATGTTATCCATACATTAAAGAAAAAAATTCAATGTCAAGTACAAGCAAAAAAAATGTATCAGTTATTTCAGAGAGCCAGTATTTTTATGTATTGGTAGCCTATAAATCTGTTGTATAGCTGAATAAGAACACTGAAATTTTCCTCTTAAAAATCAAATGAAAAAAGAGTCAGATGTTTTAATAAATATACAAAGTCATTATTTATTTATTTGTTCATTGATTCAATTTATAGAACTGCCCATATTGCACAATTCCAGGAAGCAAACAGAAATAAAAACAAATTGATGATAAATTTATAACTTCTGCTTTACTTTTAAAAATTTCCACTTTGTCATTAATTTGTATTACATCTTCAGTTTGCTCTACAGAGTCTTCCATCTTCTTAATATCTTCTTTTATTTTCACTTTCAGCTTTACAAGTTTTTCTTTCATTCTCTCTTCAGAAGCTGCCAAATGAGCATTTACTGATTCAAACAACTTCTTGCCCAATTTATCAAACATTTTCTGTAACAACTCTGGCACAATTCCTCTTTCTTCAATCTGTGGATTATAGAATAATTAAAGTGTTAGTTCCCAATTCTTCTATTTAGAGCAGCCATGATGCTTAATGGCTAAATACTAAGCATCAATGTAAACCAAGGTGTTTTTTTAAAAATCATGATAGATGATAAATTACATTTGAATGAGTTTGCATGAATCAAGCAATAAATCTTGATTTATAAGCCATAGTAGCTGAGTTCATATAGTACTCAGGGGTGTCAACCTTGCAGCATCACATTGTTGTCATGCGACGTATTGTGACTTTTTTTGCCCTTCGCTAAAACAGGGGTGGGTGTGGCCAGCATATGATGCATCTGGTCCTGCAGTACATCATGTAAGGCTAAGGAAACATTTCATCAACCATATTATGATTTTATATTCAGGTAGCGCTTATTGACTTTACAGCTTTTTCTTTGATCGGTTGTCAAAACTAAAAAGATACTCTAAAGTTGGCTTGATATGATACATTTACCTAGAGTCATTGAAAGCAGCTGGAAGAGACTGCAGCAGTTCACCTTCTCTGTGGCAAATGAGAGATTTTGCTGTCAACTCGCAAAGCATCCTTGGCCTTTCTTTTCAGTAGAAGACAACCTTCCCTAAATTAAATAGACTGAAGAACCCAGGAAGGGGGAAACCCAATCAACTGAGAGACTATAAAAAGGGATAATGTATCCATTAAATGGATATCTAAATATATCCATTCTTTAGAGCAGAGGTCTTCAAATTTGGAAGCTTTAAGACTTGTGGACTTCATCTCCCAGAATTTTCCAGCCAGCAATGCTGGGAGTTGAAGTCCACAAGTCTTAAAGCTGCCATGTTTGAAGACCTCTGCTTTAGAGACTAATGAGATTGTTTTACAAGTTATTTCTAATAATGTTAATAGAGGTCAATGGAGATTTAAAAAATTCATTGAACTTCCTTTGAATCAATCACTTTGCTGTAAATTGTGTGGTGTTTTTTTTTTTTTAACCTTCTGAAAGTTACATGTCTGCCAAAGCTGAAAATGAATTTTGATATCTCCACCATTGTATGCTCTTTGAAGATGAGACTCTTCACAAAATCCATTCAAATCTGGATTTTTCACATAGAAAGAATGGGCAATCTGCTGGATTTTTCCTTCTGGGATGGTGTAGTCTCTTTAAAGTCTAAGTATGATATGTCAGTGACAAACACCCATGAGAGCCTTGAGACTCTAAAGACTTTGAGATGAAACTGCTTAAATAAACATTCAAGTACCAAGGCAGTTAAGAAGCCTTTAGAAGAAGAAGCAAGGTTAATTGACTCATTTGGAGCCTTGCCAAGATGAGAGGAAGTGAAGATAATTAAAACCTGGATGAGTTTAGGCAAGCCTTGCTAGCAATTGTGCCACAGCAATTACTCCAGTGAGTTTGGTACCCAGCTTCCAGTACACACACACAATTTCAGTATGAACCTGATTTGAGAGGAGCATCTTTGACATGCTCAGAGGCAAGTGAAAAACCCAAAAAAGGAAAAGCACAGCTGACCACCCATGCCATGTTTAAAAGGAAGACTTTCTATGAGATATGATTTTACAAGCATTATTAATGTTGCTGACCCCCAATTGAGACTTTTAAGAACTGGGGAATACAGAGGTGATGAGCTCGTCATCATGTATTGGACCATGCACAGCTTGTAGATGCTTCGGGGGCATTACTTAATTAGGTGTCTGAAGTTTTTGTAAGTTGTAGTACATTGTTATTACAACTCAAGAATCTTGAGGAGAACAACAAAGGGTTTTGAAACCATGAAGTGGACTCAAAGCAAGAGATACCATCACATAATGATTCAACTCGGGATGATAAGGAAGACAGTTCATAGTGGAAGGATAAAACAACCCATCTTCTGTACTTCTGATCTGAACCCTGCATCCCAACATTTTCTACCATCAGAGGAATCTCAATGTGAAACACCAGAACAAGCAGAAATACAAGTTGCTTGTACTTCACAAAAGTTGCTATTTGAATATGTTTAAATATATTTTACCAGACAGCAGAGCAGCTGAAGTGTATCTTGTGGCCTGTTTAGGTTCCTGTCAAAATTTCCAGTCAAATCTTCCCTTGAAGGCCTGCATATTTGAGTTGAAGTTGTTAATTCTGGTACTTCTTGAGGTGATTGATCCAGGATGGAAAGGAAGGGGAACATCTGTTTTTTAAATTGTTTTCTGGATTTCCATAGTGTTATGATGGTACCTTTATCTGACATTTGCCTGATTTGAATGGTTTTACTTACAAATTGATTCTTGGTTTTTTTTCATTCTCTTCCCATATGCAATGTATAGGTTCTCCTATATAGAATTTTCAAATAATAATAATGCTTAGTGCATGAAGGTTGGATTTTTTTAAGTGCACTATCTGAACAAAATCCCAGTTTTTTCCTCCTGTCTATGCATTCTTTGCCTATTATATGTTACATGTCTATTCATTTCATGCAGCAGTTTTAAATCCATATGTTGCAATAATTGAAAGAAAAGTATAAAGAAATTCACTCAGTGAAGTGACAAAAATAAACTCTTTTGAGAATTTCTTTTCAGAATGCCCAGAACCATCTGGATGATTTCAAGATATTCAAATAAATAGTATAATATTAAAAGCATTAAACATCTAATACTTACAGGTATAATTTGAAAATGTTATGACATAAAATTTAGAACATTTGCCTTATTTACAAATTGTTAGGAAATATGACTCAGACTGAACAAATTAGAATATATGATTAAATGAATGTGGTATGTAAATACAACAGTTGATAAGAAAGCATGATAATTCCAAAGGAAGAAAAACATGAAATTTTCAGCAAACATTAGAGATGTTCAGCAAACATGTGATGTAAAACGCTTTCTCAGTAGTACATTATTGAAGAAGGTTGCTAAAAAAAGCCAGTAGACTCATCATCTTGAGGGCAAGCTATTTCAAAGATTGTGTTTGATATTTTGGAAAATATTGTTCTTTGAAGGCTTTCAGTAAAAGGATGGACAAGAAGGATACAAGTGTGAATCAAACTTTTTATTAAACATGAAGCTCCAAATCAGATTGCATATGTTGAAGTATAACAATATCCCAATTATACTATTACTGATGCAATTAATTTCATTACCAATCACTGATTTATAGTTTTAATTTGTGACACTGAAGTATAATAAACCCACTGCTGCCTCAATTCCTAATTTTTAAACTTTGTAATATAAATATTAGTGTAATGTATATAACTTTTCCCTTTAAGCCTACATTTAAGCAAATGGCACATTTTTCCTAATTTTGAGTGACAAAATTAATAAAAAAAAGGAGCATTAAATTACTTCAGGAAATGAGCGATCGTGTCTGGAACATCAATGCAGTTTTCATCCTGTGGTTAAATATAGTTTGTTCGTGAAACAATTTTGGTCTTTTTATAAGTGCTGAACAATATAGAGAGTACATTATGTACTTGGAATCTTAAAAAGCAGATTTTAAATATGGCACCAAACACAAAAGATATAAAATGATCAAATCCCAACAAGTACAATCTAAAACAGGAGAAAAATCAAATTTCAGTGTCTTATCACAAAAAAGGTAGCAACGTTGTCAGCAATATTCAGAAAGTTCTGTAATGTGAAACAAGCTTATATTTTTATTAATTTAATAAAGAGAGATTGCAGACAAAAGCCACATGCCATTTGTTAGTCTATGGACCCTAATAAGGAGTAAATTTTCTTGTTTGTGCTCAGCAGATGGGACAACATGGGATTCTATATAGCTCAGCATTGAACAAATGAGAAGCAATCAATGAAATGATGAATGCCAATTCTGTGCTAATCTACTTCGCTCTGTTATTACTTAGCACCATTCTTTTCTTTTGTCTATTTAATTCTATACTCTCTTAACTGTGCGTTTGGATTCTAGGATTTCTTTGAAAATAACAGGATTTCATTGAAAGTAAAAGGTTGGAAATTCTAGAATTTAACTGGAAATAGTTTCTTGTATACCTATCTATGCCCACTGAAAATGGTAAAACTGAATCCACCTCTCCTCGATTTGAGCATTTTACACATCATACCACAACCTACATTTTCTTAAAGGACTCTTTTGACTAGAAAGATTTCAGGGAACAAAAAGCTGAGGAGAAAAGATGCATGGACAATTTTCCAGTCAGTCAGTCAGTCAGTCAGTCAGTCAGTCAGTCAGTCAGTCAGTTTATCTGACAGTTTATCTTCTTTTAACATTCTTTACAATCCAGAGCATGATGATACAATTAGTTACATTTTTTTCCATTACGCAATATCTAATCAGTATTTTTCAATCACCATATCCCATGTTTCTGTACATATATATCATTATTGGGCTGAAGTTCTGAGTTCAAATACCATTGTGAATTCATTGCATTGAATATGGCATCTTAAATTACACTCATCTTTAAACTATTAAAAGACTTGAACAACTTATTTGTTCTAAGAGTGGCGAATATGCACACACACACACACACACACACACTTCTTAACTGCCCATCTCTCACATAGAATGCAAAGCTTGTGCAAAAATAAAATAATAAAATATAAAATAATAAACATATGAATCCAAGCAGATTGTATATGCATATTTTGTCTCTGTGGGATAATTTTTAAAAGACATAGTCTGGAGATACTCTACAACAGATGTAACTGTGAAGAGAATTATGCAAATGGGTCTTTGAATTGGAGTCATAAAAATCATAAAAACGAAAGGGATCTTGAAAGTTATTTATTCCTTGCTCAATGCAAGATGTATTATTGTGGTCAGGTGGTAGGTGCAAACAAGGGATCATAGTGGATAGAAGCAGCAAGGTAAGGAAAGCCAAGCTAATTAAACCTCTCACTTTATTCTGAAAGATCCTAAAAACACCAGGATTATAGAACATCTAATTAAGATGAGTAGTAATGTTTTACTAATTGTGGCTGTAAACACAGATGAATTCTATACTGTGGGAAAGAGTTACAGCTTCTACCTTCTTATTATAGTCAGAAATCTGATTTTATAAAGGTGTGCTGGTATATGTTAGTCCGAGGTGAGCATCGTGATCATTTGCAGACACATTTTTTGGCAAAGACATTTTTTTCATTAACCACATCACTCTTGGAGCAAGGAATTTGACTTTTGAACCTTCAGAATTATTGATTGCCAAAACTTGAAAATTAAGCTTGCCATTAAAAATAAGACTATTTTTCTTCTCCATTCCATTTTCCTTATGGGTAAGTTTTTAAGAGTATGGGCCTGGGGCAAATACTGCTTTACATTATAAAAATTTTAATAAACTAAGAGACATGCAAATTATGTCTTGGGAAAAAAAAAGTTTCAAGCCAGAGAAGCAAGATTCAGAGTTACATTTCCACAAGTGAGCCAGACAAATTTCATAATACAGAAAAATAAATAAAGGCAGTTTTAAGGTCCTGAATCTTCTAACTAGATTGTGAACACACAGACTATTAGGCCCAGGGGCGAAATACTCTCAGTTTGGATCGGATCGCCTGATCCGGTAGCGATGGAAGCGGGTGGTTCGGAGAAGCGGTAGCAAAAATCTCTGCCCCCCCCCCCCCGCCCAGCTGAGCTGCACAATCATCAGAAGGTTTTTTTTTACTTTTAAAAGCATTTTTTCTACAACCTCTTCCGCCAAAAAATGCTTTTAAAAGTAAAAAAAAAAGCTTCTGATGATCGCGTGGCTCAGCTAGGATCTTCAAAGGCTTTTTTTTAAAAAAACCTATTTTTCTTTTAAATGCTTCTGATGATCCAAGCTGAGTTGCCTGATCGTCAGAGGTTTTTTAAATGCCTATGACGATCCAAGCTGAATTGCCTTTAAAAAAGCCTCTGCCGATCAGGCAAATCAGCTGGGATCGTCAGACCCTTTTGAAAGCATTTTTTTACAACCTCTTCACCGAAGAGGTTGTAGAAAAAATGGTTTTAAAGGTTAAAAAAAAAATGGCCATGCCCACCCAGTCACATTACCCCCCAAGCCACGCCCACAGAACCAGTAGTAACAAATTTTAGATTTCACCACTGATTAGGCCCATACATGTTCAAAACATGCAAAAGGAGAAATTGATCTCTCCCCTCTTTCTTTTTCACTACTGAGGTAGGGTCACCATAGTGGTTTGCCCAGGTAGCATACTGCTGAATACTGAACTATGTGCCTTTTCATAGGCACCCATTTTATCCCATGACAATGCTACTGTCTTCTCAATCAGTTCTGGAAACATCCTTCATTTAATGCAATAAATGAATAAATAAATTGTGCTGGGATGACTGGCAGTTTTCTATGCTTTCATTTATTTCTGGATTCAACAGCCACAAGCCCTGGAGTGTGAAGTCGGATTGTGGTTATGAAAATAAAACAATTATTTGAATTTTGTATAATTCAGTAGTATAGAGAACAATCTTAAACATGACAGTATGGGGGAAGGTTTTTCCCATTTTCATCTAACACTAAAATTATACTGATATATTTTTGTCCAATTTCATCAGGTTCGACGTGTTAAACTCAGTAATGCTGAATTTAAGTGGGCAATCTGTCCAGTGTTTCCATAGCAGGTATATATTGTGTAGGTGAATCAAGTTGCAGGGCCATTTTCAGAAATGTATTTCTTTGAATATTGGGTTCAGTTCATTGAACAGGAGTTAATCTAGTAAGTAAAAGATTTTTATTTCATAAGAATTACTAAAAATATATGTTGGCCCATATGGCTTTCTACCTTCAGAAATTGCCTACTGAAAACAGGTTGAATTGTAAGAAAATAGTCAGGCATGAAAGCTATGAGGAATTTTATTTCAACCCGTTAACATTCCTTCAGGATTAGGGAGGAGGTTTTAAATACCTAATTGTATGTTCCATTTCTTATGCAATAAAAAGGAAGACTGTTTAATACGGTTTTTCCTAGATCTCTGAAAACCCTGGATGCTGCTTTGGATTTTATATATATATATATTTACCTCAATCTTGGATAATGTTATTGGTATATGTTACTAATTCATAGCTTGGTATAGGATTTGACTGCCAAGTTAGAACTGCCTACCTTTTTTTAGGAAGGATTTGGAAAAATGTAAAAAAGTAAAAGCAGAATTAAGGGTGCTGGTCATTTCCACCTTTAGATCCTTTCAACTTGAGCCTAAAAGAATTAAAGTAGAAGTGCTCTACATAGATCCAAAAGAACATCTCTTCTGATAAAATATATTTAAGTAGTATGATTTGAACATTTTACTAGCATTTTCTACTTTAAAGGAATGTGTGTGTGTGTGTGTGTGTGTGTGTGTAAGGTAAAGGTTCCCCTCGCACATATGTGCTAGTCGTTCCTGTCTCTAGGGGGTGGTGCTCATCTCTGTTTCAAAGCCAAAGAGCCAGCACTGTCCGAAGACATCTCCATGGTCATGTGGCATGACTAAATGCCAAAGACTCATGGAATGCTGTTACCTTCCCAGCAAAGGTGGTCCCTATTTTTCTATTTGTGTTGTGACTCCTGCTCCTGAGCCTGTCCTCATGGAGGAAGATGACTCTGAAAGTGATGGAGAGGAACTGACAAGGCCTCCCTCTCCAGGATTCTCCTTTCTGTCAATGCCTCAGGTTCCAGCTGAAGGCCAGGAGGAAGGCATGTCGGAGCACCCACTAATAGGGAGTGATGAAGATCAATCTTGGATTGATCCCAGGCAGTGTTGGAGGGAGAGGCGTGCACAGCAAAGGAAGAGGCGTGGAAGGGCCAGAGATTGCTGAGTCACTGAGCCATGCCCCACAGGGGATAAAAGTGGGTGGGGTTGCTCTGCAGGCTCTGTGATGGAAAAAAAACTGCATATCGTGAGCTTTGGATGGGATATCTTTCGGAATTAAGGCTTGGACTTTGTGAATGACTTCTGACTACTCTTTTGTGCCTTATGAACTCTTGGTTGTCCCAGCAATGGACTACAGATACGCTGACTTCTGTTTCTAGAGGTGATAAGAAACTTGACAGGCATTCGGAAAGTAGCTGCTAGCACTTTTAACTGCCAAAGGATTCAGGTCGGCTTGTAAAAATAAATTACTGGTAGACGTCTTTTGCTCGTGTGTCTGCCTATGTGAGGTGGGGGGACAGAACAACTTGCACTTTTTATGTGTTTTCGAACTGCTAGGTTGGCAGAAGCTGGGACAAGTAACGGGAGCTCACCCCATTATGCCGCACTAGGGATTTGAACTGCTAAACTGCCAACCTTTCGATCGACAAGCTCAGTGTCTTAGCCACTGAGCCACCACGTCCCTTTCCATGTATATGTATATGTATATGTATATGTATATGTATATGTATATGTATATGTATATGTATATGTATATGTATATGTATATGTATATGTATACGTATACGTATACGTATATGTATATATCTTGCTTTTCTCGATTCATTCCCTATGTACTTGTCTGGATGAAACTGGAAACACAGAGGCAATGCTAAAGAGCACCTACACTTTATGACTGGGCCTGCCAGCTGTTTCTATGCTATAACTCCTATCTAGTTCAGGATGATACATCAAACCATAACTATAGCACGTTGGCTTGGAATGAGCCACCATTGCAGATTGCATTTTTTTAAAAAAAATAATAATTAACCAACGCTTTACATTATTACCTTCAAAGCAAGTGATAAGATAAAAATAGAATTTTCAAAAATACCTGAGTATTAAATTGCCTTTGCACTTTGGGGGGAAAAAACATCTTCCAGCAAGTAGGACCTGAAAACTGAATAGATTGTTCAATAAGTCACTTTCACACACATACTTGGGCACAAACCCACAATGTACGCATACAAAGGAGGAAGACAGAAATGATTTCATGACACTTGTCTGCATGAATAAGACCAGCCACTTCTTTGTGCATACTCCTGAATAGGGTACATTAAATAAATCTAAATGGCAATCTTTCCAACAGAGACTGCATTAAAATAGTTGCTTGAAGACTCACAATGCAATCTATCGCAATCATCTCCTGGGTAAGCTCAGTGGTTACACTGATATTAGGACAAAAGACTGTACATTAGGCATTTCAAGGAAATGCTACACATATAGTCTGTAAGTCTCTTGAATACTAGCATATAAATTTGAAGAAAATGTCATTCCTTTTATTATGATTATGCTCGCCAGCTTTTCTTTTGCTTTCTTATTCGATGAACATTTTTATGGGTTCTTCAGTTTAATGTAATCTCACAGATTGCAAAGAATGTCATTTGGGAATGCAGCCAGATGCACAAGAGGATAGGGATGCTGGAGGAGGTGGGGGGGTGGGGTGAAAGAAAACCCTCCAGGAATTCTATGACCATAAACTAATCTGGGAAACCAAAACTACATCCCCGAAAAGAGCAATGGCAAAGCACTTCCACGATGATGCATTTCATGGATGTGCTCAGGCAACGATCAGAAATCAATTTTGATTCAAGGGTCCCTTTGAAGAGGAAATTGCAACCACTGTAGTTTTAAGGATAGGTAATTTCTAATATAATTTCTCCCATTTCATGTGACTTTTGAAATAAACTAGACAATCCGTGACTCGTTGGGTTACTATTCCAGAGATATTTCTTTTCCTAAACAGAAAAATAGAATGATCATTGGTGGGCAAAAAAAAAATCAGTGAGCAACTTCTCAATTCCTACCAGCTTCCCCATTTACTTTCCTTGTACGGTAGGAAACTGGCAGGGAATGCTGGAAATGACCCATTATGTGGCATTGTAGCAGCACTGCAGCAGCCACCACTGTCTAAGTATCAGTCCATAGGAGTGATGGGCCCTGAATTTTGGACACATTCTGTAAAGTCAGCCTATTTGGGGTACTTTGGTTCACAAATTGTTGTGCTGTGATGCACTGTTTCACCAATGCAAGATTATAAACAATCAAATGTTTGTTTGTTTGGTTGGTTGATTAATTAGTTATTTGATCAATTAGTTAGTTGCTGTTGTTAGTTGCGAAGTCATGTCTGACCCATCACGACCCCATACACAACGTTTCTCCAGGCCTTCCTGACCTCTACCATCTACCAGAGTCCATTTAATCTCACACCAACTGTTTCAGTGACTCCATCCAGCCACCTTATTCTCTCTCGTCCCCTTCTTCTTTTGCCCTCAATTGTTCCCGGCTCTTCTCCAGTGAGTTCTTCCTTTTCATTTAGTTTATTTATTTATTTATTTAGTTAGTTAGTTATTTTACTTCTATGCCACCCATGTTGCTGAAGTAACTCTAGGGGGCTTACATATATAATTAAAATACCATATAAAACATTAAATGTTAACACAATAAATAAAACTCACTCAGTTAAAAATTCAGATAAAATTCTATAATAGTTCTACCATAGTGCATAGATAAAGTTATGTTTTCTTTTCATCAGGCTATTCTACCACTGGGATTTTTTTTCCCCAATGCAAGAATGTAGAAAGCTTGATTTATGTCCTTTTTTACTTTGATATGCATATCAGTGAAGGAAGAAGGAATGTTTTTCTATAGCAACAGAAATCCTTTATTAGCACCGCTCTTCTTCTTGCTGCAGGGAGAGTGTAGAATATTTAGACAGTTACTGAGCAATAGGATCTAATAGCAAAAACTGACCCCTCCCTGGCAAATACAATTTGTCTGACAAAGTGTAGGCAACTCTGTCACCAAGGCAGAGTGGGGTATAAGCTTACACTGCTTTCCCTCTATCAACATGAACAACCTAATTGGTTTATACCTTCTCTGCAGCCAGCATGGATCCTCTAGTACAGAAGCCAGCAGGCTTTTCATGAAGTAGGCATTATTGTACAATTTCATGCAATAGCATGGTGGCAGAGAAGTAAGTAATGACAAAATATACATACATACCTAAATGGCTGACATCTTTCAAGATGACTAAGTTTTTAATGTTTGCACTTTTTGATATATTTCACGAGATGTTTGAAGATACTAAAATCTCAGGCGATTTGGTACCTTGAGAAATTTCAGCCATCACTTTGAGGTTAGATGGTTTCCATTTAGGGATGTTGCAGACACTGTGGCATCCAATGTCAACATGAAGTCAATTCCTGCTTTACTAAAAATTCATCTGAACTCCTCTGTAGAGTTTCTCAGTCACCCAGGTCATTGTTGCCCCAAAGGTGCTTTTTCAGGAGGCAACCGGACACTTAAGCATGTCCAGTTGCCTCCTGAAAAAGCACATTTGGGACAACTGAACTCAGATTATTCAGAGGTGTCTCTAGGGTGGGTCAAAAAAACATCACAACTGTGCAATTGAATCCCCACCTCTTTTTTTGATACATCTTCCCTTATCTGGTGTTTATGTGATGTGATGTGTGTCACTGTGATGTTACCTAGTTTTGTAATGAAACATTTTCAAGAAAAGCATAACAAGAACCCAATCAAAAAATTTTCCTGGGTGGAAATATACACCATACTGTACAAAGAATTCCTAGTTGTTGTCTAGCATCCTCTTGAAAATATTTGTTTTGTATTTCTTGCTTAGAAGATGTTGAGCTGTGCTCCATTTCCAAGATATATTTGCTAGTGCAGCAAATCATGCGAAGGGAATACTAAAAGAAAAGTTTTGCATATAAATGAAGCCTTGTCATGGATAACAAAAGAAACCTATTTTAATTGCCCTACCAATATCTTGTCAGAAAATAGAAAATTGCAGGGGGTGGGGATTGCACTGCATTACTGAACTGTAAGGTTCATTTATTTAATTATATTTTTCGATACTGCTGCCTTGACATTTCTTTAAAAGAAGGCACTAGATGGAATTTACCTCTCACCAAGGAAAACTGTGGGTACAAACATACACATGCATACACATTTATTCATTACTCTTGAAGCAATGTTTGGTCTTGAACTGTTATTAGTTATGTAGTACAAATAGTTTCAGTCAGTCAGAAGAATACCTATTGTTTGTTGGGGAGAGGAGGATTATAAATGCTGTAAACACTGAGGTGACTTTAACAGATACCAAAAAACTAAAGTTAATAAAAGGGACATGGTAGGGCTCAGTGGCTAAGACACTGAGCTTGTTGATAGAAAGGTCGGCAGTTCAATAGTTCAAATCCCTAGTGCCACGTAACAGGGTGAGCTCCCGTTACTTATCCCAGCTTCTGCCGACCTAGAAGTTTGAAAGCACGTAAAAAATGCAAGTAGAAAAATAGGGACCACCTTTGGTGGAAAGGTAACAGTGTTCCATGCACCTTTGGCATTTAGTCATGCTAGCCACATGACCACGGAGACATCTTTGGACAGCGCTGGCACTTCAGCTTTGAAACGGAGATGAGCACTGGCCCCTAGAGTCGGGAATGACTAGCACATATGTGCAAGAGGAACCTTTACCTTTACCTTAAAGTTAATAATCGGCTCAGAGATCATTAGGGAATCTAGAATGAGATTGGAGTGAAAAGACATTCCAGTGGGAAAAAAGTATGCTATATTATTGCCAAGGAAACTATATGGACATGCCCAAGAATCCATGAAGCCTCCAGAAGTCAAATTATTTATTACATTTATTGGCCATCCATTTTACCACAAGAAGAATCTCTCTCTCTGTCTCTCTCTCTCTCTCTCTCTCTCTCTCTCTCTCTCTCTCTCTCTCTCTCTCTCTCTCTCTCTGTGTGTGTGTGTGTGTGTGTGTGTGTGTGTGTGTGTGTGTCCATGTTCAAGTTAGTGTCAATTCATGGTGACTGTCTGGACATATCTGACTGTTTAAATCAGTCAGAAAGAAAAGAAAATGCAAATGGAGAATTTGAATAGAATGCTTGGAACCCTGAACATGAATCCTGAGTCCAGATGTGGAAAAAAAAGAAAGGAGAAACTTACTTTTCTCCATTTCTTCATGTGTCCATATATAACTGCATGTGATACATACAAGGATCTGGAATTGCTCACTTGATAAGCAGTTTACTCAGTGAAAACAAATAGGAAAATTCCAATTCCACCAGACACGAATCATCTCTCTGTTCGGAAACAGCAACCACAAATTTGTTGCCTGTGAAGAAAAAGTGGAGACTGGCCTCCAAAATTCAACTGCATTCTGTGTGTGTGTGTGTTGAGGAGAAAGATCTGAAGAAATATGATTCAGTATCTATCTCCAGTTATTTTTATCAATTCTTCTTGTAAACATACAATGACAACAGCAATTATCTGAACATTTGAAGCCTTACTTTTTTTCCTCGTTCTTTTGTATTCTTAGATATGGATGGGCAGGCAGACATGCCCAATATATTGTATTTTATCAGTTATTATCGCTTTCTTTTTTCTCTGAATGTCCTCTATTTTCAAAATGGAGTTAATGGGAGTGACTTCATCAAATGGCATTCAATCACAAAAGGGTCCACTACCCTTCATTAGTTCACTGCAGTACAGAGACGGAGACAATGACTATAATTGTATTCAGGTAGCAACAAAACTGTCATTTTGAACAATTGAAGATCACCAGAGCATTTACCTGAGATGAGATGAATCAACAGTTTCAGTTATGCATTATAATCTGCAGCCTCAAATAATCTTGTCTAAATTTATACATTCATTTTCTAGTGAAAAACATAATTTAAAATGAAGAGTATGATTAGTAGTTTATCTACACACTCGATTGCTTTCAGAATGCCTTTTTGATTCCAAGCTTCAGGAGAAGGATGGTCACATTACCATATCTTTGTAAATTGCTTCGTAACTAAACAATGATATAGAAAGGTGTTAAATAAATAGACGACTCACACACACAGAGAGAGACAGAGAGAGATAGAGATAGAGAGATAGAGAGATAGAGATAGAGATAGAGATAGAGATAGAGATAGAGATAGAGAGAGAGAGAGAGAGAGAGAGAGAGAGAGAGAGAGATGCACACACATGCAAAGTACTGGGATAGTTAAGAGAGAAATATGGCATTAATCCTATCTATGCTGACTTGGAAATAAGTTTTGCTGGCTTTGCAGAAATAGCCAATTGTGCTGAACAGGCTCATTTGTATTGCCGCTGGAATTTTGCTACCAAAAATGGATGTTTAAAAAGTTATTTGGGGCAGCATAGTTTTGACCCCAGCGCACTCCCCATTCATTTCTTAAAATAGATGTGTTATACCTTTGGGGACATTTTAAAATGATTATTTGAAGAAAGAAAAAAAATAACATTTAATCTGTTAATAGAACTTTAAAAGGCAAATATTATATTGTGATAAATATTGTAATATTATTATAACTTTAGAAGAAAAATAGGTATATACCGTAATGTAGTATAAGTACATTTAATTTTGAAATGATTTTCCAATAAAGGCTGTTAGCACTGCGATGCTTATTCAGACATAGAATCAAGATAAATTCTTTCAACCAATAAATAATTGGTATAGGTATATGTTTTTTCATGCTAACTGTAATAATTTCTAATAATAAACTTATAAAGATTCATCCTCTTGTTAGTTTCCACAGTTAGCATATAGTTCAATAAACTGCTAAGACAAACCCAGTGAGTTTTTCAAATCAATATGTGACATAAATTGTCTTTAACTTGGAGCCATTAAAATCCAGGGTCATATCATATAGACCAGCAGTTCCATTTCTGCATCCACTGAGACTGTCTCAATTTCTACCTCTGAAAGATTTCACAAATATATTTTACTTAAAAACAAACATACAAAAGTAAAAGGTCCTGAAATGTTAGGCCTCCTACACCCCCAAAGCATCACAGCATCGCTAACTATTGTGGCCTTAGGAGTCAAAGATGTTCTTTTACCATGTAACACTTGACATAAAACAAATTTCTAAGCATTGTCATCATGTAGGTGCTCAACCAGTAAATATGAATGGGATTATTGTTTAAATAAATATTTTATGGGTAACTATTTGAGAAGCTGTTACATAAACTTATGTTTCTTTCTGGTTCCAAAGGCTCAGAAGATGCCACAATATAATTAGAACTATCAGATCCAGGCTGGGAAAATCCAGATAACCACTAAATGGTCCCAAATGGAGTTTCCGTATCTCTTAATTGCCATCTAATGATTATCTGATAGCATCTTTTGAGGCTTTGGATTCAGAAAAAATATGCATGGATAATGACTAATGGATAATATGAGGTCCTACATATTTCAACAATTTACAATTATATTTTTTTACTGCCAGCAGCAACTGCTAGATGTTGGTATTTAACTGTTGGTATTTAACAGATTTTCCATCAATGACCATCAATACCTTTAAAAAGAACACATTTACTTTGTGAATATAAATTTATAGAAAATAGGTAATCGTATTGACTTTAGGTCAGTTTATTTTTCTTAAGCAGCTGTCCAGACCAAGACAAGAAAATAATTATCTTGTATCCTCCCTTAAACAACCTGTACCTCAAGGTCATCACTAAAAAGAATTCATTAAAAAAGTAGCATCTTTTTCAAAAGTCTGTTATTGCATGTGGAACAGAATACAGCTAAGCTTGTGGCAAATAGATTATAATTTTCACTACATTGCTGTACAGAATTGTAAGTTTCACTTACTGTAAACTCAGATAGATAATTCTGTACTACAGTTTAATCCAATCAGATAAAGAAATATCCAACCATAATGTTTCTTGTTAAGGCCCTTTTTCTTGGAAGTTACAAAATGAAGCAAGGTGTCCTGAAATTTATCTAACATCATTTTTAGAAAAAGGATTAAATTATAATGGCATGCACAGCGCACACCAATCGCACACTTCGTGTGGAAAAAGAAGACTTCACTTCACTACTTACCTTCGCTACGTAAGTAAAATAGTGAGAGAGGGGGAACAGCTGTGCCACATGATTTATCTTTGCTAGAAAGCAGGATTTCCTTCTTTCTGGTGATTTTAAATCACGTGGCACAGCTGATCATCAGAAATACCGGTTCAAACGAACCGGTAGCTTTTTTAAACTACTGGTTTGCCTGAACCTGTAGCTTTTTAACTACCAGTTCGCTCGAGCTGGTAGTTTTTATCACTACCAGTTTGCCTGAACTGGGACGAACCGGTAGCATTTCACCCCTGGTATGTGGGAAAGACCTAGGGAGACAGGGAGAAGAGATGCTGCCTAGGGAATGGTCAGATAAGAGGCAGCACAGCCTGCAGTCACATAACAGATGGAGCAAGAGACTCAGAAGTTACCCTCCGTAAGTTCTTGGATGGTAATTTTATTTTATTTAATTTAATTTCCAATTTATATACCGCCCTTCTCCCTGAGGACTCAGGGCGGTGTACAGCCAAGATAAAAAACATAGAATACAAATATTAAAACATTTAAAAATATATATAAATTTGGGCCGAAAGTTAAGAATCACAAACTAATTAAAAAATTTAAAAATTTCTTCTAAGCCAACCCGGCTTGCTGGAAAAAATGGGTTTTCAGGGAACGACGGAAGGCATTGAGGTCATGGATTCTCCTTATCTCCGGGGGCAACTGATTCCAGAGGGTGGGAGCCCCCACAGAGAAGGCCCTCCCCCTGGGGGCCACCAGCCTACATTGTTTGGCTGATGGCACCCTGAGGAGGCCCTCTCTGTGGGAGCGCACGGGTCGATGGGAGATCGTTGGTAGCAGCAGGCGGTCTCGGAGATAGCTAGGCCCTATGCCATGGAGCGCTTTAAAGGTGATAACCAACACCTTGAAGCGCACCCGGAAGACCACCGGGAGCCAGTGCAGCTCGCGCAGGAGCGGTGTTACATGGGAGCGCCATGTTGCTCCCATCACTACCCGCGCTGCTGCATTCTGGACCAGCTGGAGCCTCCAGGTGCTCTTCAAGGGGAGCCCCATGTAGAGAGCGTTGCAGTAGTCAAGGCGAGAGGTGACGAGGGCGTGAGTGACTGTGCACAAGGAATCCCGATCAAGAAAGGGCCGCAACTGGCGAATCAGGCGAACCTGATAAAAGGTCCCCCTGGTAACAGCCGTCAGATGTTCCTCCAAGGACAGCTGCCTATCCAGGAGGACTCCCAGATTGCGAGCCCCTTCAGTGGGGGCCAAAGACTTGCCCCCAATAGTCAGCGATGGAGTCAACTGACTATATCGGGATGCCGGGAGCCACAGCCACTCAGTCTTGGAAGGGTTGAGCTTGAGCCTGTTCCTCCCCATCCAGATCCGCACAGCCTCCAGGCACTGGGACATCACTTCAAGGGCATCGTTGGGGTGGCCTGGGGTGGAAATGTACAGCTGGGTGTCATCAGCGTACTGGTGGTATCTCACCCCAAAGCCACGGATGATCTCGCCCAGCGGCTTCACATAAATGTTGAACAGAAGGGGCGAGAGGACCGATCCCTGCGGCACTCCACAGATGAGAGGCCTCGAGGTCGACCTCTGCCCCCCTGCCAACACAAACTGCGACCGGTCGGAGAGAAAGGAGGAGAACCACCGCAACACAGTGCCTCCCACCCCCAACTCTTCCAGCCGGTGCAGCATGATACCATGGTCGATGGTATCAAAAGCCGCTGAGAGATCTAACAGGACCAGAACAGAGGAATAACCCCTGTCCCGAGCCCTCCAGAGATCATCCACCAACACGACCAATGCCGTTTCCGTGCTGTGCCCAGACCTGAAACCCGACTGGAACGGATCTAGATAGGATGTTTCTTCCAGGAATTGCGGAAACTGTTGCGTGACCACACTCTCAACAACCTTCGCAATGAAGCGAAGGTTGGAGACAGGACGATAGTTGGCCAATATTGCTGGATCCAGGGATGGCTTCTTGAGGAGAGGCCTCACCACCGCCTCTTTCAGGGCAGCGGGGAAGTGACCCTCACTCAAAGAAGCATTAATGACGCCCTGGAGCCAGCCTCGTGTAACCTCCCGGGAAGCCAGTACCAACCAGGAGGGACACGGGTCCAGTAAACATGTGGCCGCACTAAGTCTCCCCAAAATCCTGTCCACATCATCGGGAGTCACAGCATCAAACTCCTCCCAGATAACATTCTCAAGACTGTTCCTCGTCACCCTGCCCTGATCTACCCAGTCAGAGTCCAGATCCCCCCGGATCTGAGCGATTTTGTCATACAGGTATTGTCCAAAATCCTACGCCCTGCCTTCTAAGGGATCCTCCCACACTCCCAGATGGAGCAGGGCGCGGGTCACCCTAAACAGGGCGGCCGGACGATTCCCTGATGATGCAATAGAGGCAGAAAAGTAGTTAGACTTTGCCGTCTTTATCGCCACTAGGTAGGCCTTAATATGCGACCTTACCAGTGTTCGATCAGATTCAGCGAGACTGGCCCTCCAACCACTCTCCAGGCGTCTTTTCCGGCGCTTCATTTCCCTCAGCTCCTCAGTAAACCAAGGAGCCGCACGGGATCGGCATCGGGTCAGAGGCCACAAAGGCACAACTCGGTCCAAGGCCCCACCAGCCGCCCGATCCCAGGCGGCTACCAGGTCCTCGGCCGAGTCATGTGCTAGATCCTCAGGAAATGGCCCAAGCTCCGTCTGGAACCTATCAGGATCCATCAGGCGCCTGGGGCGGATCCATCTAATTGGGTCCGCCTCCCTGCGGCGAGGGGTCGCGGTTCGAAGATCTAGGCGAAGGAGTGAGTGGTCAGTCCATGACAAGGGTTCCACGTCTATATCCCCTATAACAAGACCACTCAACCACTGGCCAGAGACAAAAATCAAATCCAGAGTGTGACCTCCCCTGTGAGTAGGGCCATGAACTAACTGGGTCAGGTCCATGGCCGTCATGGAAGCCATGAACTCCTGAGCCACCTCAGACGTTTCACCGACGGATGGCAAGTTGAAATCACCCATGACTAAAAGCCTGGGTGTATCTACTGCCACCGTGGCTATCATGTCGAGTAGCTCAGGTAGGGCTGTTGCCACGCGGCAGGGAGCCAGGTACGTAAGCAACAAGCCCATCTGAACCCCACGGCCCCACCTCACAAGGAGGGACTCACATCCGGCTATCTGAGGCACAGTGGTCTCCCTCGGACTCAGATCCTCGTTAATAATAACCGCCACCCCCCCCGCCCCTCCCCTGGGCCCTCGGCTGATGGAATGCTCTGAAGCCTGGTGGGCACATTTCCACCAGAGGGACGCCACCCTCCGGGCCCAACCAGGTCTCCATAATACCCGCCAGGTCCGCTCCCCCCCTTGTATAAGATCGTGAATGAGGGGGGCCTTATTGACCACGAACCTGGCATTGCACAGCATCAGCCGAAGGCCCAGCTCCTGAGTATCTAAGCCACCTAGTATCCGAGCGGAGCCTTGGGGACCGGGGCAAGCAATTGCTCTCAAACAGCAAGTGCGAGCCCCCAACACCTGATGTGGTCCCCTGCTCCCACCATATCTGCCCCTCCCATTCACCGTGCCGATGGTACAGCCCTCATAGATATCGCCCCCCCATCCCTTTTCCAATCCCTCGTCCGATGCCTCCCGGATCATTACCCTGTGCCGGGCACGGCTCTGACCCTGGTGGATTTCCCCCCCCATCCGCCATAGTCGTCTTCCCAGTATCTTTAAAAGAATAATTACAACCCCCCCCCCAGAACCCCTTAAAATCTTTAAAAATTTCCCTAAAAAGCCCCATAAATTCTTCCTTGCTCCATGCCATCTCTCCGGACTCCAAAGTCCGTCATCGAGATAGGCCCTCGATAATGTGGGGGGTCAAACCTGCGAGAGGGGAGAATCTCGCAGGGCGAGGAGTTTCGACACCGAATACATATAGCCATCAGGGGAGGCAGTCCAAGGGTGGGGGACCGCTGATGTTACAAGCGTAGGGAAAATTCCAGTCCATGGTCAGGCTGCCAAGCTCCACTGTCCTCTCACGACAGTGGCTAAGGAGGTGCATATCATTCAGCCCCGAAAGTTTCCAGGGCGGCCGTCTCTCACCAGGCCAATCCATGGAGACTTTGATAGAAAGCTCAAGGGTGAGGATAGCCATATTCCGCCTCCTCAGGCCTCATGTCCATAGAACCAGTATCCCTCCTGGGATTAGCAGCATCAGGGAATCCAATATCCACCTCAAGGGAGGTTTAAGTTCGTAAATGTTCGTCAGAGAAGTTCTACATGGTAGGGAATCCAGACAGGCCAGATGGAAGTGGGGAAAAAATTAGGAGTAGTTCAGCAGGCCAAGATGGATGGGAAGCTATGATCGTAATAGGCCAAAAGGCCAAACTCAGTCCGAAGGAAGGAGGGGGGGGGAGATTCAAACCGCATAAGTTTGTAGTCATTTTCCGGCCCCAATAACCCTCAACCTTCCATTCTAGTGGGTGAAGCTCCCCTATTTCACCCCCCCCATCCAGCTCACCCTGGGGAGGGTCTCTGGGTCTCCCTGGAGGTAACCCTTCCCTCAAGGGTCATATACTCTCCAGTCCCCCCAAAATCAAATCTAAAACCACTGCTGAAGAGTCCTGGGCCGTCTGTTTGAAAGTCTGTAGGCCCTTGGGAGCCGCCCCAACCTTAAGCGCCCCCATCACGACCACCGCCATCGTCGCCATCGGCCCCCCCACGGACGTCCCCAGCCGCCCCCTGCCTCCAAAGATCCACCTCGAGGCATCCAGGGGCGTGGGGAACCTCCGTAGGGGTAAAAGTGAGGGTGGGAGACTTGTACTTTCAGACTTACAAGATTTAATTCGTTTTAATTCATTTTAAATTTTTGTATTTATGTGTTTTATCTCGTGGCTGTTCACCGCCCTGAGTCCTTCGGGAGAAGGGCGGTATAGAAATTTAATAAATGATAATGATGATAATGATGTTGTGGATGTAGCTTTACAATTAAACAGAAATAGTTTATATGGCCATGTTTCCTGTCTGCCATAAAAGTATATTGATTCCTGTCTACGTTAAATCATATTCATTTAGTTCATAGTTAAAACTGGAAACATTCTGCACAATAAAACTAAATAAGAATAACTGAAAATGAAAATAACAGACCATCATCTTAGAGCTGTGATGGGCAAGAAGAAAAGAGGTTTGTTTGTGCTGTAACAATAATGTTTTTCATTATGTCCAAATTGGATATTATTATTCATGTTGACCTATGGAAAATCTTGTAAGGAATAAAATAGTCTTTTTATGAAATATTGTATTAGTAATTGATAAGCAAAGGATCCAGAATTATTAGGATATGCTTTAGATACAAGTATCAAGAATACATGCTGTTTAATGTAACTAGTTATCTTTAAAAACATTTTTCCACCTTTTTGTCTTCCAAAATACATGGGTCATTCTCCATCTCTAGGATGGAGATTTTTTTCAAAAATTGAAAAAATCTCGATCTAGTGATTAAATCCCTCATCTTCTACTATTACTGTTGTATTTATTTATCTGGTATCACTCACACGTATGGATTCCATGAATTATTGCTAAGGGAGTTTCTTGATATAATTCCTATTCCCTGGTCTTTCCACATATTATTTACTCCAGAAATTATATCCTGACTTATTTGACAGAAGCAAGGATGGAAAGTTTTTTTGTTTAACCTCCTGGGGTTGGCTTATGAGAAAACAAGTGACCAGTTTTCTCAATAGCAAAATGGAAGTCTTCAGGCATGGCAAGTCACACACTGAAGGAACTTTAACCAAGCCTCATGTCATATTCTTTCTCTGTTACTGTTCATTGAAACAAGCTGATCTCATCATAGATACCAAGTAGGATACAAAAATGTTGGTGTGTGTTGTTCTTCATGGATAAAAAGAGCTCAACATGTTCATGGCTCTCATCCAGATATGTAATGAGATTACAAGGCAGATGTTCATATTTTTCAAATCTGTCCCCAATGATCCAATTTTGTGATTGGCTCTTTTCTAAAAGTCCTGTTTCTGCAAAGCCACTTCCCATTTTGATACATTCTCATGTTCAGTCTTGTGTTACTCGCATCCAATTCTTAATTGCTTTCATTTTTCAAAACTAAGTTGCACACTTCATTATTTACAATAAAGCAGAGCTGCATAACTTTTTCAGGCTGAAGGATGCACTTGGATTTCATGGCCTCTGGGATGCCATTCATTATAAAAAGTAATGAGTGGGACCAAGGTTAAGATTAACTTTGATTTGATTTATATTTAAATTAAATTAAACTTTAATGGCACTAATACTATTAGTCTCCAGTCATGCATTTTCCCTTTTTCCATTAAAAATTACATATTGAGAGCCACATTTGGTAATTCAAGGATGTCTTGGGGTTTTCAGGTTGTGCAACTCTGCAGTAAAGAAAAAGAAATTTAAAAAAGACAAAAATGGTTACTGTTGTCTTATTCTTCTTCTTATCTTTTGCAGCAGTAAAAAAAAAGGCCTTTTTATTTCTAATACTCTTTTTTATCACATGACAAGTTAGGGTAATGGCAGCAAGACATTTGTCTCTTGTATCAGGGAGATTAAATCAGCAATTACTAGTCTCGGTCTCTACTTCAAGCATAAAGAAGAATTCCCCAGAGCCATGCCCTGAACAAAGACAAGTCTCATTCTTGACTCTCAATTGAGAAGATCCTAGAAGACCCATGAGAATATCTCCCAAGCATTGTTTTTAGGATGTTCCTACCTACCATTAAGTAGAGCAAAAGAATTGGCCAAAATACCAGTGGTACATCCTATGCAAGTTTTGGTGTATTCGGGTGTTTTCCCATGTAAGATTGATAGTATCTTGGCAATGTTTCGATGAGATCCCAGCCGTCATCTTCAGGCTGGTGTCTTTGGCTTCGTGCTTGTGCGAGGAAAGTGTGATCGGAGCTGCCGTCTCTCTATAAATACTGGTGGAGAGGTGTCGGGTGCTGGCTTTGTTGCTGTGAGCAGGTTGGTTGCCTATGTTGTTACATCTTGATTGGTTAATGGAGTTGATGTTTGCAGATTAGTCAGCTGTATTGTAACATCCTGTGTGGGTGAGGTCCTTGATGTGTGACTAAAATTGGAAGTACCTGGCTGAGGTACAAACCCATCCCCCCTCACAGCCACACATGAAACAAACAGTGCATAAAATCTCAGATAGGATCCTAACCAAAGCTGAACCAATGTCCTTTCCTAAGGATTTAACTTTGCAGTCGCTCCCAAACACATCCCCACTGAAACTATTATATGTGGAGTTGAAACCAGCCTGACCAAAATCAACTTCAATGACTCTAACAGAATCAGACTCGAAATCACCAACATCTTCTGCACCAGCAAGCCACCCAAAAGCAACTTACCCAAAGAGGAACAGACAGCACTACTTAACCTGAAAGAAGACACCAGCATAATAATCCTACCAGCAGACAAGGGCAACGCCATGGTGGTTATGAACACATCTGACTACCAAACCAAATTAACCAACCTACTCCAAGACTCCACATACAAACCCTTAAACACAGATCCCACCACCTACCTGGAAAAAACCACTAGATCCAAAATAAAAGCCTCCCCCATCAGCGAAGAGATCCAGCAAAGAATCACTCCCAGAGAGAGATCATCCAGATGCCCTAAGATCTATGGTCTCTCCAAGATACACAAAGAAGGAACCCCACTTAGATCCATAGTCAGCTCCATAGGCTCACCTCTATAAAACCTAGCCAAATTTCTTGCCAAACAACTACAACCCTATGCAGAATCCATCACCTTACACATAAAAAATTCATTTCAGTTCATAGAGATCATAAAGAAACAAAATTTACAGACCAGAGACCTACTCATGAGCTTCGATGTCATATCCCTCTTCACCCAAGTGCCAATCAAAGAAGTCTTGACAGCTATCCAAAACAAATATAACCCCCCCAAGCACATCCTAGATCTGACCAACCACTGCCTATCCAAACCATACTTCATCTATAAAGGACAAAAATACAAACAAATAGAAGGAGCACCCATGGGATCACCCCTCTCACCTGTCATTGCTAACCTCTACATGGAACATTTTGAAACCCAAGTTCTAGAAAAATCTAATTACAAACCCAAACTCTGGCACAGATACGTAGACGACACCTTCATAATCTGGCCACATGGGAAAGAAAAACTGGACAACTTTCTCACACACTTCAACAGCCTACACCCCAAAATACAGTTCACCATGGAAACAGAAACTAACAACCAACTTCCCTTCCTGGATGTCTTAGTCTACAAGAAATCCAATCGCTCCCTAGGACACACAATCTACCAGAAGAAAACACACACAAACCGCTATCTGCATGCACTCTCACACCACCACCCAGCACAGATCAACTCTGTAGCCAAGACACTCATCTCCAGAACAAAACGCTTAGCTGATGAACAACACCTAAAAACTGAACTACACACTCTCACTAACGTACTAACATACAACGGATTCCAAAGAAATAAGATTTCCAATCTAATCCCAAAAGAAACCCCCATCAAAATCCAAGACAGAGAACAAGAAAACGGCAAAGCTCTCCTCCCATACATAAAAGGCACCACAGACAGAATCAGCAAGATCCTCCACAAACACAACATCAAGACAGCATTCTGCACAAACCGAAAAATATTCACCATCCTGAGAAACCCCAAAGACAAAATTGAGATAGAAAATCAAGGAGTATATGAAATCCCATGCACTGCCTGCCCCACCACATATATCGGACAAACCAACAGAAGAATAAGTGCACGCATTGAAGAACACAAGAACTCAGTCAGAAAAGAGGAACCAATTTCTTCCCTGGTCCAACACCTTAAAGCCACAGGACATGAAATTGACTTTAAAAAGACCAGAACTATCGCCAAAACTGAACACTTTAACAACAGAATAATCAGAGAAGCCATCAAGATAGAAAAATGCCCACACAAAATGAATAAACGAGATGATACCTTCTGCCTACCAGCCATTTGGAAACCTGCCCTTATTGACCAATGAGTCCCTAACACGAGGAATGACACCAGACCCACACTCACGAGGGCCACACAGGATGTCACCACCACACATCCACATGGAAAGCAGACTCAAACCCACACCGATGATGAGGCACGACCGCGGACCAGAAGCCAGACCACAGCTGCATCATTAGCCCCTTTAAACCCTTCCAATCCATACATGAAGCAGACTGACACCCACCATGAAGATGTGGCACGACCACAAACTCGAAGCGAAACAACAGCAACACAGCTCACCAGCTCAAATCCCCCGCAACTCATACTAACCCGAGCACAACCAAGCCCCCACCCAAACAGAATACACCCCCATCCAATCAGAGCACAGTCAACCCCCATCCAATCAGAGCACAGCCAAGCCCCCAACCAATCAGAACACACCTCCACCCAATCAGATCACAGCCAAGCTCCCACCCAATCACTTCTAACCCCCACTAGCAATTAAAAGGAAGAAACAGCTGCGATCACACATTGCTCCTAGAAGCACAAAGCCGAAAACACCAGCCTGAAGATGACGAATGAGACTTTGTCGAAACGTTGCCAAGACACTTCCAATTTTACGTGGGAGAAAACCTAAATAACCAAAGACCTACATACAAACACCTGCGAAAACCTCAGAAAACAAACAAATGCGCGCACACACACACACACACGTGTGTGTGTGTGTGTGTGTGTGTGTGTGTGTTTTCATAGATTTATTTATAGAGAGACGGCAGCTCCGATCATGCTTTGCTCGCACAGGCACGAAGCCGAAGGCACCAGTCTGAAGACGATGAGTGGGACCTCGGCGAAACGTCACCAAGATACCCTCAATCTTACACGGGAAAACACCCAAATACGCCAAGACTTGCATACCTGTACCCGTGAAAATCTACGAATATATATATATATCTTCTCTCTTTTCCTGTTTTCAATTTTCTCTTGATTACCCACATCCTTTCCTCTGAAATTATTTCCTGCATTTATAGCGCTATGAGCAATTTTCAATTTGTTTGTGGATGTCATCCACCAGAAGAAAAAGTATTACCTGTCAGATACACTGACCTGAGCAGAGAGAAAAAAATATTTTGACATTTGGGAATAGAAGATTGCTGACATCTTGAATAGAAAGTGTAGGTGAAGAAATGATCATTTCAGGTAGCTGCATGAAACAGAAAATCTTTAGAGAAATGCAATTGTTCTTTATTGTTAAGCAAAGACAGCGTCATTCCAACTGAAGTAAAGCTAATTGTACATGCAAACATTTTTCTCTCTAGTGTGGAGCACCCTATTTCTTGTGAAGAAAAGACAACTGAAACTGAAATATATTATCATCACCCAAAAAAGAACAAAAATACTGCAGACTTAAGTATAATACTCATGGACTAATGTCTAAGTCTAGTAACTAAATTTAGGAGCACATTTTTTTCCTGCTCATCAGTGCCTTAGAGCAGGGGTCTCCAACCTTGGCAACTTTAAGCCTGGCGGACTTCAACTGATGAAGTCCTCCAGGCTTAAAGTTGCCAAGGTTGGAGACCCCTGCTTTAGAGCACACAAAAAATAATGGAATGCATCTTCCCCTACTTTCTTCTTAGAACTTTGAAGCTCTCTAAAAATTTTCAAAATGCAATTTTATTAGGTAAGATTATAAAGTCATAACCTCTCATTTCAGAGTACCAGTATAAAACCACTGTTTTCTTTTTCTCTGCTAATATAAATAACATGCATTTTCCCCAATAGTTTTCACAAATAAAACTAACAATGCTACAGTTTTGATGTCTGTGATACAACTGTAGATAGAAGTTTTATTGTACTCTAGAAAATAGGTATCTATTTTTTTTTTACTTTCTATGTGATCTACATCATCTCACAGAAAATAGTTTCAGCTCTGTCATTCTTCTTTCAAAGATTACTTTTCTGTTAACAGAAGTATCAGTATGTGAGTCTCTCAAAGAATACTTCTTAAGATAGGCAATTCCTTCAGGCTCAGTGTTTCAGCAGGAGCTAGGATAAACTAAGAAAGCAAAAACAGGTAACATAGCTCATCTTTCTTGTTCTGTTTATTCAAGAGAGGAGGCAAATAAGTTATCCATATAGGCTAGGACAGGGGTCAGCAACCTGCGGCTCTGGAGCTGCATGTGGCTCTTTCATCCCTCTGCTGTGGGTCCCTGTCACTCTAAATATGTGTCACAACCACCAAGGTTGAGCCTTGGTTAAGGTGACCAGATTTTAACATTGGTAAAGAGGGACATTGTGGGCGTGGCTTATTTTGTGGGTGTGGCTAGCTGGTCATGTGACTGGGTGGGCGTGGCTAGCTGGTCATGTGACCGGGTGGCCATGGCTATGTGTATAGGGTAAGGTGAACAGATTTTAACATTGGTAAGAGGGACACCATTGTGGGCGTGGCTTATTGTGTGGGCATGGCTTAGAGGCCATGTGACTGGGTGGGCGTGGCTAGCTGGTCATGTGACCGGGTGGCCATGGCTGTGTGTATAGGGACTACTCAGAGGGCTGAAAAGTCATTTCTGACAGGTCCTCACACTTTTGACTGGTCCTCACACTTATGACCATCCTCACATTTATGCCCGTGCAGCATTCTTAACAACCATGTCACTCATTTCACAACCGCTTCTCTTCACCATGATGACAAGATAGGGCAAAAAACGTAAAATGTGAGGACAGTCGTAAGTTCGAGGACTGGTCAAAAGTGCGAGGACCAGTCAAAAATAACTTTTTCAGCCCTCTGAGTAGTCCATATGCACAAAAGGACTAACCAGAGGGCTGAAAAAAGTCATTTCTGACAGGTCCTCACACTTTTGACTGGTCCTCACACTTATGACCATCCTCACATTTATGCCCGTGCAGCATTCTTAACAACCATGTTACTCATTTCACAACTGCTTCTCTTCACCATGATGACAAGATAGGGCAAAAATGTAAAATGTGAGGACAGTCGTAAGTTCGAGGACTGGTCAAAAGTGTGAGGACCAGTCAAAAATAACTTTTTCAGCCCTCTGAGTAGTCCATATGCATAAAAGGATACAGTAATAGAGAGGGATGAAGGAAGGGAAGGGAAATTAGAGTAGGAGTGACGGTTAAGAGAGGGAGGAAGAGAGGAGGAGAAGGAGAAAGGAAGAGGAAGTAGGGAGGAGAAGAAGAGGGGGGGAAGAGAAAGTAAGAAGGAAAGAAAAGAGAGGTGGTAGGTTTGAGGAGAAAGATTGCTGTACAATAAAAAAGATAAAAGGGAAGAAAGCCAACCCCAAGCAAATATAAAGATATTAAGATAAAGAATGAATTGTTAAACTTTAAAGAATAAAAGAGAACAAATATGAATAAATAGCAATAATTAGAAACACACATACATACAATGTATTTTCTTTGAACAGAATATTTGGCTGGTTCACAAATTTAAACAGTGTTTAGTCATTTCAATTAAATTTACAATTTCTATATTTCCTTTTTGCCATATTTATTCCTCATCTATTTTTTTAAAAAAAACAATTTTACCCTTCATCCTCATATCTAATCTTAATCAAATTCAATTTTTCCCTTCTATTCTATTTTATACCCCTTCCCATTGTCATCTATTTTTATATCCATCCTCACATTGGTTAATTATGTAATTATGTAATACAGTTGTTTAATACAAATTCAACATTTTAATATAAATCAATTAGTTATATAACTATCTTTTTTGTATATTAATCAATATGAACATGAATATTCCAATTATTTCCATGCAATCCAATTTCTTACAAATCAATTAATTATACTTACCAATAATAATAAACCAAATAATTTCCCCCATATATTCCTCCAAACCACAACTTAACCATTTCTGCTTTCAACACAGTATACAATTAATAATATCTCAATTATTACAATTCCCTAGTTAAAAAGAGCTTTTTTTTCTTTTGTGTTTTAAAATCTTGAACTCTCCTCTTTTGCCCTAAATAATTTTCCATTGTTTGCACTTACCTTTTTTGGTGAGGAAAAGGAAAATAAATCTGCTGCCTAATTTTCCAACGTTGCAAGCAAACCGCAAAGCCAACAGCCTGTTTTACTTTCAGTTTCGTTTTGAGCTTGGTTTGCACAAAGAGGAAAAAAAACTGAGCAATTTAGCAAGAGCAGAGCCCTGTGCAAATCAGCTGAGAGGGGGAAGCCGAGCTAATTAACGTAGGGCGGCCCTTTGAAGCCCCGCGGCAAGAGTTTAAACAGGTTTTTTCCCTCTAGCCATCAGCGGGGATTCAGGAGGCAGCCGGGAACCAGGAGGCAGAATGAAAAATCGGGACTTTTTTAAAACACCGCGGGACGCGGGACAAATTGCTCAAAAGCGGGACTGTCCCGCCAAAAGTGGGACGTCTGGTCACCTTAGCCTTGGTGGCGCAGCGGACTAAACTGCTGTTAAAGTAGCACTTAGCTGCCAGCTGCCTGCAATTACTGTGAGTTCAATTCTCACCAGGCTCAAGGTTGACTCAGCCTTCCATCCTTCCAAGGTAGGTGAAGTGAGGACCCGGTTTCTGGGGGCAATAAACTGACTTTGTATAAAATAGAACACCGCTTGTGGGAGGCCAAAAAGCCCTACTAAGCAGGTATATACAAAAGTATGAAGGCTATTGCTTAATGCATTGTAAGCTGCCCTGAGTCTCCGGAGAAGGGCAGCATATACATCGAACTAATAAATAAATAAATAAATGTGCAACACCCACCAGCACACGATTTATTGAGCTTTTCAACCCCCGGTAGGCCAAACATAGATAAATCCAAGAAAAGAAAAGTTTCAAAAGAAAGCAGAACGTTTAATTCAACTACATACAGTATGCTAGTCTTGTGGCTGCTCAAACAATAGTCAGGCACGGAAAGAATTTTGTGGCTCCCGGTGTTTTCTTTTCTGTGGGAAACGGGTCCAAATGGCTCTTTGAGTGTTTAAGGTTGAAGACCCCGGGGCTGCTGAGTGGTAGCTGGATCTGAAACATATATTGTTCTCTTTCAAAAGTACCAGTGATTTCTTTAGAATCTCTGCCTTATGGGGCAGAGGAAGTGATGAAATCTTACTTTCATTTTGAGCACATAAATCTATCCTAAATGTCAGAAGCTTCCTGTGTCCACTCTTCCTATAGATATGGAATCTTGGATAAGAGCATGACCTATGTTATTTGATCCTTGCAAACAAGAATCTATTAGAAACAAGAAAACAATATGCTGATCCATCAAAGCCACAATCCAGTTAAAAAATTACCTGAGAATTCTTATTGAACTCAGTGAAGATTATTTCTGAGTTGGTATGCACATGATTGCACTACACAGGGCATTCTTGTGAAGCACATAAATTGAATCAAGGCAAAACTCTAAAAAAAAAAAAAAAAATCCTGCCAGCATAATTTCCCTTATGTAATCATATTCCATAAAGCAGGAAGAAACTGCCAGCAGATCTTGGCATTATTTCTATTCACAGGTTTCAAAATAATTTTTTATAGAACAACATAAACCCGTGAAAATAAATGTCTCAGTTCATAGGGAATACCCCATTGTACTCAATAAAGTGTGCCAGCCCCTGTCTAATGGGTTAAAAAAAAATTAAAGAAAAAATAAAACTCACACAGATGATCAGGCTACCCATAATATTTAATGAGTCATAAAGTTTAACCTAAAAAAGGGCTTGTCCAATTTAAGCTCGGGAATGCTCACTGGATGACTTTATTGCTGGCTGTCTTATTTTTATCCACATTCCATAGAGAAAGAAAACAAAATTGACTCTTTAATTACTCACATTGTGTCTAATTTTAAACAGCTGGTAGCAAATGTTTCTGCTTTATTCAACAATTGCCACAAAATTTACTCATCTCTAGAACGTCTGGGAAAACCAGTCAATATATTCTATACCAATGTACTAATTTCTGTACCATTTAGATATAAAGTAAAACAATTTTTCAAAATAATTTCACCAGAACACTGGTTTGGTTGAAGCCATGCCATTCTTCCCCTTGAATTCATTCTGGGTGCACAGCCAGACCTATTAATGCCGTCCACCGGTCCTTGAACTTGAAAAGAGTAAACTTTGCATAAAAGTTATTTTAATGGCAGAGCTCTAGACTACTTCAGTAATGAGGTCATTAATAGGGCTCACCTTATGGTTTTAATGCAGAATAAGTTTGGAAAAGTAAGGAAGGATTTTTCCCATTCAAAAAGTAATGGCATTTTCTCCCATTCAACGAATATTACCTTCTTGCATGAAAAACAACTATCAGTTTTGCTCTTTGATATCTAGTGGAACAGACAAGTATAGGCAGGTGTTATGAGTGGTGGGAGACGTTGTCTGCCAATCTGCCTGATTTAGGAGTTGGATTGCAGAACTATTCTGTATTTGCAGTCTGTGAGCAGTTAAGCCCATACCAGTAGTGGGATTCAGCCAGTTCGCACTTCGGGAGAACTGGTTGTTAACTTTCTGAGCAGTTTGGCAAACCGGTTGTTGGAAGAAATCATTAGGCCAGAGAACTGGTTGTTAAATTACTTGAATCCCACCACTGGCCCATACCCAAAAATAGCCCAGCTGTTGAATCACAAGATAGAGCAGGAAGGAACAACTGATAATAACCAAGAGCCCCCACTGAGTACAAAGGAATAGCAATGCTAGCAGTGGGCCAATACTTTGAATAGCCCATATAATGGACAAAATGATGCTCCCATCCCTGCAAATAGTAACATAATAAAAAAAAAAAAGTCAAATGAAACTGCTTGCTTGCACCAATAACAAAAATATATAATGCATTCATTGATGACAGAACTAATAACATGTACATAGCTGAACCAGCTTTCTTTCTTTCCAGAATTTAAATAATCATTCTGGGAAATATAAGTCTATCTAGACCTGTGCTGAAAAAGCTGACAAGCTGAGTATATAAAGAGTTTACATAAAACTTGGCAGGTATTTTGGAAAGTTCTGGTCAGGGACTGCTCAAGCAGATGCTTCTGCAGAAGCCAGTATCCAATCTCTTCTGCAATCCAAAACCAAAATGAACATCAAGGGAATGATGACAACTAGAAAGGAGGGACATGACTACAGCATCCTAAACTAACCAATAAGAGCTGGGCAGAACACAGTCTCTGACTATATCTTCAAATACATAAGCATTGATGGATGCTAGATTATTCCCTCAGCAAAACTGGAAGAGTTAGAAACAATTTTAAGTGGCCTCTGCTCTGAGTTGAGTATAAGAGCAATGAACTGTCATAAGTATATGTCATGTACAAATTATTATAGGGCCATATTTATGCTGCAGTGAAGGGAAAATGAGGATGATCCCTAACTCTTCTGGAATGGACATTAATCTTCACAGCTTTTTTTAGGGATATGGAAATGATAAGAAGTTTTCCTATAAATAGAAGCCACAGTCCTTGATAGATTTCAACTCCCAGCACTGTCAACCTTGGCTTTTCTAGTAAGATTTTATGATAGTTGCAGCTGAGTATTATCAGGAAGGCCATCATTGCCAATTTCTGGTTCAGAATTTAAGATAAAAAGCTCTTGCTTTTTATTTATTATCATTCTCATCTATTAACTATAGTTTTCTAGATGTACAGTCAAGATATAAAAAATGCCTAGCCAACCCCGCTCCCTGATTAGTCTGTGTTAACATAATTTGAGCAAACCTGAAACATTTGTATTATTTTGAAGGGAAATAATTGAAGGGGAAAATAATGTACTTTTCAGATAAAGACAATTAAAAACAGAAAAATAATAAAACAAGAAAATGCAATTTCAAGGCTTACAGGATACTCAAATCAACTGACTGATTCAGTAAAAAAATAAATAAGTAGCACAGGAAAGTTATTGTAAGGATATGAAACTGACTATCCTACAATACAATATTTAGAATTAGTAAAAATTCATCCAAGAAGAGATAAAGATGGACTGATTGGAATAGGCCATATGGATGATCAGCCAGATTCTTCCTCATATATTCCCCTTAGGTTGTAACATTGGAAGAAGAAAGTTGGCATTGGACATAGTTTCAAAGCAAAAGCTATTGTGTGTGGCTTCACTCTTTCCTTCACGTTCAATAACCACGTTTGGACAGGACTCCGGAATAAGACATGGTTTTATAAATGTTAATGAATCTTTGCAAGAATAGCTTTTATTATCAGATTTGCATTCAAGAGGAGTGAGCTTCCAGCTAATTCATTGCCAATGAATATGAAATATACTCATTCATTTCTTACATTACAAAAAATATTTTCTATCCTGATTCCCTAATCACTTACAGTATTATATACATCGGGGTGGGTTCTACTTACCTTTACTACCGGTTCGCAATGGGGCCGCGCATGCTCTTGCTTCACTCGTGCACGCGTGCATTCTTCTGGGCAAGCGCAGAAGCATTTTGAGGATGTTGGGGTCAGTGGGCGGGGCCTCCCGCCAGTTTTACTACCAGTTCTATGGAACTGGTGCTAACCGGGGGCAACCCACCACTGATATACATATCCCAAAGGTGCTTTTTCAAGAGGCGATTGGACTTTCTGGTTTTTCTTTGAAGACGTTTCACTTCTCATCCAAGAAGCTTCTTCAGCTCATCCAAGAAACTTCTTTAGCTTCTTGGATGAGAAACGAAATGTCTTTAAAACAAAACAAAACAGAAAGTCCAGCTGCCTCTTGAAAAAGCACATTTGCACAACCCTGTGTGAAACCGTGTTGTGAAAAAGCACAACCCTGAACTGTATGACTGATAATCTCCATAGGCATATTATATACATAATATTTCTGTATGCCTGGAACATCCTTGCAGGCTTGATTGACAAAAGTCAATCAGAACTATATGGATAAAGTCAGAATTTATCCCTTAATAAAGCCATATCAGGCTATGTTATTGACATTGGTAAACTTCATGACAAAAGAATTTGTTCTTCATTCCTTTCAATCTCAAGATAGTTTGTAATCGGTTTTCTCTTTGATTCTAACTTTCCAATCTGTTATCAATATATAGTGTGAATAGATTAAAGGCAAGCAGTATGTGACAAAATCTAAAGACCAAACTATAATTTATGCTAATTGGGTAAAGGAAACTAGTATGTTAGGCTTTTAAAACTTAAAAAGTATATACAGAGAGAATGAGAAGAATTGAAACCATTGTATAAGAGGGAGAAGTCTTTCCAGGGGTGAGATTCTACCAGTTCGGACCGGTTCAGGCAAACCGGTAGCTCCGATGATCATCTGGGAGTGAACCGGTTCATCCCGATGATCAGATGGGCCCACCCGCCCGTTCGCTCTATTTTCCTACCTTTATCTTCTCAGTTGATTCAGGCGGCAGAACAGATCGCCACGCCTCAGCTGTGTTTCTCCTTTGAAGATACGCAGAAGTGAAGATTTCTTTAACCTGCACATGCATGCGCAACGCAAAGTGCATGATCACCGAACCGTTTGCTAAACTGGGAGGATATCACCACTGAGTCTTTCTCCTCTCTTGTGCCACAAACCACATAAAATATGATCCTTATTTTTCAGCTGTTATTTCAAACAAAAGAATCCCATTTGTACTAATATTATGAAATAAATATTTATCTCCATTTACTTGAGATTGTATCTATTTTTCTTGTCTCATTAGTGTTCTCAGCTTGTCCTAAGGTGAAAAGCTCCAAAGGTAGTAACTTTCTTTGTAGAACATCACCTTAGCTTAGCCCCTTGCTATCTTATTTGTCTCTTTTTATGTTCATTGGAGAAATAAGTTTTCTTCATAATGAATTGAATAAGTGTTTAAAAACATATAATGAATGCTTAAGAATTAAACTGGTTAGAGTTAGAGAAACCCCAAGGAGTGCCAAAAGGTAAGATGGCAGTTGTGATATGTGATGGAAACTCTATAGTTTTGTACATGAATCAATTCCATAGATGCATATGAAGAGGTGGGACTTTAGTTGCATTGTTTTGCCCATTATTTGGTCTTTGTAACCTCTCTGCTGCACAGGTCTGGGTAGCTAAGTAAAGGTAGAACCCACAATCTGAGGACCTGTTAGTTTTTCCACCATTCCTTCAATGTCCTAGAATTCAATTCATCTAGTCCCCAAGTTTTGAATTCATTCAAAACAAATAAGTATTTCCTGAATTTATTTCTGTTACTCTTAAATTTATGTCCTGGATTGGTTTCCTGGATGGAACCAGGGGTGGGCTACTGGGGGTTTGCAGGGGTTCGGGAGAACCTCTAGCTAAGATTCTGTGTAGTTCAGAGAACCCCCAAATCCCACTCCTGGCTGGCCCCACCCCACTCCACCCCGCCCACTCTGCCCCACCCTCCCAGGAGACCCCACGCAGTCCATTTTAGATGTAGGTAAGTGCAGGGTGTGCACGGAGCCTTGGGGAGGGCAAAAAATGGGCCTACTGGAAGTTCAGGAAGGCTGGAAACGGGCCCATTTCCAGCCTCCAGGGGCCTCTGGAGACTGGGGAGGCCATTTTTGCCCTCCTGGAGGCTCAAGGAAAATCTCCGGAGCCCAGGGACGGCAAAAATGCCCTCCCACCATGGTGCAGGAGGCAGACTAGGCCACACCCACCATGACCACAGCCACCCAGCAACCTGGCAGAGAACACCTTGCTAAAAAAATTTAAGCCTACCCCTGGATGGGACAGAATAATTATTTTGCTAGAAAGGATTGGAATAAAATAAAAATGGAGTTGTTTTGCCTTCTGTCTGTAAATTGTTACCATTTTACCATCTGAGAAGCTGGTATACTGGTATTCTATTTTACTTTTATCTTGAACAACCATCCAGACTCACTGGGAGCCAGCCAGCATATAACTTTAATTTACCAACATCATCTAATAAAGCCCTTCTTGTTATTCTTAGCCTCCTCCATGAATCTCAGCTCATTCTGAGCCTTTGCTTTATTGGCATTAGTGGTACAGTTTTGTGCTACAGAACCTGACTGAACATTTGCTTTGTGATGTGGTCCTCTTATATATTCTCAGAACTTCAATAAGTACCTTTTTCTTCAGCAACTGCCCTCTACTTGAATTTCTTTTATCATTAATTTCTTCTGCCATGGAAACCTACTTACTACTTCACTGAGTTTAATGAAATCTGCTTCTTTCAGAACCAAGTGATATATTTTCCTATAGTCAGTTTTAGTTGGATAAAAAAAAGGAAAGAATTCCACTATGTGGCAACTTTTCCTAGCTACTTCCACTTCATTTACTTAATCTTCCCTAATGGTTGGTTTGAAGTCAAGGAGAGCTGATGCTGTTATCCCTTTCTCATATTTTGAACCATAAAGAGATAAGGTTCAATCACAATTTTTCTGCTTTTTTAATTTGCTTTTGGAAAATGGCATTCATATCTTCCTTCAGAGGTATCTGAAAAAACTGAAGACAGATTAGTTAAAGAGATAACAAGTAAATGAAGATATTTTTAACTACAATTACTGGTGAGTAACATGGACGTATCCTTATAATTTTCTTGACTTGATCCCTACATGTCTTCTGGGATTTTCCATTTCATTTTTTTTCCAAGTAAGAATGGCTAGGTGCTTCCATCTACAGGGCATATATCACTGTACATTTCCAACAAAATCTACAGACAGGTAAAGGAGGATAAAAAGGTACAGATTTAGGACAAAATAGAGGTTCATGAAAGAAAGAGCAGCAGATTCAGTGAGTCTCTGTCTCTGTCTTTCACCCTTCATCCCTCCCTCTCCCTCTCCCTCTCTCTCTTCCTCCCCCCTCTAATTTAATTACATACAACAAAATGGAGCTGCTGCACCTGCCATCTTGACTTCTATTACCATTCTCTGTAGGCCCTGATCTTTGCATTTAAATATGGCTCAGTGCAAGAATAACAGTGCTGTTTAAAATACACATTTAAAAACTATGCATTTGTTCTGCTTGATGTAGTTAAATCCAATTAAAGTGTAACCTTTCTCCTGAAAGTAATTTTTGTTTTTGTGCATCATCTAGAAAGTTTCAAGATTCTCTACCATTAAATATGGGCACTGATTACCTCCACTGTTTTTGAAGAAGTTGAAACGCTTTGATCCAGCAGAAAAGAAAAAAGAAAAAGAACCCACTTCTATTTATTCAACTTGGGCCGTGTTTCTTTCCGTTTCACTGACAGCCAGCAATGAACATTCTGCCTTAATTTAGTATCAGTCAAAGTATTAGCAGCTTCAGTCTCCTGGAAGTTAAAAACTCAATTTCAGATAGACTCCACTGCCAATTTAGAAAATTGCAAACCAAACTGTTAAGTTTCTGTGCTCTCTCCTGTCACCTCCCTAGAAGAACAGAAAGCAAATATGTTACTGGCATTAAACCCAAAATTTATGAGAAAGTTGTGTGTGCTTAGCAGTGACACCTGATGTTAGTGATTGTTGAATGATTATTTTTCATCTGCTTTGCTAAAAGTACTGTAGAAATGACAGCCCCTTTGCTGTTGCCTGATTTTCTCCATAGTAACTTGTTAGAACGGCTTACAATTCTCCGGAATCTCGAATCATCTCTTTCCATCGGCATCAGTTGATATTAATGAATCCAGACACAAGGAGTAGATAATCAGCTGATTTGATTATGTCTGAAAGCCTTTTTCTGAATGATTCAGCAAGAACAGCTACTTGATACCCTTTGAAACAAGAAGCCGTTTCAGCACGCCATTAATCATCTTTTTTTTTGCATCAAGTCTGTTTTCTGCTTCTGATACATTATTCCTGAATTATATAGGGACATTTCTGAATAGCCTGGAACACACTCATCTTTTGGATGTAAAAGATTTAAATTGCAAAGTTTTTAAACTCCTCATTCAAAACACATTCCGTAGGGGGAAAAAATGTGTACAAAAATGTGTTGTTTAGAATAATTGCATTCCAAATGCTTGTTATGGAAAATTGCCTTATGAAAATAAATGTTGCTATTTTCTATAATTTGCAGGTGTAGCATTTAGATTGAACATCTGCAAAATTTGTATGAAGTGGAAATAGCTTTAGCTTTCTATCCCTAAACTGAATGGGGAATAGTTGATTAATAGACTTACCTAGCTTCTTTAGACACCATTGAGTTACACTTTAAATGTACTTTACACCTGGACCATTCATTCTCTTTATCTAAGATCTGTCTGCTTAAATTTACAAGTAGCAAAAAAGCAAGCAGTAATTTGGTGATTCTTTGGAATTAAAATGGGGGAGACGTGGATCTAAAATGCTTTCCTCCTGAAACAAAGAATGCACAGTATTTGTTACCATAGCACGATAGCTACATCCCAAATGGCAGCACACCCAGCAAGAAGAGCATCTTTAGATAACCTGGCAATTCTCAGGTTGCCAGGTGTCCACTATTTGAGCGGACAGTCCACTTTTTTCACATTATGTTCACTATTTTTTTTCACAAAATAGTGGACATTTTTTTTTATTCAAAAGCTTTATGATGAAATAGTACGTAATCTAAAGCTGTACAGTCTAAGAGAATAAGGATAGGAGAATCACATTTTGTCTTTTTTTTTCATAAGTTAGAATGAGACAAAGATCGAATGCTCATTGCAATAATCACATTTTACACAACAGCGCAAAAAATGCATTAAAGCAGTTATCTTTTGATATTGAAAATGTAGTGCTGAAGGTTTTTGCCGAATTTTCGAATTCTGCGAAGAAACGAGAAGAGTTGAAATCATTTTTTGAGTTTTGCGAGTCAGAATTCCATGAAGTTTTGCGCCATGTTCCAACACGTTGGTTAAGTTTGTTTAAAGCGGTTGAACGACTTCTTTTAAACTGGATACCTCTAAAATCATATTTTATTTCTTTTGGACTGATGAATGCCATAAGGTTATCTGGAACCTTATTTCGGATCAGGAAAATGAACTCGCAAAAGATGATGAACCAACAATTTCAGAATTGTATCTTTATTTCACACACTTCTTCATGTCAATAATGCAAGACACCCTACTGAAGCTGGAAAGCAAGAAAATTCTTGCATGTGATCTTCACATTATCATGTGTAAGCTGCATGATTCTTTGCAAAAAAAATATGATGAGCAGTTTTTTGGAATGAAAGTTTTATTTGCCTTATGTAAAAAACATTTGCCTGAGAATGCCATGCAAAAGTTCAAGAAAGAAGCCATCAACGTGTATCAAAGAGCCATTGCGTACCTAGAAAAGTGGTATAATTTCACTGATTCAGTATATGAGATGCTAAATTGTTTCAATCTAATTGATCGCAATAATCCTCCAACTTTAGAAGAAATGACGAACATCTGGTTATTATCACCATGGCGAGAAGAACTTCCACCCAACACTCTCTTCGATGAAATTTCTGCCTTAGAAGAAGTTTATGTTCATCTGCAGGGCAATTCATCCCTTGATAAGTGGACGTATTTTTTCAAGAAAGATCCAGCTCCGAGTTTACTGAAAATGTTCCAGTATTGTGCATCAATTCCGGTATCAAATGCAAACGTTGAATGCATTTTCAGCGTCATGGGAAATTTGTGAACTGATGAACATAACCGACTGCTTGTACCATCAGTTCGAAGTGAACTTTGTATATTTTTTTAATATTTTTCAACGTTGTACTAAAAATTAAAGAATTATTCCTTAAACACAAAGAATTGATCAAAGCTGCGCAGTCAAATAAAAAATACACACGACAGCAAAGTAAAATGTAATTTAATATTTTACATATTATTATAACATATTTGATGTTTTGAATTTTAAGTAAAGCTTTGAAGTGATTATTTTAATACGTGTTAAAATGTTTGTAAGAAAATATATAATTTAATTGTAATTTTTTTTTATTTTTTTACTACCTAACCCCCTCCCCTCCCGCTTGTCCGCTATTTTTTGGAAGCAGACCTGGCAACCCTATTCTCAACTTCCTTAGTATGGAATTGTAATAGCTATTCCTGCGTTGAATTGCAATTTGTGACAACACATTACTGAGTGACAGAGCAAGAATTTCATGTGTCTCAGTTGTTTTTTCCCAGCCTGCCTTACTGTATATATCAGTATGGTGTGAAAGACAGAGAGCACCTAATTCATTGTCTAGAATAAGTCATAGGTTCCCCAAAAGTAGGAAAATACAGTGAGTGCCTCTCAGCATAGAACACAATATTTGGTCTTTTCTAATGTTCTCTGAAAATCTTGATGACTTTTCTGGCTTAAAAAAAAAAGAAGCAGTTGTTGGAGACTTTGAACAATAACATATTTTAAGTTTCATCTGCTGCCAAGCCCAGGTGTTTGTTTGTTTTTTTAAAGTCAAAGTATCATTTCTATCAAGCATCAAATATCCTAGACCCACCTACCCCCTTTAGTTACTGCTTTTCTCAAAAAAAGCTAGCCAAAATTGCATTGAATAGATTTAGTTGTCCAATTACAGCAATGTTCCTATTTTATAGTGATATATGTCATCATCTGCCAGCAATGTCTCTCTGGATTCTACATAAGACAAATGAAATAATCCATGCTACAATGGACTTAACAGGCATCAGTTTGACATTAGGACTCAAAACAAGAAGAAAATTAAATCAAAGCATTTCAGCCTTTCTACTTCACTCTGTTGCAGATCTCCAAGTGACCATTTTGTAGAAAGATAAAAGCACCATTAAGTGGAAGACTGCTGAACACACATACATCAAAAACTTTCAGGCTAATCTCAAAAGCTCTCAAAAAATACAACAGGTTTTTAATACATTACAATTGTTAATTGATAAGGTACTTCAATCTTTGTCATATGTAACCTGCATCTGCATAATCAACCTGTTTTATTTTGCCTCCACTCCTCATCCCATGCCTATATTAATCAAAATACTGTATAGATACAGATCTGATGGAGTGAGCCACATTTCACAAAAGTGTATGATTAAAATAAAATGGGCTAATTGGAAAGGGCCTGACTCCTTTATTATTTATTTATACTTTACGTCTTTTTTCCTAAGAGTCAGTTGGATTCTGCCTTCCAGTAATTTCAAAAAATCCATTATTTCATGCCATGTACTTTCGAATGAGAGAAAACAAGTCTTTAACATATTCCGTGTAAAATCCTTTCCATTATTACTCAAGAAAACAAAGACTTATTTAAATAGAAATGCTTTCTTGTGAGAACAGGCTGATATTATACATTTTTCTAAGAAACTTTCTGGATCTTGCAGAAAGGCAATTGAAGAATCTAATCTCCCATGGTTATGTAGGGTGATTGAGAGTAAGGTCACTTCTCAACTGCAGGCAGACTAAAGGAAGATTATTATCTTCTTCCAAACTTGAGTTCAGGGTGGGATATGGGACTGAGATTGCCTTGTCAGCTTGATGGATGATCTTTGTTTGGGGATCAGCAAAGGCACTGTTATTCTGCTGATTCTTTTTTTACCTCTTTTAGTACTCTCAGCCATAATATCTTTCTCAATGACCTAAGAGATTTGAAAATAAAAAACATAGTCTTCTTCTATTTTCAGGTATACCTGAAATATATTTTCAGGTATATTTCAGATGGAACCACTTGATGACAGCTCCTCAAAATGGAAACTATTTTAAAATGTTGCTTAAGACTCCATTTTGTGTCCAGGTTTTTTCCAACATCTACATAAAATCACTGGACAGTATAAGCTATTTGAAGATGAATGCTATAGTACACTGATAACTCACAGATTTATATTTTTATAACATTTTCAAGAAATGTTATAATGTTAAACAGTCATTTGAATGTTTGTCTGTAATTGCTTCTGGGTGTGATGAGCAATAAGGCAAGGCAGAAGGAGTCATTATGAGGAACCATAGCAATAGTGCTAGCACTTAGACTTATATACTGCTTCACAGTACTTTTACAGTCCTCTCTAAATTGTTTATAAAGTCAGCCTCTTGCCTCTAACAATCTGAGTCCACCTTGGAAGGATGAAAGGCTGAGCCTGGTGAGATTTGAACTGCCAAATTGCAGGCAGCCAGCAGTCAGGAGAGGTAGCCTGCAGTCCTGCATTCTAACCACTGCACCGCCACGGCTGTTATAACTTCAGAGAAACAATAGGCCTTCCTATTCTAGATGTGATCACCAGAGAAGGAACAGAAAGAACAGGGAAACAAGATGGTGTTGTTTCCAAGCCTAAATATCCCTCTGGTTTCCCAAATTGAAGCAATCAACTTAAATTGATGAATTAAACTGTGTTACTCTCTACAAGACAATAACTTTAAAACTGCTATCACAGCTGGACATTGGTTACCTCTTGACTACAGTAACACAGTCAGTATGAGCTTACCTTTGTTTAGAAACTTCACTTGGCAGCTAGCTTGGTCTTTGGAGGAATATAAAGGAATCATATTACACTTCTGCTTAAAACATTTAATTGTTTCTGAGTAAAATACAGCTTTGGTTTAACTTTATTATTTACTTATTTATTTATATTTTTGGCCACCCAACTCCAGCTGACTATGGTCAGTGTACAGAACTAGAGAAACATTAAATATTGAATCAAACATATAGCCCTGACTAAAATAATTTAATACACAGCAAGGTAAAAATAAATAAAACAGAAAACATTGAATTAATAATAAACATCAATCCCAGACCTGGGACCAAGACCAGGTTTTCAAAGCTTTCCAGAATTCCAAGAAGCAGGATGCCAGCCTTAGCTCTGGAGGCATGCTTTTCCAGAGGATGAGGGCTGCAACAGAGAATGTATGCTTCCTTGGTTCCACAAAATGGCAATCCATGTTGAATCCATGTCTTTCAGGTACAGCTCTTTTATTTTCTTGAATTTTTAGAGAAAATTTGTTCAACAAGAGATGACAGATGTTCCTAAATTCCAATAGTGCACAAAAATCTTCTATGTGTCTTGTTTCTGGTAACCGTCTCACCCACTCACATCCATTTACTCCTTTGTTTGATTCTATTTCCTATGGTGTAGAGCCATTTTCAGACAGTCCATGGTTCACTGAGGAGAGACTAAGAGACTTGATATTTGGGGACACAAAGTCTATAAATGGCTTAGCCATGGCTATTGTAGCCAGCAAAGGTTTTCTTCAGATTTTCTAACTTAAAAAGAGTATTGTCTTGTTCTTTTCTTGGTAAAGAGCCAAAAGCATTAATGAGGATTTCCTATGGAGAGATTTTTCCTCTGCCAGCTCTCCCTGTAGCATTGCTGCTTGATCTGATAAACTTCTCACATGAGTGAAATGTCAGCCTTCACTGCTCCAGTGCTTTGACTTTTTCTTCAAGCTGCATAACAGCTAGGAAATGCTGTAAAGGCAGAAATAAAACTATGGCCCAAGCACTGTAGATCTGCAGAGGGACTTGTCTTCATTTCTATTTCTTAAAGATCACCAGAAAAAAAGCTGGTTTGGTCCAGTGGTAGGGGCACCAAACTAGAAACCAGGAAACTATGAGTTCTAATCCTGCCTTAGGCATGATTTTGGGCCAATCACTCTCTCTCAGTCCAACCCACCTCATAGAGTTGTTACTGTGGGGAAAATAGAAGGAGGAAGAGGTATTAGGCATGTTCACTATAAAAATGGTGTGATGGGTTGATGGCTAGATGGATACAGTTTTATTCCTTAATGTCTATGGACATTCTCAGTCATCCAGGTCATGGTTGCCCCAAAGGTGCTTTTTCAAGAGGCAACTGGACTTTCACTTCTCATCCAAAAAGCTTCTTCAGTTCTGACTGGATGGTGGAAAGTGGAAGGATTTATATTCCTTGAAGACAGCTGGTCATTTGAATTATTTTAGAGAGTTGTTGAGGTCACGTGGGGGTTTATCTGTGTCATCAGGTTCACCTGAGAAGTGCAAATGGATGTGGAGCCATCTTGGAACTGCTGAAAGGACTATGTTGTAGACTGGAGATATGTGATGTTGTATCTCTGCCCCTCTGTTGAGAGAGGGCTGTTCAATTTTGACATAGATGGCCTCTTTGACCTCTTGTTCAAACCAGTAGTCCTCTCTGTCCAAGATATGGACTTTGCTGTCTTCAAAAGAGTACCCTTTGTCTTTTAAATGCAGAGCGACTGCTGAATCTTGTCCTGATGGGTTTGTTCTCCTATGTTGTGCCATAGGATTTATGAAGTGGTTGTTTTGTTTTCCCAATGTACAGATTTGCAGAGTGGGAGACATATGATATCATTTATTTCCAGTCGACAACACAGTCCTTTCAAGCAATTCCAAGAAAGTTCCACATCCATTTGCACTACTCAGGTGACCCTGAGGACACAGATAAACCTCCAAGTGGCTTCAACAACTCTTTAAAAGAATGCAAATGTCCAGCTGTCTGCAAGAAATATAAATCCTTCCATTTCCAACCATCCAGTCAGAGCTGAAGAAGCTTCTTGGATGAGAAGTGAAATGCCTTCAAAGAAAAACAAGAAAGTCCAGTTGCATCTTGAAAAAGCACCTTTGGTATTTTTTTATTCCTTCTTATTATCCCTTAGGCTTTCTGGTAAAGGCTTTCTCCTTAAAATAGGCTGCCAAATTCCTATTAACACTCCTTGTTCATTTATCCTCTGAGGACTGTCTGCCTTCTATTCCTCCTAAAGACTCTGTACTCACTTTTGCTTACTAACCGGCAAGTTGTCATTCAGTAACTCACAAGAGGCAATCCACTGTTTTCATATACTGTTTCTCCTTTCTAGTAACACTAATTCAGGAGAGGTTTTTTTACCTTACACCTGCCTCAACTATTTATATTGATCCTCACCTTTCTTCTTTAACTGTCTCTCCAAATGAACAAGGCCCTCAAACTCCTCTTCATGTGTTTGTGTGTGTGTGTGTGTGTGTGTGTGTGTGTGTGTGTGTGTATGTATGTAAATGTGTATGTGTATATGTACAGTATATGCATATGTGTGTATATATGTGTATAAACACACACATACACAATGTGTACATATTTCCCCTAATAAAGGCCTTTCATTTAATTTCTTGAGAATTCCATATCACAAGATATGTGATTGGGAGTTCTAAGATAAGTAGACACAATGAAAAAAAATGTTAAGTCTTTTTAATAATTGGAAAGTAAATATCACCCAATTTTGGCCTTGTGCTAAGGAAGAATAATTGGTTCTTAAGTTCAGAAATGTCACTTGGTCCACTCATCAACCTAGTAAAATATTTCTTCAGTTTGTTTTGGAAGCAGCTCTTGCTTTAGTCCTTCCTAATCTTCAGAAAAGACAACATACACTTCTTCCTATATCTTCACGCTCCTGTCCCTGAAAATTGGAAAAAGAAACTTAAGTTCTTTTGTTTTTTTCCCCCATTGTCAACTCAAAACCCAGGATACTTATTTCCAAAAGAGAACAAAAGATAAAACAAATTTGCATAACAGCTGCATAAATAGATGACCATCTAACATTTAAGTATTTAAATAGCATTGTTAGCATGTAACACATTATTAAAAATCAAACACACTTCACTGAAGAAGAATAAAGACAGTGAAGATGTGATAGTTATGCCTGCTTGGCATGATGTCTACACGTTAAACATTGATGGAAGCTTTGAAAGCCCCTGCTCTCCCACATTTATTTTATTTTTAAAAAAATTTGGATTGGATTGGAAAGCTTGAAACAGAGACTACTTCATATAGAAGATTGTTCTCTGATTGCCAAATTTCTCTCTACAGTATATAGTGAGTGCATAACTTTGATTTATGATATAATGTTGATATTTTTTCATATATCACTATATATGAAATATAAATACATTCCAGTATAGTGGAGTCTTGGTTATTTGCTTGCAAACATTTCATTACCTGACTAGGTAACATCATCAGTGCTGATGATTGTGGGGGATTGCTCCCTGTAGTTTGCCCTGCCGGTGTTGATGGAGATGTTGCTTTCTCCCTGGTAGTTCCTTGGTTAGGGTATTGTTTTCTACTTGATTGTTTCAAAATACACTCAAGATACAACATACAATATTCAAGTTACAACATAGAACATACAAGGTTATTTTAAGATATAAGAAACAAAGATTGTTTCACCAAAATACTTTCCAGGTACTTGGTGAGAATCTTCAAGGATAATGTAAGACTTAGAAAACCTGGATTTCCAGTTCTGAGAATAAAACTACTGCTTTTAATTGACTTGAAGCCCCTTGCATATTTTATGCTTTGTTCCTTCAAATGGACCTTGTATGGTATTTCCTGTTTTATTTACCCAAGGTAATTCAGTTTTAACAGCTTCTAATTGATTGAACACCACTTTATAAAGATAAAGAAATATGTTCTTCAGTAACAGTAAGGGAGGTAAAGCAGGCTCTGCTGCTGGAAGATTTGACTAATCCCATTCTTATCTATAGTTTCACAAAGTCTGCCTATATTTTAATGCTCTGATGGATACTGGTAGGTATTTATCAGACTAATACCAACAATAAATAATGTTATGGGAAACTGATTTTATTTCAGTTTCTGCCTGGCCATCTTTGTAATTGGAAATATTGACTAGCAGGATTTACTTATTTTATCATGTAGACCTATTCTTTTCAGTTCAGAAGCAGGTTAATTGAGTTCAAACAGTTTTCCAATGTGTACACATGTAACCTTTGTATACAGGAACTAAACCCTTGTATGACAAGGGAACAGATACCTTGCTGTTGGATCAATGAAATAAAAGAAAGGGTGGCTCATAGCTTATTCTAAAAAGCAGGTATGGATTATTTTATGGAGCATTAATTTCCTGGATTTTGGAATTTAAAAAATGACATATTTTGGAAAGTTTGGCTAAAACAGGATCTGAATGAAGAAAGAATTAAGTGTCCTATTCCCTTAGAACTTCATGGGAGCTGTGTTTGTCCAAATACTCCAAATAAATCTTCAAAAGTCTCCCAAAACAATTATTTAGTATTCATCAATACAGAATCAATATTTTAATGTGATAAGATGAGGAAAAAAGGACAGTTGGGGAGTTAGTCATGTAACTATATCAAAAAACAATTGCAAACAAGGATATTCATTCATTCATTCATCCTGATATCCCAGAATTGTTCATAATATTTAAGAAAAAAAAAGCTTTCACATTATCATATTATTAATTGGATGGAGATTGTAGAACTATTTCCTTATCGTGCAAGGATATTAATTTTGATATTACAGATTTCCGATTCTCCAGGAAATGAAATAAAACAAGCAAAACACGTTTATATTCATTGATTGAAAACTGTTGGAGTAATGGAGAAGAAAAACCCTTCACATTCACAGTTACTAGATTGGGAGCTAGGAAGACTCTGCAGGGGACAATAAATAGCTGCACATCTCTGATTCAAGCTGTTGTCACTGAAGTGAAAGGTTTAAGTTCCTGTTGATAATAAAATGGAATAAATGATTCCAAATAAGGCAAACACAACCTTAAAATCTTCCTGCCACCAACTGGAATGTAACAGGCAGTTGATGCATTAGAGCAAGATAAAATGACACTATGTAAGGAAACATTTCTTCAGTAGAAGGTGGCAAAGCAATACACTGGGGCCTAAGCGTATTCTCTTACCCATAAAGTATTCTGCTGTCATAAAAAGCAACATTGCACATTTTGTTTTTTTAAAAAAGAAAAGAAGTGTGAAAATCTTGGCAGTAGATATAAGTTTATATAAGAGATTTCTGTATTGAAGGAAGGCCTGGCTATGAATACTGCACAGTATTTTTGCATACTGTGCAACATTTTCAAGTTGTATCTTTGAAGAAGGAAAACCCATTTGGATAGAAACCAGTAGAGTGTGTGTTTTAAGCCTTAGGCACAAAACCAGATGGGTAACCCTGGGCTAGCCACTGCCTCTCAGCCTTAGGAAGGGAGCAATGGCAAATCACTTCCAAAAGCTTGCTAAGAAAATTGCAGGGCCTTGCCCAGAAAGAGTCAAATTTTTGAAGAACCGTATCTCTTTAGCATGAGTTGATCTAAGTCATAGACATACAAACTGATGCCTATTTACTCAGAACTACATTGCATTGCATGTACCTTGCTTACAAGTAAATATCTTGAGCAATTTAACTGTAGAATGCATGTTTTTATCCAGTACCTGGAAATAAGCACAGCTGTCTTGAGTGGGAGCAATTTTGAAAAGAATTTAGGAATGCCTTTATATTTGCATTTCTTGTGCCATTTGTATTTTATTAATACAATACAGTATTTATTAATATTTTAAAATGTTTTAAAATATTTCTTTTTCATTTCGAAGTCACTTTGTAAAGTTGCTTTAGTTTTAACACATACATTGTTGTATTGTTGTCAATGTCTTCATGTTTCTGGATAACAACCTTACTTTATATTTTCAAAAGGTCAACTTTGTATTATCACACCTGGGTTCCAGATATAAACAGACACCTTTGAACGAATGAGATATTTTGATCTTCAATCTCCTTGTAATTAGTCTAAATACTGGTCTCCTTACTACATCTGCCCCAATTATTATGTCCTTTCCTTTCCTTTCTCTTTCCCATTCCTTTCTTGCCTCACACTGGTTTTGCTTTTGTTTTTTTCTTGGTACCTTTGAATCCTTGACACTTAACTACTGTCTGGACAAACTTCTGCAGTTTCCTTGGCAATATTTCAGAGATGGCTCATCCTTGCCATCTTCCTAGGACTGAGAAAGAAAGTGACTGTCCAAGGTCACACAGCTGGTTTTGTGTGCCTAAAGTGGGATGAGAACTTTTGGTCTCCTGGTTTCTAGCCTGGCACCATACCAACTACAACAAACTGGGTCTTTTTGTTTGTTTGTTTTTATATAATCAAATCTAAATAATTTAAAAACTCAACTACCTTGATTTAAATAACAGAATGACAGAGTTGGGAGGGACTTTGGAGGGCTTGGAGGCCTTCTAGTTCAATCCCCTGCTCAAGCAGGAGACTTTATACTAATTCAGACAAATAGTTGTCCAATCTCTTCTTAAAAAGCTCCAGTAATGGAGCATCCACTTCTGAACGCAAGCCATTCCACTGATTAATTGTTCTGTCAGTAAATTTGTCATTATTTCTAGGTTGGTCTTCTCCTTGATTAGTTTCCACCCATTGTTATTCTACTTAATATCTTAGGAGCTGGTAAGGCTGGTAATATAAGATAATGTAATTTGCAATATTGTATACGATATACTGCATGAAACATTGCATTCTCCATAAGCTCAGGTAAGATACAGAAAGCTGCAAAGATGCCAACCAAATGGCACATTCTCAAGCTTTCCTCCTCTCTAAATAGGATATAGTTATATTGGTCCCAGATGTGGTTTTCAGGTTTATTTTTCCTTACAGACAATCATAACTAACTTAGGTTTTAATATATTATGGTGATTTAAATAAATAATTATAAATAATTATACATTTTCTATACCTATGAATAGAGCCTTTAAGGGTTATCAGACTTGGGTTGCAAAAATCCAGATGTCCTCAGAATGACATCAAAGGATTAGAATTTTGTATCTTCTGGCTGCCATCTAGTGGTTTTCCAAATCTTTGCATGCTATATCTGGCAGTTCTACCTCTTTTGAAGCTGGGAAAGAGTTTTTCTTTTTTTAAAAAAAAAAAATATTATACATTTTCCATTATTATACATCACATTTCCAGTTTTGCAATGACAGTGTACTGGCTGTATTGAGTCCTTTTTAAATATCGATAGTATTATACACCCTGAGTATAACCATTATTCTTGTAATCATACAATATAGTCTCTTTTAAATACATAATGTTGTACATCATAGTTATAACCGTTATTTTCACAGTTGTACCATAACACTCCATACATTTATCACTCTGTATGTTTTAATCTATAGTCATGTACAGTTCGAATAGAAAAAGAGTTTTTCTATTGTCCAATGGAAGCTTAGCTCTACACTACATTAGGAAGATGGATGCATGGCTAGTCATTATGTCCTGGCTGGGGAATTCTGTATCATACTGGCTGGGAAATTGCGTGGTTGCTAATCAGTCATTTATATTGATAGATTGAATTAAAATAAAAATTCTTTAGAAGACCATTTTGTACTCAAATCATGAAAAAAGAATAAAAAATTCACCCTCCATTTTAAATGAATGAACACTAATGTGCTTGATATCCGTTTTTTTTTCCAGAGCCAACATTTATTTGGAGCATAAGCAAGAAAATGACAAATAATATTTAAAGGACACTCTTTTCAGCATTTGCGAGTTGGTGTGCACCTGCACTGAATCACATGACACAGCTTTTCCTGACCTGTTCAGTTCTGACAATGGAAAATTATATATCTATTCTGCATAGAAAGTAGAAGGGAGTAAAGGGAGATCCTGGAAAACCAATATTTCAAGCTAGTTTAGAACTTTGATATTATCCCATGCCCAATTAACATCATTCAAACATAACATATGCTTCTTGTAATCTCATCTGATAATTTCATCTCATCTCATCTCAATTGCATATGCAGGGACAGAAAAACTGAACTTTGTTAGTAGAATAGATCCAGAGCTTAGTGTAATTTTCTGTATCTCTTTGATGCAATGTAATAATTCAGTGTAGTTCTGATAGTCCTACACGGATCTCTGCCTGATTCTACATTTCCTTGCCAGTAAACCTAAATGGCCAAAGTTGATAAAGACCAAGCAATATAGACACATTGAGCTGTCGCCACTTGAAAATATAATACTGATACATACAAGGATCTGTCATGTGATTTCTTGCAACATTTAGAAATAACATTCACACCAGTAGTGAAATCCAAAAAATAATAATACCAGTTTTGTGGGCGTGGCATGGTGGGCATGGCAGGGGAAGGATACTGCAAAATCTCTATTCCCTCCCACTCCTGGGTGAAGGATATTGCAAAATTTCCATTCCCATCCCACTCTGGAGCCAGCCAGAGGTGGTATTTGCCTGTTTTTGGTTTTGTTTTTTGTTTTTAATTTGATTTATATGCCTTCTCCGGAGACTCAGGACGGGTTACAATGCATTAAGCAACAGCCTTCATACTTTTGTATATTTATACAAAGTCAGTTTATTGCCCCCACAAACTGGGTCCTCATTTCACCTACCTTAGAAAGGATGGAAGGCTGAGTCAACCTTGAGCCTTGGAGAGATTCGAACCAGCAGTAATTGCAGGCAGCTGTGTTAATAACAGGGTGCTTAGACCACTGTACTATCAAGGCTCTTGGAATTACTCAAAATTTCCACTACCAGTTCTCCGAACTGCTCAAAATTTCTGCTACCGGTTCTCCAGAGCCTGTCAGAACCTGCTGGATTCCACCCCTAATCCACACTATTTAAGTCTAATATCTACAATTGCCATAATTGCTCCCTTCTCCTTACCCACTTCATTCTCCAAGTAAGAATCTTCCTTTAAACCTATAATATCCTCATGATTATAATATTAAATTGTTTCATAGACCTAAATTCTCATGCAACATTCTAGATAGGAAAATCTTTTCTCAACAGGGCAGCCTGTTAAATTTCATGTGTCTTAGCTGCTGACCAGTCTACTGATATATATCTCCAAGAATTGGAGATACAGCATATAACAGTGGCTGAATGTTATTCACCAAGGCTAGTTTCAGTTAAAATAAATGTTGTAAAAATGTTCTCATAATCTTCCTTTTCAAAAAATAAAATAAAATATTGTAAATATTGTAAAAATATGATTTTTACAAAATACAATCACTACAAATTTAAATAAAAAGTAGTATGTAGATAAGAAAGAAATGAAAGAAAGAAAAAAGATGAAAAGATGAAAAGGGAAATAAAGAGAAAAGGAATAAAATACTTAATTGAGTGGCTTTCAATCTTTCTTATAGCTATAAGAATTTATTTTATAAATAAAATATATTTATATTTTATCTTCTCTCTCTGAGATTACTTATTGGCTTCTTTCTTTCCATATTTTACCCTTTCTAATCATCAAACCCATAAATCACAAGTTAATGTTTTTCCATTTTTAGAATAAATCCCATAAAGGATTTCCAGTCATTGATAAAAATTAGTCATTGTGTTTTTCCTAATCAAAGAAGTCAATTTTGTCATCTCAATATATATATATATATATATATATATATATATATATATATATATATATATATATATATATATATATATATATATAGTGTGTGAGAGAGAGAGAAAGAGAGAGAGACAGAAAAAGGGGAAGGGAGAGAGAGAGGGGGGAAGAGAGAGAAACATGATAACAGTGTTCCAATATCTAAGGGAATGCCACAAAGAAGAGAGGCTCGACCTATTATCCAAACACCTGAAGGCAGAATAAGAAGCAATGGATGGAAACTAATCAAGGAGAGAACCAACCTAGAAATAAGGAGAAATTTCCTGACAGAACAATTAATCAGTGAAATGGCTTGACTTCAGAAGTTGTGTTGCTCAATCACTGGAGATTTCTAAGAACAGATTGGGCAACCATTTCGTTGGAGTAGAAGACCTCCAAATCTCTTCCAACTCTGATATTCTGCTACATTCACCATGGGCATCTGAAGGAGCAGACAAGTGAGCAGATGATACCATCTGCATCATGATATTATTGAGTAGATAATGTGAATTATGTGATTTGCTTCAGTCATGACATTATGATGCATTGCCATCTTTTTAGCTACTAAAGGAAATCTATTATGCCCACAAAAGTGCTTATAATTATTTCCCTAATTCATTTTTTTCAATATACAGATTTATATATTTCCTGGGTCAGAAATCTTGCTTCTTTTTTGTTATAGTTACTTGGTAAAGCAAATTCACCTAATTCTAGGATTTATGGACTCAGCAGAAAAGCACCACTTAGGAGGATATGAAGACTTAAGGGACAAAGTCAGAAGCAAAAGGGCTGTGATCAAAGACAGGAGTTAATCATTCCTCCTGTGAAAAAACAAAAATTTAACATCCCTTAGCTTGTTATGAATTATGGATAGGAAAAAAAGGTGTGTTTTTATTATCTATATACTAAATATATTATTAATTATTATTGTTGTTCTTGTTAATTATTGCTATTACAACTCTTTATATTATTTTTATTATTGTCAAAAAATTATGGTAATAATGTAGCACTAGCTAACTTTTTCAGAGATGATGACTTTAAAAATCAACCAATAAACCTACCCCTTGAACCAATGAGAAATCTGTGCAGGTAAAAAGTTCTGTGCAGGAAAAATCTGTGCAGGTAAACAAGAAATAAATTTAATCTACCTAAATTGGCAGGATGTTTTTTACTGTTACATTTCTCAGCCAAAAGTTCTTTTTTAATTGTCAGATAGGTTAAAAACAAGATCCTTCATGGACTACCATTTAGGAAATAAAGTCTAATTAAAACAAATTCTCTACAGATGTTAGAAAGAGAGCTGTTTAATGAGGTTTCACACATGGATATACAAACAAGTGCCAATTCTGCAAATATTATTCTGAATTATATACTTGTAAACTATGTATCAAATTTCTATTGCCAGGGGGCCTTTTGAAGTTTAATCTAACTGAAACACTTTGATTCTTTCTCTTTGTTTAAGGAAACAATAACAAGCAATATCTTTGTAGCATTGACAATGGCTTGAGACTTGACTGTGACGAACAGCAGGGAATTAGTCAATAAACATTTGTAGAATGAGAAATCACAATCATATACCATCTGCACAGATTTCTATAAACGTTTTTTTTCACACGGTGTTAAATAAAATCTGTATTCCTGAGTGCCAGTTTTTATGTTAGAAATTTCACAAGCAGATATCTCTTTAGCGATTTCTTGGGAATGAGAATTATTTGAGGAAAGAGTACAATTTTCTCCCCAGAAAGTATTAATAGTGTATTCATAGGAGGGGAAAATGAAACATATGCTGCTAGATTATCACCTGTAATAGCCTTTTCTAATTTAACACTCACTTTAGGTTGTTAATCCCAGAATTCCTGCCAGCACGATCAGAGCTGGCCCATCACCGCAATAGAACTATAATCATCTCTGTGTTCTTAGCTTTTAATACCAACTCATTGGCATGCATGATAGAGAGTCTGGAAGGATGAAAGAGAAGGTATTTTTGTGCCTTTCTGTATTAAAAGCAAAGCCATTCACATTATCAGAGAACAAAATTATTTCCTGACTCAACACAGGAAAACTGAATTGGCTTGAAAATTGGTCTGTAGATCCTTCCAAGGAAATATTGGGCATTTTTGTAGTGGACAGGAATTACTCTGTGAAGATATTCTGACCCCCCCCCACCACCCAAAAAAAAAGTGTGCTGAACCTTTTAGGTCTTTCACAATTAGAGACCGTTTTTCACAGCCATATGAAATCTGCATCTAAGGCTCTTCTTCTAATGCTCTGCTGTATCTGGATTGATTTCCCTGCACCTGCTATTTATATTGGAAGATAACATTTCAATTGGCACCTATGGAGGCCAATTTTTGCCACTGCAAATAGTAAGGTTAAAAACCTTACACCAGATTTGGTTTGGGACAAACTAATTAAAGCAAACCCTTCCTCACACTTGATTCAGATTATCAAACATTCCCCACACTCACGCTCAATAATCTTTTCAAACCCCTCCATGTAACTGAAATAGGCTGGAATTGGGTCTCCAAATATTTTAGAAACTGAATCTTCTGGGTTAAGAGGATCTGGATTAACAAATGATAAAGCATTGGATAAAGAAACCATGATCAGGTAGTAATGAAAGCTGAAGGAGGATTCTCCTTGAGTGTTGCTTTGTAGCAGTTGTGAGATATTCAGTAATCTTTGTGGGGCAGCCGATCTCTATGAGCCTTGGCAGCCAATAATCCTAAATTTCACAATAAAAGAGAGCCAACTTGGTGTTTATCCAGGCAAATTTAACAATCCTCTGTTCTCATTGGAGTAATTTCTGATCTCCTCACAATAACAATATTAGTAACACATTTACTGGAGATATGTATTTCTGCTTTATTTTCTTTTTTATACCTCCTTCTAATCTCCCCATATTCACTTCTACCTAGTTTGGAAACTTCCATTCAGTACTATTCCCAGATGAAAAAGGTTTCTGAGAAATGTAATTTTGCTGCAGTGCATACAGGAATTGTTTCTAGGGATCAGTATTTACAGGTACCAGAGATTACAAAAGCCAATAACTGCAATCCATGAAGTTAACCAGAAGCTGCTAGGATACATTATTAATAGTGATGCAAGTTCAGATAAGTGTTGGACAGCTAATTCAAAATCTCAATTACCAAAATGGCAGCTTATCTTTTCTGAACTTCTTGTTGCTTGATTCATCAATAAACATACTCAACTAGAAACTGAAATTGATCCAGTCTGAAACGGTCTCACTTATGTGTTTAACTGTTTTGACTTGAATTAACACTCTCCTTATTGTTTAAAGTATTTCTCCACGTGTGAGAACCTGCTGTTTGAAGAAGTAGCTCTTGTAATCAAGTGCATAAATCATCTATGTCTATATCTCTGAAAAAATATTTGTTTAGCGCAGTGCTTTTCCGACTTTAAAATGTGTGAATATGTGCATCCGGCATAGGGAATTGAAGTCCCACAACTTCAAACTGCCAAGTTTGAAAAACATTGGTTTTATGTTCATCCATACACATAAACAGCTGCAAGTATTTGTATATGTATGTTTAGCAAATATACATTAACAGTGATCAAAAGATTTCAAAGTATTAGCAAAGAGGCAGTAAAGTTTAAAAGAATAACAGTAGGGCGCCTGAACCAGAAAAATGTTATGCACCTAGCAGATTCTTAACTACTATAAAAATAATTACAGCCTACAATGTTGGCTGTTGTTCCCTCCACAATGAATTCTTTCAGCATCTCCTTCCTTGGCCTTGTTTTACATGGCAGGGTTCTCTCTTGTTGTATGCCTCATAACCTCAAGCCAACATGAACTATCTCCTTTCAGCATTTAAAGACTGAGGTGAATTAAAATTATCCCACAGCATCTGCTGTGCAATGGCATATTTGGGTAAATAACAGATGTAATAGGCCTTTGTGCCTTTGAAGCACATGATGATTTTAGGTTGCTTTCCAGTTTCACTTTCGTACTTGGCCAAAGAATTTAAATCAATTACCATTTAATAATATTCAGCCATCCCAGACAACAGAGCTGTCTTTATAACTTGCTTTTCCAATATTTGTATGAAACACCTTCAGGAATTCTATTTATGGTATTGCTATTTTAAAAAAAAAAATCAGCAGTGATAATTAAAGTAATACCCTTTATGACATTTGAACTGGAAAACAATGGTGCATTTTGATTCTTAATAATGACAGGTATTAAAATAAACATGCAACTAAATGCTTAATATGATTAAAATAAATTCATCTGTACTCCTCAGTACATCAGACTATGATGTTAATAATAAAGATATCGTCACATAATTATATTTTCAATTTTTAGTACTTCTAATATATATTATTCATGTTCAGCTATGCTTGATGATCCAAGAATACTGAATGAGCAATGAATCAATGATTTAGACCAATTCCAGATGGGGACTGGAATCAATCCCAAACTGAGTTGATTCCCCCTAGTATAAAACCATACAAAACTATTGCCAGGAGCGGATGATGTCTTAACTTCTTCCTGTTACAGTCTTGAGATTTTTGTATAATGGTTGTAAGCAGCAAATTAGCCATTACTCATGAGTGGTTCTGATTCACAGGCTGCCTGACTACATTCCCTGCGGCAAAGCAGTGGCTCAGTTGGGACTTGATGTTAAGGAGATCTCTCCTCAATTTCAGGAAATTGGTCCAAGACATTTTCCCCAAAGGAGCTAGAAAGCCCTGGTGTTCAGCTTCTGAGTTTTCAGAAATTACTTACTGCTTATGATGTATTTCAGAGAACTCTAGAACTTGCTCAGAAAAGGAAAAGGAAATAATGAAAGGAAGAAGAGGCTTGCCTTGACTGTACTGATTGGAATGTTTTCAAAGATACCTCTGCAGACTAAGATGAACTCACAGATACTGTAACATCATAAATCAGTTTTTGTGAAGACCTATGTGTGCCGATCATAAACTTGCAAATGTACAGTAACAATAAACCTTGGTTCACAGCTAAACTTAAGCAGCTATATTGTACCAAAGAGGAAGCCTACAGAAAAGGGGATAGAATGCTGTACAATCAGGCCAGAAACATATTAGCAAGGGAGATCAGAGCAGCAAAAAGAAGCTATTCTAAAATATTAAGGAATCAGTTCTCAACAAATGAACCAGTAAACTGTGGAAAATTCTTAAAAATATTACCGATTACAGCAAACCTCCTTCCTATGCTGAAGGAAATCAACAACTGGCAGATGACCTGAATGTGTTTTACTGTAGGTTTGAGAGAAAATTAAAACAGCTAAGCCTCATACAACCAATCCCATCCCATTGGGCCCATCACCTCTGGTGATTACAGAGAATGAGGTGCAAGGTCTATTTCACAGACAAAAGCCAGGAAAAGCACCAGGCCCAGACAAGATAACTCCTCCTTGCTTAAAAGCTTGTGCTGACCAACTGGCCCCTATCTTCACCCAATCTTTAATAAATCACTTTAGATATGCTATGTTCCTTCTTGCTTCAAATGCTCTACGATCATCCCTATGCTGAAGAAATCCTCCATCAAGGAACTGAATGACTTCAGACCGGTTGCTCTAACATCTGTAATTATGAAGCCTTTCAATGGCTAGTGCTGGCCCACCTGAAAATCATCATGGATCCGCTGTTAGACCCCTTGCAATTTCCCTACTGAGCAAATAGATTGACAGATGATGCTGTTATATGACTCTGCACTACATCCTACAATATCTTGAATCTCCAAAGACCTATTCAAAGGCCCTCTTTGTAGACTTCAGCTCAGCATTCAATACCATCATTCCAGATATTCTTCTAACTAAACTAAATCAGCTAGCTGTACCTGGCCACACTTGTAAATGGATCATAAGCTTCCTAACAGACAGGAAGCAGCAGGTGAAGATAGGCAAAATCACATTAGATACCTGTACAATTAGCACAGGAGCCCCCCAGGGCTGCGTGCTCTGTCCACTTCTCTTCTCTCTATTCACCAATGACTGCATCTCAAAAGATCCCTCTGTTAAAATACTAAGTTTGCAGATGATACAGTTCGAGACAACGATGAATCTGCATACAGACTGGAGGTTGAACAACTAGCCTTGTGGTGCAAGTAAAACAATATTGAACAAAATATACTCAAAACCATAGAAATGGTAGTAGATTTTAAGAGAAACCCTCATATAATACCACCTCTTATAATACTAGACAACACAGTATCAACAGTAGAGACCTTCAACTTTCTAGGTTCTATCATATCTCAAGACTTAAAATGGACACCAAACATCAAAAACATCATCAAAAAAGCACAACAAAGAATGTTCTTTCTGCACCAACTCAGGAAGCTCAAACTGCCCAAAGAGCTGTTGATTCAGTTCTACAGAGGAATTATTGAGTCTGTCATCTGAACCTCTATAACTGTCTGGTTTGGCTCTGCAACCAAACCAGACAGGCACAGACTTCAATGGATAATTAGAACTGCAGAAAAAACAATTGCTACCAACATGCCTTCCATTGAGGACCTGTATACTACACAAGTCAAAAAGAGAGCTGTGAAAATATCTACAGACCCTTCACATCCTGGACATAAATTGTTTCAGCTTCTACCCTCAAAACGATGCTATAGAACACTGCACACCAGAACAACTGGACACAAGGACAATTTTTTCCCGAATGTCACCACTCTGCTAAACAACTAATACCTACAACACTGTCAAATTATTTACTAAGACTGTATTACTATTATTCTTCTCATCCTTCCTAGTACCTATCTCTTTCCACTTATGACTATAACCATGTTGCTTGTATCTTTATAATTTATATTGTTTTATTTGTTTCCTACTATGATTTGATTGCTTATTAGTAACCTATGACTATCACTAAGTATTGTATCTTATGATTCTTGATGAATGTATTTTATTTTTCTTTATGTACACTGAGAGCATATGCACCAAAGACAAATTCCTTGTGCATCCAATCACACTTAGCCAATAAAGAATTCTATTCTATTCTATTCTATTCTATTCTATTCTATTCTATTCTATTCTATTCTATTCTATTCTATTCTATTCTATTCCATTCCATTCCATTCCATTCCATTCCATTCCATTCCATTTTAAACCAAGACTACGGGCACAATTTTTTCTCCCCTCCCCTCCCCTTCTCTCTCTTTCTTTCTTCATACAAACACTATTTGTTTTAATCAATTGATAAATTCACATTTATTGTACTAACAATAAACCAGTTTCATAATACTAATAATGCTCCATCATAGAATTAGCTTTTGTAAGGAAATTAAAATATATTTACAAAAGAAGAAAGGTGGACAGCCTGGGAGAATATAGTAGCTGAAAAAATCAATAGGACAGACCATTTCCTTTGTTTACAGATGGGATTGCAGTTAACGGGGAATAGTCCAATCCAAGCTTTGTTCTCAGCATCATTGACTAGAGAAGAACTCTGATTAGTTTCAAGGCCCTTTAGGAGTTGTCACTTGACTTCCATCTGGCTGCTAGGATAGGAAACAATAAATGTGTATGTGAGATCCCGGTACAAAATTCTCTTCTGACAAATTTCTTCCGTAGTTGTGCACTTACAAACTAGCTTTGCTCCTAAAAAAGAACCAATGCATTGAGAGTTTCATTTATTTCTGAATCCTTTAGAAATCATTGAACCTACATTATATAGCTTTCCATGGCTTTTATCAGTAGTTCTTCCAGTTTATACCTACTTCCCCCACTATGTAGTAGTGATATTCACTTGCCTGTCATAGCTTTCAATTCCATTTATTTATTCTTGCCTCCTGTTCACCCTATCTATCCTCTTCCACACCATCCCTCACCACATAATGTGTATCAACCATTACAGAAGCACATATAACTCCACCTCCCCAAAATAATGGTACTAAAACTACCATGGATATATTGGTAGAAATGTTTCTGATTTGACTGTAATTGGATATTCTGCTATAATGTGCAATTTGAGCTTTGCATCTGCTGATCTTTTGGGCTATAGCTATTATATGCTGCTTTATTATTTCTTCCTTGTTTCTAGATCAGGTATTGTTTGATATTCTTGTTGTTTTCTTTCATCTATTTTAATTTATGTGCATCTGATCTCAGCTTGCTGATCTTATTTTCCAGCCTGATCTTCCATTTTGGTGGTGTACTGTTTGAATTTTTTTCTACTTTGTTTATTTTGCATCTCAGATACTTAGTTAGAACTGCAGCTGTATTGTACATTAGTTGCAGTCCGGGGCGAACCAGTAGCGGCGGCGGCAGGATGCTCCGCCCACTCACCCAAATGCTTCTGCGCATGTGCAGAAGCGTCTCATGCGTGGCGAACACATGCGCGCATGAGTGAACCGGTAGCAAACTAAATTGAAACCCACTACTGATTAGTTGATAACTGTTTTGTTATTGTTGTTGTTGTTGTTGTTGTTGTTGTTGTTGTTAAATATAAATGCTGCCCAACTCCCAGGACTCTGGGCATTATTCACGAGGACAAGTAAGGCATATTTAGAAGGATAAAAATAAGGTTTATTATAATTATTGTGGAAATTCAGATCACCAGATGGCAGCAAAGTGTGTGGGCTGCTTGAATCCCTTTGCTGCCTTCTGGATCTTTGCAGATCAGAACTCATTTTAACAATTTTGGGGAGTTCATCCTTCCAACTTGGAAAACTATTGATTGTTCTGCTGCAACAGCTTGCTGTCATTTACCTTTGGGATGGTACCATAACAACATGAAAAGTTAACTGTGCCAGTAAGGAGACTATTTAACTTGACTACTAGACCACAGAAGTTACACCTGTTCTTTTCCTCACCTAAAAAGGCAATGCATAGGAAGTAAAAACAAAAATGTTTTCAAATACACCTTACAGTTTGCCTTACAGAAACATATTATATTATTCACCAAAAGTAAATGTAGTACTGGTAATTGTATGCTGTATATAATGATTATTCTGATTTGCAGCTTGAGGTTGTATAGAATTTATTCTGATGGTTTTATGGTTACGAGAGTGAGAAACAGTATCATTTTGTTTATAGATTACATGGTGTCCAATAAAGAACTATCATTTGATTTACTGGGTGTAAAATTTCTTCTCATAATATCACCTTATCCTCTGCTACTCTTTATTATTTCGTGCTTCTTTTTTAAAATGCTGCTCTCCAAATATTTTAGTAAAAAATGTAATCCAACCTGTCATGGATTTTTTGTTTCATTGGATGAAACAAAGACTGTTTCTTTGTGTTCGCTGTAAAATTCTGCCTCTTCATTTCTGTCAGAGTCAGTTAGGGGCAATTAGAAAATGTCAGCAAACAGAAGCATTTTTTCCTAACCATCTACAGGATACTTCTGTGTCTCAAGTAAGAAGTAAGTTCCATTAGGAATATGTTCTACCAATTGATAAAGTAAAGGTAAAGGTTCCCCTCAGACATATGTGCTAGTCGTTCCCGACTCTAAGGCACGGTGCTAATCTCCATTTCAAAGCTGAAGAGCCAGCAATATCCAAAGACGTCTCCGTGGTCATGTGGCCGGAATTATTTCCATGTAGAGAATTAACTAAAAGAGCTTTTTGGAAGCATTTATCATAAAGAATCATGTTTGTACATAGCTTGGTATATGTACTATATATTATATTATACTACAGTATAGTATCATAAGGATAGCACTTTGGAGACTATTGGAATAATGTGTCCTATGGACATTATTCTTATGATTTCCAAATATTTTTTTCAAATGATAAAGAAGTAATTTTCTACTACCTTCTTCTGGGAAATGTTTTCAGCTTTCCTACCAAGCCTACAACACTGGGATTTGCTTATTGCCTCCAAATACCAATAAGTCCAATTTCTGCTTAATTTTCTATGGCTACTCAAATCAGACTAGGAACTGTTACCTATCATAACTGGGTGAAATATTCTTGGACCTTTCAAATTAAACAAACAGGTTAAAAAATGTCACAAAGCTTCTTACAAATCTATTCATTAACAGAAATAATTCTGAGCTCTGCATAAGCCCCTAGAGTTATTATTTATTAGAAAAAAAAATAAAAATCATGGGCCGAAGGCATAATCTCAATATTTCAAATCATTTTATTAGGCCTAAATAGTTGCCTTTTCTTTATCTGTTGAATTATTTAGAGACACACATCTACATTAACACAAAAGTAACTGCATCAACTGGAAACAGAACTTACAATTAGGGTCTCATCCATATAACTATTTAGGATTGATAGGATACAGGCATTATCCTGATAGTATTATTTGTTATTAAATCTATTTCTTTAATGGACAATTCATTAATAAATGCAACATGGATATTTTTTTCTGAAGCAACACGTACTGTAAATCTGGGGGAGTACTAATTATACATAACACATAATTGCTGTCCATATGGTCTCTTCTGCCCAGATTGTAGTGACACACACACACCTATTTTATATGTACCGTATTTTTTGGAGTATAAGATGCATCTCCCCCCCACTCCAAAAAAAAGAGGGTGAAAATCTGAGTATGTCTTATACTCTGAATGTAGCCCCAACCAGCTTCTCAAACCGAAGTTGCAGAGGCTGAAAAAAGCATCAGAAAAGAAGCTTCAGAAAAGAAGCCCCCAAAGAAAGCTTCAGAGGCTTTGTTTCTGAAGCTCTGTTTCGGAGGCTTTCAGAGGCAGGAAAAAAAGTTTTTTTTCTGAAACAGAGTTTCAGAAGTTTCAGAGACAAAAAAAATAAAATAAAGAAAAAAGCAAGGCACAGAGCTCACAACCAAGGAACCTGTTGTTAAAATTCACCCCTGGGAACAGCTGATTGGGGGTATTCCAGGAGGCTGATCCACCTGCCAATCAGCATTTTTCTTATTTTCCTCCCCAAAAACTAAAGTGTGTCTTATACTGCGAAAATACGGTATACGTGCAGGTACATGTATATACAGAATGCCTCCACCAGTTTGTTCTGCTTAGAACAAAACTATGTCTGGTCAGCAGAAAGCAAGCATAGTCATCTGGCAGTTCAGTGTCATGGGGAGAGCTCTGTGGATCCTTAAGGAGTAGATCCTTTGGTTTCTTGCTTTAAAGAGTAGGAACAGCCAATTTTGCTATGGATGCTATTAATATAACTTCTACTTCTTCTAATTTCTAGATGTTTAGATTTTCTCCAGGAAGATCTAATGGTAAGGTGAATGTCATAAACAAACATTTTTACTTGCTTGTAAGATAGGAACCAGTATGAAAAAAGCTAACTCATTATCTTGACATTCAAGCATGAGAAGATGCTGATTTATCATCCATTATAGTCACTGGTTCATTAAAAGTAAAGATATGCTTGAATCAAGCTTGACCCTGGAGGACTGCATTTGTGCTGTTTTCATAACAATAATTCAGATATAGTTTGTTGTTGCCCTCCCCAGGGATATTTTTGACTTCTCAGTTTAGCCTATTGTCTTATCCAAAAAAAAAAAAATCCAATCCAATCATGCTTAGCTTTCAAGATCAGCAGGACTTGGCTGGGTATTATGTCTCTTAAGTCATTAATGAAATGTTAATTTTGAACACCTAAAAAGATTAGAAAGAGAAGGGACCTATCAACCATTCAGCAGGAAATGAAATGAGGAAAAGGAGGCTAAAGAAAGAATTAAATGAAGTAATCTGATGAATGCCTCTAACTTCTATCAAAACTTTATGTAATGTAGACTGAAAAAAGTCTTTAAGTCTAATGAGTTGAAATGGACTAAATTAAAACAGCCCTATAGTTTTAGCATGATTATAAATCAATTCCACAGCCTGTTGAATCTGGAATTTTAAAATTAATGTAATAAAGTTTCTTAAAGCCTGACATTGATATGGAATCCCTGAAGTTTATAAAACAATCAAACAGTTACAAGTGACAGCACAATTAAATTAACAAAGATGATGACTTCCTTTCTTTATAGAAAATTTACTAAGATTTTTAACTCTGTGTGTATGCATGTGTGTGCATTCACACATGCATGCATTTATATGCATGTACACACAGGCATACATTACATGTGTGCTCCCTTTACTTGTATGAAATATTTCTGTAATGACAGTTTTACATGTTTTGGATCTTGAAGTCCAGCAACAGAATAGACTATTGAGCCATGGTGGCACAGTGGTTAAAGTGCAGTACTACAGGCCAATTTTGCTGACTGCCAGCTGCCTGCAATTTGGCAGTTCAAATCTCACTAGACTCAAGGTTGACTCAGCTTTCCATCCTTCCGAGGTGGGTAAAATGGGGATCCAAATTATCGGGAACAATATGGTGACTCTCTAAACTGCTTAGAGAGGGCTGTGAAGAACTGTAAAGCAGTTTATAAATCTATTATGGCTATTGCTATCTCAGTCCTCATCACATATTTTAGCTGGTCTATTTCAGTACATTGAAAGTTATAGGCTGACACATGCATAGTATCCATATGAAAACACTGTGCAGTTCCAAATAAAGTTAAAATCTGAAGGAAATTTGTAAGCTGTCGTTCTTCATAAAAAACAAAATGACTCTGTTACATGTACAGTGCTTTCAGAACTATTTTAAAGTATGATATTACTATTTCTTACTTCCATTAGGACTCAGTGCTGATAGTTTGTTGAATTTAGCCTCAGTATGTATATTTTGAATGAGAAATATACATCTTTTTGTAAGCACAAACATCATCTTCCCCAAATATTCCAACTTTCATTACAGTTAGTGAAAAATATTTTCTTTCTGAACTATGATATGATATGTTAGAATGCAAGAGGACCCACTGAGTTTTTGACAGTTTATTTCCGATGGGACAAATCAAAATGCAATAATCATTTGTCAAGGATTTCTATTTATAAAGAAACAGCATGGTACCATAAAAATGGGCATTTAGAAGACAGCATGATATTCATAAATAATGAATATTTTGCTGCGTTTCCAGTGCTAGTTCTAATGTGACATCACATTTTTTAAATACATGCCTCTAAAACAAACAATTCCAGAATGGTAATCTTGATTTTTTTAAAAAAGAAAAAGAAAGAAAGAAAGAAAGAAAGAAAGAAAGAAAGGGGGAATGGAAAAAGTAATCTATATAAATGCAGGTAAAATATAAGCAAACAGCTAAATGTAGAGTTAATTCTATATGTATGATAATTAAATTACTTTTTCAAATGTGTATAAATCATTTAGCTTTAGGCTGAGGCAAGAATTTGGCTCATTTGCAAAAGTCTCATCAAGGTACAACTGAAGACTTGAAAAGAAGGCACTAGGCATAGAGATTCAACTATTTGGAATGGGGCTTAACTGGTCACCCCATTCTGGAGGGCACTTTTTTCCCCCTCATAGGAAGACAAGGAGGTTAGGAAGTAATCTTGTAGATACAGACAGCATAAATCTATCTGCTTATTTTCATAGCAGTACCCCAGAGGGAACCTTATTTCTGGTTTTCTGGTTTTCCATAAGCAGAGACAACTCTACAATTAGGGAGAGAAAAATACCTCAGAAGGCAAAAGCAGTGTCAATTTTCAGCATTACCTTTCACTTGGTATTCTCTTGGAGTTCAGAACTCTAGGTGCCACATGGTCTATTTTTGGTCCTTTTAGTTTGCTCTGCTGCTCTCCTGGGTAATCAAAAGACACAACTTTCAACATGCAGAAAAAGGTCTTGTACTGGCCCTGCTTCCAAATAATGGGGAAACAAAAGAGTTCCATAGGGTGTTTTCACAACATTCCCAAAAAGTCTTTTTTTTAGAAAGAAGTCGACAGAGCCCATTGTTCCCAGGTCCCATGCTAGACAAGGCTCTAATCCAAAGGATGATACAGTTTGTAAAATGCTCAGTTGCATCAATAAATTTAATTAAAACCAGGCAAAGAAACCCTTATCAGTTAAAGTAAAATTCCAAATGTTATTTCTGTATTTCTCACCTTAGGCAATTAGTGCACCATTGACTTAAGTAATAACAACAACAACAAGGAATGAATGAAAGAAAATTAGGGAAAAAATTGATCTCAGATGAGTGGGACTCAAATCAATCATTTGTTCTTACATAGGAAAAACATCCCCCCCCCCCCAGTTTTCTCAGTTGATACAAACTTTTAGTTCAAACAAATAGAGTGTGTAACTTATAACGGTGGGAGATAAAAAGAAGAAAATAATTCATTACTGTGGTAAAGTGAAATATTACAGTGACAAGACACACACCAAGAAAGCATAGAAAAGTTCAACATCAGAGAAGAAAATAACCTAAACATATTTTTTTTTGACAGATACCAGTGATGTTTGTTTGAATAGACTGTTTGAAAAGATGATTTTAAATGCAGCTTCAAGACAACACTCAATCTGGTAAAAGTAATTACTCTGGAGCTATCACAAAAGAGATAATAACATACCAAGATTACTTAAGATGAATAAATTCTCCTCAAAGTCTCTTGACTCACAGATAAGAGCTAGCTAATGACTATTGAATTCTCAAGATAAAGAAGAGACTGTTTATGTAATCTTGATAGCTACAGAACAACTTGAGTATTTGCAAAAGTAAACATAATTTACCTTGCAAGTCTCTTTGGTTTGCTACTGTACTGGGTTATATCAGTGATGAAATCCAATTTTTTTTACTACTGGTTCTGTGGGTGTGGCTTGGTAGGCGTGGTGTGACTTGGTGGGTGTGGCTTGATGGGCATGGCAGGGGAAGGATATTGTAAAGTCTCCATTCCCACCCCACTCCAGGGGAAGGATATTGCAAAATCTCCATTCCCACCCCACTCTGGGGCCTGCCAGAGATAGGTTGTACTTGCTGCTTCTCCGAACTACTCAAAATTTCCACTACTGGTTCTCCAAATTGCTCAAAATTTCTGCTACTGGTTCTCCAGAACCTGTCAGAACCTGCTGGATTATATCCTTAATCCAGCTACAAGCAGACTATGAATGATCCATACACATGAGAGCAGACAAAAGTATACATTGGATAGGGGCATTTATGTAACCTGATCTCCTCTTTCCAGCCTCTTCCCATAGTACAAACAATGTATACAAATGTAGTATAAGCAAAAGAGATGAATAAATCACTTGTAATCATGGTATTAGAAAAACAATTTAATACAACAGTCCACTAAGTCTAACCCAGTGGTGGGTTGCCTCCGGTTCGCACCGGTTCACAAGAAACGGTAGTAAAAATTTGTAGTAGTTCAGAGAACCAGTAATAACATTGGCTGGCCACACTTCCAGTCCGCGGTCCCGTCACCGCTCACTTATGCCGCCCACCTCATCAGAGGCTTTTTTTTTTTACTTTTAAAAGCATTTTTTCTACAACCTCTTCGGCCGAAAAAATGTTTTAAAAGTAAAAAAAAAGCCTCTGATGATCGCGCAACTCATCTGGGATCATCAGAGGCTTCTGAAAGCATTTTTTCTTCAACCTCTTCGGCCGAAGAGGTTGTAGAAAAAAAAATGCCTTTAAAAGCCTCTGGCGATCCCCTCTGAGTTGCCTGATCATCAGAGGCTCCTAAAAGCATTTTTTTCTCCAACCTCTTAAGGTTGTAGAAAAAATGCTTTTAAAAGTAAAAAAAAAAAAAGTTGGCCACACCCACCCAGTCACATTACCCCCCCAAGCCACGCCCACAAAATAAGTCATGCCCACAGAACCGGTAGTAAGAAATTTTAGAATGGGTTAGACCACTCCTGGTCTAACCCATTCTGATGGGTTTATGGCCACCAAGATGGACAGGCAGTTTAATCTAGAGAAGAGGGTTTCTGTTAGATCAGAACAAGGATATAGCCTGAAAAAAAGTTCAACACTGAGAATGCAGTATTAGGAGTTTTGTATATGTGTACAAAACAGAAGAAGAGCTGAATGTATATTGTAACACAGAGACAAATAAATGATTATCCCAAATTTAAAGAGAATATTTTGAGTCATTCAATGATATTTAAATATAAAGCAGTATGATTTAGAGAGGGGGAATGGATACCCAAAATATTTTGGCAAGTTTTATAGTGATGGTTTTTTTAAAGGTTTCTGCTTTCAAATGCTGACACATCAGAAAACATGGAAATCAGCTACCACCAAAATATATTCTCTCTCATCTCTGGCTGGAATCAATTTAAGCATAATTTTAGGATCAAGGGGCAGGCCATCTTGTTTTAAAGTTGCCCTACGTTGTGGTAGACTGAAAGCAGATCACAAAAGATTTCAGCAGATCCAGAATGCAGAATAAATTTTCTAGTGGTTAGTCACAATACTGTAATGGTACACTTCTGCTATGGGAACTATGAGGTTAGTAGTAAGTTTCTAGTAAGTGCATTTCAAGGTTCTGGTTGCTATCTATAAAGACTACATGACTCAGGGTTGGGTATCTTAGAAGCTGACTTTCTCTTAATAGTTTCTGCTTGTCATACCCAAACAACTAGGCAAGTTTGCTAAAGGTGTCCTCCAACTTGGAGGTACCGGCCTTTAAGGATAAATTTTAATCAGAGGGATCACACCAAACAATTCTAACTTATTGATTTTGGTATCTTTGTCAGGGTGCCAAGGAACACCCCCAATGAAATAAAACTCCAAGGCCTGAGGTTCTTCAAAGTTCCAATTTATAGAGATGTCATGTTGACACATCTGGGAAAACCCAAATCTGAAAGCTTCCAGGTTTTCCACACCCAGCTAACAGTTCACAGCCCTGCCCCACACCCACAAATTCATCACATAATCCAATCAACTCTTCACATTCAACTGGATACAATCTCCAGATACTCTCCAGCAGATGCAGGCAAAGGTGTCCTTGAATACGGAATGTTGTTATGACTAACATTCTACCGCTCCAACAAAAAACCCTTCCCAATTTCCCAGGCTAAAATATATGGCAGTTAGGAAGCAAAAAGGAAAACTGTCTTCCAAAACTGACAATCTTTTTACTTTAATGAACTACGATAATTCATTTGTGTACTGTGTTTTAGTTTCTAAGTTTGGTTATCTGCAGAAGATAAGGTGATGTTCTTACTATCAGATCATACTGCCCGGATCATCTCTTTTTCTATGGCAATCTTGAAGCCTATTTCTTGAAAACCATGCCAAACACTAGGCTCAATTTACATGTAAATATTTTGTATTAACACAGCAAACAATAGTTTATATCCTCATATAATGGCCGAAGGCCCACCCTTAATAACATAAACACAAAACATTGTTTTCCTTATCTCCTATTTCTGTAATTAAGAACCTGATGCTGGGGAAATTGTAGCTGTAACAAGCACTCCTTCTCAGTCACTCACACTTTAACACCCATGGCTTCACACAGGGATAAAGCAGGAGTGAGCCTCTGGGCTGCCAGATGTTGCTGAATTACAACTTCCACCATTATTCATCATCAGACATGATTGCTGGAGGTACTAGGAATTGCAATTCAGCAACATCAGAAGGAGCAGATGAAAATTTCAGAAAAACTGAATGCTATTGTTCATCAACATGACAGAAAGAATCTGAATAATGAGCAAAATATTTCAAGTAAGACGCATGGTTTTTCTGCTTTGTGTATTCAATTGAAAGTAAGAAGACAAACATTGCCTGGATATTGTTCATATGGCACATCTGAAACAACCTGAAAAATATTGCTTATGATTTTACACAAATGCTTCGTATGTACTTTTCTGATTTTTTTTAAAGTAATGGTGGAAGTAGTTAATCAGAAAAGAGTACATACAAAAAAAAAAATTCTGACAGATTTATTTTGTTTGGTAATGAAGAGTGAAATAGTGGGATTCCTGAAACAGAAAATACTGAGACTATGATTGAATGGCCATCTATTTTTAATTAAAAAGATAAGATCTTCAAACACAATAAAGCTAAGTCAGTTTTTAAGTAACTTTGGTTATTTATTTTAAGTAAGAAATAAGTTTCTATGGGTATGAAATAAAAATGTCCAGTCCAAAGGCCAAATCTAGTTAGCCTTTTCTAACCAGCTTTGGCCTTTGACCTGAACATTATAGGGCTATGCAGTCAAAAATGTGTGTGGCAGGAAATCAGTTTAGTAAAAGGAGTTGTTTACTAAAGTCCTATTCCACATCCATACAATTATACTTCAAACTCACTTATAACAAAATTATTAATACACAATAATAGAACAAATGCAAGAACAAGACAAATAATATGTAAGATTTGGGTGAAAAATAGATTTTAAAAAAGTACCTAAAAGGTGTAATGGTAAGTGTCCCAAAATTAAGGGACGTGCAATATGTCAAATTCCTGGATGCCAGGTTTTTGGGGCTTTATGTGAGTAAAACAAAGCCTTTCACATGGCTTAGCACCTCACTGAGTTGCTTCCTCAAAGGAGTAATGTGCGTATCACCAAGTGCCCCATGGAGCAACATAACTGTCCCATGCCTCCTACTAAGGCAGCATTTAACATCCAGCTGCCTGCAATTACTGCGAGTTCAATTCTCACCAGGCTCAAGGTCGACTCAGCCTTCCATCCTTTCTAAGGTGGGTAAAATGAGGACCCAGTTGTGGGGGCAATAAGCTGACTTTGTATAAAATATACAAAAGTATGAAGGCTATTGCTTAACACATTGTAAGCCATCCTGAATCTCCGGAGAAAGGCGGCATATAAAAATAAATATAAATAAATAAATAAATAAAAAAATTCTGTACCATCTGTACCTTATGCACCAAGTACAAGGATAATGTTGTGGTCCGCCAGCAGCCTGTAGAGCTGCCAGCGGAGTCGGACAGTGAGGAGGTGGGGAGGACAATGGGCCAGTCCTGGAGTCAGGGGAAGACCCGGACGAACGCTCTGCGTTAGAGGCAGAGATGGGGCCAGGCCAGGGCCATATGGGAATGATGCACAGACTCTGGAGCCTCTAGAGGTGGATAGCAGAGAGGCAGAGGAACAGGAGCAGCCTGTTCCTAGTGCACACATGCGAAGAGCTGCCAGAAGGCAAGAGCAGTTAAAGTAAAAAGGACGACTTGGGAGTAAGGGCAATAAGCCAACCAGAAGACTTAAAAGAACAGCAACAGCTCTTGGGATCTTTGTAGGAAAGCAACATTGCTACATTTGTTTCTTGTCGGCATCTCTTGCTCCTGAATTTCGTGGGGTTTTGTCAAGAAAGGCCTTTGGCAGGGTGCCAAAGAAGACAAAGGTTTGTGATAAGGCCAAAGGACTGTTTATGAAGGATTTGTTTTGGAATTAATTTGGACTAAGCTGAGCATGACGTAATTCTCAGCTGTTCTAATAAAATATGTTTGTTTAGGACTGATTGTGTCTGGTAATAACTACTTGGGCCTAGGTCACAATAGATAATTTCACATAGTGTGAATGGAAATATTCAAAAGGCAGGACAACTATAGTTAGACTGTTCCTGTTCAAAAAAAGAACATATTTGCCCAATTGATCAAAACTTTAAGAAACTATGTCCTTCTATAAACTGAGGTCATTTAAGCCCCCAACACATGACTGTATGAGCACTCATAATCAATGAAAACCTGTACTTTCTGAGGGAATGCAACCAATTTATAATAGGAAAAAATTCACATCACTGACCTTAACAAGTAATCATCCATTCACATGGACTCCATTTTGTCAGGATTCAAACGTGGCATATTAGTCCTCTCCATCACTGAATCTAGATTATGCTTCAGAAGAAGCACAACCCCTCACACAGTAGAAAGAGTACACTCACAATGGAGGAAGAGGAGGAAGTCAATAATGAACACAAGCTAATGGGAAAGAAAAAGCTGAAAGAAAATTGCTGTTAAATCTCTCTATTCAGATATATAAAAATTCTTCCATCCTTCACCGAAGATGGACCTTCAACCAACTCATGGCCCCGGGGAGAGACATGAACAGTTCCTTGAAGCAGCAATGCAGGAGGAAGGAAATGGAGCTAGATATTGTATAAACACTCTCAGCTGAAATTGGCAGACCTAACAAGTCTGTTGAGGGAAGAGCTTACTGTTGAGATGGATTATCTCAGTTAATAGTTTCAAAGATTGAAGCTTCAAAAATGTCTATTTTGGTTTTAAGCTGTTTCCCAGAGAGTTCAAGGGACAGGAATGACTAAATGTAATCCAACTCCCTTCCCCTTCAATCAGTCCAGTATTTGCTTTTCTGGTTCTCAAAACAATTAGTCAGCTCCCCACCTCTGTGCTGGGACTCAGTGGTATACCAATGCCTATACTCTGTCAACAGAGTGGAGAAAATGGGAAAGTGTCCTGTGATTCATTGAAGAGCTACATAGTTTAATTTCAACTTTAAAAGTAAAGAGCCCATCAAGGTGGCCTGTCTTTTGAACAAGAACTGTGCAATATATAGCAACTATCAATTGGATAACGATATAAGAAAGGAAGAAGTGGAAGTGGCTCAGTGGCTAAGACACTGAGCTTGTCGATCGAAAGGTCGGCAGTTCAGCGATTCGAATCCCTAGTGCTACGTAACGGGGTGAGCTCCCGTTACTTGTCCCAGCTTCTGCCAACCTAGCAGTTTGAAAGCACATAAAAAATGCAAGTTGAAAAATAGGGACCACCTTTGGTGGGAAGGTAACAGCAGTCTGTGCATTTTGGGCATTTAGTCATGCGAGTCAGGAATGATTAGCACATATGTGCGAGGGGAACCTTTACTTTTACCTATGAGGAAGGAAAAGTAGTTTTGAGCAATACATAGAAATTTAATAATGAACTAATATAAGATTTGGAATATTAGTTGATAATTATCTGATGATCTAAAAAGCATTATATCATATAAACTCTTCCATAGGAGTTACAATGGAACTGTAACATTCTTGAGCAGGCTAAAGAATACATCCAAATATAAATAATAACTTTTATAAAGAGCACAGTAATAATTTGCTCAACAATTGTTGATCCCAATTATGACACACACACATATATATAGTTTATGATCTGTGTTTCTTTAAGAAAGAAATGATTGATATGGTTCTGATGCACATAAACATATTCTGCATCCTTTTTTGTTTCTGCTGCTTTTTGCTTTGAGACTTATTCAATTAAATTGGTAAAATATGTATGTTCCCATAACAATTCTTGGGCTTTTGTTTATGTGAATAACCATTTTGGCCCAATAGATTGAAGTTTCTGAATTTCCAATCTAGAGCTGGCAAACAGTGACTGACTTAAAGTCATTCAGCCAGATTCTAAAGGAAAACAGTATAGGTAGTGCTCATTTACTGTCATAATTGGAATCAGCAATTCAGCTGTTAAACAAAGCAGTTGCTAAGTGAAATTATGACTGTGGTTATGATCTTACTTCAGGTTTCCTTTGCTTTACAGACTTGCGAAGATTGGCTGTAAAGTTACTTTTTCGTCATTGTCATAACTGTGCACGGTCACTAAATGAGGTAGTCAATAAATGAGGATTACCTGTACCTGGGTCTCCCTGTTCCTGTTCCCTCTCTCTCACACACACACATGCTCACACATATACACAAGCAAATTCACATGTATGCATTCTGAGAAATCAGAAAGGACCATTTAAACGGATATGACACACAAAGCTATATATGGTGTTTCATATATGAGAAACAATTGTATCTAAAATTAGAGACATATAGCTCTAATAGTCATTCAAGTTTAGTCTGCATTGATTTTATTTATTTTTATTTGTAAACCACATACATATTTGCATATTTCACAGCAAAACAACAGTTTGACTAGAATACTCATTTTGTGGGACACAATCTAGAAAGGATACCCTGTTTTCCCCAAAATAAGACATCCCCTGATAATAAGCCCAATTGGGCTTTTGAGCACATGGCAATAAGGCCAAGCGCTTATTTCAGGGTTCTGAAAAATATAAGACAGGGTCTTATTTTCGGGGAAACAGGGTACTGCTATCCATGGGTAAAGAATAATCTCTCTCTCTCTCTTTCTCTCTCTCTCTCTCTCTCTCTCTCTCTCCCTCCCTCCCTCCCTCCCTCCCTCCCTCCCCTTCTCTCTGTCCTGCTAAATAATCCTCCTAAACAGTTCAAACTAAGTTAACATTGCTTGTTTCCACTGTAAATTTGGCTCTGATTATTTATTTACTATTTATATTTATAGGCAAGCAAATCAAAGCCCACAGCTGGTGTATGAAGTTAAAAAAACCATTACCATGTGATATAAATTCATAAGTTTGTATTTAAACATTTTGTTTGTTTGTTTGTTTGTTTGTTTATATTTCACATTTCTAAACCACCCATCTTCTTCAAGGAAGGATTCTGTGTTATAAAGAGTTTCCCCATATCTGGGATATTTTAAATGCCACTTCCAGAATTTCTCATGTACAAAGGTGTTGTCAAAAATTTTGGCAACTGAAAATGATGCTAAATCAAAACCTCCTATGAGGCAGTTATTTTGTGATAGACATCACAGTATATTCTACGGAATATACAATCATAGCCTCTGATGAATTGATATATGCCATTAGTCCTAATAATCTTGCAACTTTTCTTATTACTGTGACTACTAATAATAGCAATAACTTGTATAAGCCACCTAATTCAAGACAGATTTCAGTCAAGATGGCTCCATAAACAAAGTTAATTTTTTAAAAAACCAAATAAATTAATGCACATTTCTGTGGGATAAATATACAGGACTAGGATCAGGGAGCTCCATGTTGACTTGAGACCAGTGTATTTCTTAACATAACCTCTTTCACAAGACCGTTGTGGGGAAAAACTAAGGAGGGAGCAGTGGTGGGATTCAAATTTTTTTACTACCAGTTCTGTGGGCGTGGCCTGGGTGTGGCTTGGTGGGCATGGCAAGGGAAGGTTACGGCAAAATCCGCATTTCCTCCCGATTAGCTGGGACTCGGGAGGCAGAGAATAGGTGGAGGCGGGGTCAGTCAGAGGTGGTATTTATTGGTTCTCCAAACTATTCAAAGTTTCTGCTACTGGTTCTCCAGAACTGGTCAGAACCTGCTGAATACAACCTCTGGGAGGGAGGACTCTGTTCACTACTCTGACTATCTGAATGAAAGCCAGGATAGAAATTTAATGCATGAACGTGGTACAAAAGCTATAGAAAATGGACGAAAGACAGGTGGAAAATATAGTCTTCACTATCCACATCGAAACAAGTGAAGAAGCCATCTGGGAGACTTCTTTTAGAAGGCCGTTCCATGCCTTGAATACAAGAAATCATATCAAAGAGATAATAAGGAAATGTAATGTTAAACAATTTGTCGCCAGTGGATTTAAAACATATTAGTACATAGAATCAAGAATAATTATGTTTAGTAGCATCTGCCCAATTTAAAGAAAATCAGGTCTACTGATTTAAACTTTAATGTGTTATGCTTCACATAAATATTACAAAGTCTTTTCTTTCCTGGATTACCAATTGCAACTGAAAGACTTTCTGGGGCTTCGTAATAACGGGGGGTCATGGGGTAATTGACTCATCTGCCCCCTCATCATTTTTACACAGACTGATTAATGGATCTAATTACAGTGTTTACAGGCTTGGTTTGCCAGGATATATATCAGGAATATCCACACACCCACACAAATCTATTCTTTGAAATGTGATGGAGACCTGGGGGTTTATGTATACATCAGAGGTGCATTTTCAAAATTTACAGGGTTATAAACAGATCAAATAGTTTTTAATTTGTAACAGCAGGTCATTGGAGAGGACAACATGATGCCAATTGCACAGCACAGTTGGCTAGTTAAAATAGGCTTCCTTTCATTTTTCTTGGGGTACATCACCCAATCTTATTTCTTGAGGATTAAATTAAGAACTGATTTGCCAGCCTACAAAAGAATGTGTGGGAACAGCAGGTCAATCATGTAGGAAGTCAGCACCCACCCGTCTCCTAGAAAAATGAAATATTCAAGGAAATATTAAAAAGGCAGAATATTATATTTCCCTGGATGAGAAATGGAGAAACATGTTTTTTTTAGGCAAGAAGCAGACTCACTCTTAATAGCCCCCACCTTCCTCAATAGCCCACAGCAGATGTCCACACTTAAAAGATAATGAGATAGTTAGGTCTATTCATAGGCAAATGCCCACACTCAAGATCCAACCACGGTAGGATTAGCCCTCTACCCATCTCACCATGTGGCACCTGGGAAGATTACACCGCCCAGCAAGGCTCAACCAAATGTGGACTCAAAACACAGCATCTCAGCACTCTCAGAATCTCTTCCCTTTTCTGTTCAGGAACTCAAGCCATGTGATCCTGTTCATCAATAAACCTTCTTTCCAAGCAACTTCCATGAATTCAATGCCTTTTTCCTGACTTGGAACTGAACCCAGAAGGATATTTCTTCCAACAATCAAAGCCTAACACTTTTCACTGGTTGGAAATTGTTTCAGCAAATGAAAATTAAAGCACCAAATGATAGTGTTCCATGTCTAATTTATATATTTTTCTAATCATTAACCTGCTGTTACTTTCCCATGAAATGTATATAGTTATCAGCTAGATTAATTGATAATTATATTTAATATAATTATATACATAATTTCTGCTACTTTGGTAATGAGCAGTTGATATTACACTGAAAAATTAGCACTACATGTTAAACCCATTACTCATGGGTACATGCAGGGAGCACAAGAGCAATTTAGCTTTCCTACATTTTTACAAAGGTTTATTGCAAAAGTACCAAGTTGGAATTACATGGGGACTTGTAAAAAGGTTGAAAGGTTTAAGCTGTAAACAGTTAAATGGTGAGCTTTCATGCAGGCTTTTAATCTATTAGGAATCTATGGAAAGTTTAGAAATCCATGTAAAAAAAGAATGCAATTAAGAGAGAAGAGAGTCAATTATCTGTGGAAACAAATTATTCACTCAAAGCTGGAAATGTGTCATTAGCTGGAATGGGTCTCAGTAGTTTTAATTATCACTTACTCCTAGTAACTGTTCAATGATATATGTTGTGTCAAACTCCTGCAATGAATCACAATGAATAGTTGACCAACTCCTTGATCTCCAAAGAGCTAAATGTCTGGATGGTCACAACTGGGGAATTCTACAATGCCAAAAGAAGAAGAAGAAGAAGAAGAAGAAGAAGAAGAAGGAGGAGGAGGAGGAGGAGGAGGAGGAGGAGGAGGAGGAGGAGGAGGAGGAGGAGGAGGAGGAGGAGGAGGAGGAGGAGAAAAGATTTCTGATCACTCATAGCCTTAGATCTTTTAGTCTAAGGCTGTGATGGCGAACCTATGGCACGCGTGCTACAGGTAGTACACAGAGCCATATCGGTGGGCACGTGAGCATTGCCCTAGCTCTGCTCCAGCACACATTCGCGTGCTGGCCAACTGATTTTTGAGCCTTCTGGGCCCATTGGAAGTCAGGAAAGAGGCTGTTTTCGGCCTCCGGAGGGCCTCAAGAGGGGTGGAGAAGGCCCATTTTTCGCTCTCCCCAGGCTCCAGAGGCTTTCTAGGAGCCTGGGGAAGGTGAAGACAGCCTTCCTCATCCCCCCCCTGAGGCTCTCCGGAGGCCGGAAATGGCCTTTTTGCTGACTTCCAATGGGACCTACTGGGCCCACCATGCCATTGCGTGCCAAAAGCAAGGGGAGCACGGGGGGGTCATGTGTGCATGTCCAGGGGAGTGGGGCACATTGAATTATGGGTGGGGGCATGCTGGTGTGCAACCCCCCCCCCCACACTCCCCCTGCTTTTGCATTCAAAAGCAAAAAGGTTAGTCATCATTGGTCTAAGGTCTATCAGGGATATTAAACTGACGACCCGCAGGCTAGAACCATCCTGTGCAGCCACACCCACCCCAGCTCCATGAAGGAAAAAAGTTACAAAATGTCACGTGGCAGCAATGTGATGCCACGTTTGACACCCATGGTCTAAACCTGGCCAAATATGTACAAAAATCTTTGGTATCCCATTTAATGATAAATTCATGTTGGCCTTTAAAGATGCAGGCATCGCCTCAGCAAATTTTAAACTCGCTAAATGTAATAGTCAAATTCTTATTTCCATTCACTTCTCTGCAGTCCTAATCTGGAATTGGGATAAGATTTGTACAAACTGCAGCTCCTTGGTATAAACACTGAATTTGGAAATTGCTATGATTATGTCTATGAACTGATCTATCTATATCTAGACCTGAAATGTATTCAGCATCATACCATTAGTTTTATTGTTAGCCTATTTTTAAATTCCTGACTTCTCTAATATATAATGGGTTGCCTGGCTCTGTTTACACCTTTGTTCTCATTTTGTAGCACAAAGTAAACCAATGTTGAAACTAATACTATATTTTGCAAAGCCTATTTGTAGGCTGTGGTGGTGTAGTAGTTAGAATGCAGAACTATGGGTTAACTCACTCCAGGAGTTAGATTCTGACTGGCTCAAGGTTGACTCAGCCTTCCATCCTTCCAATTAAAATGAGGACCCAGATTGTTTGGGGCAATATGCTGACTGGAAACCTCTAAGAAAGGGCTATAAAGCACTAAGAAGTTGTATATAAGTCTAAGTACTATTGCTATTGTGATTATAAAGGTAAAGGTAAAGGTTTCACTTGCACATATATGCTAGTTGTTCCCGACTCTAGGGGGCAATGCTCATGTCTGTTTCAAAGCCAGTGGAGTCCGAAGATGTCTCCATGGTCATGTGGCTGCCATGACTAAATTCCAAAGGTGCACGGAACGCTGTTACCTTCCCACCAAAGGTGGTCCCTATTTTTCTACTTGCATTTTTTACATGCTTTCAAACTGCTAGTTTGCAGAAGCTGGGATAAGTAACGGTAGCTCACCCCATTACACGGCACTAGGGATTCAAACTGCTGAACTGACAACCTTTCAATCGACAAGCTCAGTGTCTTAGCCACTGAGCCACCGCGTCCCTATTATTGCAATTATAAAGCACAATTTTATTAATTCTATTTTATGCCTCACTATCCCAACCAATAATAAACTCTTTTGAAATATAGAGCTCCAGAGGTGGTTTTTCTCTTCATAAACTTCTAGTGCATCAAGATAACCAATGCGATTGCAAATCTGAAACTCTTGCTAAAGTATGTGCCAGATAGCTGGGTCAAAGATGACATTTTTAATGAAGTAATATATAGAGTTTATACATTTGAGAATAATATAGAACACGTCATTGAAAGTCTCAGATATACTTGTCTCAACCCAAAGATTTATGTATGCAATTGATTAGTAGATCAACATATTGGTATAAGGGTCCTATCTGAGTCAACAACAACACAAACACTTTCAAGAACTGGTAAGTTACACAATGGATTTATATACCATTGTGTAACGTACTACCTATGCTTTGATTGTGACCTTTAGGCCTATCTAGGTTGAACAATATTAATCAAAACAAATAATGGCAGTATTACAAGAACCTGGATGTGGAAGTCAATATGAAAAAGATTATTTTTACACATGGATCATCCACACTGGTTTGAGTGCCATGCCAAGTTTATTTGCTATTTTTTCTTTATTCTGTCTAATCACTAACCATCTCTTCTTTTCAGACTAACTGCAGCATTGTTCAATGGGAAGGGGGCAAGGCAAGCAATATGGGATGTTCAGAATAATTAGATCCCTAAATGATTTTCACCATTATTCAAAGGAGTTCATACTCTTTTGGAGGACAAGAGAAGAATCTGAACAAGAAAAAAAAACCAAACTTTTTAAAAAATCTCTCTCCAATTAATTAATTATTATTATTATTATTATTATTATTATTATTATTATTATTATTATTATTATTATTATTATTATTATTTTATTTCTATACCGCCCTTTTCCCGAAGGACTCAGGGCAGTGTACAGCCTATTTAAAAACACAAGACAAACATCAATTTAAAATTTAAAATTATTAAATAATTTTGGCTTCATTTAAAACCCCAGAAATTTAAAATACCCCAATTTAAAATTATCATGTTGATAGCCCAGCCTGGTGGAACAACAGGGTTTTCAGTGCACAGCGAAATACCCGGAGGTCGGGGATCTTATGTATTTCCGGGGGCAGTTCATTCCACAGGGCTGGGGCTCCCACAGAGAAGGCCCTCCCCCTGGGTGTCGCCAGCCGACATAACTTGGCCGATGGCACCCTGAGGAGACCCTCTCTGTGGGAGCGAACTGGCCAGTGGGAGGCTATTGGTGGCAGAAGTTGGTCTCGAAGGTACCCGGTTCCTATGCCATGGAGCGCTTTAAAGGTGGTAACCAGCACCCTGAATCGCACCCGGAAGACCACTGGGAGCCAGTGCAGCTTGTGCAGGAGGGGTATCACATGGGCACAACGAGTTGCGCCCATAACCACCTGCGCGGCTGCATTCTGGACCAGTTGGAGCCTCCAAGTGCTCTTCAAGGGGAGCCCCATGTAGAGAGCATTACAATAGTCCAGCCGGGAGGTGACAAGGGCGTGAGTGACCATGTGCAAGGCGTCCCGGTCCAGAAAGGGCTGCAACTGGCGAATCAGGCGAACCTGAAAAAAGGCCCCCCTGGCCACGACCGTCATATGCTCTTCTAAAGACAGCCATGCATCCAAGAGGACACCCAGATTGTGAGCCCTCTCTGTGGGGGGCAAAGATTCACCCCCAATAGTCAGCGATGGCACCTGCTGACTATATCGGGACGCCAGAAGCCACAGCCACTCAGTCTTGGAGGGGTTGAGTCTGAGCCTGTTCCTCCCCATACAGACCCGCACAGCCTCCAGGCAGTGAGACATCACATCAAGGGCATTGTTGTGGCGGTCTGGGGTGGAGATGTACAGCTGAGTATCATCAGCGTACAGATGACACTTCACCCCAAAACCACGGATGATCTCACCCAGCGGCTTCACATAAATGTTGAACAGAAGGGTCAAGAGGACTGACCCTTGGGGCACTCCCCATGCGAGGTGCATCAAAGTTGACCTCTGCCCCCCTGCCAACACAAACTGCGAGCGGTCGGAGAGGAAGGAGGAGAACCACCGCAAAACGGTGCCCCCTATTCCTAACCCCCTCAACCGCTGCAGCATGATACCATGGTCGATGGTATCAAAAGCCGCTGAGAGATCTAATAGGACTAGGACAGAGGAGCAACCCCTGTCCCAAGCCCTCCAGAGATCATCCACCAATGTGACCAATGCTGTTTCTGTGCTGTACCCCTGCCTGAATCCCAACTGGCACGGGTCCAGATAGATAGCTTCATCCAGGTGTCGGGGAAGCTGTCGTGCCACTACGCTCTCAACAACTTTCACCACAAAACAAAGGTTGGAGACCAGACAGTACTTGGCTAATTCAGCTGGGTCCAGGGAAGGCTTCTTGAGGAAGGGACTCACCACTGCCTCTTTCAAGGTGGTAGGAAAGGCACCCTCACTCAGAGAAGCAGTTATAATCCCCTGGAGCCAGCCTCGTGTAACCTCCCAGGAGGCCAGTACCAACCAGGAGGGACACGGGTCCAATAAACACGTGGCGGCACTAATCTTACCCAGAACCCTGTCCACATGCTCGGGAGCCACAGGATTAAACTCCTCCCAGATAATATTCTCAAGACCTACCCTCGTCTCCTCCCCTGGACTCATCCAATCAGAGTCCAAGCCATCCCGAATCCGAGCGACTTTATCATGCAGGAATTGCACAAAATCCTCAGCACGGCCCTGCAAGGGACCTTCCCGCACTCCCCTCACCCCGAAGAAGGAAGTGAGTCACCCTAAACAGGGCGGCTGGGCGGTTCTCTGCAGATGCGATAAAAGCGGAAAAATGGTTAGATTTCGCCACTTTTATCGCCACTAGGTAAGTCTTGATATAAGACCTCACCTGTGTCCGGTCGGAATCGGATTGACTAGTCCTCCAAATGCTCTCTAGGCATCTTTTCCGACGCTTCATCTCTCTCAGCTCCTCAGAGAACCAAGGAGCCAATTGAGATCGGCATTGGGTCAGAGGCCGCAAAGGCACGACGCGATCCAAAGCTCTGGCGGCCGCACTCTCCCAGGCGGCCACCAGCTCTTCAGTCGAGCCGGGTGTCAGAGTCTCAGAAAATGGCCCAAGCTCCGTCAGGAATCTTTCGGGATCCATCAGGTACCTGGGACAGAACCATCTGGTCGGTTCCATCTCCCTGTGGCAGGGGGAAGCGGTAGGAAAGTCCAAGTGAAGGAGCGAATGATCTGTCCATGACAAGGGTTTAATATCTAGGTCCCCTCTACCAAGATCATTCAACCACTGACCAGAGACAAAAATCAAGTCCAGAGTGTGTCCCCCTATGTGAGTGGGGCCTTGAACTAACTGGGTCAGGTCCATGGCCGTCATGGAAGCCATGGACTCCCGAGCCTCGCCCGCGGATGGGAGGTTGAAATCCCCCATAACAATAAGTCTGAGGGTATCAACCACCACACCGGCAATGACGTCGAGTAGCTCGGGCAGAGTCGCTGCCATGTAGCAGGGAGCCAGGTACGTAGTCAGCAAACCCATCTGCACCCCACGGCCCCACTTCACAAAAAGGGACTCACATCCGGCTATCTAAGGAACAGTGGTCTCCCTCGGACAACGACTTTCCCTAATAATCACCGCCACTCCCCCACCCCTCCCCTGGGCCCTTGGCTGATGAAATGCACGGAAACCTGGTGGGTGCCCATCTCATTGTAAGCTAAATTTTTCTCTTTTATTTGGGTGGGTTTTTTTTAATCAATGAGAAGAAAAATAAATATACATATTTTATCTTCATAATTCAATAATAAAAATATCACTCCTAAACTGTTACTAATTACCAGCCCAAGTTAAAATATTACCGTGTTTCTCTGAAAATAAGACCCTGTCTTATTTTATTTTATTTTTTGAACCCTGAAATAAGTGCTTGACCTTATTGCCGTATGCTCAAAAGCCTGCTTGGGCTTATTATCAGGGGATGTCTTATTTTGGGGGAAACAGGATATATCAATATTGATATGACAGGATATAACATGGATATAACAATTTGATTTCAATATGTTCTTTGTTATGAAGCCCATGATGCTTTGTTATAAAGCCCAATGCTTCTCTTGAGAAGCATTTGGAGATACATTTCTTATCTTAAGCTTTGCCTAATTTAGAATGAAGTCATAAAAGTTATATTCAGTTTTATGGAAGTCTGGTTATAAAACATTACCTTTATCCTTATTTTTTTTAAAAAGGAACATACATATAGGGATCTCTCTAGAATATCAAGAATGTTCTGAGTATCCCTGGTAGCATTTCTGATTAGTTTTAGATATTCACATATTATACTTTGTACTAATTTTCTCTTTAAAATATAGTTAATTTGCTGTTTGTTCAGTTTAGTTACTGCTCATTTCGAGATTGATTCTGTGCAATTATATTAGAAGGCAATATAAAAATGACTACATAAAACAGTAAACAAATGGCAGATCCTGTCAAGTGGTGGAATATAGACAACTTGTTGACTAGATTAAAAGTCGTAGTTTAGATAGAATAGAACACAATGGGAAAAAAGTGGACTTTATTTTCTCTTGTAATACAGCAGCCACAATACATTCAAACTGACCCATCTGTCCTTACTGTTAGAAGGGAATACTGAATATAGTATTACTTCAGTTAAGAGTAGTAACCTAGTGTATGTTTCTTTATCATTAAAAACAGGAATGAAATGTTCCTGGTTCAGACTGAATCGCCCGATCCGGTAGTGATGGAGGCGGGTGGTTCAGAGAACCGGTAGCAAAAAACCCTGCCCCCCTCCCCCACAATGCCCAGCTGAGCTGCACAATCATCAGAGGCTTTTTTTTTAAAACATTTTTTGTACAACCTCTTTGGCCAAAAAAATGCTTTTAAAAGTAAAAAAAAATTCTCTGATGATTGCGGGGCTCAGCTGGGATTGTCAGAGGCTTTTAAAAGCATTTTTTCTACAACCTCTTTGGCCGAAGAGGTTGTAGAAAAAAATGTTTTTAAAAGAAAAAAAAGCCTCTTCCGATCAGGCAACTCAGTTGGTATCATCAGAGGCTTTTAAAAGCATTTTTTTACAACCTCTTCAGCCAAAGAGGTTGTAGAAAAAAATGGTTTTAAAAGAAAAAAAAAGTTGGCCACCCAGTCACATTACACCCCCCACCCCCCCACAGAACCAGTAGTAGCAAATTTTACATTTCACCACTGATTAAAAAGTATTACATGAAAGCTTTACTGGATCAAAGCCCAAGGATAATAAGATGCTGAAGATTGCAATTTGGAGTCCAAAAGGAAGAAATGGTAAAGAATATATTAACAAAATGAAAGAAGAAATGCAGGTATGCTGGAGTTTGGCAAACTAAGAGAAAAAGGAAGGATGTAATAGAGGCAAAGGTAATTTAACCTTGGAGAAGTATTTTGAGGAACCTATGCAGAGAAGTGAAGATGTAGGGTTATGAATGAAAAGGTTAAAATGTACATCAGAAAGGATGAATTTGTGTCATCAAGGTTGTGGGTGCTTATGAAAATAAGACTGAAATAAACTGTGTGTTACATTCCAGTAAATGAATAATAAACAATAAAAATAATGGTAATGAAAGTAAGTAGTCTTCTGAGAAATTATCCAGTTTTCTGAACTAATATGTTCTGGAAGTGACAGTTTCTATGAAGAATTTAATACTACTTCTAATAATCAATGTTTTTTGCTACTGATAATGTAGCATTAAAAAAAACGAAGATGTGTTTTGGTCACCTTAGGTTACTTAAAAGATGTCCTTGAAAAGTGTAAAGGACAGTTACATTTTAAAATGCCTCCTCTTGATTTTGTTTATATTAATTAATTAGTACAATATTTGATAAAGCCTGAGCTTCACAAACTTCCCCAGACCAAGTAATAGGTCTGTTCCACTAATTTATGCACTGACAACAATATTTTCCTTAGCACAAGTAGATCTAAAATGAAGTCTTCATTCTGTTGTCTATTACTACAGAAAGGAGCAAGTCATCATCAATTACAATAGTCATCATTAATTACTGTAAAACTGAAGTAGTGACTTTCTGCAAATGAGCTGTCATTCATCACTATTCTGGTAAAATGAATAGCTTTGACATTGACCAACAAGGGTATTTAAATGCTTAAAGTTATCTTTCCAAGCCTTGGCAACTTAAAATTAGCTACCAAGTCACTGGTAAATGTCATTCTGCTTTTTGCTGACAGTATGTTGCTAGCCATGTGCCAGCAGCTACCAATATTTCTAGAGTCAAGGTCATCAGTAAACTGCTAGGTTACTCTCATAATCAAGTTTTATTGCATCAGTTCAGTCCAAATTCTGAAGATGTTGCTCCAACTAAGCCCATTACATAGATTAAAATTTAGGCTTCTCTTTGGAGACATTTAAAGGCATTTGCTGATTGAAATACTAAATTAAATTTCATTATTTAATAGTATCGTGGTCTGTTTGATTTAATGGGATACATTAATACCATGTTTCCCTGAAACTAAGACCTCCCAGGATAATAAGCCCAATTGGGCTTTTGAGCGCATGTGCTAAAATAAACCCTCCCCAAAAAATAACTCCTCCCTGAAAATATTTAAACACATGTGCAGCCAGTCCCTGCCATTTCCTCTGGTTGCTTGTCCCATGGGAGGAACATGCTCCACGCACCCAACATGACCTTACCTAATGTCCACTCCCACAATGCTAACCACCACACCCCTTCGGTCATGCTAATGGCTGCTGCAAAAAGAGCAGCAGGCCCAGCAACATGCCTCACGGCCTACTCCTTACCTACCATTGCCTCCAACAACCATGGCCGCTTTTGCAGCTTCAAAAGCAGCAGGAGGTCCAGCAATGCAGCCCACACATCACTGGGCCTCCTCACCCCCATGCACCCCACATGCAATTACCTAATGGCCACTCCCGCAACCCTAACCACCACACCCCTTGTGTCATGCTAATGACTGCTGCAAAAAGAGCAGCAGGCCCAGCGCTGTGCCTCACACCCCACTCCTTACCCACTCCTATTTACTCCTGCAGCTGAGTGGTGCTTCGATTGATAAGCATCCTTGGGTGGCAAAAGTCCCCCATGCGAGATTTCAAATTTTTCCAGAATTATCACTCTACGAGCTGCTACCTTTAAAATGTGCTGCGCCTTTGAGGAAGCCAAGCAGCACTGGGTCCATGGGAGGTGGCCGTGGAGGCCTCAGGGCTGCTCCCCCCTCTCATAAAGCCAGACCTGGAGGACCATGAGCCGCAGCCACAGCTTCCCCAAAGACGACCTCACGTGGCTCCCTGGCTGGCTGTTTTGGGGCTGGAACAGTGTGCACAAGCAGGGAGCGGAGCGATGATTGAAAAGAGTTCCCCAGGGAAGCTTTAAATCTCGAATGTGGGACATTCACCGACCAAGGATGCTTTTCAATCAAAGCATCGCTCAGCTTCAGGAGTAAAGAAGTGGAGTAAAATAGGGCTCCTCTTGCTGTCTTACCTGACTTCCAGCTCCATTGTGTTGTCAGCTTTGGAAGCCATATTAACCTTGGAAGCTTCCACACTGCCACCTTCTTGCAGTTAGAAAAGTAGGACGGGGGATTTGATGGAGAGATTTTTGGTAGACATAATAGCATTCTTCTTTTCAGTCAAGGTTATGGTGCTCCTGCATCTGGAACAGGAGTGGTGGCAGAGGTGTCTCAAGTTGGGACAGATGGTGATTGGGTCATGTGATGGAACTCTCAGATTCAGGTTTTCCCAGATGTGCCAGTATAACTATTCCAATAAAAGAAGATATTGAGATGAAGCTTGTCTCAGAGTTTTTAATTTCACTTGGGTCATTCTGGAACACTGACACATGTTTATTTTTATCTTTTTTAATTTTATTTATTTTTATGCCGCCCTTCTCCGGAGACTTAGGGCGGCTTACAATGTGTTAAGCAATAGCCTTCATACTTTTGTATATTTTATACAAAGTCAGCTTATTGCCCCCACAAACTGGGTCCTCATCATTTCTCGTCATTGTGTGCAGAAAAACAAGTTGTACCGTAAAAGAAAATGTCTCGCAACTTCAATCAATTAATTCCAACTTCTCAAACTCACGAGAAGTGTCTTTTTTTACAGTACAACTTGTTTCCCTGCACACAATGGCGAGAAACATGATGGATCTGGAAGTCAGGTAAGACACGTGTCTCGTTTCTCCCCTGCCCCACTCCTCCCCACCTGCCACCCCCAAATTGCATCCAGTGAGGGGCAGGAAGCCTTGCCATGCCCCGTGATGGGGGGAGGGGAGAAAAGACAGCAAGAGGAGCCCCATCTTGCTCTACATGTCTCTCTTCTTCCCCACCCTACCCCTCCCCACCTGTCATCCCCTCGATAAAGAGATGGTGGGGAAGGAAAGCAGTCGGGCTGCTATTGCTATTGGGGCACATGGAGCAAGATGGGGCTTCTCTTGCTGTCTTATCTGACTTCCAGCTCCATCACATTTCTCACCATTGTGTGCAGGGAAACAAGTTGTACCATAAAAAAAAACTTCTCGCAAGTTCAAGAAGTTGGAATTAATTGATTGAACTCATGAAAAGGTTTTTTTCATGGCACAACTTGTTTCTCTTCATACAATGTCAAGAAATGCGACGGAGCTGAAAATAAAGGTAAGATGGCAAGAGAAGCTCCATCTTGCTCCACGCATCCCAAAATAATAAGACCTCCCCAAAAATAAGGCCAAGCGCTTATTTCGGGGTTCAAAAAAATATAAGACAGGGTCTTATTTTTGGGGAAACACAAATATATTCATGGAAGAAACTTATTGCTGCAGAGTTAACAATATTATGGACAGTCAACTCATTATTTCATTAACTTGATCCTGGAGAACCTGATACAAACATAAACAATAGGTCCTTAGGTCTGAAATCCAAGATCATGTAATTAAAACACTCATTTGGCATGCATGGGAGACTGAATGGGAGACTATTATCTTGAGAAATGTTTAACAAAAATCTTTGTCTGTTCCTGAAAAGAGGTTTTATCATTGCCTACTATAATACCTTGTCATCTTGCCCATTAAAAGAAACATTTCATAACATTCTATATTTAAAAACTTCAGAGATTATGATAACAATAATCATGATGATCACTATGTTCATGATGATGATGATGATAATCATCATCATCATCATCGTGATTGTGATCACGATCATAATAATGATTGAGATCATCATCATGATTATCATGATTTGATTCCTAAGAAATACACATCCATTTTCTAATGTGATATCTACAGAGCCTGAAACTTCATTCTCCCATCTCTGTTGTGCAATAAATAAAATCATAAAAACAATTGTCAACCAGAGCTTAATTCTTGATGAAGTTGAACAGGGATAGGATAACATTCTGACACTAATGGCCAATAAAGAAAGCTTAAGAGTGGTGAATGAATGGTGAGCAAACATTTTGCAGTTCAAAGTCACACTTTTTATTGTTTGGTTGTCAGTAGCATGACATAGTATAGAAGACAAGGCAGAGGGAGCAAGAACGGAAAAATTTCCTTTATTAAAATGAACGAAAGGCATTAATGATTTAACACATCTATTTCACTATTCCTTACCTTTTTTAAAAGAACTCAAACTTGCAATTTATCATTTTATGATGAAATTATATGACTGACTTTCTCTTTCTCTTTGAAATATTTAATTGGTTCCCTTCTATATTCCCTATCTTACATTCTAGTTTATGGAAGTTCACAATATTAATGCACCTGTGTATACCCCTATTTTATTTCACAAATGCCTAATATAGTTTTAATTATAATTCTCAAAAAGCCATATAATTCAGTGGTTGTTTTTATGAAGAAGGGAAAGAGAATGAAGGCCACTCCCACACACCATAGACCAAAAGAGATCCAAATGCTTTTACGATGTGCCAGGTCACTGTCACTTTTACATCCCATAAAAAGCTACACAGATGGGGGCATAAAGTCTTCCTAAAAGCCTTCTTCACCAACAAGCCCTTGGAAAGTATTGTTGCAGAGTCTGTCACTGAAAAGAGTATGAATCTTGTTACACCAGACTCTATTTGATGAGGCACAGCATTATACTTTTGGGCCTAGACTTTGGTCATCTTCAAACAGGAACACTTCAAAGAAAGGGAATCAGAATGATTAGAAGCTCTGGATTAATTAAAGAAATGGAGATATTTAGCTTAATAATACTATCCAGGGATATAACAGTCGTAACATATGAAAAGATATCACACAGATGATCAAGCTCTGTTATGCATTAGTCCAGCATGCTAATTGTACAATATTGTTACAAGAAAGCAAATACCAGTTTATAGCAATAGCGCTTAGACTTATATACCGCTTCACAGTGCTTTACAGCCCTCCCTAAGCGGTTTACAGAGTCAGCATATTGCCCCCAACAATCTGGGTCCTCATTTTATCAACCTCGGAAGGATGGAAGGCTGAATCAACCCTGAGCCTGGTGAGATTCGATCTGCCAAACTGCTGGCAGCCGGTGAGCAGAAGTAGCCTGCAGTACTACACTCTAACCACTGTTCCACCATGTTCCTAATATTCCTTAAAATATTAGGAAACACAGCAATGGACTCAGTACATTCCATTACTGGATATGTTGAAGGAAAGGTTGGATGATGTTGACAGTCCTACTCTCTCCCCTCTTCCTGGGGAATCTTGTCTGGACTGGGCTTTCAAAGCTTCTGCTAGACCCGTGATGGTGAATCTATGGCATGCGTGCCACAGGTGGCACATGTAGCCATATTGGTGGGCACGCGAACTCAGCTCTGGCTCAACTTTTGGTGGGACTATAGAATTATGGATGTGGGCACGCACGCATGCAATCCCTCCCCCCGCTTCAGGCACGCAATGGCAAAAAAGTTAGCCATCACTGTGCTAGACCGTATTCCACCATTTTTTAAATGTACATATATTAAACAATAGTATGCTCTCAACTCTATCTTTCTATTTTTCTCCCTATTCAAGTAGATTTTCCTTCAGATAGAAATATTGCTTTAAATGCTTTATATCTAGCTGTTTTTAACTTCTACATAAAGGCTACTAAACACCCTGCTTAGCAATCAGACTTAATTGTTACTTTTTGATGCTTCTGAAATATTTACCTATTAGATCACCAGTTGAATACCAGCAATACTAAGCTTGTTTCATACTAGAATAAATTAGAAATTGTAGTAGTGTCTCAGCTTTTTGACTCCTCACCCCATCCCACCATCCATTCTTGCCTGCATACATGCATTCTTTGAAAGCTTATTCCCCAAAGGTTTTTAACACATTGTTTTCCCACGTCATAAGAATTTAAATGTTTTTTTGAAGAAACAGAATATATCTGTAATAGATTTGCTTTTAGCTGCAGAGTCAGTTATAGTACATACCACTTTTAGCCTATAGTGGTATTCCTTTGCCAGTTATTCACCTGGCAGCCACTCACATACCTTGCATTGATTAAGAAATTTGTATGTAAGTGCTGTCTCAACAATATTTTGCAACAACATCCAGCTTTGAACATACCAATTAAATGTAAGGTACAAAGGGGAAAATAATGATTCAGAGTCAATTGTGGATTCAACTCCCACACATTCTGATGGTTCTTCTCAACAGTCCTCTATCTATTATAGGTTTCACCAAAACAGGGGTGAAATCCAGCAGGTTCTGACAGATTCTGGAGAACTGGTAGCAGAAATTTTGAGCAGTTCGGAGGACCAGAAAATACCACCTCTGGCTGGCCCCAGAGTGGGTTGGGAATGGAGATTTTGCAATATCCTTCCCCCAGGGGTGGGGAGGGAATGGGGATTTTGCAGTATCCTTCCCCTGCCATGCCCACCAAGCCACACCCACCAAGCCACACCATGCCCACCAAACCACATCCACAGAACTGGTAGTAAAAAAAAATGGATTTCACCACTGCACCAAAAGAATATTGTCATGATTTGTTCTAAGACACCAAAGACTTTCCATATTTAAGAAAAATGTGAGTGTTGGTCTACTAGTCCTATATTAATACTACAACATTAAATCTCTGTACCACACTATTAAGTCCTCTATCAGGCTTCTCCATGTCCCCTGCCCACAATTTAAGCTACAATCTTTAAAGTTGAGAAATGAAAGAGATAATGACGATCAGAGAATGGAAATTTCCAATTGTATTGTCATAATCTGTCTCTTCTATGACACAAAGTTGAAGAGTGTCACTTCTGTTGCTATTTCTGTTTCTTCCAGTCACACTTTACTGGCCCTCTCTGCCCTCAAGATGTGGAAAGAGTTTTTCAAGTAACTGTTAGTATAATTGAGGCTATTTTATTTCCCAGTTGTTATGCTATATCCAAAGTCTATATATCTTGTTTCCATATACAATTCTATGCAAAGTAATCATTTTCCTATAAATAGGAGAAGAGGTCATTAACTTCATTTTTTTGCCATGATTTTCAAGTTAAAATGAAGTTTGACAAGATATTGAAGGAATGCAAAGAAAAGAAGGTTGAATATCTGAATGGTATTGATGTGTTAAAGAAGTTAAATGCATGATTTGGAATATAAATCTCATCACATTAAAGCTCATTTTATTCATTTTGCTATGAAATATAATTGTACAAAATTAGTTTGACAAGCAACAATGTTTCAGTCGGCCCTGAAACATGCTAGGTTCACATTTCTATTAGTACTGATTATCCTCTGATTTCATTTTAAATTGTACATAGAACAAAATGAACATTTTTAATTCCATTTAAAGACTTGTCTTTTCTCCATTCTAACCATTTTTCCTATTTATTGTCTACTCAGAATATTAATTCCTTGTCTGGTACATTTCTCTCATTATCATTTCATCATTTACTCAACTATTCACCCATCTATAGTTAAAAATATACTCAGGATTTTACCTGCAAAGTAGTAATGTAGATGATGGATGCTTTTCAGAATTCTAATGTCTTGGATTTTGCTACTATTCTGTATTATTTTGAAAGTTACTCATACAGATTGAAGCAGTGCCCATCTTCTACTGGACACAGCTTCCAAAAATTTTGCCAAATCTTTCTTTTTATCTAGACAGGTATTCCATCAGAGCTGGAAACAATTACACATACATACACAATAAAAAAAATGTGAATGACATCTTCACAATAATCCCTTGAGACCAGAAAATCATTCAGGATATTGGAAGAAATTTAGACCAGGGTGATGTAATAGAACAGTGATGGCAAACCTTTTAGAGTCCGAGTGCCCAAACTGCAACCCAAAACCCACTTATTTATTGCAAAGTGCCAACATGGCAATTTAACCTGAATAATGAGGTTTTACTACCTAAAATAATGATAAACAAGGCAGAGTTCAGCTAATTGTTCTAAGAAAAGCATGATAAATGTACGTTTATGCCCCTTCATTTTTTTTCTGCTTTAGAAATATTAGGTTTAGCAACAATAAAAAAGAAAAACTTCTGTAATATCATTTCTCTCTTTCCCTCCCTTTCTCTTTCCCCCCTCTCTCTCTTTCCCTCTTTCTCTCTCTGTTTCTTCCTCCCTCCCTCTCTTTCTCTCTCTCTCATAGCCCATCAAAGCCAGTGAACTTTTCTTAGAAGGATCTACTCAGGCAATTGGAGGACAAACTGAATTTTGAGAGTGACTGCAAGGTTAAGAGAAAGGAAGCAAACTGAGTCTCTCTCTCTCACACACACACACACATACAATCTGTCTCACTCACTCACTCTCTCACATATACACATACACATACACACACACGCCACCCTCACAACGGCTCCATTGTCCTCATCCCTGCACTGGGTCAGCCAAGTCCTTCTGGCGAGGGAAGATCTCAGCATCTGCGACATTCCCACCGCTGCCCTCCCCTCCCCAGGCCAGATCTTTTTCGGACACCCTGCCAAAGTCCCAGAGCAGACCATCTCCCTTTACCTGCTGCTGCCACTGGTGTGAGGAGGGGGGAGGGTAAGAGGAGGCAGCAGAGCCTGGCTAGCCTTAGAAAGGAGATCAGGCAGACTCCCAAAAGGAGACAGGAGAGTGGTCCTTGTGGGAATGCTGCAGGGAAGCAGAGTGAGTGTGAAGCATTACTGTGACACAGGAGGGCAGGAGGGAGCCAGACCAAAGAAGGGTGAAGCTAAAGAGTCCTCCTCTCCTCTCCTTTCTATTGCTCTGGTGAGGGCTGAAAATTTGCAGGGATTGATTTGAAAGGCTCTCTGCACATGATCCGAGACAATCCTGCCATAGAACACACCAAGGGGACCAAGCATGGGGCGAGGAGGTGGGCAGCAAGTTATTGCTGCAGAAATAGAGAGCAGTGTGCAAGATTCCTCTAGTCTAATCTTACACACACACACCATTTTTTGCAATTAGGTCTCATCAACGCACAGGTTATTTGCTTGTGTATCTGTGTAATTTTTGAAAGAAATGACAACTATTGGAGGGAATTGGGGGTGGAAAAAGCGAAAGGCCCGGGGAGCTTTTTGGAAATAGAAGGAAAGGAGTAGGGACCATTCGCAAACAGGCCCCTGGCTGTCTATCAACTTAAACGGGAGGCGCGAAACAAAATTGCATCCACCAATCAGAGCTCAGTTCTGCCCATTGTTTCAGTGCATGTCCAGCAGCGTTTCATCTGTACTGGGGCGACGGCGCACATGCCCACCCAGAGGGCTCTGTGTGCCACCTGTGGCACACGTGCCATAGGTTCGCCCCCAAGGTGGAGACAGCTCTGCAGGTATTAGATGCATACCATATAGGGCTTCAAAGCTTATAACTTAAACCTTGATTGGACCCAGAAACAAACCACCACCCAAAGCAGCTCTCTCAGCAGAGGTGTTACCTGCACTGTCTTAGGATGCTTTTCAAGGGTAGCTTTGCAATAGATCAGACTGGAGATAACCAGGGTGTGAATGAAGAGCCCCACATCCAGGAAAGGGTGTAGATGGCATATAACATGAACCAAAGGTTTTCCCTTCGGAACCATCATTATACAATATGAGAATATAATTTATCTGCCATAAAAGATTTTTACTAAGAACTTGGATAAAAAGTTGAAGAGAATCCTTATCAATGTTGCAGATAAAATAGTGGAAAGGATAGAAAATGCCTTAGAAGACATTTTTAAAAAAAATAAAGACTAGACAATGTGAAATGCATATATATACTTAATTATATTTACATTTACATATAATTGTGCAATTATATGTATAAATGTACAATTATACATGTGAAATGTATAATTATATACTTAATATAATTAATTAAGTGCCGCTGAGGAAGGCATGATAATTTTCCTAGTTCACTAGCTACTTGTATAACATGACCTAAGTATATTAGTGTTTAATTGCTGCTTCACTGGAGCCCCCAGACTTTATTTTACACAGGATTGATTAATTAATTCTTCTAGAAATCCATTGTATTCTTTATAACTGTTTCCAGATACATATTTCAAAGATTTCTATCTTCTTTCTCTCACTCTTTCTCAATATCCAGCTGTCACAGTCGTACATTCTGATCTTCATTATCACAGAAATAGTATTATCTTTCATGAACGTGTATAAATTTGTAATTGTCTTTTTTCCTAGGCTTAGTCTCTTTACCTGTCCACCAAACGTGTCTATTTTATCTGTTCTTGTTCTATCACTTCCATTTCTTCACATTCAACTATACGCTCACGAAACGTATTGATTAATATTACCTTTGTCTTCTTAATGTGTAACTTTACCTTGGATTTTCCATTTTTAGATTCATAATAAGCTCTTCAAAATCTTCCTTATTTTCAGCTGACAAAATAATGCCACTGCATATCTCAAATTGCAGAGCTCTTGGTGCACTCTAAGCTTAATTGCTTAGGTAACATTATCAGTGTAATAGGTTTTTAGTATTTTGGTTTACTATTTTGATTCCAGTTGTCATCTCTTCCAGTTTAACTGTTAATATATCTGTGGTATAAGGTTAACAGATATGGGGACAATAAGCACCTTTCTCTTATTCTTCTTTCTATTTTAAACATCTCTATTTCAAATTTATTGGAAGAATAATGGATGAGCTCTCATATTCAGTTCTTATACTAGCTTCTTCCTCATTTTATATGATCTTCAGAAGAAGAGTCAGGTTTTTGGCATATCCATTGGCTAAATACATAGTATATAATCAATGACCTTGCTATGGTCAATAAAACAAAGGTAAATTCCTTGTTATATTTTCTTGTTTTCAACATTCTTGACTTTACACTTGACATTTCTTTTGAACTGTGCCTTTTCACTTGACATTTCTGTCTTCATGCACAGCTCTATTCTTCGTAAGCAATCATACAAGAACTTTGCTTGTCTGAGGAATTAATGTAACAATTTAGTAATTTTCAAATTCTTTTGCATCTCATTTCATCAATATAGATACATTTTTTTAATTCTATGGGCTGCAAGTCTTGATCCATATTTATTGATTGCATCTGTTTCCATTTTAACTCTCTCTTCTTATATTTTAAATACTTTACTAAGTATTTCACTTGTGCCTGGCGTTTTCTGGTTTCATACTGGTCTGTCATATGTCTATAATCTCTGTCTAAGTATCTCTGTCCTTCTAAAATTCCATTTATAAATTCATGTCATTGGGAACCTATTGTCAATGTTCCATAGATTCACTTTCTACTGAAAATGAACAATCCCTAAAATTTATTCTTTCTATATGAACCAAAAAAACCTTTTGGTCATGGGAGAAATCTCACTCATTATTCTCACCCATTATTCTTTCAATGAAACATCTGCTTGTTATGCTCTATTTACTTGTGGCAATAAAATATTTTGGCAAGGCAATACTTTTCTTGCTTAAATGCATAGAAACTTACAGAAAGTTATTCTTATCAAGAAATACATCCATCGTTGCTTGGGAGGTAGGGTGCAAAAAACCTTTTTCTTTAATTTTCTCTATCCCCAAATATGTCAAAATCATCCAACCTTCTCCAAAACAAATTTACTTTGCTCTTTGCAAGAGTTTTGAGAAAGATAAATTACTTCAGATGAAGATTGGTTTTTAACATGAGAATGATGCAAAGCAATTCTATGCATGTTTACATTGATTCTAGCACCTGGAAATAAATCTTATTGTTCAATGAGAGTTCTTAATAAATATCCTTAGCACAGTAAATTTTTGCAGCAGGAGGATAAATTCTATAAATTCAGCAGCAATTATTTTTAACTGAGCATTCATAGAATTCATTGGATTATTCAACTGTTATCTTAAAATATAAGAACAGACAATGACTCATGCTCTCAGCATATCCATAGGTCAGAGGTCATTATTTTATTTTTGAAATGAAAGAGTAGGAATGCAGGTGTTTATCCTCAATAAGGTCCAGGGATGAAATTCAGCCAGTTCTATCCAGCTCAGTTGAACCGGTACCAGAGGCTGCGGGAGGCTCCGTCCACCCACGCGGACGTCATGATGTCACTTTTTTGCATCATTTTAAGCCTCTGAGCATGCACAGAATGCTTTACGCATGCAGAAATGACAGCACGAATGGAGCACATGCACAATTGCGAACCGGTAGGGAAGGTAACTGAATTTCACCCCTGGTAAGGCCACCACTGAAATATTGAGTAGCAACAAACTATAAGATAAATAAACAGAGTTTTATTATGTAGTAATCTAGAAATCCAATCTTCAACCATCATAGCAAAGAGATTCTATCAGCTTTAGAGCCCACTTTGCAGAATATATATATATATATATATATATATATATATATATATATATATATATATATATATATATGTAGGTCTTTGGTTATTCGGGTCTTCTCCCATGTAAAATTGGAAGTGTCTTGGCAATGTTTCGACGAAGTCTCATTCGTCATCTTCAGGCTGGTGTCTTCGGCTTCGTGCTTCTAGGAACAATGTGTGTAATCGCAGCTGTTTCTTCCTTTTAACTGCCAGTGGGGGTGTGAACTGATTGGGTGGGAGCTTGGCTGTGTTCTGATTGGGTGGAGGTGTGTTCTGATTGGTTGGGGGTTTGGCTGTGCTCTGATTGGATGAGGGGTTGGTTGTGCTCTGATTGGATGGGTGTGTGTTCTGTTTAGGTGGGTGCTTGGTTGTGCTTGGGTTAGTCTGAGTAGTAGGGGGATTTGAACTGGTGAGCTGTGTTGCTGTTGTTTGGCTTCGTATTCGTGGCCGTACTACCTCTTCATGGTGGGTGTCATGGATTGGAGGGGTTTAAAGGGGCTAATGATGCAGCTATGGTCTGGCTTCTGATCCGCGGTCGTGTCTCATCCTCAGTGTGGGTTTGAGTCTGCTTTCTGCATGGATGTGTGGTGGTTACATCCTGTGTGGCTCTCGTGAGTGTGGGTCTAGTGTCATTCTTTGTGTTAGGGACTCGTTTGTCAATAAGGTCAGGTTTCCAAATGGCTGGTAGGCGGGAGGTATCATCTCGTTTATTCATGCTGTGTGGACGTTTTTCTATCTCGATGGCTTCTCTGATTATTCTGTTGTTAAAGTGTTCAGTTTTGGTGATAGTTCTGGTCTTTTTAAAATCAATATCATGTCCTGTGGCTTTGAGGTGTTGGACCAGGGAAGAAGTTGGTTCCTCTTTTTTGACTGAGTTCTTGTGTTCTTCAATGCATGCACTTATTCTTCTGTTGGTTTGTCTGATGTATGTGGTGGGGCAGGCGGTGCATGGGATTTCATATACTCCTTGATTTTCTAACTCAATTTTGTCTTTGGGGTTTCTCAGGATGGTGAATATTTTTTGGTTTGTGCAGAATGCTGTCTTGATGTTGTGTTTGTGGAGGATCTTGCTGATTCTGTCTGTGGTGCCTTTTATGTATGGGAGGAGAGCTTTCCCGTTTTCTTGTTCTCTGTCTTGGATTTAGATGGGGGTTTCTTTTTGGATTAGGTCGGAAATCTTATTTCTTTGGAATCCATTGGATTTTAGTACATTAGTGAGAGTGTGTAGTTTTCTCTCCCTGGGCATACTGAGAAAATATCTGCTGAAAAAAAAACTCCGCATTGGTGATAGAATGGGCATCCGGCCAGTAAATGCTCAGCTCCATTCAGTTGCCCAGACTCCACCCCACAAGGGATTATGGGGTCATTAAAAGAGGATGATCCAGGGTTACATGATGGTCATTTTGTGACCTCATATCTGACTTCTGTTGAGCAAAGTACAGTAAATGGGGGAGCTGTTAGGAAGTCACAAGTCAGGATCATGTGATGTTGTGCTTAATGGCCCATGGTGATTTGCTTCACAACCAGAACCAGAACTAACGTCGTAAGTTGGCGCAATCACATGACATGTGCTTAATAATCACCCCACTTAGTGTGAGTTGCCAGTCCCAATTACAGTTGGTAAGTGAGGACTACTTGTATCTTGAAAGACTGTCTCATATATAGCACATAAAAGCAGTGCAACCTATATGTCTCATGTACAAGGAGAATAAAGACAAATCAAACTTTGCTAAATATGACTGCATTTAACTTTAACCTGGGATAAAGCATTTCTGCCTCCAGATATTTTGCAATATCTCTATAGTCTGGTTTTAAAAGATGAATGTAATTCACAGGATCCATACTTAATGACCTAGCTTTGTATGGCTTAAATTACTGGAATCATTTTACAGACTTGACTTATATTCTTTCTGCAACTTTTAATTAATGATGTAGTTACCGCAACTGATGTGCATAATTTCTAATTGCCTGGGGGGGAGGGGAACCAAAAGAGTGACAATATAACTTGGCAATTTTATAAATTGATAAATTGAAATCAATGTGCTTAAAGCTATGGCCAGAGAGTATAATTAACAGCCCAGTATAGTGAGGGATAATTATTTGTTAATAATTAATAAAAAAAATTAATAAAAGAATCAAAACCCAGTGCTATAATAATTAAATTAAACTTGCAAGGTGTTCAGAGCAGTATCTTGAAAAAAGAAATGTCAGTCAAAATTTTTATGGAGTTGAATTCATTGTTTCCTGCTTGTTCTCTATGGCTTTTTGTTTAAGGGCATGTTTTATCCTGCATTTATTGTAATTTTGCTGCTTTTATTTGTTACATTGCAAAGGGCTTGTTTACTGTACTCTTTAAATTCTATTATGCTTGAAGGAATGATCTTTATGTTTTTCCCTATTAATATCGTATTAATTCATTTTCTCATGGATGCATAACGTTAGATGGAAATAAAATTTTGTTCTAGAAATGCAGAGTATATATCAGGACTGACCTTCTCTGAAGCAGGGCACGTCCATGTTGCCTGCCATAAAGTAAGAAAGGAACAAGATATTTCATTAATAAATGAAAGTTGTCCATAAATTAACAGATGAGATTTGATAATTCCAAGCTGTAGTAGATCTTTCATCGTAGGAGAAAATGAAGTACAAAGCCAAGTTCTAAAAATCTTTGGTCCAAAAGAATTGTATTTCAAAATAATGAAAGAACAGCAAGGCTTTCTGCTAAAATCAGCAAGCCAGGATAACAGGGCTGCTTTCAAAAATGGGATTCTATGTGCATAATAAGAAAACAAGTACCAAGTTGGAAACTCACAGAGGTGCAAGGGTTCTTTTTAGTATTTAGAATTAATAAAGGCAGGGTGCTGATATAATCATAGAAAGAAAAGAAAATTTGTTCATCCTTTCTAAAAAAAAACCCAATTTCAGGAACAATTAAATATTAAATTCATGTCCTGTCTTTTTCAAATGATCTGCTTGATGCATTATATATTTTGAAGGTGCATTTACAGAAATAAACACACTCTCTCTCTCTCTCTCTCTCTCTCTCTCTCTCTCTCTCTCTCTGTGTGTGTGTGTGTGTGTGTGTGTGTGTTTTCTGAGGTTTTCATGGGTGTTTGTATGTAGGTCTGGTTATTCAGGTTTTCTCCCACGTAAAATTGGAAGTAACTTGGTGACATTTCGACGAAGTCTCATTCGTCATCTTCAGGCTGGTGTTTTCGGCTTCATGCTTCTAGGAGCAATGTGTGATCGCAGCTGTTTCTTCCTTTTAACTGCCAGTGAGGGTGTGAACTGATTGGGTGGGAGCTTGGCTGTGTTCTGATTGGGTGGAGGTGTGTTCTGATTGGTTGAGGGTTTGGCTGTGCTCTGATTGGATGGAGGGTTGGCTGTGCTCTGATTGGATGGGGGTGTGTTCTGTTTAGGTGGGGGCTTGGTTGTGCTCAGGTAAGTCTGAGTTGCAGGGGGATTTGAGCTGGTGAGCTATGTTGCTGTTGTTTGGCTTCGCGTTCGTGATTGTGCCACATCTTCATGGTGGGTGTCAGTTTGCTTCATGTATGGATTGGAGGGTTTTAAAGTGGCTAATAATGCAGCTGTGGTCTGGCTTCTGGTTTGTGGTCGTGCCTCATCGGTGTGGGTTTGCTTTTTGGGTGGATGTGTGGTGGTGACATCCTGTGTGGTTTTCGTGAGTGTGGGTCTGGTGTCATTCTTTGTGTTAGGGACTCGTTTGTCAATGAGGGCAGGTTTCCAAATGGCTGGTAGGCAGGAGGTATCATATTGTTTATTCATGCTGTGTGGGCGTTTTTCTATCTCGATGGCTTCTCTGATTATTTTGTTGTTAACGTGTTCAGTTTTGGTGATAGTTCTGGTCTTTTTAAAGTCAATGTCTTGTGGCTTTAAGGTGTTGGACCAGGGAAGAAGTTGGTTCCTCTTTTCTGACTGAGTTCTTGTGTTCTTCAATGCGTGCATTTATTCTTCTGTTGTTTTGTCCGATGTATGTGGTGGGGCAGGTGGGGCATGGGATTTCATATACTCCTTGATTTTCTAATTCAATTTTGTTTTTGGGTTTTCTTAGGATGGTGGATATTTTTCAGTTTGTGCAGAATGCTGTCTTGATGTTGTGTTTGTGGAGGATCTTGCTGATTCTGTCTGTGGTGCCTTTTATGTATGGGAGGAGGGCTTTGCTCTTTTCTTGTTCTTTGTCTTGGATTTTAGTGGGGGTTTCTTTTTGTATTTTTGTCCATTGTAGATGAAGTATGTGTTGGATAGGCAGTGGTTGGTCAGATCTAGGATGTGCTTGGGGGGTTATATTTGGTTTGGATAGCTGTCAAGGCTTCTTTGATTGGCACTTGGGTAAAGAGGAATATGACATTGAAATAAGATAAGATTCCAAAGAAATAAGATTACCAACCTAATCCAAAAAGAAACCCCCACTCATTGACAAATGAGTCCCTAACACAAAGAATGACACCAGACCCACACTCACGAAAACCACCACACATCCACCCAAAAAACAAACCCACAACAGCAACGCAGCTCACCAGCTCAAATCCCCCTGCAACTCAGACTAACCCGAGTACAACCACGCCCCCATCTAAACAGAACACCCCCCCCATCAAGAGCACAGCCAACCCCCCCATCTAATCAGAGCACAGCCACCCTCTCACCCAATCAGAACACAGCCACGCTCCCACCCAATCAGTTCACATTCCCACTGGCAGTTAAAAGGAAGAAGCAGCTGTGATCACACATTGCTCCTAGAAGCATGAAACCGAAAACACCAGCCTGAAAATGATGAATGAGATTTCGTCGAAATGTCACCAAGATACGTCCAATTTTAAGCGGGAGAAAACCTGAATAACCAAAGACCTACACACACACACACACACACACACACAAACAAGCAATGTTAATTTAGTTTGAACTGTTTAGGAGGATTATTTAGCAGGAGAGAGAGAAGGGGAGGGGGGAGAGAGAGAGAGAGAATGAGAGAGAGAGAAAGATTAAGATTATTCTTTACCCATGGATAGCAATACCGTGTTTCCCCAAAAATAAGACCCTGTCTTATATTTTTTTGAACCCTGAAATAAGCGCTTGGCCTTATTGCCATGCGCTCAAAAGCCCGATTGGGCTTATCATCAGGGGATATCTTATTTTGGGGGAAACAGGATATCCTTTCTAGATTGTGTCCTACAAAATGAGTATTCTACTCAAACTGTTCTTTTGCTCTGAAATATGCACAATATGTATGTGGTTTACAAATAAAAATAAATAAAATCAATGCAGACTAAACTTGAATGACTATTAGAGCTATATGTCTCTAATTTTAGATACAATTGTTCCTCATATATGAAACACCATATATAGCTTTGTGTGTCATATCTGTTTAAATGGTCCTTTCATTCTGATTTCTCAGAATGCACACATGTGAATTTGCTTGTGAACATGTGTGTGAGACAATGACGAAAAAGTAACTTTACAACCAATCTTCACAGGTCTGTAAAGCAAAGGAAACCTGAAGTAAGATCATAACCACAGTCATAATTTCACTTAGCAACTGCTTTGTTTAACAGCTGAATTGCTGATTCCAATTATGACAGTAAATGAGCACTACCTATACTGTTTTCCTTTAGAATCTGGCTGAATGACTTTAAGTCAGTCACTGTTTGCCAGCTCTAGATTGGAAATTCAGAAACTTCAATCTATTGGGCCAAAATGGTTATTCACATAAACAAAAGCCTCCAGAATTGTTATGGGAACATACATATTTTACCAATTTAATTGAATAAGCCTCAAAGCAAAAAGCAGCAGAAACAAAAAAGGATCCGGAACAGGGGTGAAATCTAATTTTTTTTTGCTACCGGTTCTGTGGGCATGGCTTAATTAGTGGGCGTGGCTTGGTGGCAAGGTGACTGGGAGGGCGTGGCTTGTTGGTCAGGTGGGCATGGCCAAGTCAATGTCACTTCTTTGCCCTTTTTTAACCTACAAAACACAACACAACACAAGTGGCTCACCCACAATATAAAGCAGCCGTGCTAGACCCAAAATGGCCCCTGCAACAAGCAGGAACCTCACACAGCCACAAAAAGCCCAAAAAACCAACTTTCACACTTCACACACACAAAATTCCACATACAGCTTTGTGAGATTTTGTGTGTTTGTGTAGTTAGAGTGAAACACTACAGAAACACACTAAATCTCAGAAAGATGCACAAATATTATTTTATTTTATTTTATTTTTATTTTTATATAAAAGTAGCTAAATTTAAAACTTCCTAAACTTTAAATGGCTAGGTCTAAAAAAAAACAACTAAAAAAACCCCCAATTAACTATTTTTTTAAAGCTCCCAAAGGGGAAAAAAAACTTACCCAATAGAACAGGGGTCTCCAACCTTGGCAACTTTAAGACTTGTAGACTTCAACTCCCAGAATTCCTCAGCCAGCTTTGCTTTGCTGGCTGAGGAATTCTGGGAGTTGAAGTCCACAACTCCCTGCCTGCTTGATTGCAGGCAAGAAGATTCAGTTGCTTGCTGATGCAATGGATTGCAAGGATTACAGCAAGGCATTGCGACCAGCAGCTAAGGTAAGCAAGCTAAGGGGAGGAGGGAGAGGGATTTTTGCTACCGATTAGCAGGCAACGCAGCTGAGTTCATCAGAGCTTGGATCGTCAGAGCCATTTAAAAGAAAAAAAGTTTTTTTCTTTTACATGGCTCTGGAGATCCAAGCTGCGTTGCCTGATTAGCAGGCAATTCAGCTGGGATGTAAGAGCTTGGCTGGTCAGAGCCATTTAAAAGGAAAAAAAGGCTCTGATGATCGCGGGGCTCAGCTGGGCATGGGGGCGGGGGCAGGGATTTTTGCTACCGGTTCTCCGAACTGCCCACCGCCATTGCTACCTACTCACCCGAGACAGTCTGAACCAGGAGCATTTCACCCCTGCTTCTGAGCCATGGTTAAAGTCAATTTAAGAAGTAAGTGATTGGAAGAAGATCACCCATTTCAACTTGCCCACCTGGATGCCAGTGAAAACATCTAAGTGATTGCACAGCAGACTTCTTTATTTATTAATTGTTTATTTATTTATTTATTTTTTATTTAAATTTGTATACCGCCCTTCTCCCGAAGGACTCAGCACGGTGAATAGCCAAAATTAAAATACATACAATATAAAATTTAAAATAATTTAAAAGCAGAATTAAATCGAATTGGCTTCCCAAAAAATTAAAACACATTACCCTTAAAATAACCCATTAAAATTTTAAGCCAGCCCAGCTTGCTGAAATAGGAAGGTCTTCAAAGCTCGACGGAAGTTACGGAGGTCCAGGATTAGTCGTATTCCTGGGGGTAGCTCATTCCAGAGGGTGGATGCCCCCACAGAGAAGGCTCTCCCCCTGGGGGTCATCAGTCGACATTGCTTGACCGACAGCACCCTAAGGAGGCCCTCTCTGTGGGACCGAGTTGGCCGGTGGGAGGTTATCGGTGGCAGAAGGTGGTCTCATAAATAACCGGGCCCTAAGCCATGGAGCACTTTAAAGGTGAGAACCAATACCTTGAAGCGCACCCAGAAGACCACCGAAAGGCAGTGCAGCTCACGCAAGTAAGGTGTCACATGGGAGCGCCATGTCGCCCCCATAATTACCCGTGCGGCCACATTCTGGACCAGCTGGAGCCTCCGAGTGCTCCTCAAGGGGAGCCCCATGTAGAGAGCATTATCTTAAATTTATTTTCTGCCTATCTTGCCATGCGGCTACTCTAGGTGGCTTACAACAATAAAAAGGAAGAAATGAAAAGAGAAATGAATAAGAAAATAGAACAGTGAAATAAAGAATGAAAAAGAACACAACTAGAAATACAATTATATGATTACCAAAAAAGAAAGGTGGATGGGTGGCGAGCAGAGATCAAAGCAGGGCAGAGGTGGAGTCTGCCATCAATTCCGCAGCCACCTCCAGCATGGAACTCCCCATTTGGATCCCAGGCCAACTGGCATAGCCACATCTTTAGGCTCTTGCAGAAGGATAGGAGGGTGAGGACAGATCTTATCTTAGAACAGGGTGGGGAACAGTGGCCCTTTTATGACTTGTGGACTTTAACTCCCAGAATTCCTAAAGCAACCATGTAAGACAAGCAGCAGAGGTTGCAAAGGGTGGGTGCTGCACAGGGGTGGGGTCTACTTACCTTTACTACCGGTTCGCAACGGGGCTGCGTGCACGCTCTTCTGCCCATGTGCAGAAGTGTTCTGATGATATTGGGGTCGGTGGGCGGAGCCTCCTGCCGGTTTTACTATTGGTTCTGTAGAACCAGGGCGAATCGGGGCCAACCCAGCACTGGTGCTGCAGCAGACAAGGCTCTTCTTCTGGGTCCAGACAAATGGAGTTCTTTGACTGACGGAATCTAAAGTAGACCCTTTCTGCCAGAGTGAGTAACTTACCAGCAATGGTTGTCTCTCTATGGAATGCAATGCCATGTGGATAATAGCTCAATCACCATTCCATATTAGCTTATTTTTTCCCGTAGGCTATATTTTGCTAGAAACTATAGTTATGATGATTTATTGTTACTGTATTGTACTGGACTGCACTGGGTGATGGTGAAGATGATTGCCAGTTGCTATTTATAGTTTATTTAAAAAGGTTATTCTCTGCTATTGGATTTTGAAAAGTGCTTGGAGATCGCCTTTACTACCAATGCACCCTATAAATATTTGAAATAAATAAATTAGACTTTAAAAATCATTTTAAAGGATGTATCTCTGGAAGTTATGCAGTAATAATCAGTAGAGAAGTTAAAATGCTAGACTTGGAAGACCCAGATAAAATCTCCATTGGACACAGTACTCCTTGGGTGATTCTGGACCATTCACTCTCTCCACCCAACTTATTTCACAGTGTATTTTTTGTAGGGATAAAATTAATTGTCTATTTATGGTTTTGAGCCTCAGAGAAAAGTTGAGATAGAAATTCTGCATAAATAAATAATCAAATAAATAAATAGCAGCAGGATAGTTACATGTGGGACGTTTATATCTGAAGCATAACCAGATGTAGATTATTACAGGAGAAGATTATTTATACTGTATTTTGCTTGTGAGGTTTCCATAAATCTTTCCCTTCCCTTGGTAATAAAACATTTTTTCTGCAGAATGTAAAAACTTACATTCAAGTTTGTGAGCCTTATTTTCATTTGAAGTCACCGAGAGTGCTTTCACACTACTTGCCACCCAGTGGTTGCAATAGCTTAATCAATTGTGTTTAAATCTGTTTGCAGTGGATCTGGGTCTGTAACAGGAAGATAAAATCACTTGTGATTAAGGGAAGACATAATATATGATACAAAATGGAGTCGATAAGGTTAGACGGGAGACTTCCTGACCTAGAGCTTCTCTTTTCCCAAGAAGTAAAAATGCAGAAACAAACCTGAGTCACTAAGATGATATGGTAGAAATGAGCACAGTGGGGTACAAACAGAGTGTGGGGCAAGGAGAGAAGAGGGCAGAAGCCTAATTACCATGACAAACAAGAAGAAAAAGTAAGTAAAGTAGCTTAAGAAGCACCCTAACGGGAAAAAGAGAGAAGAAAATATATTTTATTTTATTATTAAATTTGTTTACCATCCATCTCATTGCCAAGTGATTAAAATATTGAACAAAGAACTGGGTAAGACAGAAACCAATACACAGTCAGGGTTGAAGTAGAATCTTCTTCTTAGTCTACTAATTACATCCAACATGGATCAGGGCCATGGTGAACTCTAAATATTTTTTACTACTGGTTCTGTGGGCATGGCTTGATGGGCTTGGTATGGCTTGGTGGGCGTGGCTTGGTGGGCATGGCAGGAGAAGGATACTACAAAATCTTCATTCCCACCCCACTCCAGGGGAAGGATATTGCAAAATTGTCATTCCCACCCCACTCTGGAGCCAGCCAGAAGTGATATTTGCCAGTTCTCCAAACTACTCAAAATTTCCGCTACCGGTTCTCCAAACTGCTCAAAATTTACGCTACCAATTCTCCAGAACCTGTCAGAACCTGCTGGATTTCACCACTGATAAGGGCCCAAAAACTATTGGTAGAGCCAGTTTTTCTGGCCTTTTTGGAAGGTCAAGAGGATGGGGGGGGGCAAGAGCCACAGCAGAAACGGTTCTTTTCCTGGACCTTTCCAGCTGAAGTTCCTTGGCTAACAGGTTCCACAGCAAGCTCCTTCTGCCAGAGTGGGAGGAGGCAATCCCATGGGGTTAGATGGTTTCTCAGGTAGCCTGCACCCATACCATAAAGGGATTTATGGCAATCAGTGCACTTCATGCAGAAGTAGTGTTATTTGAAATATTAGGAAGTAAGCAGAGTCCTGCAGTATTCTGTTGAGCAGAGAATCTCCTCTCCGGAAAGATCAGTGACAAAGAGAACCTGGGAGTGCAAAGAATAAAGAGTTGGAGTATTTCACATTTGTGATCTGATACTGCTCACTTCACATTATAAGCCTGATTGTGACAGCATTCAGTCCTCTCAAAAACACAGAGATAATTAGACTCTAAAAGTTTGCATGTTATAAAGTGAGCAGATATTATAACTATTCCTTTGGCTATTGTGTCTTATTACTACGAGACATTCATCAGCTTCCAGGCCAAATATCAGTAGGGTTGGTTGTTTTGTTTTTAATTTCATATAAAGAATTCAAATATTTCACCATGCAAACTTGAAATATTTATAAAAAAGCAATATAGTTTTGTATTAAATCAAATTATAGGAACTCTCTAGTACTTTCTGTTAATGCTACTTTTATATGATATCCTGTTTCCATGGAAATGAAATCACAAGGCTGTCTAGAAAAAAAAGGCCTGTCAAATTTTAATATACATGAATTTATTACAATGGGAAATGTACATGGAAATATACATGGAGAATTATCAGATATTAAGTAAAGTACGAATCTGAAACTAATTTACAGTATTTGGACACTCCCTAAATTAGATCAATAACTTTGAAGAAAAATATTTTTATTAATATAATATTTAAACCTAGTAATTGCAATGTTCCTAAAGTCTTCCCAGCTGTCAATCCATCTAAGGTCATTTTCTCTGCATCTGTATGTCACTGGCTTTTCAGAAACCAAGCTTCATAACAAGGCAACTAGGAACATACTTCTGTTCCTTGATATTCTTTTGCAGTGGTACCTTAAATTAATAATTTTATTAATTTAACATACAATGGAGAATTGAGTCACCATAAGCAACAGTAAAACAGCAGAGGGCGATTCATGTTTGAAAAGAGAAACCATGGACACACCATTAGATGAATGTTTAATCATCTACTTTGTTCTCTTCCTATTTACTTATCTTCCAAGGCCATTTTACATGCAGCTGCAAATAACAAATCGAAATGTTTCTAATGATGTTGCCTTTAGCCCCTTGCAATTATGGGATGTTAGCTCAAATTTCCTCTGCTTGGCTAAGCTTATCTGGGCCTTCAAAGCTAAGCAGGGGGAGAACTGATTAGAAGTTTGGTATGAAACTTCAGATAACAGTAGAGCTGGTGGGTAAGTTGAGAATTAAAAGATATAGGCACACTAAAGAAAGGAAACAAAAAAACGACAAGCCACTCCATTGATGCCAAGACATCTTTTTGGATGTCTCTCTAGAATTACCAGGAGTAAAGTCTGACTCGGAAAAAAAAAACAATCTTACTATTTTTTAGTAACTAATTTATAACAGAGGTAATAGGAAAAAACTGCCCAAAGATATGGCATGAGAATTCAAATCTAGGTGTTCTAACTCTTGCAGAGTTGTCTAAATTAAAATATTAGGTTTTTTGGGGAAAAAATAAATCCTCAAGGCGATAGGATGTTTAAATAAATAGATAAATAAATCCATGAAGCATTTCTTCCAGAGCTGCATGGATGGCTTTGTCTCCCACTGATAGTCAAATAACATCCTTGTGGTAACCGTCTCAGTTGTTTGTTGTGACAAAATTATAATCAGGAATGGTTTCATACGCTGAGAGCAAGAACGAAGCATTGCCTACAGGCAGACCTTCCTGCGAAGCAGAACTCTGTAAACTAACATCAACCCCCTCTGAGAATCCTCAGCTTCTGCTTCTGCTTCAGATACATAAGAAATGGATTCATATCACAAAGTATTCTATAAAGTATTAAACACCCGCTGGCTATTGGTAGAAAGTCTAAATACAGATTGATCCCAGGCCAAAGCACTTGGTGCATTTTTCAGTGCCACATTATGAATAAATGAAGTGATTGAGATTCTTCAACCTGAAAATAAGGATGAATGTGCATGCATAATCACCTGGAAGACTTTGGTGATTATATCTTCTAAAAATTGTTTTGGAATTGTAAATGCAGTCACATTAATTGCAGCATTTTTAAATTTGCAGGGATCTAAAAAGCTGAAATCCAAGATCACCATGTTTCATTCATTCCTTTTTCAGGCCTTTCAGCTAATCAAAATATAGCTAAATTAGAATTCACATCCAGATATTATAAATGTTAGGCTTGCTCCCATTTTACCAAGCGCCTATTTACTAGAAAAGAAAAAGCAATCCTTACTTTTCAAAAGTTCAGTTAAATTCTTATTTTTCCTTATTAGTTAAATTACATATATTTCTTTTACCAATTATATACAATTTCTGATAAGGCTATAAAGACAAACAGTATAGCCGCAGGAGCCTAATGCTACATAGCAAAATCATCCTGATTTTTTTTCCTCTAGTCCTTATTCAGTTTGATGAAAACAAATTTCTTAGATATTCCTTTAAACAAGAAGAGAACTTTGAAGAAATTCTCCATGTCATCCCTTGTACTTATGAAATGATAAATTGGCTATGGAAGGTACATCAATGTTCTGTCTTTATAATTCAATCCTTTCTCAGTTTCCAACCTGCAACTAGGTTGTATCCATGTTATTAATTCTAATAGTTTAAATTAGTCTGTTGATTCTTACAAAAGAATATCTTTGTATTGCTGTATTTATCGATATCTTTGTATTGCTGTATTTATGCTTCTGCTTTGCAATTCTTCTAAAGCAGTTTAAACTTTATCTTTAGATTTGAATGTAGCACATCAATGAATATTGTTAAGAATTTTTCATTTAGGAGCCCATGAGGATCATATCAAGCCAATCTGACAATTACTTAAAATCTGTCTTTTATAATATTACCACAAAATGAGTGTCCACGGAGGAGACCAAAACAGCAAGATGGTGATTGCAGCAACATTGTCCAAACTCCATCTTTTTCCTGTGTGTCATGCATCTCAAGAGGCAAAGTTTCAGCTATTTTCTCAATGAAAGCTCCGATAATTCCCAGCTTCAGTCAAGGACTCTGTAATTTAAATAATTTTCAAATTCTGTGTATTTTATATTTTAAATTTTATAATAAAGCTTTCTTGATCATAAGCTAGTACACAGACCATACTAACACTTTTCCAGAAGTATATATCTAGCCATTTCATAAGCTTCATTACTGATACTTCCAGATGTCAGTTTTGAAAATGTCCACCTTATGTCCAGCTTATGAGTTGGTCAGGGATTTTTTTAACTACCACATTCAGACAGTTGCCTTGAGCCATAAATATGTACATCTCCACCCCAGACCACCCCAATGATTCCCTTGAAGTGATGTCCCGGTGCCTGGAGGCTGTACGGTTCTGGATGGGGAGGAACAGACTCAGGCTCAACCCATCCAAGACCGAGTGCCTGTGATTTCCGATATCCCGATATAGTCAATTGGTGCCATCACTGACTATTGGGGGCGAGTCATTGGCCCCCACGGAGAGGGCTCGCAACTTGGGGGTCCTCCTGGACTCACAGCTGTCTTTAGAAGAGCACTTGACGGCTGTGGCCGGGAGGGCGTTTTATCAGGTTTGCCTGATTCGCCAATTGCGTCCCTTTCTGGATCGGGACTCGTTAAATATGGTCACTTATGCCCTCATCACTTCCTGCCTGGACTACTGCAATACTCTCTACATGGGGCTCCCCTTGAGGAGCACCCGGAGGCTCCAGCTGGTCCAGAATGCGGCCGCGCGGGTGGTTATGGGAGCAACGGGGTGCTCCCATTTGAACCCCCTCCTGTGCGAGCTGCACTGGCTCCCGGTGGTCTTCCGGGTGTGCTTCAAGATTTTGGTTACCACCTTTAGAGCGCTCCATGGCTTAGGATCAGGGTATCTACAAGACCGCCTTCTGCCACCAGTAGCCTCTCACCGACCAGTACGTTCCCATAGAGAGGGGCTCCTCAGGGTGCCGTCAGCCAAACAATGTTGACCAGTGGCCCCCAGGGAGAGAGCCTTCTCTGTGGGGGCACCCACTATCTGGAACGAGCTCCCTCCGGAGATACGGAGGATCCCGGACCTGCGCGCTTTCTGCCATGCCATCAAAACATTTCTTTTTCAGCAGGCCGGCCTGGCCTAACCTCTCTTTTAAACTTTTTAAATAACTTTTAAAATTTTTAAATTTTAAATTTGTCTTATGAATTTGAGGTGTTTTAAATTTTGTTTCCGGGCCAATTATTTAATTGTATTTTAATGGTTTTTTAACATTTGTATTATATGTATTTTATTTGGCTGTTCACTGCCCTGAGTCCTTCAGGAGTAGGGCGGTATACAAATTCAATAAATAATAAAAAAATAATAATAATGGAAGGGAAGCATCAAAAATAAGTTTCAATATTCATTATAGGGTGCTTTTTCATCCAAGTTAATTAAGTTATCAACTGAAACATAATCTTGAGAAATGTCAACATTTTTATTAATCTTCAAACTTTTTGAGAAGAAATGGGTTGGTTCCAACTGACATTTTGCCCCTCTCTCTGGACTTTCAGACTATATAAAATCTTGAAATAGGTCTATGTAACAGTCTATTTCAACTTAGAATCTCCAAATGACTTGTGACTAAGTCTTCCATGTTGGCTAGAAATTTGTTCAGTTTCAGTTCCAACATGTGTACCGAATGCCAGACTGATATATTTAATCTCATCAAAAGATGATTACTTGGCTGCAATTATGAATGTGATTTCATTCTGACATAAAAACAGAGATTCCTTTGGGATCAAACACACAGGCAGTAATATATTTTCCATCATTTATCCACAGATTTTGTGAACTACAAAGAGTAGTTTACTTGTTTTTCAGGCGAGTTTTTCAATCATAGAGTAACCTTGAATTATGGTGAAAGAGGGATGCCAAAAAATATAATGCCGTTAGACTTTAATTTGCTTAACTGGATTCAAATGCGGTGATTTTAATATCATTTACAGCAACCTAGTCATTCTTCACTGATCAAGAATGTGATACCTTTGAATAATTCTTTTGACTCTCACTCTGCCAGTTTTGATGGCAAATGCAAAAGTAACAGTACAATAAATTAAATCATCTAATATTTATGATTCTGAATTATATGAAATAACTATTTATTCCTTCCCTGGCAATAGCTAGAAGCATCATAAACCATAATATGTTTTTGTTTGTTTTATATTTTTTGCTTCTGTAACATTTACTGATAATTTCAAAGTCCTTGAAGTCTGATACAGGAAAATTCTCTACCTAGAGAGATAATGCTTCAGTAACTCAGATACAGAAAAAACAGATCATGTGCTTCCCAGTACCTGTACTATAGAGACATTTGTACTAGCCTCATTTCGCCATTATTGCATAAATATATGGACCAAACAATTTTACACCTCCCTGCTACTTGCAGACAATAATGTGGCCACTATCCTTGCCAGGTTCTATGCAGCAGTGTTTAAAATACATCAAATCATGTATGACCTGTGCCTCAAACTACTGGTGGGTTGCTCCTGGTTCGGACCGATTCACAAGAACCGGTAGTAAAACCGCTGGGAGGCCCCGCCCACCGCCTTGGATGTCATCATGGCGATCTGCGCATATGCAGAAGCTTCTGTGCATGCACAGAAGCAAGGCATGTGCGCGAGCTTTGCTCGCACATGCACGCAATCCCATTGCAAATAGGTAGTAAAGGTGAGTAGAACCCACCCCACCTCAAACTGGTATTAATGAGCATCTAGTGTGTTATTTAAGAGTCTTTTGTATTATGATAGATTTACTATACTTTGCCATATACTTTTATGCTTCCCTACGTTAATTTAATTTCCCTACCTCTCCCTTTAGGCTCATTTTAGGTTCTTATTTTTATACATAGTTTTATATTTTACCTTCTTTTTTTAATGTACTTTTCCTATCTTTTATTATCTTTGGCCCTGTGTACCTCACCTTCCTAATGCTGGTGTAGTCTTGTTTTTAATGTATATGTTTTATATCTTTTAGCTTTTTAAAAAGTTTGAATTGTTTTTATGACACATTCCATTGTGCTGGCCTATGATTATAACAAAGATTTTATTTGAGATGATGATTTCCTTCTTTTAATTCTCTGTTCTTTGCACCTCTTCTATTTATACATACATTGTGTGACAAAATGGGGTTGAGGGGTACCCCGGACCGTGAACCAGCTCATGAGTAAACACACTGAGACTGAAATGATTCTAACAGAGGCGTCTTGTGTAAAAATATAATTTACTTTAAAACATTTAAAAAGCACTATGTCTTTATGAAAACACATTAAAAACAAAGTCTTGTCTGGGTATGTGAGGCAAGGCTATCTCCCTAGATCCCTCTCCACAATACCGAAAACAGTTCACAAAAGAATAAAGCTAGCATGAAGGTAAGCAGCTTCGGCGTCGATACATCATCAAGGCAATCATAACGAGGGCAGCACGAGCCTCACAGCTGAAAGTCACCTGAAGTAAAAACAGTTCAAATAGCAAACACTGTTTGAAGCTTGTGGGAGGAAGAAGGTCCAGCAACAGCAGTCCCGATGATAGCTTGCGTGCTACAAAACAGCAAAAGGCAAGCATCCGTGGGAGTCTCTCTGTAACGACGTCTGGAGTCCTTATCTGCATTCTTCTCCCATCAGCGGCATTGCCCAAGCTTCCTGCAGGAGCTGTGCATTTAGGCCTAGAAGACTAGGCCCAAGTAGCAAGCGAAAGGTCCTTGCTTATGTAAGGAGTCAACCTGCAATTATCCAGGGCGGGGAAGGCTTGCAGGTAATTGGCAACAGTAGATGGCTTGATTAAAACCATACTGTTTGTGAGTAGGCAGATAGCCACAGCAATCCTGGAAACACTCGTGACAATCCCCTTCTCTGCGGCTATTTGACTCGTTAACAAACATACATTCTACATTGGGTACATATATACATCAATGGGAAGTACATTCACATAGCCATTGACATTTTACCCAGGAGATAGAGGTGTTGGTCACGGGGCAGCGGTTTGGTAAACACGTCCGCTACCTGTTCCTTGGTTTCACAATACACAGTCTTAATGAAACCTGTTTTCACCAATTGCCTCACATGTTTGATTTTAATATCAATATGGCGCGATCTCTGGCCTACAGCATCGGCTTCCGATATGTTAATGGCAGCCATGTTATCCTCATAGACTTTTATAGGTTGCATGGGCTGCCTCCATAAGCTTACCAGAAGATCGTCAAACCAAACTAGGTTATTGGAAGCTTTGGACAAACTCACATACTCAGCTTCCGCTGTGGAGGTTGCAATTAACTTCTGCTTCCCAGAGTACCAATACACGGGGCTACTATTTAGGTATACAATGTACCCCGAGGTACTTTTTCTAGATCTAACATCCCCTGCCCAATCGGCATCCGAAAAACAACTCAATCTTAATTCTCTAGTTGCTTCTGGTTCCAATAACAATGAATAGTTCACAGTACCTTTTAAATATCTCAGGAGTCGTTTGATTCCGCTCCAATGGTACTGTGTAGGATGTTCAGAATGTCTAGATAACACATTTACACTTAGACTGATGTCCGGTCTAGTCCAATTTGCAATGTACAACAACGACCCAATCACGGACTTGTAAAGGGTCTTATCCTCAAACTCCGTGCTCTCAGTGTACATATTCTTAAGGAAATCTGTTGCCATAGGGGTATCACATGGCTTCGCCTCTACCATGCTACACTTTTTAAGCAATTCCTGAATCTTATCTTCCTGAGAAAGCCGAAACCCCTTCTCGGTTTTTACGAATTGCACCCCTAAAAATTTGCTAATGTGACCTAGTGGTTTTAGAGCGAAACTCTTACTTAGGTCCTCAGAGAACTTCTTATGCCTGTTCTCTGATCTGCAAATATATAGTATGTCATCAACGTACAACAGTACTGTTTCCCTAATGTCCTGATCTTCCTTGACAAAAACACACTCGTCAGCTGACGATGGTAAAAAGCCCATCTCTCTCAGGCTTTTTGTGAGACACTCGTACCATCGTTTACCAGATTGTTTTAAGCCGTATAGGCTCTTATTCAACAACCACACATCATCTTCCCGATGGCTTACTCCCTGAGGAATCCTCACGTACAGCTCTTTGTCTAACTGGGCGTGCAGGTACGCGGTCTGAATATCGAACTGATACACATGTTCGCCTCGCATGGTAGCAATGGTGAGAGCTGTTCTCACGCTCTCAGGGCGCACCGTGGGCGAGAAGGTGTCCTCATAATCGTCAGGGAATCTCTGCGAGAATCCCTGCGCTACTAGTCTCGCTTTATAGACAAAACCCCCACCTTCAATGGGCTTTTGCTTGAAAAGCCACCTGGTGCCGATCACCCTCTTGTCTTTGGGCAATCTTGTTGGCGTGAATACGTCCAGCCTTCTCAGGCTGTCTAATTCCGTATCCATGGCAGCCAGCCATTTCTGTCGTTCATGGTCAGGTAAGGCCAACACATCCTCATATCTCTGAGGGGTGGCCAAAACCTGGTCGACTGAGGTAACAAATTCGTCGTACCTCTTAGGCTTATTGCCCCTGGTAACCCTAACTGGTCTGCCTTTAGGAGAGTCACTCACATCAGAGTCGTCCGATGATTCATCTACCTCGTGACTAACACTATGCGTCTCAGAAGCTGGGTGCCTATCCTTCCTGGCTACCCCCATCTTACGCTTCAATACCCCTTTCAAGGGTGCCTGGGATGCACGCTTCCCAGAACCAGATGTATCCCTATCATTGGATAGGTTCTCCGATACATCCTCCGATTGCCTATGACAACTGCGGGAAGGGTTCTGAGTAAGAATCTCATTGGCATGGATCTTACTCCAATTGGCCCCTTCGTGAAAAGTGGCAGACCTTGATATCATTAATTTCCCGTTAGGGTAGGCAAACCTAAATGCCTTGGAGCCCTGCTCATAACCAACAAATCTCAGTTTAACAGAGATCCGGTCTCCCTTTCTCCTGAGCTCCTTCGGGACATGAACATCGGCCATCACCCCGAAAACATGGAGGTGTGCCAAGCTAGGCTTATGGCCGTATAGCACCTCGTATGGGGTCTTCTGCACCATGCTAGACCACACTCGGTTCAAGGTGTAGTTCGCGTATCTAATTGCTTCTACCCAATATGCGAAGTCTAGTCCGGAATCCTCTAGGGCGCACCGCATCATTGTTTGTAATATGTCGCTGCGCTGTTCTGCAACGCCATTTTGAAACTTAGAGTAGGGCGCGGTGCGTAAGTGGACTATGCCCTTACTCCTCAACCAACTGGAGAACTGCCTGAAATTAAATTCAGTCCCCCTGTCAGTTAAGATCTTCTTAACTCTGACCTGGTGCTGGTTCTGGACTAAGTTACAAAATTCCTTAAACTTAGTCAACGTTTCACTCTTAGACATTAGGGGAAAAACGAATCCAAATCTGCTATGGTCGTCTACTATGGTAAGAAAGTACCGTCTCTTACCCACAGAAGGTGCGAATGGACCCACCAAATCCATGTGGACGAGCTGAAACGGGTGTTCAGAGTACCTCTGAGACCTCTTGGGTGCAAATTTCACCTTCAACTTTGCACTCCTACAAATTGAACAATCTAGAAATGTGTTACAATCATTGATCTTGGTTCCCCTTGAGTGTTCGGTTACCTTTTTCACTATAGGAAAACTCACATGACCTAGCCTGCGATGCATCAAGTGAGCACATTCATTGTGCAATGGCTCTCCTATAGAAATTGCATTAGCATTTTCAGGTTCCCTATTATCTGACTCTAAGTTAAAATTTAAAAACTTTTTATTAACTTTACATTTGTCTTTACAAGGCTTCCTCTGGTGAAAGTCTTGATCCTCATCACCTAGTTCTAACTGTGATTCATTGTTACTACCAATTGAGATAGTATAATTGCTATCACTGCAGGTCTCAGCATTCGTATTGGGGGAATAATAAGGCAAGCCACCTATCTTCAAAACCTCCCCAATCACACATTTGTTGTTTTTGATCACAGCTGTTCCTCCTGAGAACAGAATCTCCATTCTGGGGTTCTCACATATCCTCATTAGGCTTAGCAAATTATGATCTATCTCTGGTACATACAATGCTCCATGAATCTTTCCTATCCCAGGAATATAAACATCTCCAATGCCAACAACATTGACCTTTTTACCGTTTGCAACTTTGACCATGGATTGATGCCTTCTCATATTAACAAACAACCTTCGGTCACTGACAACATGGTTACTGGCTCCACTGTCCATTAACCATAGTTGCTCTCGCTGTTCCCTTGTAAGCTCTGACTCAGTAATTTCCACTATACCTACAGAGCTATCATTAAACCTGGGTTTGTTCCCTTTGTTGCCTTCATTCGGCTTTTTATCCCTTCTGTGGTTAGGAACATCTCCACTTGGCTTTCTGCCTGGAGGAAGTGACCTCCTTTTACATTTATTATCAGAAGGTGTCTTTACACTTGCCCTAGCATTTACATTTTGTGGGCAATCCCTTCTATAATGTTCTTTTGAACCACAAATGAAGCATTCTCCAATAGCATATGCTCTATCTGGACTATCGGGCCTTCTTAAAGGTTTTTCCTTTTTATGAAAAGCCGCCCTGCATTTTCGCAAGTTATCTTCTGCAATCAATCTGCCAGATAACACTTCTAAAGATAAGTTATTACAACTAACATTATCCAGTTGCGATATAAAATTATCCCAGCTAGGGTCAAGGGAATTGAGTATAACAGTAATGAGGGTTTGTTCAGACACTGTTTCCCCCCTCAACATCAATTCCTGCCTTAACCTGTTTAACTCACATAAGTGTTCATTAATATCTACTCCCGCCTTCAACCTTGCGGAATAGAACTCCCTATAAACTCTGTTTGTAACATGGGAGCTTTTTGAACAAAATAGCTTATGCAGTTTCACCCAAACTTCTGTTACGGTCAGGTTACTAGGTATACTGGGATATAGTGCAGGGTTAATGGACATCAATAAAATACAAAAGGCCTTATGATGTAAAAGATCAACTTCTAAGGACCATGGTCTAGGTGGGGGTTTTAACAACAACGATAAAACATTCTCTTTCATTAAAATTACTTGAATACTTTTAACCCATTCCTTAAAATTTCCTCCACCCACACTTAAACTTTTAAAATTAGGAGGAAGGACCTGTACATTATTAAACATGGAAACAGACATTAATTGGTGTTCAAAATGTGGTCCATCCTGGAACGGGCAATAAGGCATTGGAATAGAAGCACACAGCACAGTGTCTTCTATCTGGCATTCTGACAATCGTTCCTCCCCAATGGGAGGGATTAAAACTTCAGGTTGTGCGGATGCAAAGCTCATCCTGGTTTGATCACAAAAACTTGAGGGTCCTCTCTGGTGCACATCTCTAGGAATTTTTGGACGCGCTCCCAAATTCCTATCTTCAGTTGAGGCAGCCTCCGGAACCGTCCTGGATGTCGATGTCATCACGGATGGATATGTCCCACTCGTGGTGTGCGCTGAATTAGTTGCAGACATCAGGGGTGCTTTGGTATGTGCAGCTACTATTTGTTGAGCCGATGGTACCTGCAAACCATCGCCTAAAATGGTTGCCAAAGTTTCTATCACACTTGCAACCTTACGCTCAACATGAGAGTCTCTTAAATTTTTAGCAGAAGTCACTGACGTCATCAAGGGAGCTAAAGTCTTTATGGCCTGATCTATGATGGCTTCTACAGCAGGTGGCACAATATCAACTTGGCCATGCTGGTTTAACAAAGAAGCAGGAACATTCGAATCAGGCAGTCTGTTATCCCCCATTCTCCACTTATGGTCTGAGGTGGGGGTTTTAGGAAAAGATTGAAAGTCTCTTACCGATCCGGTGTTTTGTAGGACTTCGATCTTCTTTCCTTTCGCAGCTGGATTCTTTAATAATCCGCTAGAATCAGCAGTCGGGTTCTGACTTACTGTGGGCAAACCTAAAAGCTGAAGGATTGCCTTCCTAAACTCATCATCCACCTCTGTATTTGTTTTCAGGACCTGAAGTGGCGTTCTTCCAGTCTCTACTTCTTTAGGTGATGATGGTTTACTCACTATCTTGGGCCCTTCAAAAGTTGAGGCCTCTGCTCCAAAACTTACAGCTCCACTATTCTCTAAATCAATTAGAGTTTGGGGTTTTTCAGCCAAAACATTTTTGGCCTGAGCCCCGGACAGTTCAGTTTGTGACTTCATACTTTTCGCTGCTGCTGCTGCCCTAGTCAACATCTATTCAACTGCAGACATTCCAGTCTAGCGCGTTACCACATGAGCGTAGGTTCGTTAAACCATCCTCTGCTACCAAGTGTGACGAAATGGGGTTGAGGGGTACCCCGGACCGTGAACCAGCTCATGAGTAAACACACTGAGACTGAAATGATTCTAACAGAGGCGTCTTGTGTAAAAATATAATTTACTTTAAAACATTTAAAAAGCACTATGTCTTTATGAAAACACATTAAAAACAAAGTCTTGTCTGGGTATGTGAGGCAAGGCTATCTCCCTAGATCCCTCTCCACAATACCGAAAACAGTTCACAAAAGAATAAAGCTAGCATGAAGGTAAGCAGCTTCGGCGTCGATACATCATCAAGGCAATCATAACGAGGGCAGCACGAGCCTCACAGCTGAAAGTCACCTGAAGTAAAAACAGTTCAAATAGCAAACACTGTTTGAAGCTTGTGGGAGGAAGAAGGTCCAGCAACAGCAGTCCCGATGATAGCTTGCGTGCTACAAAACAGCAAAAGGCAAGCATCCGTGGGAGTCTCTCTGTAACGACGTCTGGAGTCCTTATCTGCATTCTTCTCCCATCAGCGGCATTGCCCAAGCTTCCTGCAGGAGCTGTGCATTTAGGCCTAGAAGACTAGGCCCAAGTAGCAAGCGAAAGGTCCTTGCTTATGTAAGGAGTCAACCTGCAATTATCCAGGGCGGGGAAGGCTTGCAGGTAATTGGCAACAGTAGATGGCTTGATTAAAACCATACTGTTTGTGAGTAGGCAGATAGCCACAGCAATCCTGGAAACACTCGTGACACATTGCAAAACTGAACAGGGTTTTATATCATAAATACAGATTAAATTGACTCAATTCTTTAAATTACAAATGCCTATCAGATCTTGGTTGATTCTAACACCCCCAATATTCCCTTCCCTTAAATTTGCTGTAATTGGGTCACTACATATCCAAAAATATACCTTAAAGAGCTTCTGGGAATGGTTATGGTGAACTGAAGTCAAATGAGAGTTAGGAAGAACAAAAGCATCAATGAAGTATAGCATCACTTTAACCTAATCCATAAAAAGCTAAAATGCAACTTCTGCTTGCCAAATTCCTGTAACATATTTCCTTGCACTAATCCTGACTAAGTACATTTTGTGAGTATCTAGTTTTCTTGGTTACTTGGTTTAAGTGCTTGACACCACTGTATCATTGAACTGATTGGGTGATTTGGGATTAGTCATTATTTCTAAGTTCGATCAACCTAAAAGAGTTAATGTTAGGAGAAAATGAGAATATCAATGTATAGTGTCTTGAGCTGCCAAGCAGAATATAAATTCAATAATAAAGGAGGACTAACAACAGCAGTAGCAATAACTTTATTTTGAATAAATTAGCATTTTTCTATTATACTTATTTGACTGAAGCTCACAAAACACACAAGAACAGTAGATATATTGAGTTATTGATAGAAAAATAGGAAGTCCTGGGGTGCCAACTTGAAAAAGAACAAATGTGTTTCCAAATAACTTCTTAGAAGAAAAATGTCCTTCACATGTACTTCATGAACCAGATGACATTTGTTCATAAAACAAAAATTCTGAAAAAATGAATAAATCATTAGGCTACATTATAAATAATATTGTTATTCAACATAAATTATATTTATCATCAGCTGCTTCCATAATAGTCATTTTATAATTTACCATATTATGTGTGCTTTATGTTCTTCTGTTTATAAAATATATCTATATATATGTATTGTTTCATAGTAGGAAAATAGCCCCATTAGTCTAGGGGAAGTAAAAAAAAATCAGAAATTGTTCAGTAGCATCTTTTTAAGATTAACCAATTGTTATGCTTATTTTTAAGTTTTTCATTGAAATGTATGTCAGGCATATCGGCAGGTGATTTAAATCAACACACAAAAACATTCAACTCACTTTGGGAATATGTTTCAATGTCAAGAATAATTTCCAGCCTTAAAAGTAAACCTGACACAGAATATCCATGTAGTCATCAACACACAAAAACATTCAACTCATTTTGCATGAAACTGAACTCAAGAACTTTCACCCTCACATAAAGTTATGACCCTTAATAAACAGTATTTATAGAAATTAAGATTATGATAAAATGAAGCTGAGTTGTCCTAGCGCCATAATAATAGGAAAACTCAATTTTTCTTCCTGAGATAAAAAAGGTAAAAGAATACCTGCCTAGAAGTTTTGAAAAGATAACATTCTGTTATCTAATGCTTTATTTAAAAAAAAAAAAAACCATTGTTTCTGGTCATCTAGAGACCAGGAGAACTGTGTAATCAAGAAACATCTTGAAAGCTTCTAAGCAAATATAAAACAAAACAAAATCATTATACTTAATAAGATTTAAAAGCTTACTGGGATAAAAATGGCTTTAAAACAAGATAACTTAAAAAAAAAGACATTTTCAATTTTCTTGGAGATGAAGTTCTGTAAGTGAGATAATTTTTTAAAAAATCTTTTTATTCTTCAGTTTTGATTACCAGATCTCTTGATGGATAAATGCAGGCCATAGCCTCGGAAGATAGCTATAAATTAAAGATGGATTCCCAAGAAAAGAAATGGCCCGCCAAGTATCTTAGTCTTAAACTATTTAGGACTTTAGAGAAAAACATTGCCTCAAATTGTATTGGGAAATAAGCAGAAGATAAATTTGAACAAGACAATTCTCTTATTTGAAAAGTGAAAACCATTCTAACAAGAACATTACCCATTAATTGCAGCTTCCCATCATTTTCTAGAGAGAGAAAAAGTGTAAATTTCTGAAAAAAATCAATTAATGTTTTAAAAAAAACTACTGTGTAATTTATAAATAAAATGGAGAATGATAACAAAGGAGTGGAAATTATTAGTCTAAGTTTCCATTGGCTCAAATAACTAATCAATCTAATCTTACACCTTGTGGCCAATATTTTGTGGCCAAAGTATTTCCCTGCAAATTCTACTTCTACAGTACAATCTTGAAAAATAAATAGTTTTAAAACTATGGAAGACTGCTTATTGGCTTTCAAATGACTTAGATTAGGAGTACAGATTCAATTTGAGTTGTTGATTTAATCCAAGTCACCACCATGGTGATTTTATTCAAATTATCTGTGCAGTTCTATTTCAGACTATTCACATTGTTATCCCAGTTTGACAATTTGGTTTTTAAAACTGGATATCAAATCAACCTTATCTGGAGACTGAGCTTCATCCCTTTTATGCACAAAAAGCCTGATTGATTGTATCATAAACATTAATTTAACAATTTGATTGGAATTAATATGATTTGAAAATTGTTTCAGTTTGAAAATTCTCCCAAATTGGCTTAAAATCTATCGTTAAAATCAAAATTTTGTAAAACTTGAGTGAGAATTGTCAGTCTAAAATCTGACTTTTCGACAATGGTCAGTCGTAAGAGATTAAAAGAATTTGATCAGAAATATTGGTAAGACAATCAGTTTGCTAGAACTTAAGATAGGCTTTCCCTGACAAATGAAAAGTTGTCTATGTTATAGTAAAAGGGTAGTGAATCCAGGAAATACTGAATACATTCTTAAAAATGTTCAAATATTATACATGTATATCTGTGTTTTCCTCCTATTTTAAAGTTTTAATATTCTCACTCCAGATCACTTTTGCTGGTGCTGAGTCTACCTGTCAGTGTGCCTAAATCATTCCTCTCTTTGTAATAAGTGTGTGTGTGTATGTTTTCAAAGTCTGACTGTAGGGAATGTGGGCCTTGGTTTACAACAGTATAGTTTTATTTCATTCTTTGTATTATTGAATGTTAATGATTTAATGGCAAACCATTTTAAGATACAGTGGAAAACAGGAAAGAAATAGTCTGAACAAACAATCAATAATTTCAGCCACATTTTACTGTGCAGTTTTATTCCTTCTCTTTCCCCAGTAAAAAAAATTATGACTTCTGTGTTGTCAGCACTGCTCACTTGTGCTTTGGCTAAAGATTTGTGATTGCTGTTGTTGCTGTTTTCATTTTATAATAATGTGGAGTATTGTACTATACATTTTTAATGACTTGCATTTTGGCCAGCACTTCATAGCAAACATGATAGGACCACAAATCATGAATAAAGCACCTAGACAGAATCGAAGACTAACTTAGAATAGAAGGATAAATTTCAGGATGAGATGATACAGACACAGAAGCAAATATAACAGGAAGCCAAAAGTGCCAAATTGTTTTACTCCTCTGCAGTTTATACTCTGTAGTTTGTCAAAGGGTTGATGCATATCCCTTTTGCTTTGTGAATTGCTCTCGCTCTCTCCACATTTGGTTCCTTGAAAATCTTATTCCACTCAAGTTCAGTTTTGACAGTGGGGGACCTTGTTTAACATTTATTTGTCAGAGTAAAGATCTTACCTAGAAAAAAAAAATCAAGGTTCACTAAGGGTGCTTCACTTACAAGTGTCTCTTCTTGTAATATTCCAAAAGATTTTTATGATCTAAAATCAAAATAGCCACACCAAAGCATTCTGCAATACACTTCCTTTATATACTAAATATTAGCAAGGAGACCAGTGGGGAAAAATGACTCTATTCAGACAGACAGACAAAAATGGAGTGGAAAAAAGGTGATGGCTAAATAAATACGGTGATCTCATTATTTCAAAAAGGTCCTTCGAGTACTCATGTCATTAATGGTGCAAAGTCATAATTATGGGAGTTGAAATTCCATAATACATTTGGAAGGCATGAAATTGAGAAAAACTAATCTAAACCAAAGTTCCTACTTTCTGCAAGCTATGAATTCTTTCCTTCTGGAAAACCAATTAATTTGAATAGGAGGAAGAGTGGAGTAATCAAATCTTCCTGCCTTCCAATTACATTTCATCCGCCATACTTTGAAATGGCCCCTAATGAAAAATACCAACCAACTCCAGGCTGGCACTTGAAGTCAAAATTTGAAATTATTTTCCAATAATTCAGCAAAAGAATGAGTACTAAAATATATTCTTAGAGAGCTAGTAGCCCATGTATACCTGACTAATGGGTCTCTGTAAATAATTGAGGACCTGCAAATTGCATATTAAAAGTCTAGAAATTGAAAAAGAATAATATATTCAAAGACAAATTTTGATGTGCATTACTCAGGATGATAGAAAGAACCATTTTGAGACTTTATGCAAGTAGACATTTCTCCTTATTACGGAATCTAAATGCAAATGCTAATTCATTATGATTAAGCGATTATAGAAAATACCTAATTTTGTGGATCATTCTAGCCAGAGATTTGGCTAAACCTTATTCAAATGAAAGAAGCATTTATCTTGTAACATATGACTTCAAGGCATAAGGAGAATGAAAATTACCTTTTAAGTGAAATTATTTCCTCAATGAAAAATCACTTTCATGACAAAACCTTTCAGCAAAATTGTGCAGAGAAGAGCAGCTTTTAAACTGTGTAGATCATATCTACAAAAATTCTACGAAATTGAACTGATGAGTTTGTCCATTTCATTTCCTTGAATTAGACGTTAACAATACCTCGTTCTCAGGCTTTTGGAATGTTGTCCCTAACCAAAGGTAATTATTTCCAAGTAAAATTGCTAAAGAGTCTCAGATTAAACAATTAAAAAACCAAACTATTTCCCATTTAGAACCCCATTTATCTCCTAATATGTAAGGGGAAAGACGCATGATAGAAACAAACAGTCTTCTTAGGATGTGATGTAGGGGTGGGTTCTACTTACCTTTACTACCAGTTCGCAACGGGGCTTCTGTGCATGTACAGATCGTCATTTATGACGGGTGGGTGGGTGGGCGGAGCCTCTCGCTGATTTTATTACCGGTTCTATAGAACCAGACAGAACCGGAAGCCACCTGCCCTGGTCTTTTTACTGATAATGGGACACCTCACAACTGACTATTTCTCTTGAATCTTTATGAAACTGAGAACTAAGCTGTCACTATGCTTTTTTCTTCAAAGAAGAAAAAGTTTCCCAATGATGGAAGAGATGGGGAAGGGGAGGGGAGGAGAGGGGAAAGAATAAAGCAACTTACAGCAATGACAGAATTGATTTTGATGATTGACAGGCACTTGAAGAGCATGTTATTTCTTTCTCCAGGAGTTTGATCTAGACTTATAACATTTGCATCAATAAAATAAGTTTTTAAAGCTCACCAAGCAGCTAGGGGTATTACTTTATTTTAATTTCATGAATTATGCATTCTTAAATGCTTTTATATAAAGACACTAACAGAAATCTTCCATTCTATACCTTGTACACTGAAAAATTTGGCAGCCTTATTAAAATCTATATTTCATTAACAGAATGTACCACACAAATCAACTGTGAAGAAGCCTCAAAGTTTGCACATTCTTCAAACTCTAAACCAAAACCTTTCATTCCTGCAAGATTTTTTTTTCTTTTAAAGAAATAATTGACTTTAATTAAAAAATAATAATCTTTTCTCAAACAGCCAATCCTAAAAGTTTTGGGGCTGAACAACACAACATCAAATGCCATTATAACCAAAGCATGTTTAACACATTCGTGAAATTCTTGAGTGAAAACAATGCCAGGCATCAAACAATCTTCCTAACATCCTTTTCTTGTAAGAACAATTACAAATTAAACTAATTCCATTCCTACTTAACTGTATTTTGCAATTTAAAAATCTCTGTAGCTGCCAATAAAGCACAAAAGATAGAGAAAAATCGTGTCTGTTTATGCCAAAGGCCTTTTCTTATATTTCTATTAGCTTCAAATTGGTGGTTTTCTCAGTCAGAAATCAGTGGTAGTCCTGGAGATGTGCATCTGTTTTGTCCAAACATGATCAGGTATATTCCTATGAATTCTGTTATAAGTAATAGTTGCTGTGATGGTGGTGTAATAGTATGTGAGAATGACCTTGAAGGATGAGAGGAAGGGATGGTGCCTAGAAAATGATTAGATAAGATCAATCAATCAGAACAGAGCTGGAAGCAACCTTGGAGGTCTTCTAGTCCAACCCCCTGCTCAAGCAGGAGACCTTATACCATTTCAGGCAAGTGACTATCCAGTCTCTTCTTAAAAACCTTCAGTGATAAAGCATCCACAACTTCTGAAGGCAAGCTGCTCCACTGGTTAATTGTTCTCAGTGTTAGCCAGTTTCTCCTTGGTTCCAGGTTGCTTCTCTCCTTAATTAATTAGATAGATGAAAAAGCAGTTGCCTAATGCTTTCCTGAGAAATTTAGGAAAGACCCAGTCTAAACCATCAGATAGATAAAAGAGAAATCAGTTTGTATTTTCAGACCTGCAAAGTTCTGTTAATGTAATTTTACAATGAAGTAGGATTAGCTCATCTGGTTTCCTGTCTGAGAGGGCTGACAGGAGGTGATTATTATTATACAAAGATATGTAACATATTCTTTGCTAAAAAGTATAAATGAATAGAGGTGAGGGTTTTTTAAAGGCTTAGCATGCTAGAACCAGAAGAACAAATGTCATTTTTAAATAATAGAAAAATATCTTCCTTGAGTAATAGAAAAACTGTAGTGAGCCACAGTTGATGATATTATGATTCATCTCATAGTCAGTCTGATGTTCAGGCTGCATTTGGCATTTTTGACTACCTATCCAGTCCTTTTTTTATTATTATTATTTATATGCCACACTGTCCCCAATGACTCTAGGTGATTATGACTTTGGTGAAATTATGCTGTGAGAATTACAAAAAACATATTTGACCACAGGAAATGAAAAACAACATCAAGTTTCAAGATTCTCTTGCTATAGTCTGTACCAATAAGCAGAATTCCAGCATTTTTGTGGAGTCTGCTTCCTGTCTTGATCTCCCACAAAAGAGTTCACATCATTCTTGAAAACCTGAGTGTGTTTTCCCTTCCTTTCCTCTTATATTCCAAGGAGCTAAGGGAAAAAAAAATAACTTACTTTGGGTTTTTTTAAATTCCTGGTTGTAAAACATATTTTACATTTTAAGAGCCACCACCTAGTTTCTCCAAGATCATCTCTAATTATTACCAAGAACAGCATAATTTGTTGCATTTAAGAGTAATGCTACCGTGTTTCATATTTCACAATTCTGTAGGGATACAGATTTTTCTGTCTCCACTTAAAGACAACCTCAAAGCATCATTCTATTGTTCTTGGCATTATCAACTCCATTATTTGCAAGGGATCAGACTTCACTTTTTTAATTGGCCTTTTAGTTAAATATTTATAAACAATTTCATAAGTATAATTTAGAAAAAAGTGATAAAGTTTGAGAAGTAAATGCATAATACTTCTTTCTTACTTTGCAATAACGCCATTTTTGTGTATCACATTGATAAAATTTCTGCTTTAAACTGGATTGAGTTTCTGGAGAGTTCAGATTTATTGCTGAATCTAATATGAAGTTTGAGGATTCAGCCCTGCCTATTTAGGGAATCACTGTGCCACTGATCATGTTCTTGTAATCCTTGGGTCCACAATATTTGCAAAGGTAAAAATTATACTGCTATAATTGCAATAAGGATGTTCACGGTGCACTAAGATTCTTTCAATGTATAGATTTTTTCTGGGATAATTGTTCATTATTCATTTTGATAATTTGCTGCATTTTCTTTCAGAACTAACTTCTCCATGTCTATTTGTAATATAACCTGGATAGGAAACACAGGATTTAAATAAAATCCAGGTCTCAACATTGTTATAGGAAAGGCATGAATTATGTAATTTGTGCCAGTCACATCCAGATATTAAATGAATGTCATATTGTTCATAGTTCATATCATTTACAGTATGTGATATCGTATTATGTGTTACATTACTTGATTCCCATATGGGAGGAGGAAAATAGAAATTAGTTATACTCCATCATTCTTTTATTCTACAGCCTTCTCAACAGAATAAAATAAGTCACTGTTGTTTTAACTGAACAAAAACTTACAAGTGAGCTAAAGAATAGTAAATGTGTCCCTGAACTCAGTGGATAGAGCCCACATTATCACTGAAGAACTTATCAGTTTGAGACAGCTGCCATTCACATAGGGATAAAAACTGTAATATCTTTTTAAAAAGTTTGTCAAATTGTCAGAGTGTTGTTTTTCAAATGTTATCTCCTCTCAGTTGGAGTTTAATTGAATCAAGGGAGATCGCTGCTAAAACCACTTTGCAAGGAAAGAAGGGCAGATGCTGAAGACCAAGGAAAGGACACAAAAGAAATCCAAAGTGCCAGTGATAATATTTTATTGTCCAAAAATCTAATGCATTTCAGAAAAATTCCTTAGCCAAGGGCGTTAAGACACAGAACCATATAAACAACTTGTACAACCGTCAAAATCAATATACAACAAACTAGAGTTATACAAGAAACCATTTATAAAAATGGCAGTTAGGGAAGAAAAAGTAGACAAACTCATAAAATTCATGATCTGGGGGAAAAATTTTATTGACTCATTTTCTTTTTTCACCATTAAATGTAACATGTAAACATTCTCACAATTTGTCTAAAAGATCTGTCATCAATGCCATAATGTTTTTGATCTTTACTAAGACTGAATTCAAAAAGTTGTATTTAATAGCACAATACAAATATTTATTTTATTATTTATTTTATTTATTATTTATTTTATTTATTTTATTATTTATTTATTTCATGCCTTTATTATCTTTACAAGTAACTTGGGTCATTAAGTATATCAAACAGACCTTCTTCCCCTTAAATTTCCCACAACAATTCTGTGAGATGGGTTGGGCTAAGAGAGAGAGAGAGAGAGAGAAGCGTGGTGCCTTAACCACTATGCCAAACTGGTAAAATATCAGAATTCACTTAACAATCTTACTTAAAGCCATTAGATGTTAATATTAATAGGGTCTCCTTCATTTTTGATCTTTAAAAAGTATTGCTCTATTCTTAAAGGGCAAAGAATCAGAATTTAAGTAGCTGAACAAAATGGTAAAATGGAATGAAGCTAATTGTATTGAATACTAAGCATAGTAAAAGAAGAGGGAAGAGAACAGTGAAATATTATATCTAGGAATAAAATCAATAGTAAGTATTGAATGTCTTCCCTTAGTCCTTTATTTCTTTTATGACTACAATTCTGTAAAATCTTAATGTCTCTTTTTCCAAAATGTGTTTGACTGACAGATGGTATTCTCTCTTTCTTTCTCTCTCTCTCTCCCCCTCCCTCCCCCCTCTCTGTATGAATATAGGTGAATCACCTAGATATTAACTTATTTTTAATTGTAAGGTAAAGGTTGAGGCACAAATACAGCATTACATAGATCATAATGATGGTTCTGCATATGGTAACATATGGTTGCAAAAGATAAAATGGCCACAAGGAAAGCAAACACGTATGAGACAATCCTGTATTGGTTCTGCCCTGTGATGAAATAACACTTAAATAATTTTTGATTCGTCTACCTTCCACATTCTTTGTTTTACCTGTTTGAAGGGTAATACATCTGCATCATTTTAAATAACCTCCACTTTTTCTTTATAAAAGTAAAGTTAATATTTTGTGGGGAAACAAAATGCCCAGCTATTTATGAGTTGTTTGAAGCAAATATGCTGAAAAAAGGATTGTTATATTAGTCATAGAGATTAACTATGATAATTTCTTGATGGATCCCCCTCCCCCTCCTCTTCCTCCTCCTCATTGCCCCCCCATTCTGTAAACCAATGAAGGAAAAGTAGCAAAACATTACAAATAAAGTATATCTGACTACGCAAAAAGATCATATAAAATAAATATTTCTAGATTACTTTTTCTCCTTCAATCACATTCTGATATTAGAAAGTACTTCATCTAGGAGAAGAAAAGGTATGGTAAATATAGTAAGAGGAGATATGGAGACAAGCAGACTTAGAAACTGTTACTTTATGTTATTTCAACTCTCAGATTCCTTCACTTTTTTTAACCTATTTCAGCAAACTCGGCTTTCACACGAGTGGTATTATCATATATGACAGAGACCTGAGCTTGTAGCAAACATGAAATTTAGAACTAATCTTATTACATCAAGCTATGTCAAGCTTGCAGTTTCACCAATGTTCTTAAGATTTTCTACTTAAAGACTTTATTAGACAATAACTGGTTTATGATAATTAGTAGAATGATACACTACAGTATTTGTCCATTTTAATGGAAATAAAATTCAGGAAATTGTGAAATTTCCTGAAATTGTGAAATGTATTAATTTTCATATGATCTAATTGCCTAACATCAGTTAAAACTCAACTTTCCATTGTACTGATTAAAATAATCTCTGTGGGGGGCATGATTTCAAATAACGCTACTTATCTATTAACAATTCTTCTTTTCAGTGTCACAATAATTATAAAAATTTGGAAAGCCAGATTGATCGCTGTCCATATTTTATTAACTTTGAATTAACAGCCAATTTCCAAACTGCACAATTCATCTGTTCCTTTATTGTGTTAACAACAAATGCTATCCCTAAACAAAATCAATATACCCTAAATGAAGTGGCTTTAACTTCATAATTAACCTATTGAGTTCATCAAATTTTATTTTGTTTGAGATCTTTTAAATTGCACCTAGAGGAGGACCAAAGATGTATTAAATAGAAACAGAATATAATTAATATGTGTATATAATTGACCATTGCTATTCCCCTTCATCTCTTACTGCCATCAACTCCACCAGGATTCTAACTTTTATTCATTACTTTCTCTAATAGAAAATATGATTGACTGATGAGCAGTAAAAAAAAAATAATAAAGCTGAAAACAGTGGCACTAAGTAATAATGAGGTATCACCATTCTTGGGGTACTTCAGTACTTATAGTACTTATAGAAGGAGAAGAAAACTGTAGCATGCACCCTGATAACCTATACCCAAAATCACAAGCCACCGTTGGCTGGTTACATTGCTATCTGGAGAGATGGCAAAAATGTAAATAATATTTGACTATGTCCTTTTTAAAGTTTCTGAGAGAAAAATTTCATTTTTCATATTTGAAAAATGATATGAGATTTTCATATCTGAAAAGATGAGAGTACCGTATTTTTCACACTTTAAGACACACTTCCCCCAAAAAAAGAGGGTGGAAATGTCTATGCATCTTATAGAGCGAATATTGCAGTGGGAGAGGGGGTTGGTTACCTGCCACCGGGGAGCACTGGAGCCTTCCCTGCTGAACAGCTAATTGGTGATTGGATCGGCCTCCCAGAATACTGCTGATCAGCTGTTCTAGGTGGCAGGAATCACCACTGTTGCGTCTATTGCCGCCATTGATCAACACTGCCGATCGCCGCTTCTGCCACCATTCACCACCAATCGCCACCACCAATTGCCACCACTGCCACAATCACCACTGCCAATCACTGCTGCCGAATGGCAATCAGTGGGGGCAGAGATCATGGGTGAATGGCAGCAGCAGCGATCAGCAGAGTAATCGGTGGCAGAAATAGGCGTGGGGGTGGCAATTGGTGGCAGCGATAGGCAGCAGCGGCAATCCCTGCTGCCTAGAACAGCTGATTGGGGTATTCCAGGAGGCTGATCAAAGCACCAATCAGCTGCTCAGCACTGAAGGCGCCAGTGTTCCCCGCCACCGCTGGCAGCACACAAGAACACTAGCCAGATGAATACCGGATGGATGCTGGGAAGAAGTCAGATTTTTTTTTCTTGTTTTCCTCCTCTAAAGCTAATGTGCATCTTATAGTCCAGAGCGTCTTATAGTGCAAAAAATTCAGGAATCAGAAAGAAACAACAGCCACCAACAAGAACCATCTGTGACATAATATTTTGCATGGCATGATATTGTTATTTCCATGGTTGTACAACATTGTAAGAGAGAGATTCTGCAGCAGCAAAGTCAAGGTGCAAGCTATTCATCTCAATCTATTTGACAAAATAAATGGAGGTCTTAAATTTGCAGTGAACCAAAGTAACTGGCATTTGTTTCCAAGAATAATGTTTGTATTAAGGCAATAATTTTACTTTGAATCAATTCCCAGTTCACAACGTCATCAATAAGAGACCTATAATTGCTTTGTTTTGCTGTACCGTTTGTGACTATTTTCTTCCCAAATATGTCTGAAAAAACACCACCAATTCATCAGTAAGTTACCAGTGTAGTGAAATAATTATTAGCAAAGATACTAAAAACACATTAGATGGAAATTAGATAACCTGCTGTGTGGCCAGTCTTGATACTTCGGGATTTTTTCTAGTTCCTGTCTCCTATATTACTATTCCCTGGTCTTGCCTCATTAATTATCTGCACTTTCTTTTCTTTTTTTTTCAACTTCAGTTAAATCTTATATGTTATGAGCCAAGACTTTACCAATTTGTATCTGAAAAATCCCACAATGTTTTACCTGCTCATTTTCAATTACTTTTTCAACTCTATGTTCTTAGCAATTTTTTATTACTGGCAAAAAATAATGTTTACAGATGTTTATGAATTAAATATTTTTGTTACTGTGTTATATTTTTGTTTACAAATAATCAGTTTGTGCAATCTTCTTGTATGAAATAAATATACAGTATCTGTGGTGGGTTGCTATTGGTTTGCCCCAGTTTGAGCAAACCAGTAGCAGCGGTGACGGGAGGCTCTGCCCACCTGCCCGAATGTCATCAAATACTCAGAAGTGGCACACGAGAGAGTGAAGTGAGTGTGAGCACGTGAGCGAACCAGTAGCAAAGGTAAGTGAAGCACACCACTGAAATATATGATCTACTGTTTCTCCTGCTTTGTTACATAATTTGCACTTTGAATCATTTGACAATTTATTAGTTCTGGCCTTGATTGCATTAGTTCCAGTTCCATTAGTTCCATTAGTTCTCGAGAAGCCAAAATTAAGCCTTCATTTGTTTTGTTCTAGTTGTAAGCCATTGCCACGTTTTATCTTTATCCCCTGTCCCCTCAAACTTTTCCAGAAATTGACCAGGTAATGCTTTTCTTCACCAGCATTCTGTTCCTGTTTTTATTACATTATTATAATATTTTTATTATGCTTACATTCTTCAGTGCTTAGTTTTTTATATTCTTTCAATTACTTTCTGATCCTAATTTCTTTATCTTGGCCTCCTGTTTGATTTTGTTGCAATATTTTCAGGATCAGACTCAATAATTAAAGTAAGAATAGTATGTTTAAATAAAGCTCTGTTTAATCACAGATGGCATTCTATATTCACTGAATATTCACAAATAGAAGCACTGAAAAATGGCATACAGCTCCTTATATATACAAGGGGAGGAGCTAGATATGGGAGTGGTTAGACATACATACATTAAGCAATGGAAATAAATTAACTCTTGATATACTGTACAGATACTATTTACATGAGAATAAAGCATTTACTTGTGACAAATCCCCCTCTAAATGCTGATTCGACATATGACAATAATTACATTCAGATTCAGAACAATATAAAACTTGTAGCTTGGTAGTTAAGTATTTGTGTTGTTTAGAAGGTAAAGATTTTGTCAAGATGTCAGCTATTTGCTCTGATGTTTCACAATGAATAACTTTAATAAATCCGTCTTGTGATAATTGCCTTACATGTTTGAATTTTATATCTATATGTCTAGATCGCTGTCCAATAGCATCAGATCTAGATATTTCGATGGCAGCTTTGTTATCTTCATGTATGATATAAGGCAATGAAGGTTTTTTCCAAATATTAGACAATAAATCATTAAACCATACTAGGTTATTTGATGCTTTAGACAGACAAACATATTCTGCCTCAGTAGTTGATGTAGCTACCAAATCTTGCTTACCAGTGTACCAGTAAACTGGGCAGCCGTTAAGGAAAAATATATAGCCAGATGTACTTTTTCTACAAGTGACATCACCAGCCCAATCTGCATCTGCATAACATGTGAGAATGGGTTCATTTGTATTATTGGGTTCTAATAACAAGCAGAAGTCTAAGCTATTTTTTAAGTATCTTAATATCCTCTTGACAGCTTCCCAATGGTATGATAATGGTTTACTGACATGTCTGGATAATAAGTTAAGGGGTAAAGCAATATCAGGTCTAGTCCAGTTAGAGATATAGAGAAGAGAGCCGATAACAGACCTATACAATGTGTTATCTTTAAATTCTGGAGATGACTCATCAGTGTTTCTTAGAAAATCAGTCTGCATGGGAGTATCACATGGTTTGGCATCATTTAGGTTACATTTGTTTAAGAGTTCTATAATTTTATCCCTTTGGGAAAGTTTGAATCCCTTCTTTGTTTTGCTGATTTGAACACCAAGATATTTGTTTACTTTCCCTAATGATTTTAAGGAAAAGTGTTCATTGAGTTTTGTTACAAAAGTTTCTCTCCTTTTTGTATCTTTGCCTATATATAGAATATCATCAACATAAATCAATACAAATTCGGGAGAATCACCTTCACTCTTAACAAAGAAACAATTGTCAGCAGTAGTGGCAACAAAGTTCATAGTTTTAAGTACTTTGACTAAACATTCATACCATCGCTTGCCAGATTGTTTCAATCCGTATAGACTTTTGTTTAATAGCCATATATCATTTTTGTTTGTATATTGACTATGAGGAGCTCTTACATATATATCTTTATCTAATTTGGCATGTAAATATGCAGTTTGTATATCATATTGAAATACCTCGAGATTAAGTGCTGATGCTATAACTAGAGCTGTTTTAACACTCTCAGTTCTTACAGTAGGAGAGTAAGTGTCTGTATAATCCTCAGGATATTTTTGAGCATAACCTTGTGCGACTAGTCTGGCTTTATACAGTGTGTTACCTCCTTCCAAATTCTTAATTTTATATATCCACCTGGTACCAATAATAGTCTTATCCCTTGGGGCTTGTGTGGGTGTAAAAACATTCAATTCTTGTAAGCTATTCATCTCCTTGGTCATTGCTGATTCCCACTTTTCTCTTTCTTTGGGGGGAAGTTTCAGCACTTCTTCATAAGTGTTTGGTGTTACTATTTCTCCATTCATACACATTACATAATCTTTGTATTTATTAGGCACCTGATTTCTGTTACTTCTGGTTGTTCTCACTGGTATACTATCATTGTCATGTAAATACCTTGCTTCCTTTTTTGTTACTGAATCAGTTTTTATTTTGTGTTGACTATTTGTCCATGTTCTAACTTTGTTTTTGCGTGTGCTGTTATTGTTTTTCTTTTCAATATTCTTATTTTGATGTTCAGTGTCTGAATTGGTGTTTGGGAATATTTCATTAAGGTGTATTTTGGACCAATTGGCCTGTTCATGAAATACTGCTGTTCTTGAAATTATGAATCTGTTATTGTTATCAATAAATCTGTATCCTTTTGTGCCTGTTTCGTATCCCATGAATTTAAGTCTTCTGGATACGTTTTCACCTTTACGCCTTAATTGTTTAGGTATATGTACGTCTGCAGTGACTCCAAATATATGCATGTGTGTTAACTTAGGTTTCCTACCGTACATCACTTCAGATGGTGTTTTATTCACTATGCTGGACCAAGTCCTATTTTGGGTGTAATTGGAAAATTGTAAAGCTTCTGACCAGAATTGTTTACCTAAACCAGCATCTTCTAATGTGGATCTAATCATGGTTTGTAGTGTCGAGTTCTTTCTCTCTGCCACTCCGTTCTGGAATGCAGAGAAAGGACTAGATGTGTAATGCAACATCCCTTTATCTTTTAGCCATCGTGAGAATTCGTTTGACATGAACTCACATCCCCTATCTGTCATAATTTGTTTTATTCTAATGTTGTGTTGTGTCTCTGTGCGTTTGTAAAATTCTTTGAATTTCTGAAATGTTTCATCCTTATGTCTTAATGTGTAGACAAACCCATAACGACTATAGTCATCCACAATGGTTAGGAAATAGCGTTTTTTATATGTGATTGATGGTGTCAATGGGCCAACTAAGTCCATGTGTACTAATTCAAAGATTTGTTTGGTTGACCTGGTTGATTTTTTGGGCCTGGGGCTAGTTTTGAGTTTTGTGGATTTACACACTGAGCATTCTAGGTAGTTTTTACAGTTTTTTATTTTAACACCATCAGCATGTTCAATCATTTTTTGTACTACAGGAAAACTAGCATGTCCTAATTTTCTATGTAAGATATGAGCACATTCATCATGAATGGGTTTGCCTATATTAGGTCTTTTATCATTGGATGGGTTTTTGTTGTTATGAACTACCTCATGTTCCTCATTATCACTATTACTATTTTCTTCGTTATTTATGTCATTGTCATCCTCTATGTTGGAATCAATATTGTGTAAACATCTTTCATTTGTTATTAAGTAAGGTAAGCCTCCTTTTACAATGACAGTACCTACGCTTGTTTCATTTTTCTTTAAAGCTGCATTCCCTTTTGAAAAGACTATGTTTATGCCAGATTCTCTGCTTAGTTTTATTGCACTAAGTATGTTATGAGGTATTTCAGGTATTAACAATACCCCCTCTATTTTTCCTAGGCCAGGTAAGATTATATTTCCTCTACCTATGACTTGGACCTTCCCTTGATTAGCTACTTTGATTACAAATTTATCTTCAACAAACGAAGATAATATATTTTTGTTGTGTGTAGTGTGATTTGTTGCACCAGAGTCAATGAGCCAATCGTTATCTTTTGGTCTATGTATGTTGTTGTTGTTGTGTTTGTTCAGTCCATTCAATGAACCAGATTTTCTATCTCTTGAATCATCTCTACCCCCTCTATGTTCCTTATAGATGGGTGGACTACTATATCTATGTCTGTCAGTGGATGACTGTCTGTTGTGATATCTATCTCTATGATCTGTCCTATGTTTATCTCTGAGAAATCCAGGACAATTTCTTCTATTATGCTCCTTGGACCCACAATTATGGCATTTGATTGGTTCATGGTACCTTTCTTGAAATGCCACTTTCTTATATTGCTTATGCGCTATGTGATTATTATAACGATTTCTTCTCGAATTGTCTTCAGCTATCAACCTATTAAAAAGGTTTTCTATGGATAAATACCCTAAATTGATTGTATCTAAATGGGATATATAATTATTCCAAGATGGGTCTAATGAATTGATAATAACACTTTTCATTGTTTGATCTGAAATTATTTCTCCTCTTAGTTGTAATTCTGCTCTGACTTTGTTTAAGTATATTAAATGTTCACTTATGGTGACCCCAGATTTTAACCTGGCTGAAAAGAAATCCTTAGACATTCTTGTTGTAGTGGCTACACTATCACTGTGAAACAGCTTAAACATGCATTGAACAATTTCTGATACAGTTAGATTTGACTTAATACTATGATACATAGCAGGAGATATACTGGATATTAGTAAGAAAAATGCTCTATGGTGTAGGCAGTCCAATCTTAAAGTCCAAGGTCTTTTTGGAGGGTTAGTAATGAAAAACAATAAATTTTCTTTCATAAAGACAACTTGGAGCTGTTGGCACCACTCTTGTAAATTAACACCATCTACCCTCAGTTTTGGGAAATCATTGGGTAAATTCCCAATGTTGTTAGTTCCATTACTTACAACTGGAGGAAGTCCATGGTCTTCTAAGTGTTGGTAACCGCAGAATGGCATGGGGATGCTAGCGACGACTTTAAATGGCAGTCTCTGTCTTTCTCTTGCTTCGAAGCTGTCTGTGTAGCTTTGCACATGCGCATTGTCCATTTCGCTCCTGAAGTCATGGTGAAAGGTTCTCGTCACTGCAGCTCCCTTGCATTGTTCTTCTTCGGAAGACTCGGTCTCTGGTTCAGCCTTGGGAGTCCTGGTGGCGATGGGAGTCCTTTTATTGAGAGCGCTGGTCTCTGGAATTGTTTGCGGCGTAGGTTGGTATCTGCAGGGCTCTCTGGGTTCAGGCGTCGATGCTTTCGCTGTCTGCATAGAGGCGTGCGATCTTCGGGAAGTTCGTTTACTCACTGTTCTTCCTTTTGTTTTTTTACTGCAGTTTTTTGCTGATTCTTTAGTTATTTTCAATTTTGACCCAAAAGTTGCAAAAAGCGTTTTTATTGCAGACTCTACTTGATTTTCTATTGATTCTTCTTCAGTCTCTGTGTCAGACTCTTCTGATGTATGGATCTTTTCTCTTTTGTTTTTTGCATCAAGTAAGTCCTTTCGCGCCAGATATTTTGAATCTTGTCTTCTGATTGGCTCTTCATCGCTTAGACTGAAGGTTCGTTGAAACCAAGATGGCTGCCATTCAAAATTTTGCGCGGGACCGTTGTTCTTCTCCTTCGTTGCATTTTTGTCTGTAGACAAATCGCTCACCTTTTTTGAGTCTTTATTTTCATCTGTAACGATGTGCTTTTCTCTCGCTGCTCCGCTTTTTTTCAGTAAGTCTTGGAGGTTCGCGATGAGGTTTTCATCGTTCTTTTGATCTTTTAAAAGTTTTAGTATTTCTGACCTGAGTTTGTTATTTTCTATTTCGTTTTCTTTTTGATCATTGTTCTCATCTATTATTTCTTCGTTGTCTGTAGTACAGTCTTCAGATTCTCTCGATATTTCAGTTGCGTATTCATCAATTATTTCTTGTTCTGCTTCCATTTCTTTAGTATATGCCCTGGTGTTGGGTCTTATTTTTTTGCTTTTTGATTTTTCTCTCTCAGACATTGTTGAATTTTTTATTGAGTCAATTAACCATCCTCTGCTACCAAATTGTTGCAATATTTTCAGGATCAGACTCAATAATTAAAGTAAGAATAGTATGTTTAAATAAAGCTCTGTTTAATCACAGATGGCATTCTATATTCACTGAATATTCACAAATAGAAGCACTGAAAAATGGCATACAGCTCCTTATATATACAAGGGGAGGAGCTAGATATGGGAGTGGTTAGACATACATACATTAAGCAATGGAAATAAATTAACTCTTGATATACTGTACAGATACTATTTACATGATGGAGAATAAAGCATTTACTTGTGACAGATTTATTCACTTCGGTATTGAGTATGATTTTGCTTTTAGTTCTCTCATTTTGATACCCAGTTCTTCTGTAACCATCACTGTAGGCAGTTGATTGGTCTGTTCAACAAATATTATTTTAATCCTTGCAAGTATCTTACTCACATCCTTCCTTATAGGTGCCAAGTCTTTCTGGGCACTACTTTCAATTCTGACAGGCTTTGTCTTTCTACTGATAATTCTGCATGTACTACTATTTTCTTTTTTAATTTTCCTTGGCAGAGAATCATTTCATAACTAGTTCACTGTGGGTCTGTACTGGTTCTTTTGTTATTAATTCTTCTAACTTACGTCTGTGTAGTTCATGTCAGTTGTTTCCTTTAGATTTCCAATTTATATTATCTGAGTTTCTGATCCTATTCTACTATTGTTTGGGGGGACTTACATTTTCACAATTTTTATAAATTTCTTCCAGTTCCGCTAATCATTGAGTAATTTCTTTCTGGCAATGAATCTCCTTTGATCTGCTAATCATTTTTAATGGAATCTCAATAAATTCTTTTCCAATGTTCAAACATTCACTTCAGTAGGCCCATGCTATAGGTTCCAATTTGGAACCAGTAGGGCCAAGATAGGCCATAATTTTCAATACAGTATACTTTTCTCTCATCTATGTTTTTGCAGTAGGGCTAGCAAAAGTGGTATTTAGCAGGATCTGACCAGTTCTGGAGAACCGGTAGCAGAAATTTTGAATAGTTCGGAGAACCGGTAAATACCACCTCTGACTGGCTCCACCCCCATCTATTCTCTGCTTCCCGTGTCCCAGCTGATCAGGAGTAAATGGGGATTTTGCAGTAACCATCCCTTGGAGTGGGGTGGGAATGGAGATTTTATGGTATCCTTCCCCTGCCACCCACCAAGCCATGCCCACCAAGCCACGCCCACAGAACCGGTAGTAAAAAAATTTGAATCCCACCACTGAGGGCTAGGCCCTGGTTGCCCAGAGTAGCTCCTGAGTTCCTTTGCTCATTTGTCAACAGATGCCCAGGAATAATGACCAATCCGGTAAAGGATTTTTTCTGTTTTCTTACCATATTAAATGGGTTATGGAAATACAAAATCTGGCTCCTCTGCTAAGTCCTGTTTGACTTGGGTAAACATTCTGATAGAATATACTGCCACTAACATAGCTCTCAACCTTATCAGAGTACTATTGTTATTATTATTTTACATAAAATGGCTCCAAGAGAATCATGAATTAAAAAAAAAAACCAATTTTCTGGAAAGTTACAGTTAAAACAATATGCAACTGGAGCTAATAATGAAGGCACGTTTTCTGTGTTACGCAATGTTATGAATAAAAACAGATATTTGTCTGGATCTTCTTAATTTAAAAAATCCACAAAACAGAACTAAATATTTCTTTTCTAATGGGATTTATGATATAGGTTAACTGTAAAGCAGTATTTTGACAGGAGCTCAGAAACAATTAGTATAAATGGAAAAAAATGTGTAATAGTTAATTGGTCAATGGAAAATTATTTTTTAATAACCCTGCAGTCAGGTGATCAGAAGTTCTAGTCCTGCTTTAGGCACAAAGTCAGGCTGGATGACTATATATGTCTGCGTATGTATATGTGTGTATGTATATAAAAGAGCTGCAGTTTCAAAATATTATTGAGAGCAGGTGGCTTTCAGGATGAACATCTTTAATAAAATAGATTTTTATCACTAAACTATATATTACATTCATTTCAGCATTCATGTACAGTGTATCTTCTAGTAGTCTTACTGAGCTTTTTGCTTATTAAAATTCATGAATGAAAAATATTCAAAGTGCATCTTCACTGTGCCTTTGTTATATATATATATATATATATATATATATATATATATATATATATATATATATTTTCTTACTTCTGAGCTGGAGCTACAAAAAAACCTTGGCTACGTAGGGAAAACCTGGCTAGAAGAAAAACATATATATATATATATATATATATATATATATATATATATATATATATATATATATATATATATATATATATATATATATATTCCTTATACTACATAATCAGGCTAGATTTCTGCCTTTCAACTATTTTAAAACATGAACCAACTTTTACTAAGAGGTAATAGCTGAGATTCACATTATATAAAAGCAATTTGGATTCTTGAAAGACAGGTTTTCTTCACTATTTGTTCAAACCAGCATTTAGAAAGATGTGACTTGCCTAAGCATTTTAAAGTTTCCCTTGACTAAAGCAAAATAATTGTGGTGGCAATAAATTCAAATGAGGAAGGAATAGAAGAAAGAAAATAGACTTTAAAATTGAACAAAGTCAGTCATTTTAGAGTTGGATAAATTTTGGCTAGCTGGTAATAAAAGAGTGAGAATGATTTTCCACTATGTAATTTAAATGGAATGGGGTTTCTAAAATGAAGCCAAGACTCAGAAGGGCCATGGATTTGTAAACTTCAGGATATACCTGCCACATACCATAAACTGAAATTTAACTAATGTATTTTCATCTCCTGTAAATCTAAAATGATGAATCTGAATTGGATTTGAATAGAATCTGAGAGAATTGGAATAAGTAATGGTGAAAAATTTATGGCAAATATAAAGGTGGAGGCGTGATGGCTCAGACGTTAAAGATCCTGAGCTTTGTCAGCTGGAAAGATGACAGGTTGGGTTCGAGACCCGAGCACCACGCAACGGGGTGAGCTCCCATTCCTTGCCCCAGTTTCTGTCCACCCAGCAATTTGAAAGCATGAAAACGTGAGACGATAAATAGGTATCACTTCAATGGGAAGGTAATAGCAATCTGTACATCTTTGATATATAGTCATGCTGGCCATATGATCATGGAAGTGTCTTCAGGAAGTAGCTCCCTTAATCAAAAATCAGAGATGAACATTGTACCCTAGAGTTGGACATGACTGGACAGGAAAACCTTTCTTTTCTAATACAAAGGGAGAAATTATGAAGTGTATGTATAAAAATCATAGCTTAGTATTAAATCAAGTTATACAGATCAAGTTATTCATAGTCATAGATTCCTAGAGTTGGTTGACAACCCCAACCCTTACTTCATGCCAATATTTACATTAAAACAATCTTGACAGAGAGCCATTCAGTCTCTTTATGAATACATTCAATAATAGGTAGCCTATCACTACCCTGGAGAATTGGTTCACCCATTGAATTACTCTTGCTATTAGACTTTTTTTCTTTCAGCTGGAATCTGCCCTCCTAGTACATAAATCTGGTTCTGAAATTTGTATCTGTATGGTTGAAAATATTTCTGGCATTTTTTTTTTTAGATGACATGGTTTCAGTTACTTCAGGAGCCCTATCCTAAGAGCCCTAAGAATGAGCCTATCCTCACTCTTCCCTTTTCAGTCTTTCTATTGAATTTGGATACTCATAATATTCTGTTTCTAGTCCCATGAGTTCCAGTTTGACTGAAGATTTTTAAATAGGATAGCCAGCTGTGGACTCAGTACTCAAAGAGAGGCTTTCAGTACTGCAAATCTGAAACACAACTGTACCACCTTGTAGGAATTCTTCCTGTGAGGTCTGTATTGAAAAAGCTCAAAATCTTTGAAATTTCATAAAAATGCTAATTAGTTGCAGACTCAACATGTCTTTCCGAAAATCTTTTTCTGATATGAATCTATTCTATTCTGTTCTCTTGAATGGAATAGTTTTCATATTAATTAAAAAATTACAGTGCAATACTGTATGATATAGAGTCTATAGACTTTTATGGTTTAGACTTTTAATTAAGCCAACAGCCAAATCATTACTCATTGAAATAAAAGGTTAGTATAGATATATGTATACACACACACACACACACATACACCTAAAGTAAATTACCTGTGAGTTCAAGGGTTACTATGCTGTTGACTTAATATTCAGGTTGTGCAAAAAGCTACATAATTATAAATTGTTTTTTTAGTATATAAATATCCTTGTAGGCAAAATGTATTTCTGATTGCCACAGATGTTAAGACAGTTTGATAGCACCACTTTAGTTTGTCAAAGAGGAGTTCACAAAACTAATTGCCACAGTTAGGAATACATTATAGGCACTTAGCATAAACAAAAGAAGGAACAAGACATAAAACAAATTAGCAGCTTCTTGACCAATAAAATACAGGTGGGGAGATGCTTTGTACCTTGCAGAGTTTATTAGTTCCTTTAGGCACAAACTTTAGACTTTTCTTCTTGTTAAAATGCTTGGCCCATTTGTGCTGTGCTATAAATTACTGGGGACTTAGCCTTTGTTTTGAAAAATGTTAAGGCAATCATTTCTATGAACAACATCCCTTAGCAAACTGCCTGTCAATCCGAAATGATAATATTAGAAGCAATTCCACATGCTGAATATACAGTTAAAGGTTCTAAGGCTATTCATATGATGGATCAGTGTCCACAATAGCCATCTTTATCATTCATGCCCCTAGTAAATCTTTCAACTTTAATAAGATCTGCTTCTGGCAGAAAGAAATGAAGCTACCTAATCAGAAAGCATAATCAATCCAAATAATAAGTGATCATAAAGTGATGAATAATTTTAGCAAAGAAGATATAATTTGTGGGAAACTTTCCAGAATTAAGAGTTTTGAAAATGTTTCAAAGCTGCTAAAAGTTTATTAAGCACCTTCCTCCCCAACATAGTTGCTCCCTAAATATACTGTTTTTTAACCTTTTGACTGGCTGTAACAATCCAATATTTCAGTAATAGATTTTTATCCCAATCATTCCAATCATACTACCACCATGTAGGCATTAAACCAAAGGACCTTGCATTTTACCTGAAATTTACATTTGAAACCAGATTGTCACATGCAGCTTTCCTAATGCTGGGGATTTAGCTAGTACTGTATGTGTGTAAAACTAAGCCTGCATTCCTGGAAGATTATAGTTTTCAATTCTTTCTTTTTACTAGCATAATACTATCCCTATTTTGTTTCAGTTTATCCTGTAGTGGTTAAGGCATCATCTAGAAACTGGAAGACTAGTTTCTAGTCTCACTGTGGGCACAATAGATCAGGACAGTCACTTTCTCTCATCCCTAGGAAAGAGGCAACAGCAAACTCTTTTGAAAAACCTTGCCAAGAAAATAGCAGGGATTTGATGGATGTTCATGCATCTAGTCCAGTCCCCTTATAAAACCAAGTCTCTGGATCTCATTTTCTATGTAGCCTACCCAGTGGTGGGATTCAGCCAGTTCGCATCACTTCGGGAGAACCGGTTATTAACTTTCTGAACAGTTTGGTGAACTGGTTGTTGGCAGAAATCATTAGGGCAGAAAACCTAATTACTGTTAAATTACTTGAATCCCACCACTGAGCCTACCCGCCCCCAAAAAAAACTTCTTTGCTTTGGGGAATAAATGAATCTCCTTCTCTCACAATATGTCTGGATTTCATTTGGAACAGAGATTTATTCTTGCCCAACCCTGGCTTGTGGAACCCCCAAATTATATTTCTAACAATGGTAAGAAACAAGCATACATAATACAGATTATGAAATATTAAAACTAAAAAGGAGTCAGAAGTATACAGTGGTCAAAGAAGTTTAATCTTAACTCAAACAGGATAAGGTTAAACCTACAATAAACATAGAATGGGTACTTAAAAATAACACTTAACAGTATCAAGCCATAATGATGCAATATAACAAAGTCATTATAGATTATTCCAAAAAGTTTTATTGAATGACAGATTTGTAACAAAGTAGGATAATAAGTCTTTAGTGGGCCAAGGTTACGGTTTTTAACTCTGTCTTCTATCCCTTTGTAAAATGTCAAGAAAAGATAATGAATGCTCTGTTATGAACTGTTCAAACTCCAATAAATACTTCTCAAATTTGCAAGCTGGTTACTTTGAAACATCACAATCACCTTTCCAAATCCTATTGTTTCTAATAAAACTAATTTGTGACTTATTGTGATACATAAGAAAAAAATCATTACCATAGTTAGTAGAAGCTTACTGGCCAATAATTTCTGTTTAGTTCAGATCAAATGTGAAATGTATCTTCCATCCTATTTCATACAGACCTTCTGCTTTTTCATAATCTTAGTTACTGTCTTTCTACTGCAAGATAATTTGTTATAATGACTGCAAAAACCATAAAAACCAGCTACATTTTCCAGATCTCCAGGCCATCCCTTGCCTGTGCTTATTTTTATATTAATAATACACTGTCCTTTAACTTGTATTGTTATATAGTGTAAAACTCCATTCTTGCCTTTTCCTATTCACCAACAGCCACAATTTCCTTAAAATGCTACTTTTAATTGATTCCTAGCATTTATTTCTTCTGAGTGTTGGTTGAGGCTTCTTTCATCTAATTCAGTGGTTCTCAACCTTCCTAATGCTGCGACCCTTTAATACAGTTCCTCATGTTGTGGTGACCCCCACAACATGAGGAAATTTTTAAATTTTTAAAAGTTTAAGTTTTAAATTTTTAAAAGTTTAAGTTTTAATTTTTTTTACTAACGGTTCTGTGGGTGTGGCTTATTTTGTGGGTGTGGCTTGGAGGTCATGTGACTGGGTGGGTGTGGCTAGCTGGTCATGTGACTGGGTGGCCATGGCTATGTGTATAGGGACTACTCAGAGGGCTGAAAAAAGTCATTTCTGACAGGTCCTCGCACTTTTGACTGGTCCTCACACTTATGACCATCCTCACATTTAGGCCCATGCAGCTTTCGTAACAACCATGTCACTCATTTCACAACTGCTTCTTTTCACCATGGTGATAAGATAGGGCAAAAAACATAAAATGTGAGGATAGTCGTAAATTCGAGATCTGGTCAAAAATGCAAGGACCAGTCAAAAATAACTTTTTCAGCCCTCTGAGTAGTCCATGTGCACAAAAGGACTACCCAGAGGGCTGAAAAAAGTGATTTCTGACAGGTCCTCGCACTTTTGACCGGTCTTCGCACTTAAGACTAGTCATCATTTATGCCCATTGTAGCATTCTTAACAACCGTGTCCCTCATTTCACAACTGCTTCTCTTCACCATGGTGACAAGATAGGGCAAAAACGTAAAATGTGAGGACAGTCGTAAGTTCGAGGACTGGTCAAAAGTGCGAGGACCAGTCAAAAATAACTTTTTCAGCCCTCTGAGTAATCCATATGCATAAAAGGATACAGCAATAGAGAGGGATGAAGGAAGGGAAGGGAAATTAGAGTAGGAGAGAGGGTAAGTGAGGGAGGAAAAGAGGAGGAGAAGGAGAAAGGAAGAGGAAGTAGGGAGGAGAAGAAGAGGGGGAGGAAGAGAAAGTAAGAAGGAAAGAAGAGGGAGGTGGTAGGTTTGAGGAGAAAGATTACTGTACAATAAAAAAGATGAAAGGGAAGAAAGACAACCCCAAACAAATATTAAGATATTAAGATAAAGAATGAATTGTTAAACTTTAAAGAATAAAAGATGAATAAATAACAATAATTAGAAACACACATACAAACATACAATGTATTTTCTTTGAACAGAGTATTTGGCTGGTTCACAAATTTAAACAGTGTTTAGTCATTTCAATTAAATTTACAATTTCTATATTTCCTTTTTGCCATATTTATTCCTCATCTATTTTTTTAAAAAAACCAATATTACCCTTCATCCTCATCTCTAATCTTAATCAAATTCAATTTTTCCCTTCTATTCTATATTATACCCCTTCCCATTGTCATCTTATTTTTATATCCATCCTCACATTGGTTAATTATGTAATATTACAGTTGTTTAATACAAATTCAACATTTTAATATAAATCAATTAGTTATATAACTACCTTTTTTGTATATTAATCAATATGAACATGAATATTCCAATTATTTCCATGCAATCCAATTTCTTACAAATCAATTAATTATATTTACCAATAATAATAAACCAAATAATTTCCCCCATATATTCCTCCAAACCACAACTTAACCATTTCTGCTTTCAACACAATATACAATTAATAGTATCTCAATTATTACAATTCCCTAGTTTAAATAGAGCTTTTTTTCTTTTGTGTTTTAAAATATTGAACTCTCCTCTTTTTCCCTAAATTTCCCATTGTTTGCACCTACCTTTTTTGGTGAGGAAAAAGAAAAGAAATCTGCCTGCCTAATTTTCCAACAGCCTGCTTTACTTTCAGTTTTGTTTTTCAGCATAGCTAGAGAAAAAAAAATCTGCAGTCTTTGCAACCAAGCAGCAGAGCCCTGAGCAAAACAGCTGAGAGAAAATCAGCTGAGAGTCGGGAGTCGATCTAATCAAGGGCTAATTAGCCTATGCTGAAGCTCTGCGGGCCAATAAAATTACAAAAAAAACACCGAACTGTTTGTTAAATTGCTGGCTCCCCTCCCCCTCGCCCACCACTATTTATTGGCAATAAATAGTGGTGCGGAGGGGCGGGGCAAGCCAGCAATTTAACAGATGGTTCGGCTGCACCACTGGCTCTAGGGCGGCCCTTTGAAGCCCCGCGGCAAGAATTTAAGCAGTTTTTTTTTTCTCTAGCCATCAGCTGGGACTCAGGAGGCAGCAATAGATTGGGAGTGGGCGGGGTAAGCGAACGGCGACCGGGCGATCCAACAGAGCAGAGAGTGAGGGTGAGTGAAGGCATGGGGGGGCGAGAGAGGGCTTTGGCGACCCCTGTGAAATGGCCGTTCGACCCCCAAAGGGGTCGCGACCCCCAGGTTGAGAACCGCTGATCTAATTTCTTCCAATGTGTCACTATATAGTTTTTTTCTTAGATATGCTAATAGATTTGGTTGATACTGATTGGAGAAGGAAGTCCTAAAGGTCTTTCAGTGCTCAGGCATAAAGCTCTTTATAGGACAAAAGTATTATCATAAATTGTAACCAGAAATAAATCAATAATCAATGCAGGGCCTGCAGCACTGGAATTTCATGTCATCAATGACAATTGCCAGGGAATGCATGAGCTACTGCAGTTTCTGAGTTGTCTTTAATGGTATCCCTATGCTTTACAGTTCAACTGTGTGGTGTTGAGGATACGAGTCACTAGATAAATCCTACTGCCCCAGGTAAAGCTACATTTGGCATATCTGCCAAAGCTGGATGTAGGCCCCAGTCTACTACTACCATCTACTACAGTTAAGCAGAGCCATGTAAAGGCTGCCAAATCATGAACTTGCTCTCTCATGAGTATCACGTTGGTGACAATGGGAAATCCTGATGCAGAAAAAGCAACTCCTACTTACTTGAATTTAGCTTCAGCCATACAAACTCTTACAATTTCTGGCATTGGAAAAGGATATTAACTGATAATACAATTGTTCATAATATGTGTAGAAGAGAAAGGAATTCCTTTTACATGAAAACAGTTGTTTGCTATTTGGCATCATAGCTCTATTCAGTTCCCAGACAAAGAGAAAAGCGTATAGTGCTACGCTATTGAAAATACCCTAGTTTTATCTTTTGAAATATGTTGTCTTATCGTCAGGAAAAAGGACTGTGAAGCTTTCTTGAAAGAATTGTCCTTCCCCAGTGCAGTTCCTAAACTTTATATAATAGGTCTAACTTTATATAATAGGTCTAAAGAGGGTCCCTATATGTGTCTGTATTTATAACCATCCCTATAAGCAAAATGTGAAGTCCAAAGGAAGCACTGTCATAAGACTTTTAGCCAGCCAATTTTATACTTTTTAAATAAAGAAAGCAGAAAATGTGTTAAGGTTTTTAACACAATATCAAGGATTTTGAACATGAAACGAAATGGGTGGAGGACAAAACTTGTCAGATAAATCTGTTGAAACATGCTGTCTTTCCATTGGCTTCTGACCTCTCTGAAAAGATAAGGACAGCCTTAGCCTTATCTATAAAGCTACAGAAATTCATTTAATGTTATGCTATTCTGCTATGTCAAGGTAAAATAAATATATTTGTAAAAGCTTTACAAGGTGGCAAGATCAGGCACCTACTTCATAGCCAAATCCAAATTACTTATTATAGTCCTTTGCTTCAAAATACTTCTCCACTACACTTCTCTTTAGCACCAGGTTAATAAATTAATTATCTTGTTCACGTCTGTTACTAATTTTCATTCCATTTCATGAAAGAGGATTTGCTTTCAGATTATTTCAGAAATCCTCCTAGGTGTGGTATTTGTGGGCTGAATTAATTATAAGATGGGCAAAGAGCTTGATAAATCTTTTCATTTTCCAATCTTCTTTCCTGTGGTCTGTACTCCTCCCCTGTGCTTTCAGTGTTTCAGTTAAACCTGAAAAGAAAACTTCATAAGGACATTTCTTCCATTAATAATTTTTAATGTTATTGATCTCACAAAAGGGTAGAAAAATTGTTAGAAGACTCCTCCTTCCCTTGGAGAAGCTCAGTCATCTTCCACCAAATTACTTTGATAGTAAATATGGTTAGAATTTGAGAAGAACATTAGTGCCAAGATCTGATAACTGTATTATGGTCATTCTGAAATGGTAATAATAAGTACTTGTAATATTTATTTAATCACTGCTAGGGCATTTATTAAACAGGATACTGCTAAAACTGTAATGCAGCAGAGTATTACTGTTGCCGTAATTCGAGGATCGGACTCAATAAAGAATTCAGAATTATAATCTTCAAACGAAGTATTATTTATTTACAGAAGGCATTGTATATTTACAGAGTAATTGTAGGTAGAAGCAAGGAGGAGGAGCGTACATCCCTTTTTATATCAATGAGGCGGGATTAGGGAGTAGGAGTGGTTACAGATGAATACATTAGAGAAGGAAGAATAAATTAACCCTTGATATTCTATGAGCATACATTTCCCCCATTCAAGAATAAGGCATTTACCCATGACAAATCCCCCTCTAAATGCCGATTCGACATACAACAGTAATTACATTCAGATTCAGAACAATATAAAACTTGTAATTTTGAAGTTAAATATTTATGTTGTTTAGATTGTAAAAGCTTAGTCAATATATCAGCTATTTGTTCTGTGGTTTCGCAATGAATAGCTCTAATGAATCCATTTTGAGATAATTGCCTTACATGCTTGTATTTGATATCTATATGTCTAGATCTCTGACCAATAGCATCTGCTCTAGATATCTCTATTGCAGCTTTGTTATCTTCATGTATAACAAATGGTAATGAAGGACTCTTCCAAACATCTAATAATAGATCATTGAACCATACGAGGTTATTAGAAGCTTTTGACAAGCAAATATACTCTGCCTCAGTCGTTGATGTAGCTACTAGATCTTGTTTTCCAGTATACCAGTAGACTGGACAATTGTTAAGAAAGAATACATAGCCGGAAGTACTCTTCCTGCTTTTAGTGTCGCCTGCCCAGTCTGCATCAGCATAACAAGTGAGAATAGGCTCTTTAAGATTGTTGGGTTCTAACAGTAAGCAAAAGTCTATGCTGTGTTTCAAATACCTTAGCACTCGTTTAATGGCTTCCCAATGATAAATTAAAGGTTTACATATCTGGATAATAAATTAAGGGGTAGAGCAATATCGGGTCTGGTCCAATTAGAAATATATAAAAGGGAACCAATAACTGATCTGTAAAGTGTATTATCATTAAACTCAGGAGATGATTCATTCATATTCTTTAGAAAATCAGCTTGCATTGGGGTATCACAAGGCTTTGCATCACTCATATTGCACCTGTTCAAGAGTTCAATAATTTTATCCTTCTGAGATAATCTAAATCCTTTTTTAGTTTTACTAATTTGTACTCCAAGATATTTATTTACTTTCCCCAATGATTTCAATGAGAAATGTTCTCCTAATTTTGTTACAAATATATCTCTCTTATCTTTATGTTTGCCAATATACAAAATGTCATCCACATAAATTAATGCAAATTCTAATGAATCACCATCTCTCCTAACAAAGAAACAATTGTCTGCAGTTGTAGCATTGAAGTTCATAGTTTTGAGTACGTTGACCAAGCATTCATACCAGCGTTTGCCGGATTGCTTCAATCCATACAAACTTTTGTTTAATAACCATGTTTCGTTTCTATTTGTGTTTTGACTATGAGGAGCTCTTACATATATTTCCTTATCGAGTTTTGCATGTAGGTATGCAGTTTGTATATCGTATTGAAAGACTTCGAGATTAAGGGCTGATGCGATTACTAAAGCTGTCTTAACACTTTCAGTTCTTACAGTGGGAGAATATGTGTCGGTATAATCCTCAGGGTATCTTTGGGCAAAACCCTGTGCAACCAGTCTTGCTTTATATAATGTGTTACCCCCTTCTAGATTCTTAATTTTAAATATCCACTTAGTGCCTATAATTGTTTTATCTTTTGGAGCTGGTGTTGGAGTGAATACTTTGAGTTCCCGTAAACTATCCATTTCTTTGGCCATGGCTAATTCCCATTTCTTTCTTTCTTCTGTGGGGAGTTTTAATACTTCTTCATATGTATTAGGTGTTGATGTATCATTATTTATATGCATTATGTAATCCTTATATCTTTCTGGTACTTGATTCCTGTTGCATCTAATTGTTCTTTCTGGTCTGCTGTTGTTATCATGTAAATATCTTGCTTCCTTTTGTGTTAATGAATCTGTTTTGATTTTGGGACAATTTCCCATCCATGTTTTGGTGTTGCCCTTTTGTGTACTGCAGTTTTGTCATTCCCTTTCTGTTTTATCTTGTGTCTTAATATCTGGTCTTGTTGTTGGGAGTATCTCATTAAGATGTATCTTAGACCAATTGGCCTGTTCGTGAAATACAGCTGTCCTAGAAATTATGAACTTTTTATTATTGTCAATAAATCTATATCCTTTAGTACCTGTTTCATAGCCCATGAATCTGAGCCTCCTAGATACATTATCTCCCTTACGTCTCAATTGTTTCGGTATATGTACATCTGCTGTAACTCCAAATACATGCATGTGGGCTATCTTGGATTTTTTATTATACATCAATTCGTATGGTGTTTTATTTATGACACTAGACCAAATTCTGTTAAGTGTATAATTGGAATATAATAGTGCTTCCGACCAGAAATGTTTGTCTAAACCAGCATCTTCTAATGTACATCTAATCATGGTTTGTAGTGTCGAGTTTTTTCGTTCTACTACTCCATTTTGAAAAGCAGAGAAAGGACTAGAGGTGAAATGTAACATCCCTTTGTCTTTTAGCCACTGGGAGAATTCCTTTGACATGAATTCAGACCCTCTGTCTGTCATGATCTGTTTTATTTTTATGTTCTATTGTGTTTCTACACGTTTATAAAATTCTTTAAACTTTTGAAATGTTTCATCTTTGTGTTTCAAAGTGTAGACAAAGCCATAACGACTATAGTCGTCTACAATAGTAAGAAAATATCGTTTTTTGTATGTAATTGATGGAGTTAATGGACCAACTAGATCCTTATGTACCAGGTTAAAAATATGATTTGATGATCTTGTTGCTTTTTTTGGTCTGGATTTGGTTCTGAGTTTTGATGACTTACATACTGAACATTCCAAGTAATTTTTACAATCTTTTATTCTAACACCTTCAGCATGTTCAATCATTTTTTGTATTACAGGAAAACTGGCATGTCCTAATTTTCTGTGTAATATATGTGCACATTCATCATGAATTGGTTTTCCAATTATTGGTCTTTTGTTGGTATGTGTATTGCTGACAGATATAGTTTCATCATTATGTTCTGGTTCATGTTCCTCATTGTCACTATCAATATTATTTTCATTTTCTATGCTAGTGTCATTTTCTATATTTGAATCGATGTTGTGTAGCCATCTTTCCTCTGAGATCAAATATGGTAAATCTCCTTTAGTAATTATATTACCTATGTTTATTTTGTTTTTCTCTAGAGTTACTTTTCCCTTTGAGAATATTATATTTACGTTAGAGTCCCTGCTTAGTTTTACTGCACTAAGAATGTTGTGAGGTATTTTGGGTATTAATAGAACCCCCTCTATTTTCCCTAGACCGGGTAGTTCTACATTTCCTCTTCCAATGACTTGGACTTCCTCTTGGTTTGCTACCTTAATTACAAATTTATCTTCTATGAAGGAAGATAATATTTTCCTATCGTGTGTAGTGTGATTTGTTGCCCCGGAATCAATGAGCCAGGCATTATCCTTTGAATCTAGATTTTTGGTTATAGTGTGCTTATTTAATCCTATTAATGATCTATCTCTTGAGTTATCTCTGCCCCCTCTATGTTCTCTAAAGTTTGGTGAGTTTCTATGTCTGTATCTGTCAATAGATGATTGTCTGTTGTGGTATCTGTTTCTTGTGTCATGTTTTTGTCTTTCCTTAGGAGGTTTTGGACAGTCTCTTCTATAATATTCTTTGGACCCACAGTTATAACATTCAATTGGTTCTTGATATTTGTCTTGGGATACTACCCTTTTGTCCTGTCTATGTTCTTTGTATGTACTGTAGCGATTTCTTCTCAAATTATCTTCAGCTATTAACCTATTTGATAAGCTCTCTATAGATAGATATCCTAAGTTAATTGTATCCAAATGTGTTATGTAATTATCCCATGATGAGTCTAATGAATTAAGGATAACGCTTTTCATTGTCTGGTCAGATATTATTTCTCCCCTTAAATGAAGTTCTGCTCTAGTTGAGTTTAGTAATAGTAAATGTTCACTTATGGTAGTTCCAGGTTTTATCCTGGCTGAGAAAAAGTTTTTAGACATTCTAGTTGTGGTTGCCACACTCTCACTATGAAACAGTTTAAACATACAATGAATTATTTCTGAGACAGTTAGATTAGGCTTAATACTATGATAGATAGCAGGTGATATACTAGAGATTAATAAATAAAATGCTCTGTGGTGCAGGCACTCCAATTTTAGAGTCCATGGTTTTTTAGGAGGATTAGTTATGAAAAACAATACGTTTTCTTTTAAAAGAACAACCTGGAGTTGCTGACTCCATTCCTGTAAATTAATACCGTCTATTCTCAATTTTTGAAAATCATCAGGCAAGTTTTCAATGTTATTTGTTGCATTACTTACAACTGGAGGCTGTCCATGGTCCTGTATATGCTGATAATTGCAGAATGGTGTAGGTATACTCACAGTTAGTCTGAATGGTTCTCTCTGTTCTTTATTGTCTCTATATTCAGCTGGGCGTGTTTGCGCATGCGCGTGGATCATTTCATTCCTGAAGCTGTCGGGGAAGATTCTCTCCGCTGTAGCTCTCTTGTAGTGCTCTTCCTCTGATGACTCGCTCTCTGGTTCGGCCTTAGGTGTCCTGGTGGGGATCAGGGCTTGCTTCTTTCCATCGTACTCGTCTCAGTTGAGGCCTCTGGCTCCCGGGATCGTTTGCGGTGTGGGCGAGTACTTGCAAGGTCCCCTGGGTTCGGGCGTTAGCGCTCTCGCCGTTCGGGTTGGAGTGGATAGATGTTGGAGCGCTTGCTTGCTTGCTTCTGTTTCTTCGCTTTTGGATTGTGCTGATTGTCTTTTCTTTGCTATCTGATCGTCTGGCTTTGGTATTTTCGTTGATTTCTTTGATATTTTTAGATTCGGACCGAAAGTTGCAAAAAGCGTTTTCATAGCTGTTTTGATTTGTAGTTCGGTTGGTGTTTCTTCGGAATCTGTATCAGATTCTTCTGATGAATAGAACTTTTCTTTTTTACTTTTTATGCTGTGTAAAGCTTTTCGCGCCAGCCATTTTGAACTCTGCTTTCCGATTGGTTCTGAGTCAGCCATTTTTGCGGGCTGACAAATCCAAGATGGCTGCCATTCAAAATTTTGCGCGGGACCGTTAGTCTTTCTTTTGGTTATAGTTTCATCTATAGGTAATCCGCTTACCATTTTGTGATCTTTAGGTTCTGGTGTGTTGATTTGGTTTTCTCTCGCTCCTCCGCTATCTTTTATGATGTCTTGGAGGTTCGCGATGAGGTTTTTGTCATCTTTTTGGCTTTTCAGCAGTCTTAATATTTCTGACCTAAGCGTATTGTTTTCTGTCTCGCTCGCTTCTTGATCATCGGGTTCACCGATTACCTCTTCTTCGTCTGTAGTGAAGTTTTCAGGTTCTCTTGTCGTTTCAGTTGTAGATTCATCGATCATTTCTTGATCTGTTTCCATCTCTTTGTTGTGTGCCCTGGTGTTGGGTCTTTCTTTTTTGTTTCTGGAGTTTTCTTTCTTTGGCATGTCTGTTTCTTATTGAGTCAGCCAACCATCCTCTGCTACCAGATTGTTGCCGTAATTCGAGGATCGGAATCAATAAAGAATTCAGAATTATAATCTTCAAACAAAGTATTATTTATTTACAGAAGGCATTCTATATTTACAGAGTAATTGTAGGTAGAAGCAAGGAGGAGGAGCGTACATCCCTTTTTATATCAATGAGGCGGGATTAGGGAGTAGGAGTGGTTACAGATGAATACATTAGAGAAGGAAGAATAAATTAACCCTTGATATTCTATGAGCATACATTTCCCCCATTCAAGAATAAGGCATTTACCCATGACAATTACAAACCCATTAGATTTGTTTTCTGAATCAAAGAGCGCTGGATTAAGATAATTATGGATCTGTATGCATGCCAATTATAGTAGAACCTGTATTCTGTTGAGAATACTCACTATAATTATAAATACTCTCTGTTACTCTTAAAGAAAGCTACATAGGTACTAACATAGTGCAGAACAACAGGAAATTTTTATATCATACTTCACAGGAAATATCGCTTGTGCTACCTTGGAACCAAAAATCTTGTTTTGCTGTGAGCAGCAACCATTGTTCCAGATCAAAAATTAATTTACACAGATTTTTCTGCAAATAAATGAAGGTTCTGTATGTACACTGCTGTTAGCAAAGACTTCTCGCAGATTGACAGTTGTGTCTTTGCTTTCACTGAATGACTAAAAACTCGAAAAAGTGGCAACAGACTGTCATTCCACAAAATGAGAACTACAGGCCTCTGATCTGCCTCAGACAAACCTCCAGAAGCTTTCTAGGAGCAAAGAACTGCAAGGGGGAGAAATGCTATCTTCAAATAAATTGTGTCCTGATTGTCATATTTAATATGAACAACAGAAGAGGCGGGAAGGTATAATTGGTTGTTTGGTTTTACAGACTTTTTTTTAAAAAAAAAATAAGTTCTATTCATACACCAGCTTACTATTAATTAAAAATAATAAAATGCTTAATGTCTCATTCAAGTTGAACTCAATTCTTCTAATTTTCATGGACAGATCCTTTGTATTTTTCTTGTCAGCAATTGGAAGTGGTTGCTTGCTGACTTTTTTTGAAGAAGTGTTTAGACTTCCTAGTATAGATAAACCCTGCTTAGTTTCAGAACCTAGATAAAATTGATTATTATTATTATTGAAATATTGAATATTGAAATATTTGGATTTTTTGCATTATTTTGCTTAATATATTGCTGAACCATCTTTACTAGAAAGTTAGCAAATGCATAATGACATTCAAGTCTAATTGGAAACTAGTTTACCTATCAGATCTTTTTTTCAGTTTTAAACTGTTATTCTTTTTTATCCAATAACACATTAATAAATTTAGCAAAATTTAATCCCAGAGGTATGTGTATAAGACTGCAGATAAATGTTTATAAATAAATTAATTTCTTTCTACTATTGTCCTATGTTTTTTATTGGTTATAGTATAAGTTTTTGTTATTATAATATCCAACTATATTACATTTAAATAAAATCTTATTGCAATTGTCACAGTGGTGGGTTGCTACCAGTTCGCCCTGGATCAGGTAAACTGATAACAGTGGCGGTGGGAGGCTCCGCCCACCTGCTCGGACATCTCTGCGCATGTGCAGAAGCGGTGTGCGTGCACACCCACAAGCAAACAGGTAGTGACGGGACTTGAATCCCACTACCCACTCATTATCGTTGTATTATGACTTTCAATGATACAGAGGCAAAATATTAATAATCCAAAGTTGGTGCTAGAATGGTGTTATATTTTAGGTCTTATAGTTAAAAAAAAAAAAAAGTTAATTTCTAGTTTGCCTGCTCTAAAATCTTTCTTTTCCTCATGCAGATGCCTTTTAGTATTACACACAGAGAAATCTGAAGATTTATTCTCCCAACTAGGCTTATAGCCATGAAGAAAGACAAAAGAAAATACTGAAATGTCAAGCGGCCATTTGCATGTATGGATTTAAGAGCCTGTCCACACACTATTTTACTTTCAGACAAGGAAATGGCATTTTAGAAAAGTACTGCATTTAATCATATGCCCTGCAGCTTGCAACTTGCAGTTTGGTTTGCAGCTAAGGCCTGTATATTGTTCCAGAGAAGATTTGCAATTAATTTCCCATTCTCCAGCAATAAATAAAAGAAGGAGCGTAAGGCTGTATGGGTGATTTCCACTCACCTGAACCACTATATTCCTCCCTTCATATTCTTTACAACATAATCAAGTCAATTAAATGTTGTTTTGATGTTTTCTTCACTTATTGTGTGAGCCATTGTTACACATTATTTTATAATTTTTTTGTTTCCTTAGCAAAACATTTATTCCTCTCATCAGATTACATACTACCTACAACCTTCTTCCAACATGAACTGTTTTAATATATCTCCATCCATTGTCTCATTTTTAGAAAACCTTCCGCAATGTACATATACTCATCTGCTTACTCTAAGTTTTCATCACTTGTGTATTTTATTTATATTTTATTTATATTTTCTATTTCTTAATCACCCATCTTCCTTAGGGAGGGGGTCTGGGTAGTGTACGATATATAACTTGCAATTGTTTAGGCCCTTTTCCCCTGGTATTTTATGCATGAAGTTTCAAATCCATATTCTTTGATGCTATGCACATTCTATCTATAATTTGTTACAAATATAATATCATGACAATGTCCACATATCAAAGGATACTCACTTCAACAACCTATGCACTCTACAGTCACCATGTGCACTTACTCATACATGCATTAAACAGCCAAACGTCTTGCTCACTGCTTAATGTTGAACCAAATTCTAAGCGTTACATTTATTCCAGGGGTGAAATGCTCCTAGTTCGGACCGGATCACCCGATCCAGTAGCGATGGAGACAGGTGGTTTGGAGAACCGGTAGCAAAAATCCCTTCCCCCCACTCATGCCCAACTGAGCCGCATGATCATCAGAGGTTTGTTGTGTTTTTTTTAAAGCATTTTTTCTACAACCTCTTTGACTGAAAAAATGCTTTTAAAAGTAAAAGAAAAAAGTGTCTGATGATCGTGCAGCTCAGTTGGGATCGTCAGAGGCTTTTAAAAGCATTTTTTCTACAACCTGTTCAGACGAAGAGGTTGTAGAAAAAAATGCTTTTAAAAGCCTCTGAAGATCCCAGCTGAGTTGCCTGATCGGCAGAGGCTTTTTTTTCTTTTAAAAGCCTCTGCCAATCACGCAACTCAGCTGGGATCATCAGAAGCTTTTAAAAGCATTTTTTAAATAACCTCTTCAGCTGAAGAGGTTGTAGAAAAAATGGTTTTAAAAGTAAAAAAAAAAAAGTTGGCCACATCCACCCTGGCACATTACCCCCCAAGCCACACCCACAGAACCAGTATTAACAAATTTTAGATTTCACCACTGATTTATTTCCTACATGTTTGAATTCCATCACATACTTTAAAAAAAATAATTATTATATTTTATTATACATTTTTAAGAAAGGGGTAGAAAGATAAGAGAAGAAAGAGGCAAAAAAGAAAAACAAATTACTGAGCAAGCACCATAGAATTAAATAGGACTAAAAATATGAGAGACGAATTCTCAATATTTTATTAGTTACTTTTGCACAAATGAATATTTCATATTGTTTTAAAAACTGCAAGCCACATAAAATCCAAGTAATATCCAGCGTATACTGCTATTATCACACTCAGCAACCAACTTTCAATTCTATATTCATGCAAACAATGCATAATTCAGTCCTACTTATGTTGTCATACGTTTCCTCTAAGTCGACAAATGTACAATAAACTTTTTTCTTATATTAAAACATTTTTCAATAACCTGCTGAAGAGCAAACATACAGTCTACACATTCCCTACCGGGCATAAAGCTGCACTGTTCTTTCACGTTCTTGTTCATTGTTGCCTTGCTTTTCTCTTTGATCAAATCCTTTTGATCTGATTTTTGTTCTGGTGGACAGATATATGATGTATATATTTTTATTTTATTCATACACTTTAACATTGACTCCTTTTATGTTCTAGGTCCCATTCTTTCATATGCATAGTAATCTCCTGCTGGGCTTTGATCAACTGAGGTTTTCACAGTGATGCCTTTTACTAATACGAGGAAGATTACCAGCCTTTGGCATGCCCTTAAACATTCTCAGGAAAAAAATAATATTGGGCTATATTTGGATTAGTGTGCTATAAGCACAGCCAAAGCTCAGTTTTACACCAAATTTGCTTACAGTATTTTCTACAAGTTGGGGTGACTAAACTAATCTAAAGTTTAGCCAAAGTACTGTTGACAATACCCCCAACTCAGAGGTACATGCAGTGGTACTGACACATATGCAGAAAATCTTTTTTAAAAAATTAATTTTTATTAAACAGTTTTTTTTAAAAAAAACAAAAAAAAAGAAAATTTTACAATTTTCTTCTTTTTTCTTTTGCCTCAGTAAACATTTCTTACATATCCATTTTTCTCCAATTCTTCAATTTACCATTTATACATATGATTCTAATATTGATTTATATACATAAAGATAACAATGTACTCAATTTCAATCATACATTCTGTGTCTGTTCCATTTTGCAGGAAATCTTTTAATTCCATCTGTATAAATGAGATATGATTTTTAAAATGCAAAAATTCCCAATGTTTCAGTTAAAAGTACAGCTCCAGTCCTGTAGAAAACTCTACTACCAGAGCAGAGAACTGTTACCACTCTTTTGGCTTTCCAGAAGGATATTAAAAACTAAGTTTTGTCAGTTCGCTTGGGGCCCCCAGTGGAGTGGTTGTTGTGGTAAAAAGATCAAATCCCTGCATTGTCCATTCCTTGGTTTCTGATTTTTGCATATTTAAAATTTTACCTTCTTTTCTATTTAACTTTTTATGATTTGTAAGTCATCCAGGGTCATTTTATCAGGGAGATGGATGACATATCAATTTCATAACTAACTAAATGGCTGACTGACTAACTAACTAACTAACTAACTAACTAACTAACTACCGATAACTCACCAACTAAATACATACATACATACACATCAGCGGTCTGTTCCACTTACCTTTACTACTGGTTCGCAACGGGAATGGAAAAAAAAAGATTTTTATATGACTTAGTAGATCTCTTCTTCATAATCTTATATTGGTTAATTATTATATAGCAATAATTATATTTACAGGGGTTTAGCATTTTTTTTTAAAAAAAAATAACATCATTAGATCATATTGCTTTCCCAAACTAACTGTCCTATGGGACATAAGCTACTTGACTGGAAGAATTATATTGCCTTACAGAATATGCCAATACAGCATGGAATAAAAATAGCACATAAACCTGTGCTTTATAATGATATTGACATAATCCATATCAGCTCTTCTTGGGAGTCATCCAGAATTGCTATCAGAAGTAGGACAATAAAAGAATGGAAAAGTTTAGTCAATTAAAAAAAACGATAAAAGCAATAAACATATTAGAAATTTATTCAGAGAGGTGAATATGTCAGGAAACAGGATGTATGCAATAGATTTCTTTCTCTAGAGAGAAATAAAATTACTTGGGAATTAATTTGGCACAACATAAAAAGGTAACAACTCTCAGGGAACTGTTAACAGAGAAGAAAAATTGCCAGGGTACCTTTATTAAGGGAGTACCCAAGTCACAAAGGATACATTATGCTGATATTCCATATTGAAAGCAGATCAAAACAAAATACCATGAACTTTTTAGATAAATTATAACACTTTCTTGCTTATTCCTAAATAATGGGTACTACTTTACATAATAAAAGATGAAAAGTGACCTACATCCCTGAAACTCAGCTAAATACAAAGTTATATAGGACAGGACTTTTTTTTTTTATTTTTATTAAATAGCACCTAAATATTTTTGCCGATATACTTCCCATTTTCCATGAACACCAGCTATATTTGGAGCTGTTTGGAATTGAAGGCAATATTTGGAGGCAGAAAAAAGTGACGAAGTTATTATGATGGTGGAAAGAATGTTGGAATGCAAGCTCCGCCTCTTTTTTTTGCCAAAATTTGAAGATTTGCCTGTCACTATTACACACTGCTTTTTGTGATCAGGATTTAGCTTTTGCCTCATTTATAAGTTTCTTATTTTCGCTTAGGAAGTCACTTATTTTGAAAGACGCTTTAGTGAGTTTAATGGACTTTATTCCTAGGGAAGTATGTTTAGAATCACAGTCTTTATAGTACAATATTGCACATTATTGGTTATGTTGTACATTGTGTTGTGCTTTGTAAAATAGCTGCAGCGTTTTCCAGCATCTCATGGCAACATCGCATAGTAGCAAGCCCACCATCCCAGGAAAACTGCAGTTGCTTTCAAGAGTTAAACATACAATACGTGTGTTCTAAATTCACCTTTTGGTGAATCTGAAGCAATGTCCAGCCCTAATGATCAGCCTGGTAGAATCAGTGGAACAAATTTCTGAGTAAAATATATAGGATTGAAGGGTTCTTGGTGTTCTCTGACATTTCATTACCCAAACTAGGTAACATCATCAGTGCTAGCTAGCACTGATAATGTTACCTAGTTTGGGTAATGAAATATCTGCAAGAAAACAATCAAGCTTAGAGAACACCAAGGAGCCTTCATTTTCAACCCTGAACTACAAATATTCTACTTTATTGGTACAACATATAGGATTTGTGTTGATGTCACAAATATCAAGTGAACATGATTCATGGGTAACCAAGTTCATTAAAGATTCTTTGACTCAGAAAAGTAACATTTGTTTAGATTTAAAGGAAGTAAGGTAAGCACTTTGCTACTGGTATCTGTAATTAATACATATGTGACATTAATTTAATGATAAAGTTAGTATGTTGACTAGAGAGACAGAATCAAAATGTAAATTCACTTAATGAAATTCACACATATTAGCATATTTATACTAGCACATACAAAATGCCTACAAGACATTTCTTGCAATTAATTTGACATTAAATAGCTTGCTGAAATATGACAATGGAATCCCTAATTCATTTGAAAGAGAAATTGGTGATAATACATCCTTTTTCCAAAACTGCCAAACATAAATTTTCAAGAGCTAGCAATGTTAAATGTACATAAATACAAAAGAGATGACAATACAGTATTTTCTGTTCAAAATAGCTTTTATAATGATTAACTATCTAGATGTAACTTCTCAGAAAATACGTCAATAATTCTCAACACTTTCAGTGCTTAGCACTGTATTGCAGAGGTTCATATTATTTCCACATGTTGAACATCAATAGCCAATTTTTCTATGGTGGGGCCATCCTTCAGAATAAATTGCCATTGGAGTTAAGGTAGCCCTCCCCTTTCCTCGTTTTACAATTTAGAAGGCAGCTTAAAGCCCACCTTTTATTAAGGCTTTTTAGAAGTTTAACAAAGTTATTAAATATTCACTCTGAATATGTGTATATGTGTGTGTTGCTTAGAGCTACTGGAGTAGGCAACATAATTATAAACTATATTATATATTATATAATATATAATATATACTAATTATAAATTATAAACAAAGAAACAAATACTGCCTCAGACACAGTAACATGTTTTTGTATATCAGTCTAGCTGGAAAAAAAGGATAAGGAGAAACACATTTTCCTGATATAATTTTCATGGTGGGCTTCTACTGCAAATTCACTATAAAGATCATGGAAGCTGTTACTTTGCAGACCTATGAATAAACCACAAAGGACATCTCAAATGGAAAACCCTTCAAATAAATAGTTGGGGGCAGTGAGAAATTCAGTATGGAAAAATAGAACCATTATGAGAGCCAGTTTGGTGTAGTGGTTAAGTTGTTGGCATAGAAACCAGAAGACTGTGAGTTCTAGATTTCTAGATTTCATTAGATATGAAATCCAGTTGGGTATCCCAGAGTTGTTGTTGTGGGGAAATAGGAGGAGGAAGTAGTATTATGTACTTTTAGTGCCTTGGGATACTTATAAAGTAATAAAGACAGGATAGAAAAGTCTAATAAATAAATAAATTGTACCTACAATATAGAATATATTTTTGAGCAATTTAATTTTCAATTCTTGTCCTTTTCCCCAAACCTTACATTTTTAATTGTTCTTATGCATGTCTTTTTTTTTTATTATAACAGCCAATAAAATGTAGCTTAGGTAATGAGCAAATGGAGGTAATGGAAAAAAGTATGATAATTGAATACTATAACACAGATTTGACAAAAATACAAACTAAAGCATACATTTGGAAAAAAATAATAAGTTTTTCTTTCATTCGGGTTTTTTTTTTCCAAACCCATCTTTCAATTATTAGTAATTCTACTTTGTTCGTCTAAAGAGCTGAAGGATATGTAAGACATTTTTCTTCCCTACATATAACAAATAACCTTGCACATTAATTATATTGATTCAATTAACATGGTGCTGAATGTGGCCTTTGTCTATAAACTAAATTCCTATTATTATCCAAGCATCTTTTCTCTTGTCTAGTGCACTCATTAAACAGATGTTCCTGAAAATAAATGGGGATTTGGTTTCTCTCTGGGAGATGAAAAGGAGATAAAGAAAATAATCAGAAATGATAGATGTCATCATCATCACCATCATAATCTCTTGTATAGTTTGGGCCACAAGAGAAATATAGGTTTCCTCAACTGAAAATCAATTTACGAATGAAGAGCAAATATACAATATGTGTCCCAGGATAATGTTACAGGATCCAATCTGGGTCAGTCACCGAGACCAGATGTTTAGTCTTCCAAGCTTTCAGTTTTGTGCTGGAGCCCATCCTTCTTGCACTTCTTGCACATCTGAAAGTAAAAATCAACTTCCTGAAAATCAACCCATTTTTTTAAAAAAATATTATTAAAGGTCAGAATCCCAGACTAAGTAAAACTGGTCTTTTAATTTGGAGGGGGGATTAGAAAGGGAGGAAAGGCAATTTCAGGGTAAAGGGAAAGAAGTGTGAAATATGTACTTATTAAAGCTAAACTGTATTTACTGACTTAATAACATGAAATGCATAATGCATTACTCAGCAGGCAGCACATGAAATTACAAATGCTGTGCATTTTGCATTTATTCTAATCATCATTGCAACTATGGTCTGTAGTCTAAATAGAGCTGTAAGCATGTTGGGGAAGAAAAAACATATAAGGGCACCATAGAATAATTCTCAATTTTGGTTCTCATTTCTTTTCTTCCTCATTCCAACTTTTGTTTTTCATTTTTAAGCTCTCCCTGGAAGAGAAATAAGGTCTAGGTAAGCATGGCCTGATTAAGAAGACAGTGACCATTAGGACCTGGTGAGAGAAAACTCATCCCTGACTACTTTCCAGTTTTCCTATCACTGTCTGTTCTTTACAGTTTTAACTAAAGAATGCTTGTGTATTTCTGCTCAATTAATATGCATGTCCATGTCTACTCAAGTGGGATATGGAACTGGTCCTCCTTCACATCTAAATGTGTATATATTAGAAGGGACAGATTTGATCCCCTGGAATGGAACCATTGAATGGCACACGCTTGGCTTGAAGTTTGGCAAACTAATTATATGATTTATAAAGAACAGTTGCAGGAACTGGGTATAGCTACTCTAGAGAAAGGAAGTACTAAGAGTGACGTGATAGCAGTATTCCAGTATTTGAGGGGATACCACAAAGAAGAGGGGTCAAGTTATTTTCTAAAGCACCAGAAAGCAAGAAGAAACAATGGATGGAAACTAATCAAGGGGAGAAGCAACCTGGAATTAACAGAAATTTCCTAACAGTGAGAACATTTAACCAGTGGAAAGCTTGCCTTCAGAAGCTGTGGGTGCTTCATCACTGGAGGTTTTTAAAAAGAGACTGGACAGCTACTTGTCACAAATGGCATAGGGTCTACTGCTTGAGGAGGGCGTTGGACTAGAAGATCTCCAAGGTCCCTTCTAGGTCTATTCTGATTGAATGATGTGTCAGGCTTTGTTCATATCAACTGTATGGGACTGGGCGATTTGGTTGCCTTCCTTCCATATATGGATGTTATTATAGGCTAGAATATTATTCAGATCTTTAACATTATTGCATCATTCTATAACTTGAACTGGGACTAAACTCATTGACCTTAATACAAACTAAGTATTACATATATATTCTTTGTCACAAGTGTTTATAAACTTGTTTAAAACATGTAAGAATTGGATGAAATGTATCCTTACTGGTATATTTGGTGGAGATATATGAAAAAAGAATATTCCTGAAACAATGAATCTTCTAGAACAACTGCAATAATTGATTTAGGAAAGCTAATCTGAACTGCAATGCTTCTCAAGTGTGAAATAGAAAATGTGTTTGTATGTCAATGGTAGTGTCTACATCACTTTTGCTACAGGACTGGCATCTCTGGGACAAGCTACCCACATAATTTCAGTAGTATCTTGAAGCAGAACGGAACATTGAGTTATAGTACATATTATAACCAACCACTACAAAATACTTGTGTGTTTTACTTTGGAACTCTTCATAAACTTTTTACAGTTTTCCTCATTTAATTCATAGCACATCATTTAGACAAGGTCATTTATCATTCCTGTTACATTGTCTATTAATTTCTTGCATAAACAAACAGTATAATACTTGTCATGTATTCGGCTCACACATTACATGTAGCAGAGAATAAAGTCATTATGAAGATTACTGAAATATCAAAGAGAAAGTCTATGGGGATTCTCAGTCATCCAGATTGTGGTTGTCTCAAAGGTGCTTTTCTTTTTCTTTTTCAAAAAGACAACTGGACTATGTTTTTTTTCTTTGAGGAAAAAGATGTTTTGCTTCTCATCCAAAAAGCTTTATCAGTTGTGGCTAGATGAAGGGAGATTAGAAGGATTAGTTCTGACAGAATGGTGTATGTGGGAAATAGAACGATTATATTTCTTTGCAGTCATCTGGTCATTAGCACTCTCTCTAAGAGCCTTTGAGGCCACTTGAAGGTTTATTGCAGATAAGTTACAGAAATCACAGAGGCCCAAGTGGCCTCAATGGCTCTCAGACACAGTGTTAACATCAAGATGACTACAAAGAAATATAATCCTTCAATTCCCCCACTGCCATCACCACCGTCTTGTCAGATATAATCTCTCCATCCCCTCCACCATCCAACCAGAACTGATGAGAAACAAAACGTCTTCTTCTTCCTCAAGGAAAAATCATAGTCCAGTTGCCTTTTTGAAAAAAGAAGAAAAAGCATCTTTGAGACAATCAAGGATATTTATTTACAGCTTTCCTATTAGGGGTGACACAACAGGCACTTACTGTATGTATTAACAAGTTTAAAGATAATCTTTATAGACCTCAATAGGTTTACACTGTATATATTTTTAATTTAGCTAAATTGCATTTTTCAAAGCATAATATCTAAAAACTGAAAAATACCAGACTTTTGCAACTGGTATAACACTAAGAAAATATTTCTTCATCCAAAAATGCTCCTGGATTTAGGTGCTCATTGGATACATAATATTGTGTTTCATTTATATAATTATCCACCTCTCCACTTGGCCAGTTTAGCCTCAAAGGAATTATCAACAACTGTGCTGCAAATTTATCTGCTTTCAAGAAGGATGAAAGTCTTTCATCAAAGGAACCTTATGTCAAGAAAATAAGAACGATGCTCCTTTGAAGTGATTCAAATCTTGGATGTAAAACTGATTTCCTGTCATCTGAAAGATATTCTACTAGCTGAAATATGATAAACAGTGATTTGACAATAAAGAGCTGAAATATGGGTTTGTGACAGACATATTAATCATATAATGCTTTGCTAATCTGGGTGCAATGTTTGCTGTGATCACCTGTCATGGAGATAAGTGTTTAGTTACTATGATATTGAGGTTGGTGCTAGTGCAGCATTCAAGCAATATGCAAAGAAAAGTGTACCCAGAAGAATAATATAAAGTGACTATTTGTTTTATAATCAAGCCAAAGTTTACTAGTTGGACAATAACATATTATGTGCATTTTACAGTAGCATCATTAAATGGATTGTAGCCAAAATAAAATTGATTTAAAAGCTGTTTTTTTTTTAAATCATTATTTATTTATTATTCAAACTTCTATACCGCCCTTCTCCTTTCGGACTCAGGGCGGTGAACAGCCAAAATAAAAACATTTATACATAAAGTTACAGTTAAAAATAGATTTAAAATAATTAAATAGATTTGGCCCGTAATTTAAAACTTATCAAAAGAAAGTGACATGTTTCCAGGAAACTGGAGCAATATTAATCTAAATCTGTCCAAGTAAATTGGGGAAAGTATATTTTAAGTTTCAGTTAATAAACAGAATAGATGAACAAGCCTCTTAACAAGGCTTATGCAAAAACCTAGGTGGAATTGAAAACTGAAAGACCAATTTTCTCAGTAAGAACCAACACCAAGGACTCACAGGGAACTGAACTACAATTCAAATTGAGCTAATGCTTGTAAAGATGTAAATGTTTATGATTACTATGATTGATTTGATTGATTCTAGACCATCAGTCCAGTGTCACCTTTTAGCAACCATGTAGTTTTTGCTTGTGATAATATTTCCATAATCTGGTCCTTCAAGTCTTTCAACAGTGCACCCATTGCGACTGCAACTGAATCCATCCACCTGCTGCTGATGGTCCTCTTCTCTTTCTTTCCATTTTTCTCATCATTAGAGCCTTCTCCATAGAGCTAGGTCTTTGTTATGTTCCCAAAGTAGAATAATTTAAACCTGGCTCTAATCTTCATTAAATGATTCTAAGCATTATTTTGATAGCATATTAAATTAAGGATACTGCACAATAATTTTCACACTCTGTTAATTCTGCTTTTTAATATTAAAATCTACATTAGAAAATATAGAGTGACCTCTTCCATTGTGTTCGCCACTGAGTCATTCCCCAAATTTTCTGGCATAGCTTGGTTAGAACATTTCTTAATTTTTCATCTGTTGCTTTCCATATTCTGTGATATTCTATCAGTTCCTATAATCTTCCAACTTGGTAACAATCAGGAATCCTCCATTCCTTTGGAACTGGCTTACTGATATAGTCTATTACTCTATTTGATAGAGCTGACACTGCCTGTCTTAAAGAAGACAGTGGGACACCATCTCTTGAAATAAACTATGATTCCAACCAGTGGTGGGATTCAAAAAATTTTACTACAGGTTCTGTGGCCGTGGCTTGGTGGGCGTGGCTTGGTGGGCATGGCAGGGGAAGGGTACTGTAAAATCTCCATTCCCTCTCCACTCCAGGGAAGGATACTGCAAAATCCCCATTTCCTCCCAATCAGCTGGGACTCAGGAGGCATAAAATAGATGGGGGTGGGGCCAGTCAGAGGTGGTATTTACCGGTTCTCTGAACTACTCAAAATTTCTGCTACTGGTTCTCCAGAACTGGTCAGAACCTGCTGAATACCACCTCTGATTCCAACCACTCTTTTCAACAGTTATGAGCCTGTGTCATGTTTCCCATTCTTATCCAAGGTGTTTGAAATAATGTTAAAATAAAACCAAGCACTTTTGGATTTGGATCTGTTTTAATCTGATTTCAGACTAGGTGATATGTAAAGCATCTGTTAACATCCTCTAGCAGTAATCAGAACTGGAAACTGGAAATTAACAACCAAGTAAGAGTTCTTTCTGGTCTCTGATTAGTCAGATTTACTAGGAAAAAGTGTAAGAATTCCGACAAGTAATTTTGTTTTTAAATGTAAATCTTACATACAGACAATTCAAAATAATGAATTACCTGCTTTTGTTTTTTTCTCCTGCACTTTCAGTCATGGGGAGAAAATCTGTTTCTTTTAGGAAGGGAAGCTAGCCTCCACCTGGCTATTTACACAATGGCTACTAGTCCCTTCATCAGTATGGAAATCCGTCTTCACATCATCTCCACCTTCAAGTATCCTTGTGTCTATAAGCCTACGTTCCAAATATAGATATGGTTTCATTGGATTTTATTAGCGACTTGCTTGTTTTTTTGAGAAAACAACATGGGAGGTGTGGGGGGAGGGAAAGCCTCCTGCCGTTGCTTAGGGCACATTGATCTGGCCTTGGTTCTCAGGAGCCTTATCATTGTTATGTCTGGCACATTGGAGAAAAACATACTACATTCCACAAGTCCACTCCCTACTCCCTACCATAAGTATGGCAACTAAGAAACAAAGAAAGAAAAATTACGCTTTCACCTAGAGTTGTCTCAAGAGTTGACACCTAAATTATCTGAAGGCATTACCCTGGCTTCTGGAACGTGTGTCATCAGAATGCTGATTATCAAGAACAGAGTTTCTTTACCATTGAATTTCAAAGAAGTAATTGGTACCATTGAAATTGGCCTATGTTTGACAATGAGCGAAATGACAGAGAATCTGAAATTAACTACACAGGTAACATTGAAAAACAGGAAACTGAACATCAGGACTGAGATATGTCCTTTCTGGAACTGACCTGAAAGAACATTTCATGAGAAGGTCCAGAAAGAGAAGGTTTATACTCTAGGAAATTCTCCTTAATTCTTTTGCTCCATGTTTGATACAAGGTACTTTATTGTGCAAATTTTAATTATTTGATTTTAGTATTATTTTAGTAGAGAGTTTATGTCTTTATTTTTTGATTAACTGATTTTTTTGAAAAAAATGTTATCAGGTCAAATACTCATACAAGTAACAAGTGTAAAAATAAATGAATAGACATATTTTATTATATAAGTGGCACTAAAGTGCAGATTTATTGTTTTCAGGACCAAAAAAATGATAAGAAATAAAAAATGTGCTGTGAGAAGGCCTATTTTTTTTTGTCTCTTCCCTTATTCTTAATATAAGTGAAGATAAAATCTGTACAGTGGAAATCAAGCATGTTTACCCAGATTTTTTTTTTTTTTGGCAGAAAAATTTAATTATTCCAAATTGTAAAACATAATCATTTGTGATGTTTTCCCTTTAGTCATTATTATTGTTAAATGACTGGGATTTACCAGACTCTAAATAGACTGTCTCATACAATAAAGCCCAGTTCTGTTATTTTATTCATGACCAGCCAATTTATGAGAGCCAATTTTAAAATTCTTGTAGTACGTCTGATATTTTGGCCACACTAAATATTATTGTTAAGGTATTATGCAATGCATTTTCAGTTTAAATAAAAGTTTTACTGGCACCTGATCAAGTGTTGTAGCTCAGTTCCCAGTCGTAGACAAATTCAAAGGAGAATACTATTTGATTAGTTTGATTTATTACAATATACTATTCTTTTTATAATGGAATAAAAAAATTGAAACTGAAAGAAGTCAGTGTGTTTCACTGACTTTGATCGTGTTTATTACTATGAGAAGTGTAGGAAATAATTTAGTTTTTTCAACTCACACACACATATGCATATATTAACTCTTCTGAGTTTTGTTCTTGATGTGATATTTGACTTTTCAGATGACATAATGAAGATCAGGGGTGGGTTCTAAAAATTTTTTACTACCGGTTCTGTGGGTGTGGTTTATTTTGTGGGCATAATCAATTCTTGACCATTTTGATGATCAATTCTTTAGGATTTAGCAGAGGTACTGGTCTACCAGGCTTTTAACTGCTTGCAGAACTGTACCAGTCTACCCATTTGTTCTTGGAGCGTCCTGGTCTACCCATTTGTTTTTGGAGCATCCCGGTCTACCCATTTGTTTTTGGAGCATCCTGGTCTACCCATTTGTTTTTGGAGCATCCTGGTCTACCCATTTGTTTTTGGAGGCACCAGTCTACCCATTTGTTTTTCGTGCGCAGTGGTCTACCACCACACTGCCTTTTAACACTGATCAGCTGTAGGGCGGCCCTTTGAAGCCCCACAGCAAGAGTTTAAACAGTTTTTTCCCTTCTAGCATCAGCTGGGACTCGGGAGGCAGCGAATAGATTGGGGGTGGGGCCAAATAAAAGGTAAGAATAACATGGGTGGGGTGGGAGGGCCCAGCTCCCAAACAAAGAGAACCGGTTCGGTGACATCATATCGTCACCACTACCAGCTAGGCCAAACTGGGCCAAACCAGGAGGAACCCACCACTGATGAAGATGTTGAAATGGGTAGAAATATTTGCAAGTAGAAACAAAAAAATACAAAGAATTAGTGAATGTGTGTCATTACATGACCAGTAGAAATTAATATAGGATGTTACACAGAGATTCTATTTTTTCCTGAAAATATGACTATACAACTGCAGATAATTCTCAACTCACAACCATTTCATTTAGCAACCATGCAAACATACAATGGGAGAGAAAAAAGTGACTTTACACCTTAGGACTCTAACAGCATCCTCACAATCATGTGATCAAAATTCAGGCCCTGTGTAACCAACATGTACTTATGACAGTTGTAGCATCCTGGGGTCACATGATTACCATCTGCAACCTTCCCAGCTGGCTTCCAATAAGCCAAGTCAAGCAGTGATGCTAGATTTGATTAATGGCCTCATGGTTCAGCTTACTCCAGAGATGTGCTTAACAACCATTGCAAAAAATATTATAAAATCAGGTGTGATTCACTTAACAACTGCTTTGCTGGCAATGGGAATTCTGGTCCCAATTGTGATTGTAAATTGATAAGCTAGATTTATAAACAGATGCTGGCTATGTTGGCTCTTTAGAGTTCATGCTAAAGTTGGAGATCTTCCTGGATTCACAGCCCGTGTATGAGAAGCAGATGACAACTGTGGCCAGGAAAGCCTTTAGACAAATTCATTTAGTTTGCTAACTGTGCCCATCCTTAGGCCAAGAGGCCCTTAGAACAGTCATCCATGGTTTAGTTATCTCATGTGTAGACTGTTGCAATATATTCAATTTGGGGCTACCCTTGAAGATCATTTGGATGTTACAGATGGTCCAGAATGCTGTAGCGTAGACAATAATGGGTATGCAATGGTATGCCCACATAAACCTCTGCTTTGTGAGCTGCACTAGTTACCTCTGTTTTGGGAGCTGCACTAGGTTTCTGGGTTCAATTCAAGGGACTTGTTATTAAGTTTCATGCTGCATATAGCCTGGTTATCTGAGGGACTGATGGTCTTCCACAGTTGCGGCATGCCCTACACAACACAACCAGAGTCAGCATGAGTTAAATTCCATCAATTAAACCATGTAATCTGATAGGACCAAAGAAGTGAGCTTTCTCTATTATAGTACCTGCTTTCTGGAATGATATCCTGACCTTATTTAAATAAGACCTCAAAATCTAGTTCTTCTTCAAGACCTTGGGCTAGAGTGGTAGACCCCTGTGTATGATCGTTCACATAGAGTTTCTTTTTCTAGTCATTTTTATTGTATAATTTGATATTGCATTGTTTTAGATTGTTTTCATTGTACACTGCCCAGAATTGTCATGTAATTGGGTGATCTATAAGTTAATTAAATGAATAAATAAAGAGAATGGTTCTACAGTCAATTCAGGAAATACTGAACAGGGGAATCAACATTTGTGGAAAGAATTATAATGTTTTAATGTGGCACATTTCTCACATATAAAAGAAAAATGGGGGGAGGGACCTACTGCTATTTTTTATATTTTCAAAAATGACGATTTTTTTTTTCTGGGAAAGTATGAACACTAAATAGAGATTGACTTTCCACCTTCAACCTTCCATGAATCTGTGAGGAGTGAAATAACTAAACTCATTCCTAGAAAAATTATTTTATATCTGCAGAGGCAAACCTTTAAAACTTATATGAAATTATATGAAGTGCATAAAATCTGCAGACTAGAAGCGGCATGTGGCAAAAATATTTAAGTCTAATAAGCCTTCTTAAATATTCCACTAGGGATGTCTGATATTGCCAACATTTAAATGAATGTAATTGTTTTCAATTTGTGCTCTGAATTCTTAAGTATGATCATTAATTTGTTCCAGCTTTTTTCCTGCAAGCATCGAAACAAAGAACACTGCTTTAAGAGCAAACCAAAGTTGTGTTTTTCAGATAATTAAATTAATGAAAGACTTTATAGAAAAATGAGGGCCTACAACCAAGTGCTTAATTGCTCATAAAGGAACATTTTTGTTTATTTGACATGTGCAATTACAATGTGCATTTGCTGCATGCAGATATATTTTTGCTGATAGAAGTTGGAAGCTGGGAACAAAATTGTTGCCAACCACAGGCTGCTTCCTTCTAATATTTTTTCAAGCCATTTTAAGAGATTCAAACATTTACCAAGCATGCTAAACAACTGTTAGATTCCTCAACTTTTACTATTAGCAGTGTGATAAAATATGCTAATGAAACAAAGATACAGGTATGAAATATAATTCATTATATCTTACTAGCAATAGCCAAATTTCCACGTTATAGAAAAATCCTGGATGAATTTGTTAAAGCCACTTAAATCCATGTTTAGTAGGCATGTACAAAGCTCAAAATAAAAATTACAGTTTTCTTTTGTAGAAAGTAAGTGGTATTTTTTCTAGAAAGCTCACATTAGAATGCTACTTTGTGATATTCCCTGTATGCAGACTAGATGAGCTGCGATCAAGAAAGTTGTAAACATATCAAATGGGTTCTTTAAAAATCTTGTTTGAAGTAACAAAGTTCTTTTTAACTTCATGCTCAAATATTTTTCTATATTTTTATTTATTTATTTGTCAAGCATATATAAAATAACAGGTAAAAGTATACGCATAATTTGAATACATGAGAAAAGTAAGAGTAAAAAGGAATATTAGGACAGCTGGTGCATTTATGCACGCCCTTTACAGATCTCTTAGGAATGGGGTGAGGTCAACAGTAGACAGTTTAAGGTTAAAGTTAACTTTAACTGTTACTGTTAAAGCTTTGGGAGTTTGGGGAAGAAACCACAGAGTCAGGTATTGCATTTCAGGCATTGACCACTCTGTTACTAAAGTCATATTTTCTGCAATTGAGTTTGGAGCGGTTTACCTTGAGTTTGTATCTATTATTTGCTCGTGTATTGTTGTGGTTAAAGCTGAAGTAGCCATTGACAAGTAGGACAACGTGGCAGATAATTTTATGTACTACACTTAGGTCAGATCGAAGTCAGCATAGTTCTAAGTTGTCTAAGCCCAAAATTTGAAGTCTGGTTGTATAAAGTATTTTATTGTGGGTAGAGGAATGGAGGATTCTTTTCGAAAATATCTCTGGACTCTCTCAATTTTATTTATGTTCGATATGCAGTGCGGGTTCCAAACAGATGAGCTGTATTCGAGAATTGATCTAGCAAATGTTTTGTATGCTCTAGTTAGTAGTACAATATTACCAGAGAAGAAGCTATGCAAGATTAGGTTAACAACTCTTAATGCGTTTTTGGCAATGTTGTTACAGTGGGCTCTGGCACTTAGATCTTTAAAAATGAGTACTCCAAGGTCCTTGACAGAGTGAAGGTCATCTACAAGGTCATGTCCATCTAATTTGTATTTTATGTTTTGATTTTTTTTTTTTTTGCCAATGTGGAAAACAGAACATTTGTTGGTTGAGATTTAAAGTTGCCACTTGTTAGATTAATATGTATTAACTCAATCATGTTCGTGTTTTTTTTAATGGTTTTAGGAACTGTTCTAAGTTTTAAAGACTTTTTCCTCTAAGTTCAGTTGTATTTTAGCAAACTGACTGACTATTGCATTGTTCCCTTCAATACTTAAGATTAGAAATAACATTTCAGAAGGATGATGGTTGCCTCTTTATTCTGACTCATGGTGATAAACAGTGGTGGTTTGCTACTGGTTCTTCTAGGTTCTTGTGAACCGGTAGTAGAAATTTTGAGTAGTTCGGAAAACCAGTAAATACTACCTCTGCCTGGCCCCTCCCCCAATCTATTTGCTGCCTCCTGAGTCCCAGCTGATTGGCTAGAAGGAAAAAATCAGGGCTCACTTGACAAAGAAGAGAGAGAGAAAAAAAACAAGACACGTAGCTTTAAATTGAGAAGCCAAGAAGCCTCCCAACAGCTAGAACCAATCCACTCTTTGTAAACCGCTCAGTGGTGGTAAATTGGCAATTGAGGCCAAGCTGCCTGAAAGCGGTTTTCTATGTTCTTGGTGATGGCAGAGCGGCAAAAAACTGCTGATCAGTAGTAAAAGGCAGTGTGGTGGTAGACAGTGTGCTCCAAAAACAAATAGGTAGACCGGAATGCTCCAAAAACAAATGGGTAGACCAATCTGCTCCAAAAACAAACGCGTAGACCGGTGCACTCCAAAAACAAATAAGTAGACGGGAACGCTCCAAAAACAAATAGGTAGACCGGTACGGCTCTGCAAGCAGTTAAAAGCCTGATAGACCAGTATCTCTGCTAAATCCTAAAGAATTGTTTGTCATATGACCATCAAACCATGCCCACAAAATAAGCCATGCCCACAGAACCGGTAGTAAAAAAGAACCCACCCTTGGTGATAAAGCTCATCAAATATCTCAAGCAACCCTAAATTAAGTTTAATTTTGTATTACAATGTTCCCAGTAATACAAAATTGCAGGAAATAGTGCTAGTTTAAAAACAAGCAAATAAAACTGCAGCAAACGTTTCAACATTCATTTATGCCAAATATACTTCCACCTTAAATCACTGGAACTAACAGAAAATAATGTTGATTACAGTGTGATTGATCACTCTTGATTACAGTATGACAGCCCACAGGTCTTTTATTATTGACTACATGAACTTTGCTGACAGAATCATTTATATGCAGCTCTGGCCCTACATGAATTCCCCCAAGCATTGAGCCAAGCTGTTGGGTGAACTGCCTTGGTGTTCCTGGTTGTCATGTTATTAAATTGCTCCAAACACATTGTGTTGTTCTAAATCATTTTTTTCCATTATTGTTGATTTTATTTAATGGACTATTAGCTGCCCAGTGTCATACATCAAGTGGGAAGGTGAGTAAATTAAATAAATAAAGTCTGTATTTTATTGTTACACAGACAAAAAAAATTTCCCCTGGGAAAATGAGAAAACCTTAAAACAAGCAAAAGTGAAACAAAGGGGTGCTGAATTGTTTTCATACTTATTCTTTGGTTCAAAAATGCAACTTACTCAAGGTGGCAAGTCATGGGAAAATTTAATTTGGAACTAGACAACCCATGCCCAATGGGACCATCATTTCAGAAATATTTCCTTATCTAAACAGAGAAACAAAATGGCCATGAGTGGACAGAAAAGCAGTGGGAGCAGAAATGACTTCTGACTTTCTGCCAGCTTCTCCATTGAGTTGTTTTTGGGGAAGTTGGCAGGATCAGAAATCTTCCTTCCTCCCACCCTCCCTCAATTTCTTGCACTTTCCCATTTATTTTTCTTGTGGAAAGCTTGCAAGGAGTAGTCAATGGGAAAGCCAGTGTGAGCTTGCAAAGCTAAGGCCAGCAGGCAGGAAAGAGGCTGCTGCCAGGTGGGGAGGGTTACACAAGGTTGCAGATCAGGAATGATATGTGGGGGTTGCTGTGTAGGTTGGGAACTCCTAAGGTCTATGAGAAGGTCCTGTACAGCAGGGGTAGGTTTTACTTACCTTTACTACCGGTTTGCATCGGGAGTGCATGTGTGCTTCTGTGCATGTGTGCTTCTGTGCATACGCAGAAGTTTCTGTGCATCTGCAGATCGCCCATTATGATGTCCGAGTGGATGGGTGGAGCCTCCCGCTGCTTTTACTACCAGTTTGGAAGAACTGGAGAGAACCAGGAGCAACCCACCACTGCTGTACAGGTCAGGTAGGGTGCATGGGGAATGGTATGGGTCAAAAGAGAGCCTGGGGATAAGAGCAGTGGTGGGAGCAGCCAGTTTGCACCACTTCGGGAGAACTGGTTGTCAACTTTCTGAGCAGTTTGGCAAAGTGGTTGTTGGAAGAAATCATTAGGGAAGAGAACTGGTTGTTAAATTACTTGAATCCCACCACTGGGTAAGAGGTACCACACAGATCAGAGATGATGCCTAAGGATGTGGTGCAAATTGGGAAGGGTATGCAAGGGCGCTGAGGAAATGCTGCATAGATTGGGGATGGCAGACAGAAGCTGCACAGGTTGGGGACGATGTGTGGTGATGCAGAACAGGTGTCATGTAAGTCAGGTAAGACACATTGAGAGATAGTATAGGTTAGGAAGAGTGCATGGGGGCAAATTAGAGGTACTGTGTGGGTCAGAGAAGATACTGAAGGTGGGACAGATCAGGACGGATCTGTAGGGATGTGCAAGAGGTGCTCTGTGAGTTGATAAATGCAGGCAGGGAGTGGCACAGTTCAGGGACGGCACACAAAAAGGCAACACCCAGACTCTTTCCGGTTGTCGTCATGACGGCTCAGACGGGCAATTAGTGGGCTCCTTGGAGCCCCACGAAAAACCCCGTCTGTCAAGCCACCACGGCAGGTCGATGGACCTACCCTGTCCTGTAGGGACAGGGGGATAGAAAGGGACCCCTAGGATGGCCGAGAGGAATGGGTAGGTTCCTCGGGGCCAGAGGATTGCCCTCTGTGCCAGCGGCGATGGATGCAGCAGCCATGGCGGCTGCCTCGAGATCGTGACAATCGGAACAAAGAATGTGCAGGAGGAGAAGCGGAGAGTGGAGCAGCAAGTTTGAAAGCCGGGTGAGTGGAATGCTGCCCAGGCGGAAACTGCCCGTAAAAGCTGGATTATAAATAAGTATGCCCCAGCCTTAACAGCAGCTGAGAAATATTGGGGCAAAAAGACTCAAATGAATGGTGGAGAAAAGATAGCGTTAATACAGACTTTTTGGAAATGACTTTATTACAGACTTGGTCTTCTTTTTTCTTTCTTTTTTTTGTGGCTAAACGAGACTGGATTATGTTTGAGAGAGAGGAAGGAGAAGAGGAAATAAATATGCTTTTAAAAGTAAAGACAAAAGACAAACGGAGATGGAAAAAATGGCTGCCAGCTGAGAAGTGAAAGTGTAAATTCCAGACTGCTTGTTACTTGAAAGAGAAACTTTGTTGCTTGTTACTTAAAGTGGATTACTTTGAGAAAAATTCAAGAGGCTTGACTTTGAACATATAATCTGTGTACTGGATGATTTATTGAAGATCAGAAAGAAGAAACTAAATAGAATAATGAAAACTGATTTAATAAGCGTGGCAACAAGAGAAAAAGGGCATGGCAACAAAAGAAGTCATGATGATACTATATATGAATAGCCAATTCAGAATTAACTCTATAGAACTTATAACTTTGAGGACATTAAAATGGAAAATAAATATACTCAGACAGATTGGAGAAAGAAAAAAAAATGGAATATATCATGTAGCAAGATAACAAAATACCATAGTTTGAATTAAATGGATGTAATGGTGTCTGGGAGTTTGATGTCTGAACAATCTTACGAGATACTTTCCTTCTTCTCTTTGCTCTTTCTCTATTCTTTTCTTTTTCTTTTTCTTTTTTTCTTTTGTCTCTTTTCCCTTCTCTAATTTTTCTAATTCTCTTTTCAATTTTTTTTGTTATATTTCTATTCTCTTTTTCTTCTTTATTTTTGTTTCTCCTTTTCTTTTTTTATTTTAACTATTATTAATATTGTTACTATTCTCTCTCTTTTTTCACTTTTATTTTTATTAAAGTTGATTTTATGGATATGCAAACAATTTGACTAGAAGAGTAAAAATGATTGAAAAACATGATTTTTGGATGCTTTAATACCTTTTTAAATTTGGAATTTTTAAGCTCTATTTACAGATCTAATAATTTAGAAGAAAATGTTCTTCAAGGTGCTGGATATTAAAAAGAATTATTTACAGATTTAATAATTATAGAAAATTGATTTCAAAGTGATTTAAAATGTTGATACTTATTGGAAATAAGCATGGCATGAGAGAAAGCTTAGGAGAGAATAGGAGCTAAGATATTTGTTGATATACTTTTTTATTTTAAATCAGTTAAAGATACGGAGGAGAATGGATTTAAAAATAAATATGAGTAATATATTGTGAATTAATTTAAAGCTAAATAATTGAATAAGAGATGTAGAAACGGAGGAGAGCATAAAGCTGGACAATAATTAAAACAAAAATGCTATAAATCAGCTAAACAAGTTAGGAGTGGAGGGAAGCATGATTCTAGAGAACAGTGAAAGTAAAGCTGTGATCTAGTCTTACAAATAAGGTAGGAGTGGAGGAAAGCATCATACTGGAGAACAGTTAAAGCAAAACTGGGAACCAGTTAAAAATAAAAATAAGAGTTAGGAGTGGAGGAAAGCACGTGCTGGAAAACAGCTAAAGTAAAGCTGTGAACCAGCCAATAGAGTTAGGAGTGGAGGAAAGCATACGCTGGGTAACAGTTAAAGCAAAATTGTGAATAGCCAAAAAATAAAAAGTTAGGAGTGGAGGAAAATATACCTGGAGAGCAACTGAAATACAGTTGTGAACCAGTTAAAAATAGAGGTTGGAACGGAGGAAAGCACTGCTGGAAAGCAACTATTTGAGTTGCGAACCAGTTTCATAATAGATTTAGGAGGAGTGAAGGAGATAATGTTGATATGCAGTTAAAATTACACAGTGAACCAGCCTAAATAAGTAAGGTTAGGAGTGGAGGAAAGCATTTCTGGAAAGCGACTGATTAAGATGTGAACCAGCCAAAAAATAAACCTAGGAGGAAGTGGAGGAGATAATACTGGAGAATAGTTAAGCCAAACTGTGAACCAGTTAAATAAATAGAGAGAGAAATAGAGATAGAGATAGGTGGAAAACACTGTTGGGAAATAGCTATTTAAATTATGAACCAGTTGAATATTAGACTGCAAATTAAAGTATTTTGGGAGTGATGAATTTTAGATGAAAATGTCGATTGATTTAGAAACGATTAAGAGAGGAGGAAAATATTCTTTGTTAAGATTATGGGTACTAGCTGCCATCTAAGAGAGGTACAATATAGATTCAATGTAATGGGTCTTAGAAATGAGGAATATATATGAAATATTGATTGTTAAAATGACAAAGATTTGGAATGATGTCTATTTGGAAATAATTGTTTTGAATTTAGGGCGACATAGAAGAATGATAAATGTTTAGAACAAGATTTTTTTTTCTTTTTTTAAGATGTAAATGGATAAAATTTGGAACAAAATTGGTTGAGGGAATGTGAGTAATTGTATTTACTCTATACCGGATCAAATCCTTGCTCTAAAAAGGTGTATTTTATGTTTTATGTTTAAAAAAAAAAAAACTTTTCAAAAAAAAAAAAGAAGGCAACACCCAGATAATTGTTTATCAGCCACTTCCCAAAATGAGCTACAAAAAGCTATGCAGCACAACAGGGATAGTAACTAATTAACTTTATGCTTTTGTAAGACATTCCTTTAGTCCAAAGAAAGGTTATGCTGAAATCGCAACGAATTAAAATGATACTGCAGTGAGGATTCGTTTTAAAATGGGCTCATCCTGTGTCTAAAAGGCATGGGAAAGTATTTTCTTATGGGCAGTGATCCATATGTGATAGAGCTAAATAACATGTCATATCTAAATCTGAATATAATTTGAAAAATAAATTTCAGATGATTTCGCTTTCAATTTATATTTGAAAGGGATTAGGGAGGGATTAAAATCATTTGCCTTTTGTTGTGAGACAATGAGAATAACAAGTTGAACTGAACTGTAGTTGTAAAAGAATTTACAGGATAATGTTATAAATTTATGTGTGTGTGCCTTCATGCGCACGTGCAGACACACTCACATTGAACTAAAACTATAACCTTGAGGTGCAAGAAGAAAAGTGCACTTTCTCTAGGTTGAGAATATTCTGTGCCGCTCCTTTGGCTGACAATCAAAACAGAATATCCTAAAGATATCTTTTCAGGCAACTGGGCTTCCTTGTTCTTCTTTGAAGATGTTTCGCTTCTTGGATGAGAAGCAAAATATCTTCAAAGAAAAACAAGAAAGTCCAGTTGCCTCTTGAAAAAACACCCTTGGGAAAACCATGACCTGGATCAGGGGTCACTAACCTTTTGGATCTCAGGGATCACTAAATTCATAATTTTAAATCTCGCAAACCACTAATATGATCTGCCTAATGACCGGCTGGGTGGGTGTGGCTAGATGGTCATGTGACTGGGTGTCACTCACGTCAAGGAGTGTCTCGCTGGCCTCTACTCACCCCTCCCTCCCAGCCACTCCTCGCCTCCCCGCCAGGGCTCCTTAGGGCCCCAACAGGAAGCAGTTGTTGGAGCTAAGCAGCCATCACGAGAAAGAGTTGGCAAAACAGCTGGCTCAGTTCAAATTGGATCTGACTGAGAAGAAGGCTCAGCAGAAGAACCTCACTGAGGACTACGAGCATAGGCTTTCCAAGCAGAGGGAAGACCTGCGGGAGTGCAAGGCCAGGTACTGGCACCTGGAGGCTCAGCACGCTGAGATGGTCAGGCAGTTCCAGGCCATGATGCAGTCCCACTGGAACAAGGTCCTGTGGCTCTTCACTACCAGCAGCACTTCCCTCCAGCCTTCGCCAAAGCCCCACACCAGGAGGCTGAAGCAGACCCCAAGTTGGAATTTCTGCCCCTCTCCGACCCACAGAAAAAGACCCCAAAGGGAGAGACTCTCTGCAACGACACAACCGTTCATTGCACATTTCCGGCCCATATATTGCAAATATATTGCATATATTTATGTGCAATATAAAAAATGCAAATAATTTTTCTGCGGACCATCAAAATTTTCTCATGGACCACTAGTGGTCCACAGACCACCAGTTGGTGACTGCTGACCTGGATGACCTGGATGACTGAGAATCTCAGTGGACACCAGGGACTGGTTCCTTGGCGAAAGTCTTTTCCACAGACCGGAGGGGGCATCGTTTTGCATGCTGTCTGCATCCCCTGGATGGGGCTTCACTTGTTTGCGTTGACCGGTTGCTGGCATGCTGCAGACCAGTGCCAGTCCATGGACATGGGTCACGTACCCCTGCCATAGACAATAAGAATTTATTGTTCAAAAAGAGGATCTATACAATTGTAGATGAAGGAGTTTTTATCATGATTTAAAGTAATGTCTTGCTGCTTAATATATGAGTAGAACTTGAATATATACAAAGATTACTTTTCATTCTAAAACTTCATAGAAATAGAGAGAAGATTAATTATATGGTTTTGTTTCCCTATTCTAGAGTCAAGAATTTTCATGGTATTATTGTAATGACAGTTAAGAAGTTACAAATAAATTACAACTGCACACACAAACATACAATTAATCTTATTTTATTTATACATCATATTTAGAGACCATTCATCTCACTCACAATGTATATAAAAAGCTTCCAGATATATGAAGCTGCATATTCCATCACTTCCAGTTAAGCCTATTGGTTATGGTGTCTGGGGGAAACTGAGAGTTTCAGCACATTTGGAAGGTACTTATTTAAGGTCATTCTAAATCAATTCAATATGCAAAGTAGGTGCTATATATTTAAATAAAGTTGTGATACACATTTATCTGCAAATTTTATTGTATTCCTTTTCTAAGAGCAATGTAAAGGTCAAAATTTTCTTCTAAACAAAATGTATTCTAAGAATTTGTATATAATTTTCTCTGCAGTCTCTAGGAGCCAGACAATCATTGCAACTTCGATTTCTTTCTGTTTCAAAGAAGACATGCTAACATCCCGTTGCTTTAAAAAATAAATCAACAACATTGTCCATTGTTGTCTCTTCAAAATATCCAAAAGCTTTAGCCATTTTGTGCGGAAATGTTCGAGGGACCTTATCTAGATTTTCCAGATGACCACTTGTTAGAAATAAAGAGTTACTGTTTTCTGCATCTTTTTACTGCCATTTAATGGTGCCACAATTTTGGGGATTTGGAGAAATAACTTTGGGATTGATCAAATCTTGCTAATAATTGAATTTTTTTGAGGAGGGTTAGAAATTAGGATACTGGAATATTAGAGGGATATTAATTTGTTACAAAATGACCCAGTGGGAGACAATAAAGTTTTATGAAGATATGTTAGAAATAACGACAAAAAACTATAAGAAGTTGATGGGAATATTTAAATATAAAGATGTGAAAGTAGAGGGCACTCAACAAATGGTGGAAAAAAATGAATATGATACACAGAAGATAGCTGAGAAATTAGAAGGAGTGGTGGAGGAAACAATGTAAAATAAACTACAAAAAGATAAAAAATAAGTTAAAAGCAGAAAAAAATACTGAAAAGACAGCAATGACAAATACTAAAAATCAATTGGGAAAATAGTAGCACATATATAGATATACAGTATAACGGAATTTATTATAAACACAGATATATTAAGATTAAGAAATGGAAGACTAGGACTAGGTATATTTAAAATTATTATTATGAATAACAGGATGGAAAAAATATATTGGAAAATATAGTCTATAAGGACTATGAATTCAGAAGACTACTGATAATTGGTTTTAATGATGTTTATAGAAAGCTGAGATATTGAAAATGTGATAGAACACTGAGTGACATCTATAATATCAAAATGTTAGGAGTTAATAAGTATATAAAGGAATACAGTATATTACAATTATAATGAGCACATTAAGATGTTGGAAGATAAAAATTTTGTATATGAAATTGTATCATTACTGTGAAAACTCTGTGAAAAATATATTAACCCAGTCATTACAATGTCCACAAAAAATGTCAGTTGTTAAAGAAAAACTTATACAAATAAAACCTATACAAAAAAAAAAAAGAAAGAAAGAAAAGAAAAGGAAAAAGGGTAAGATAAACTGGAGAAGTACCAGGTCCTAAAAGAGGAACTAACATTTCTAAAAATGTTTTTCTCTGATGACTGATTTGCCAGCTTTTTCTTTTTATTCTGAGGAGAGAACAAGCCAATAATGTAGATAAGGAGATTATAATTAACAGAAAAGGTTTAAGAAGAAGATGAAAAGGGTTTTTTCCTCAATTATCATTCTGTTGCTACCAAAAATGCTGCATAGTCATAACATAAATTTCTTGTCACTAGATGGAGCAGATTGTTTTATTTCTCTTTTATTAGGTATTAATACTTTAATAGGCTTTAAAGCTATAACATTATTTTTTTAATTTATTCAACAAATGTGACAGCTATAAGCTATTCATTGTTGTCTACAATGACATTAAAGTGAGGGCCAAGGAAACTATTTTTCAGTATGATAATTACATATTCCCATCAAGTTGTTACTAAGACTTCTCTTATTCCGGTTCTTTCAGTTTAAGCAGTTTTTCTTGAGAATATTCACATTACAGAATTGTAATCCTTTTGTATCTTGAGCCTGGAGTCTTGGCCAATCCTGCCAGCTTGGTGTCATCTGCAAATTTGATAAGAACCTCTTCTATCCCCTAGTCTAAATCATTGATGAGTATATTAAACAGTACAGGGCCTAAGACAGAGCCTTTGGCGCTTCCACTACATATTTCTCTCCAGGAAGATGCAATTGCATTAAGGACTACATATTGAGTGCAGTTGGTCAGCCAGTTATGAATCCATCTGGTGGTGACGCTATCTAACCCACCTTTTCCTATTTTAGCAAGCAGTAAGTTGTGGTCTATTTCATTAAATGACTTACTGAAGTCCAAATAAATTATATCCACAGTATTTTGCTGGTCCACTAATAAATAATTTGGTCTTTGAATCACTGCTTACCAGCTTTTGATTGTGAACCTTCATTAATATTGTTTTCCATATTCAGTACAAATAATGTATTGTATTCCTTTCAAGGAAAAAATTGCCAACAAGGCAAACCATCCAGGCCTTAATCCTAATTCAAACAAGGCCATTTCCATCAGTTAAGGAACATGCTGCAGACTAATCATTAATTAAAAATGCTGAAAATACTCGAGTTAACGCTTTTTTCAGTCCGCGTTACTGACTATTTTGGTCATGAGGAAGAAACATGTAATTGTTCCTGTTTCCAGAAGGATGTTTCTGTGTGTGTCTGTGACTGTGTGTGTAAAAACCAAAAGCATAATGCGTTCAAAAGCAACAGAAAAGTGTAAGGGTGTTTGGGTGTTGATACCAGGTATAGTTCTAATATTAAGTATTGCAGTCTTATTCTTATTTATTATGTTATTCCTCCGGTTTGTGAGCTGCAAGTGTGTATTTATGATTGCAGTAGGCTGTAAATCTTTTTAATAAGTAAATTATAGATTAATTTTTACAATAATCTTTACAGTCAGGCTATTACTGCTAATACTCAGAGTGGATGCCCTGAGGTTCTCCTAAATTCTCATGTTTAAAGATGTCTTTTTAAAATGTGGCATTTGAGAAGAAAACCATGCAGACTGAATACTGCCATATAAGAAAAAAATTCAGCATTTCAAAAGAATAATATGTCCATTTTGTTTTCAATTGGCAAGACTGCTGAGTGGTCACAAAGAATAACGGAAGCAGAAAAAGATTGCAGGACTTCTGAAATTAAAAAAGAGAAACAGAGAGAGATGTAAGAAAGCTGAAATAATGCCTCATATCCCAGAAGCCAGCTATTTGAGTAATTGTCACCATCAAAGCTATATTACATACTATGCCTGGAGCATCTATTAACAACCAACTCTATTTGTATTCAGAAAAAATATCAATGTCACTGAATACCTCTAAAGTCAAAAACTTCAAAAGCATAGGTGCCATGATTACCAGTTGCCTCTACCTATCTTAATGTCTCAGTCTTTTTCCATTCTTCTATAACAGTGTTTTTCATCCTTTGCAACTTCAAGACATGTGGATTTCAACTTCCGCAGTTCCACAGGCAGCATAAATTGTCCAGCTAAATTTAGATGAAGGTAGGTAGGTAGGTAGGTAGATAGATAGATAGATAGATGATAGACAGACAGATAGATGGATACAGTGGTGGGATTCAGCCGGTTTGTACCGGTTCGGATAAACCGATTGTTAAATTACACCATCTCCCCCTTCTATCAAAGTGGATCCTGGGTGCTGCACTGCATTGCAATGGAGAAATGGGCAATGGAGCAGCCGGCATGAGGGAAGGAGAAGGCCGCTTTCCTCTTTCTTCTCCCTGCTCCTCCTCTTTCCTTCATGCCGGCCATTCCATTTTCCGTTTCTCCATTGTAGCGCAGCGCCCAGGATCCACTTTGATAGTGGAGGGGGGTGGTGGTAATTTAACAACCAGTTCACCCAGGGTCAGGTTAGTCATCCTGCATGTGCAGTGGAGATGAAGGACAAGGGTGGGTCACGCCTTCCACAACAGCCAACCTGACCCTGGGTGAACCAGTTGTTAAATTATTTGAATCCCACCACTGGATGGAAAGATGGATGGATGGATGGATGGATGGACAGACAGACAGACAGTAGGAGAGAGAGAGAGATTTCATTCTCAATTCCTGAATTATGAATTGGTCACAGAATTCTATATTACACTGCATAACTGGAAGAAAAAATACTAATAAGATTTTCTGAATATTTTTGTCTGTCACAGTATATATATTAAAAAAATTCCCGTCTCAAGCACACATAGATACATGCAAATTGGAGGGACTTTTTCTTTAGTTTCCTTTATGGTAGTCTTATTTAAAGGCTCTTCTCCATTCCTTTTAATCTTTTTTTCCCGGCTTTTCAAACTAGTTGTAGAACATGGCTGCAATAATGTAATGAAGCCAAAATAGTCTCAGAAGTTGCTACCTTTACTGGTGGATCAAGATCTGGGACCTTTTATAGATCAGAAATTTTCTTAAAAGACTTTCATTGGTAAAACCACAAAAAACTGACCTGGTCTAGGATGAATCTGTATAGTTTCTTTTGTCTACAATCGCACAGCTTCCTGAAGAAATTATACTCTTTTTGTCCTCTGTTAGAAATCATCCACTGTTCTCTAGGAAATTTCTGATCATATCTTCTGCCAATTGGGGACTATCAATTGCACATCCTTTACATTTTTCCTCTTAAATTTAGGGTGCTATTCTATATCATCTCATCTCTTGGTTAATTTTTCTCATTAGTTCCTTACCCCATTTCTCCATATATGAAATCATCTTGCCTTTCTCATCTGTGTAAATATCTTGGATATGGGATAGACTATGAAAAAAACGATGGAAAAAAAAGTCAAATAAATTGAGGTTCGTAATGATTTTTTTAAACAATTATATTAAGGCAAAATAAAAGTTCATGATTAATATAGCTTCTCTGGTAAAGCAAAGCTTGGCAGATCACTTTTGCCTTTTGACTAACTGAAGAATAAGTGTGATGGCTAAGCAATTCGTTCTTGCCTTGGCTTGCCTGTTGGAGCAATTTGTTGGCAGGTAATATAGGTATTCCTAGACTTATGACCACAATTGAGCCCAATATTTATGTTGCTAAGCGAGGCGTTTGTCTTGCTTAATGCATCATAAAATGCCTCATTTTACAATCTTTCTTGCCACATTGTTAAGTAAATCACTGCAGTTGTTTATAACATGGTTATTAAGTGTAGCTGCTTTATCCATTGACTTGGCTTTTCAGAAGGTCACAAAAGGTGATCATATGATCCCGGGACACTGCAAGTATCATAAATGTGAGACAGTTGCCAACAGTCTGAATTTTGATCACATGACGATGGAGATGCTGCAACAGTCATAAGTATGAAAAATGGTCATTAGTCACTTTTTCAGTAATGTTGTAATTTTGAATATTCACTAAATGAACTGTTGCAAGTCGAGGACTACCTATACTCCAGTTAAGAGTCCAGAATTTTTTTCTTTCCACTTACACTTACTTGAATTTAAGGAGTGTTGCAATTTCAAGCTGAAAGGCTCATTTTCTAGGTTATATGAAGAGGTACTCAGTTATTTTAATAAATTAATTACATTCATATTCCTGTATGTTCATCTTCATCCTGCAATCCAAGTCAGTTTTCTTTTGTATCAGAATAGATATCTCACATTTTAGAGTCTTTTCTCATCTAGCAGTTATGTTTTGGAATTGACTTCCTCTGAACGACATTTGAGATCCATATTCTGAAACTAAAAATGCTTCTTTTTTTCCAGAAACTTTATGAAACTAGAAAAACTATTCAACTGAAATACTCAATAATTGTTAAATTAGGGTACGACTGGAATTTGATAATGTCATCACAAATAAAAATGCTAAAATTCTACTACATGTTAACTTTACATGTACGCTAAGCTTGTAGGAATTATTTGCAAGACTAGTATTCCAGAAATTATAATCAAAAACTGAGAGTAAAAGTAAGAACAACAGAATTATATTCTTTGAATTATAAAGGTGAAAGCAGGAGTCAGATCCAAAGGATACAAATACAAATCAAAGCTTAAGAAACCACTATCCCTGGGCAAAATTTAGCTGGAACAGGAACTCTTTCTATATTTGTTCTTATCCAAGAACATTTAATGGTCTGCCTGGGTTGATGGAGTTAGACTAAGGTCAAAGACTTAATCATTGTCTAAATAAATACTGCAGTCTCAGGATATTTAGGGCAGCTGCACAAAGATCTCACTATGGAGTTGTTGCAATTCTGACACTACATGAGCGATATCAGAATCCCATGTAATGCTGAGACGCCAAAAGTTGCTATATGGGTGTGTACCCAATATAAGTGTATTGAATAGTTTAAAAGTTAGATTAATAGTTTGAAAATGGAAGTGATTTTCACATCACACAATGCAAGCTCTGCCTCTTTTGTACAAGCATTATATGAAAGGCATGGGGCTTGTATTATGGTGGTACAATACTACTACTTATATACTCTATATTAAATTCTTGAACCATTTGTTAATACATATCAGATATTTAAAACTATACAGTTTATGAAAAAATTAATTCTTTAATTACCAACATTCCACTGGTAGATTGGAAAAGTCATTAAAAAAATCTCCTAGACAGAACACAAATAAGGCAGAAGTAGCATGCTCTCCAGATATTTTAAAGTTCACCTCCTGGAATCTCATCCTGCCTGGCCAATGGATTGTGAGAATGGCAGGCCACAGAATTTTGATGTCATTTGGGTGTTTCCTTCCATGGTGTATGTTGTTGTTGTTGTTGTTGTTGTTGTTGTTGTTGTTGTTGTACTTACTTTTCTATTTAGTACATACAATAGAATGGCTTTGGCTATCAATTCATCCTTTGAAGTATATACTTAAAGGATACTGCATATCCTTTAAAATTAGTGTACCAATATTTAGATTTCTATCTGATCAAATACTCAGTTCATTTAATTCTGCTTTTGTTTTTATCTCTGAAAAAGAATGAAAACAAATCTTGGCATTCATGTGTTAAATGTTATTACAATAACATATGAATCAAGATCCTACTTTAGATCAGAAGAAAATTGACTAAGTGACAGGAAAGGACAGAGCAAGCAAATACAGCAATAAAAAAACAGCTGCTCTAAATTCACAGATTTTCAGACACTATTTCTGAAATTCATTGCTGTATATTTAGCATAGTGACTGCACTGGAATCTTGCAAGCATATTTGTTCACTAAATCACGTCAGTCGGGAAGCAATGAAAATAATGACACATGGTTGCCCCCTTCCCTCCCCTGCTCTTTAGCCAAAGTAATCCCTGGCACTATAATTAGTTTTACACAATTATCTACTGTAATTTGAAAGGCAACATTCACAAAATTGTGTGCTTTCTGGATGTGCTAGAGACTTCAACTTTCATAGTTTCGGGAGGCAACATAGCCAAAGACTGGGCTTCTTTGAGAGACCTTCTTGTGCCTAAGCTCACATAAATAATTCTTTAAGACATACTTCCCTCAAAAAGTGAGGAATGTCATATCAATATCACCGCATTAAATTATTTGGAACTTTGGCTTTAATGATGAGGTATGAACCATGCATGTAATCCTGTTAGATTGCATCCTGTTTAAAGCATAATTTCTCCAAAGTCACTTGTAAACTTGGCCAAAATACCACACTTAATTGATAAATTATGCATAATCCTGGTTATTTTGTTTTATTATTTTTGCAGAATTATGAAGTTTAACAGCCTCATGCTAAAAAGAGAGACTTATAAAAACTATAATAAATGATGCCATGCTCCAGAACAATATTATAGAGGTGGAAATGTAGGTATGAATAATCAATCCCAAACTGTCATTACTGCATTCAAAATAATATGAGTGGAAGTAGAGAGAGATTGCAACAAATATTAAAAAATACAAATATATAAAATCAGTAAAATTGCTGGGGTATTAAATAAGAATTTTGATATATTCACGGGAGGACTGGAAAAAAATATGCCTTAAGTATTAAATTATGCATTTGGCTTCCCAGCTGATTGCTCCAGTGGTGGGCTTTTATTATAGAAATGAAATTTTGATTAACTTGGCACCAACACCAGAAGGATATCACTTAGAGTTTTCAATGATAAAGAACTGAAGAAAGTAAATTTAGGGAACCATTTGAATAAAGATGGCTTTTCGTTCATTTAACTTGTTAACACCCTTAGAGGCTAGTGAGCATATAAATGGAAAGGCAGTTAATTTAAAGAAGAAATGCTATTCCTACATACTTATCAGTCTCTCCCAAAGTATCTCTTTAGCTCATTCAGTATTTCATGATAGACAAACTTTTTTCCCCAAGAAACAATACAATTCTTGGAAAGCATAAGACAGTTGGAATGCCAATTTTTCATTACTGGTAAAAAATAATTTTTACAGATGTTCCTGTGTATCATTTTGGCAACCATATTACATAATTGTTTATAATCAATTTGTGTGATCTTCTTGCACAAGCTGAGTATACGAGCTGTTTCTTCACTTCTTTGCAAAATCTGTACTTTTGAATCATTTGATGTTCTCTCAATTCTGACCTTGATTGCACTAATTCAAATAACTTGTTCTTGAGCAGTCAAAATCAAACCTTCAGTTTCTTTTTTAATGTTCCAGTTGTTCCTTCCATTTTTCCTTCAATCATTCATAGCAATTGTAATGCTTTTTCTTGACTGCATTCTCTTTGCATTTTTATTATACTATTGCAATATTTACATTTATGTTTCCTGTACATTCAGTAAGTTTCAACTGCATTCAACTGTAACTTGCATCAATGCTTATTCTTGAGTATCATTTCAATCCTTAGCTAATGCATGTTTTTCTTCTTTGACAATATGTTTGATTTGAATTATAATTATTATTGTTATTGTTATAGTCATCTTAAAAAAGTCCCCAGAATACAAGCAGATGGAACAATTCAAAGGTGGAGGGTGATGGAAATCACCTAGAATGATCACTCTTAGGTTTCCAGTTTCTACAATCAAGGTAGCATTGTCTGCATATCTCAGATTCCTTCCACTGATTTTGACACCAGCCTTTTATTTGTTCCAGACCTATGAGACATATAATGTATCCAGTGTTTAAGATATGGTAGTATCTTAAAGATATAATAATAGAATGCAGTCCTGACTGTTTTTTTTCCTGATAGTGACCATTCACTGTTACCAAATTCTTTTCTCATTGCCATTTGCTCAATTTCTTTGTAGAGATTTATTATCAGAAGAATCAGTATGCTCATTCCTTAAGAAATACTTCCAAAATTTTGAATGGTCAACATACTGAGGGATTTGGAACAGTCTATAAAGCATCTTTTTAATATATATTTTATTGATTTTCTATCACCCACATAATATTATATTGTTTTGTATTTTCGTGTTCTTTCTGGAGCCTGTTTGTTTCATTGCCACATTTTAGGCTGTTGGTTACTTTGTAGGCTGATGATTTGTGATTTCCATGCCAGTTGCCTTTAAGAATAATATATGGTTTCCAGTTTGCCAGTTGTTTTATAATTCCTCTAACTTCATCCTCAAACATTACTGGTTCTCTTAAATGCCATCTGACCACATCTTCTTGTATAGATTTCCTGTGCATTCCTTTCCTCTTTTTTCATCATTATGTTTCATCATTAATTTATTTCCATGTTTGTCCCTTATGATATTCACACGAGATTGAAAAATTTTTGTGATTCCTGTGATTTTTTAAAAAATTAGTTACCTTATTTTGTCCTGTTTATTTGTACTCTGAGTTCAGATAGATCTATTTAATCTATTCTTTCTTCTTTTGAACAATATATGTTGTTTTCTAATTTTTCTTAAATGTCTTCTAGCTTTTGTCAGCCTTCTTTTCTTAGTTATTTCTATGGAGTTATTTGACACCCTGTGTGATCTTCATTTCCTTCTGGTTCTTGTTACTATATGTGCTTTCTATCTTTGTCTTTTACAATCATTTATCTTCTTTCTTCTCTGGTCCAGGTGTATGAATGTGTTTCCAACCTCAATATTATATTCTTTTGGAAAGGATTCCAGGTTACTGGGTTTGTATTTTTTCTAGTCTTTTTCAGACTGATGTGTATTTCTGTGATGTAGGTGAAGGTCTGATCTGCAGTCAGCGCCTGGCAGCATTTTGCAATTCAACATAGAGCTTTCCCATCTGTTCCTACATAATATGTAATCTTTTGAATACAATGTTTTTCATTTGGGTCCAGCTATGGAACTGAGTTTTGTTGTGAAACATTAGCACTGCACAGTCCATTTCCTATGCTGTAGTCTATCTATCATTGCCCTGTTTCACTGTGAGTTCCTAATCCAAATTTTGCATTTCCAATACAGACTCATGTCCAATGTTTTCATTTATGTCCCCAACAATTATTATAATATACTTCTTTGGTTTTTGATTTATTGCTTGTTGTAATCCTTCATAGAATCTCTCAATTACTTCTTTAGCTTTTATTCACTTGCTGTTAGAATTTTATTCTTGCCTGTATCATTTCTGCTTTAAAATATCCTGCTTTCCTTCATTCCTCCTGCAGATATTCCATGTTTCCACTGTGTTTTCAATGAACTCAAAATGTTTATTTTGGTTCTGGATATTTCAGCAACTGAATTTGCTGAAGATTTCAATTCAGTTATGTCATAATGCCTATACATATTTGATAAAGCTCTTGCTGTATTTGGCAGTAGCCAAATAGTTACTCCCTGATATAGTGGTCTTGTTCTTCAATAAAACAATTTTTCTTGAGTTTTTTTTCAATGAATTTTATTGGCAGATGTGAAGAAGTAGATTGCCATTCCTTTCTGGTGCCTCAATAAACAGAATTGCAGCAACTTTACCTGTAACAGTCTGGCCATAGGTTCATACAGAATATTCCCTGTTGTTTCTATGACTGCACCATTGGCAACAGTCATGGGCTGGATTTTAAGGTAATCTTTGCTCATCCTGTCACCATGCCATGTAGAATTGATTTCTGACCCAACAGTTCACCACATCCTGCTGACAATGCTGCTCAGAGTTTGTGATTGCTTTTTCATCCTTGTTTATCTCACTTTTATCACAGCTAACCCTCATAGCTGCAGTCCATCTCACTATCAACCACCTGAGGACACAATCCATTTCTTCACATTGAAGTATCTACTTGGTATTAGTTTGCTTCAGTTGCACTAATTCTTTATACTCTTTGACTTGAAAGTATTGGCATTTACTTGGCATTGAACATGTATTAAAACATCTGCAGTTAATTATATCAGTGCATTGTTTATATAATGAAACAATTTTTTCATCGTAAATATAAGCAACATGCCTGGAGACTCTTATTTCTATACTGTAGTAATTGTGACGCTAAACCTAACAGAAAGGACAAATGTATGCTGTATTAACAGAGGAACATTTATGCACACACAGTAGTTAAAAGTAGTCCCAAAGATGCTTTTTCAAGAGGCAACTTGTTTTTTCTTGAAGATATTTTGCCTCTCATCCAAGAAATTTCTTCAGAACTTTTCAAGGAAAAACAAAGAAAGTTCAGTTGCCTCTTGAAGAAGAACATTTGGGACAGCCATGACCTAGGTGACTGAGAATCTCCATAGACAAAAGGTGGAATTATAAGAACAGATCAGGATCAGTCATAAAAATTATCTTGGAGGTGCAAGATAGAATTAAATCGATAATGCTATAAATAAGCAGTTTTTTGTGTTTCTGGTGAGTAGCCATGGGGACTTATTGCAATTTTAAAAAGCTACAAGTTCTGTGGCATGTCTAAAACCAATGAATTAATTACACATTCTGAGAAAGTAGATTAGTGTTGGGAGAGAGAGGAGATAGAAAGGAAGTGGGAAAAGGTTAATGAAAAGCTGAGAGACAGTACTGCATAAAGTGTCAATGAGGTGTAACACACAAATATTCTTGTACTGAATAGGGAATAGCCATGTGTAATTTCATAAGCAGCTTGAGGTCTATATTTAATCTGTGTGAAATGATGTTGACTTTTCTAATGGATATTATCTCATGTTTTTCACAGTCTAATCAGCCTTCATAATTCCTTTTCTCAAATATTTTCACTTTCAGATCAAAGACAGAACGTCTTGGGATTTTGATGTTTCCCCAAAAGCTGTTGGGTTTTGCCATTTCTGATCTCAGATTTTTGTCCATTTCTTCTGTACATACAAATTGACTGATTGACTAATATAAATTACAGTGACAGACTGCTGATAAATGATGGCACATACCACCTTGGGGGCTCAAGCCACCTTCATGTTCTCTTGAATCTGAGAGATCATATTATTAGGTTTTTAAGTAATGTTGCCAAAGAAACTTGTACAGGATTTTGCTCATGTACCTGTCACATTGCGGCATAGTCTGTTGCCAATTAGTACATTTTTGAGATTAGAAGGTTGCTGGTAAGCAATAAAAATCTACCACTTAAGTCACATTTATCTTTTATTTTTAGTTCACAAAACAACATCATCCATCACCTTCATTTTTTTTCTGTAAACTGCAAATGTACATGGTCAGCATTGCCTTTTTTTTATTATTTGATTTATATACCGCCCTTCTCCGGAGACTCAGGGCGGCTTACAATGTGTTAAGCAATAGCCTTCATACTTTTGTATATTTTATACAAAGTCAGCTTATTGCCCCCACAATCTGGGTCCTCATTTTACCTACCTTAGAAAGGATGGAAGGCTGAGTCAACCTTGAGCCTGGTGAGATTTGAACTTGCAGTAATTGCAGGCAGCTGATGTTAATAACAGTGCTTTAGTCTGCTGCGCCACCAGACATTACTATTTAATGTTATCCTAGAGCAGTGGTGGTGAACTTTTTACTTATTGAGTGCTGAACAGGAACATGCTTTGAGTGCACTCACGTGCCATCTGTGGTAACGCGCGGCTCCTCCCCACGTGTTGCATGTGCAACTGCACCATCTGCACATGCGCACAGCTTTCGCGCATGCACACTAGCGCAAGTTGCATGTGCAATCTCACCATATGTGCATGTGCAAGCTTTCACACACACAATGCACATGTGTGAACGCTGTCTGTGCATGCGAGCACAATGTCATGCACATGCGCAAACATGCACACATGCGCAGGAGAGCTCTGAAGACCAGCTGGGTTTCTGAATTGCGCGCATGTGCATCAGAGGCCTAAACACCAAATGGGGCGTGCGTGCATGCACAGTTTCAGGTGAGCTTGGTGACGGCTCTGCGTGCCACTTCCGGCACGCGTGCCATAGGTTCGCCAACACGGTCCTAGAGATTCTTCACTATTTTCATGATGAGCACTTTTAATTTTTTTTTATTTTCAGCTAACAAAGCAGTGCTTCTTCCTATCTCAAACCAACAGTATCCTAGTTTTTTATTTTAATTCATTTGTCATCTCTACTGGTCCTGAAATTCTTTTATTTACTATACAATTAGACATGACTCATACCTTTTGATATTTTGAACCCTCTGTTTCTTCAGTTTTAGTTCACTGAAAAGATTCTTCAGAGGAATAATCATGGGTTCTGATATACACAATAAATTTAATAGATTCGGTCTATTGGCATGATAGACGCAAGCAGGAATTTTGCTACGGTCAATAGAAGAAAAATATACCTTATTGCTATATACTCTTCTTTTCTCCATAGTCCATTTCATGTTAGCTATTAGTATCCTTCCTCTTTCCCTCTTCTGAAACCTTTTGATTCAGTTAGCATTTTCCTTCTGCTTATGATTGTATTCTTTGAAAGGGCATTTGATCTACTGGCCCTCACTTTTTATTGGCAAATATTCTTGATCATATCTTCTACAGGAAAATATTTTTGTCCCTCTATAATCTCATTTGTAAGAGGTTTTAATGTAAACTTTTCACTTTTCCTAAACCTTATTTCCTCTGTTAAACCTCTTCTGTGGATATGCTTAAGTATTCCTGCTTTAGTTATGAATTTTCCTGTGATTACTTTCATTTTCTTTGGCACTCCAAATTTTCTTGTCTCGTTATTTTCCTCTATTTGTTCATATTGATTCTTTTCCTGGTCCTTTACTGTTTGAAGCTGAAAGTTTGTGTACTTTCACTAAAAGTTCTCCAATCTGAAATTCCTCACACTGCAATCTGTCTTTTGCATATAATAACTTTTCTCAGGACTCACCAAGAATACCTTACAATTACCCCACAACAAAGATGTCATATGGGCATCTTCTAGTGCTTAACGAGAGCAAAAGAAAACAGTAAGTACCTTGAATATCCATTAAATCTGATTAATGCTTCCAATGCTTTTGATACTTAAAATGAATTAAGATGTTTCAAGAATAAAACCAAGTCTGGATTTCAGGCAAATAAAACTGCAAAATAGGGTGGCATGAGGCCAAAGGGACATAGATGCTGGGGGAGCTAAAGCAACAATGTGGTTATAATTGGGAGTGGACTCACATGTGTCCAAATTTTGATCACATGACTGCAGGGTTGTTGAAACAATTATAATTTCAGACACAGGTTGTAATTCCATTTTATCAGCACCAATGTAACTTGGAACCTCTAGGAACTGAGCAGGCTGAGCTGGAAGGTGGGGTTAAATGTGTCATCAGTTTGGAGTAATTGTGCAGCCACAAGCAACCCAAGTCTAACCTCCCATGAATTCTATTGACTCTTATCTAACACCAATTTAGCTTGTACCATTAGTTGCTCAGATTCTTGTAATTTCTAGGGCAATAATAAACGTAGTGCTTTGAACTCAACTTCTGTTCCTGGTTATCTGCACCTGATGGAACCCTAACCCTAATGCTGAATACATGGTCAAAAGTCAAGAATTGCTTGCAATATTTTGTCTCAAACCATAATCTGTAGTCCTGAGAAAGTAGTTTTGAATAACAATATTTTTATATAAATTTGATTTATTACTTGTTCTAAAGAGCCAAAATATTTTAGTTTCTATCCCATTCCCAAACCATTCTAGAACAAATATTTGTTGGTAGGCTTTATTATTGTATACATTCTCTCATTTCATAGAGTAAAAGGATACTATTCATAACCACTGATTGTATTATTTTTTATGTTGCATTATTCTCTTTTTAATTTCAGCATGTTTTATGTATTGATAATGTTGCCTATCAACTCAGGATGCTTTTCACAATGTGTAGCATATACATTAAGTAGAGCAAAATTAATCTTCTTAAAAGTTAACCACCCATAAAAATATCATCACGACTCTGTGCAAGGTTCTTATTCTCATATGATGAAAAAGCACAAACTCAATAATTGACATTTTCTGGGCAGACTTTAAGACTTGGCAATCTTTGTTAAAACAAACCATGTTGCTTATGGCAACTATAGAACATTCAAGCTTTAATTATGTCCTAGAACAAACAAGAGAGAAATCAGGTTTAAGTTCCCTAAGAATTAGAGATGAATAAATCAGCCTATATATATGATCTATAAGTGATCATAGTTGTTCTTGTATTGTTCACACCACATCTATCCATCCAATTTTTGCATTAACCTACAAATCCTGAAGTTCTGGATTAAATATATATATATGGATGAATGGTGGAGTGGTTAAGACAGCAGAAACAGGGGGACTGAGAATTTTGGTTCTCATGTGGGAGCTATTACTATCTACAAGACTCTTGTGGCTTTCCAATGGACTGTCCTATAAAAACCAGATAACTGAAATAATGCACATTTTGCAAACGATATCAGCACTACTTTCAGAGTCTTCCATTTCCAAGACTGAGAAACAAGTGGCAAGAAGTCCATTATCATGTAATAGCATCTAGGAGTTATTAAAAATAGTTTGCTTGCTTGCTCATCTCCTTTGCTTCTTATATGTACTTATTTCTAACCATTAGTTCCTGTGTATTATTTCAGTTTCTAGAAACTTATTGCCATACCCTAAAGAATGTCTGCCACTTTCTCTCTTCATTGCCCTGAAAATGATGCCATATTTCAAAACTTTGATCAAGGAAACATAAATAAGTTGCTTTTTCTTTTAAATTTAATTCAGAAGTTAGCAGTTAGGTGATGATCTTGTACCCACTTTATTGAAAGAAATACACGGTGAATTTTGCTGATGTCCATGTAAATTGCATACAAATAGGAAGTAAGATGATCATATATTACAATATTATACACTTATGACACATTATGAACTTATTAATCACAATCCATATATCTGATTTTAATTTTGCAAATAATAACAAAGGTTATTCTTTACCAGATAAGTGGGATGGCTAAATATGATCTAGCATAAAAAACAATCACTGGAACTTCTATTAACATTTGAAGGTACTATATAAATCACCCTGGATTTCAGACCCTCAGTGTATTTTCTTTATGAAATTTTACACAGAGTTTTGTGACAGCATATCTGCTAACCTAATTATGTTGTGACAATGATCCAGTATAATTATGCCTTTTGTTGGTTTTTAAAAAATGCATGAAAAAATAGATTAAAAAGTTTTGATCAGGATTAACAAAAATAACAACAACATCAGAAAGATTTGAATTATTTGAGGAATTTACACTAACAACATATGTAAGGAAAGGCTTAGAGTACATTGGTGTATATTTTCATTTTTATCTTGAGCTTATCTTAATTAACATTATGTGCTATAATACTGCACTACTATAGAAACAGTAAAATGCATTTCACAGATAACTTTTTTCCTACTCTAGCCATACCCTTAACTCATAATTTGAGAGATGGGAAAGGCAATTGGATTACAGGGGAAGAAGGGAAGAAAGTAATTGTACAGGAATTTTATACTAATTTATATTGTAAGGAAGATAAGTCTGAGCAGGAAATAAAGAAATACTTAGAGGAATCAGACATACCCAAAATACCAGACTTATCTAGGGAAGTATTGGATGAAGAAATTACGGAGGGGGAAATTGAAAGGGTCATGGGAAAACAAAAGACAGGGAAAACTCCTGGTACAGATGGCCTACCGATTGAATATTATAAAGCACTTTGAGAAACATTAGGTACGCATATGACTGAACTATTTAATGGGGTAATTCGGGAGGGACAGATCCCGAAATCATGGACAGAAGCACTAATAACTCTTTTGCCAAAGGACAATAGTGACCTATCTCAGATTCAGAATTATAGGCCCATTTCACTTCTTAACGCGGATTATAAATTATTTGCAGCGGTTTTAGCAGAGAGACTCAAAGGGTCTCTTAACCAATTTATACATGAAGATCAAAATGGTTTCCTACCAGGCAGACAGATTAGAGATAACGTAAGAATAGTTATGAATATTTTGGAATATTACGAAACCCATACTGATAAACAATTGGCCCTGGTATTCATGGATGCACATAAGGCCTTTGACCGTGTGAATTGGAGCTTTTTAATAGGTTTACTGCAACATATGCAATTTGGAGAAAGATTTATTCGGGCAATCCGTGCAATTTATTCGAAGCAGACTGCTAAAATTTCAATTAATGGTGATGTATCCAATCAAATTGATATTGAGAAAGGAACTAGACAAGGGTGTCCGCTCTCCCTGTTGTTATTTATTCTGTCATTAGAACCCTTATTGAGGGAAATTAGACGTAATATGGGGATAAAAGGTCTTTATATCCAAAATCAACAATATAAGGTGCAGGCTTACGCTGATGATTTAGTATTTATATTAGAAGATCCGTTGATATCGGGACCGTGTCTGACCCAGGAAATAGAAAAATATGGTAAGGTGGCGGGATTAAAAGTCAATAGGGAAAAAACTAAAATTATTGCCAAAAATTTAACAGTAAAGCAAGGGAAAGAATTAGAAGTGAATTTGGGGTTCCAAATTGTAAACAAACTAAAATACTTAGGCATTATTATATCAGCCAAATGCTCCACGATCAAAGAGGACAACTATTTGAACCTTCTCAAGAGAACAGGTCAGGATCTAGAGAAATGGAAGAGTATGCAGATATCCCTACTAGGTAGAATAGCAATTATAAAAACTTATATACTTCCAAAATGGATATACCTATTCTACACAGCACCAGTTAGATTGGATAATAATTTTTTTAAAAAATTAAATTCTTATGTCCTTAAATTCATTTGGCAAAATAAAAAACCCAGAATTAAACTTAAAATGCTTCAAGAACTTAAAGAAAGAGGGGGATTTGGTGTCCCAAAATGGGAATACTACTATCAGGCCACAAACTTAGTCTGGATCAGGGATTGGATATTGTTGAGAAGAAGGAGGTTGCTGATTTTGGAAGGTGAGGGGTTACATCAAGGATGGCGTTATTTTCTTTGGCAAAATAAAATCCCAAAGCACAGGTGTCTTGCAGGACATTATGTGAGGAATATTCTAATTGAGTCGTGGAGGAAAATTAAGGGTAAATTTTACTTCTCAGTCCCCTCCTGGCTGGTCCCACTCGAAGCTATAACGTATAGGCCTCTATATAACAAAGAAAATCACCTCTCCTACCAGGAACTTTTGGACCCCCATGGCAGTCTGAAAACAAGAAATGAGTTGGAGTTGCAGGGAAGACAACTGGATTGGTGGGCTTATGCCCAAATTTGCTCGAAATTTAAAAAAGATAGGGAACAAGTTGGTATTAATTTGAATCAGCATGAACTGGACAATATCATTCTAGGAAAAGAGGATAAAATGTTATCAAGGATATATAAACTTCTAATAGACTATTGGATAGGGGATGAAATAGTTAAAGACTCTATGATTGCCTGGGGGAGAAATATTGGTTATCCAATTGATGTGACCAAATGGGAAGAAATCTGGCTCAAACATATGAAACTCCTGTGGGCAACATCATATAAAGAAAATGTGTACAAGATGCTGTATAGATGGCACCTTCCACCTGCCTGTCTTTCTAAAATGTATTCAAATCTCTCACCAAACTGTTGGAAGTGCGGGGAGATCGGCACCTATTTCCACATGTGGTGGACCTGTCCCAGGACGAGGGAATTCTGGAAAACCATACAGGCATGGATTAGGGAAATCACAGGTTATAACCTAATTCTGAAACCAGAGTACTATCTACTGAACATTAGGCCAGATAATATAGGCACAAATATATGGTGTCTGTGTGTATTTATCACCACCTCAGCAAGAATATGTTTCACCCAACATTGGAAGGGGAAAGATCTGCCGGCTGAAGATTTGATTCTGGAGAAAATTTTGGATTATGCGGAAGCCGACAGACTGACTAAAGCATTGCGAGATCAAAAGGACTCCGTATATTTCCAATGTTGGGATAAATGGTATGTTTGGTTGAACAACAGACACCCAAAAAGTCAGGTATAACCAGGACTATGTTTAATATTTGTTAAATTTGACCGAAGCTTACATACCGTAGAAAGTGTAAATATCATGTAAAGTTTCTGTCGCGATCATTTGTTTGACTATTTCTTTTTTTTTGTTTGATGTACTGTTTTAAATAAATAAATAAAAAAAAAAAAAGAAAGATTTGAATTATTTGAGGAATTTACACTAACAACATATGTAAGGAAAGGCTTAGAGTACATTGGTGTATATTTTCATTTTTATCTTGAGCTTATCTTAATTAACATTATGTGCTATAATACTGCACTACTATAGAAACAGTAAAATGCATTTCACAGATAACTTTTTTCCTACTCTAGCCATACCCTTAACTAAGGGTTAAGAAAATAAGAAAACAATATCATCAACATTGCTTTCACAATATCTGCTCTTTTAAGCTCTATATGTTTGCAAAGAAACTATGATCACTGCTAAAAAAGCAAAAAATGGGATGCTGCAATTGTGGCTTATATCTATATATATATAAAAGGGAAAACCACTCATGCATTAGTCACGAAATCTCCAGAATCGTAAAGCCTACAAACTTGAAATTTGCCACCTATGTTCTTGTTGGCTTCTAGGTGCTCAATAAGAAAAGATTTTTCGAAATGACCATCAAAGCATTAGTATTTCCTTTATTATTATTAACAAGCTCTGATGCTAAGAATCCTACTCCCCCTCCCAACCTCAAAAGAAATCTGTTTCAAATGCAAAACACAAACAGAGAGGATTTTCAGTTTCAGTTTACTTTCACAGCAGCAAGCAGCTTTACTACAGAACAGTTGAGCTAAACCACACCCAGCCTCCTTCCTGTCTCCTTCTTGTTCACCCAGCAAATACTGTTTGAGCTTCCAAACACCCCTCAACTCTCTCACATCCTCTCTGACAGGATGCTAGCCAGATGAATACCGATAGATGCTGTGGGCTGGGACATTCTACTCCCCCAACCCCTGTTCCAACTGCCACTTGCATTATATTAACACATTCTGATGCTACGGAATTACACATTCTACATTAAGTTTCAGGCTGTAAGTGTCAATTTATCAAGCCAAGCACATAGTTTTGTAGCGAAGCACGAGCGTCGAGCTAGTCTATATATATCTTATCTATATCTATCTATATCTCTATCTATATCATCTCTATATCTATCTATCTATCTATCTATCTTTATTTATTTATTTGGCATATATATATATGCCAGTATTTGGCATATATATATATATATATATATATATATATATATATATATATATATATATATATATATATTTGGCATATATATATGCCAAATACCACTCATTCATCACGAAATCTCCAGAACGGTAAAGCCTACAAACTTGAAATTTGCCACGTATGTTCCTCTTGGCTTCTAGGTGCTCGCTAAGAAAGGATTTTTCGAAATCACCATCAGATCATTATTATTTCATATACAGTATTATATTCACATACTCTGATGCTAAGGAGTTAGACTTCTACTCCCCCACCCCACCTGAAAAGAACTCTGTCCCAACTGCCAGTTGCCTTATATTAACATGCTCTGATGCTACCCCTTTGCTAAACCGGGCCTGGGTATGGCCAGTGCATGACTCATCCGGCCTGTGGGCTGGTACATTCTACTTCCCCTCCCCCTCTGTTCCAACTGCCAGTTGCCTTATATTAACATGCTCTGATGTTGTGGAGTTACACATTGTACATTTCAGGCTTTAAGTGTCAATTTATCATGCCCGATCACATAGTTTTGTAGCAAAGCACGGGCGTCCAGCTAGTACATGAATATTCACCACTATAGGTGAAACATGGAAGGTAAATATACCAATGCAGTACTGTAAACCTAACAGCAACATTTTGTTTGTTAGACAGTATGTTTCTTAATGCCAGAGACTAGAAATTTACCAATAAGAGATGGTAATTATCATAATTTTCTACAGTGAATCTGTCTGAGACATCCATCTATCAATACACAGGATTTTATGTTAAATAGACAATTGTTATGACGTGGCAAGTCACTCAAGCCTGGTTTCCCAAAAAAGATACACATTCAAGTGTTAAACATAAATTCTAAAAAGAGAAAAGCAAGATGTATAACTCAAAATAATGCAATTCCTAAACAACAGTGCCACCCAAAGGTTTGTAAATCATTAATCTACAACCCAACACAGAAATATTTGACTAATTATCCTAAACCATGCCACCTAGGGACCATTACTGATTAGTACACAGATGGTCGTGAGATAAGCTGATTATTTTAAAAAGTAAATTGTAAGGATTATAAATTCACTAATGTACCATGCTTACACAATCCACATTGTATCATAGTTCTGTTGATACCAAAGTCTTTACAATTGAAACATTCATGCATACATTTTCAGAACTGATGCATAAAATCTTGCTTTAAATGATAGCATACGATGCAGTGGTGAAATCCAAATTTTTTTACTACTGGTTCTGTGGACGTGGGTTGGTGGGCGTGGTGTGGCTTGGTGGGTGTGGCTTGGTGGGCATGGCAGGGGAGGGATACTGCAAAATCTTCATTCCCAGCCCATTTCAGGGGAAGGATATTGCAAAATCTCCATTCCCACCCCACTCCAGGGGAAGGATACTGCAAAATCCCCATTCCCTCCCCATTCTGGGGCCAGCCAGAGGTGACATTTGCTGGTTCTTTGAACTACTCAAAATTTCCGCTACCGGTTCTTCAGAACCTGTCGGAACCTGCTGGATTTCACCCCTGATGTCACCAAATGCTGTAAAAGCGAAGTATTTAAACTGATATAAATGATTATGGATCAGATCCAAAGCCAGTTTCTGAAGATAGCATCATACGTGAATGTGATTTTAAAAGAGAGAAATCAGAATAACGTGTGAATGGATCCTAGTGACTCCTAGGATTATTTTCTTAAAAACGTTGTAGTCATAGCAGCACTGCAAGAGTGGGAAACCAAGACCTCTTAATTTTATCAATTTGCCTGTCTTAGTAAGGTAGTCTGAACACAATAGTTCCTCAGTATCTTGCAGAAATATTGCAACCTCTTGCAGAGGTTCGACTGGAGCGTTAAGTGGGCAACGTTGCGTTCAATGGTAAAACCAGTGTAAAGTATAGCACAAGTTGCATTCCCATAACACACTAACATGGGATAGGATACTGCTATCTCCGATACCTAAGTAAATCGTAGTTCAACTGATCATAGTCTGATTCTAATACTTCATGATTTTTCATATAAAAATGATTTCAAACGCGCCCTCTGTACAACGTTCCAGGTTAATCCCCATACTAGAGGCACGTGACTTTCTTATGTAACCATAAAGATAAAGCTAGAGCGTCGCCCGGAAGCCGAGCGGGTGAAAAACAGCGCAGGCGCGCTGTTTCGTTTGCGGTGCTGGGAGGAAGCATGCAGTATAGATAAAGAAGCTGCCCCTCTGGGCGCCCACTGCGTTCTTTCTGGTGGAGAAGACCCTGAAGCGGTTATCATGTCGAAGGTTACGAACCTCAACAATGAGGTGAGCCCGTCTGACTGGGACCGTTGCCAGGGAGGTAGCCTCCGTCCGGGATTTGCGTGGCCCTTCGAGTTGGCAGAGAAGGAAATTTCGGATACGAAACGTGGGCGGGGGGGGGGGGGGAGAGGAGGGAAGAGGGTAAAAGGCGTCTGCTTCTCGGTGGGTCGTTAGGCGGTGGGTGGCTTCTCTCCATTGTATGCCCTTCAACTATGGCGCAGGTCTTCCGTCTAAGAATAATGGACACGCTGGCTTGGGGTGGTGGTGAAGTCCCAGAAGGGTGGAAAGGGTCGGAGAGGAGAGCTGGTTTTATAGCAGGGGTCTCCAATCTTGGCCACTTTTAAGCCTGGAGGACTTCAACTCCAATCTTGGCCACTTTTAAACCTGGAGGACTTCAACTCCCAGAATTCCTCCCAGAATTCTGGGAGTTGAAGTCCTCCAGGCTTAAAAGTGGCCAAGGTTGGAGTTGAAGTCCTCCAGGCTTAAAAGTGGCCAAGGTTGGAGTTGAAGTCCTCCAAGCTTAAAAGTGGCCAAGGTTGGAGACCCCTGGAAAAAAGGTAGCAGTGGATGGAAAGGGAAATCCTAAGCGTAGCCCTTCCAAGCGTTTTTAGGTAGGGTCAGTGAGGATGTCTATGAAGATTCTCAGTCATCCAGGTCATGGTTGCCCCAAAGGTGCTTTTTTTCAAGAGGCAACTGGACTTTCTGGTTTTTCTTCGAAGACGTTTCACTTCTCATCCAAGAAGCTTCTTGGATGAAAAGCATAACGTCTTCGAAGAAAAACCAGAAAGCCCACAGTTGCCTCTTAAAAAAAAAAAGCAGTTTTGGGTTAGTGAGGATGCTGACTCCTGCTGGTTGCTGTGTGATAATTAGCCTTCAATGGCTGGAACTTGATTCTGGCCTTGGTTTTGGTGAATGCACTATAACAGCATCAGCCCCAGAATGCTCATTTGAAGAAGAAGAAGAATGAAGGGTGGGTGGGTGGGAAATCTGAAGATTACTGGAGTAGCCAGTACTAAAGTAGAGTAAATAATCACTGTACTGTGCAGGTGGCCACATGTGGGCAATGATACACATTTTACATTTCTATGCTGTTCAGAGAATTGGTTCGCATATGAATTTATTGGAGTGTACTTTATTAGACTGCAGATAACAGGTGCTTTTTACTGTATTGTTTAATATTTTGTGTTGATGCTTGTCTTTCTTTGTCAGAGTGTGCACAGTGTGACTGCTAGTTTGAGACAACCCAGGAGCAAAATACAGTACAGAGAGGTTTTGTCTTTCAAACAGTTGTTTATCTACAAGTCATAAATATACACATACATGTGCTAAGCAAAGCCAGGCAATCAATCAATCTTCAACTATAATAGGAAACACACACACACACTGAGAGAAATACAGAGGTGGGGGGGAGGAGAAAGAGAGAGACTGCCCTCACAGGGCCTCTCTTATACAGACAACTCCTTAAAGCTGATTCATTCTCATTGAATCATCTCCGTTTACAGCTATTAAATCAACATTACCTTAACATATTTTTCTGAAAAAGATGATTTGCAGGGTGGGAGGGAGGAGGAGTTTCTCATTATTTTATCTTTCTCTAGCGACAATACTGAGAAAAAGCACAAGTTTACAGAGACTGCTCCCAAATCATCCAAGGAATTTTGTGGTAAAATGGCCTTCAACCTAGTAAAATCTTGCAGAAAATTATGCTTCCATTGTAAAACAGATGCTTTATATGTAAAATTGTCTGTTTAATGCATTCTAGAAGAGTGTAATACATTCTAGAAGAGAGCTGTGGTTGTGCAATGGTTAGAATGCATTACTGCAGGCTACTTCTGTTGCCTGCTGGCTGCCTGCAATTTGGCAGTTCGAATCTCACCAGGCTCAAAGTTGACTCAGCTTGCTGACTCTGTAAACCACTTAAGAGAGGGCTGTAAAGCACTGTGAAGTGGTATATGAGTCTTAAGTGCTATTGCTATTGCTAGAAGCATCTCAAACTTAAAACAGAGCAGTTCTAAACGCAAGACATTCTTTGAATTTCATAGCATCTCTATAGTGATTAGAACAGCAGTCTCATGAAACATCGGTCCCAAAGTTTAAGTTTCTAGACCTTTGGTGAAGAATTACTAGGCTAGCACATATAACATAAGAGGTGAAAAAGAAAATTATTCTCATAAAGTTGGTTCACATAAGGCAAAGGAAGCCTTTATTTGTTTTCTAGTTGGTTCTTCATTCATTCACATTAAATGCACGGACTACCTGGATATACTAATTATGTATTGATCATTCACTTTTGTATTGATACATTTTCATTCAGCAGAAATTGATTCCTGTAGTAGGAGAATCTGGGGCCTGAGTGAAAGGGAGGCTCAGCCTAGAATCCCTGTGTAGCAGGGAAGAGAAGAGAACTACACTGTGTGCATAATTATTAGGCAAGTGACTATTTTGACCATATCATTATTTTGCATATTTTCCACCTCCAAGCTTTATAAACTTGAATGCTTAGTGTACATAAGCATATCAGGTGATGTGTATTTGTGTAATAAGGAGATGAACACCCTATATCAAGGTGTGCATAATTATTCGGCAGCTGCTTTTTCTCAGACAAAATAGGCCAAAAAGGACATTTAACTGACTTTGAAAAGTCAAAACTTTTAAAAAGTCTTTCAGAGGGATGTAGTAATCTTGAAATTTCTAAGATATTGGGGTGTGATCACAGAACCATCAAACGTTTTCTTGCAAATAATCAACAGGGTAGCAGGAAACATGTTGAGAAAAAAAGACACACATTAATTGCCAAAGATTTGAGAAGAATCAAACATGAATCTACCAGGAACCCATTATCCTCCAGTGCTGTCATATTCTAGAATTGCAATTTACCTGGAGTGCCCAGAAGTACAAGGTGTTCAGTGCTCAGAGACAAGGCCAAGGTAAGGAAGGCTGAAATCCAACCACCACTGAACAAGACATAAATTGAAATGGCAAGACTGAGCCAAGAAATATCTTAAGACAGATTTTTCAAAGGTTTTATGGACTGATGAGAGTGACTCTTGACAGACCAGTTGGATGGGCCCATGGCTAGATCAGTAACGGGCACAGAGCTTCACTTTGACTCAAGATGCCAGCAAAGTGGAGGTGAGGTACTGGTATGGGCTGGTATTATAAAAGATGAGCTAGTTGGACCTTTTCGGGTTGAAGATAAGACTCAAAATCAACTCCCAAACCTACTTCCAGTTTTTAGAAGACCGTTTCTTCAAGCAGTGGTACAGGAAAATGTCTGCATCTTTTAAGAAAACCATGATTTTTATGCAGGACAATGCTCCATCGCATGCATCAAAGTACTCCAGTGCATGGCTAGCCAATAAAGGCCTTAAAGATGAAAGAATAATGACATGGCCCCCTTCCTCATGTGACCTATACCCTATTGAGAACTTGTGGGCTCTTCTTAAACAGGAGATTTACAGTGAAGGAAAACAGTACACCTCTTTGAACTGTGGTTGCTGCTGCACAAAAAGTTGATCATCAACAGATCAAGAAACTGACAGACTCCATGAACGGAAGGCAAGACTGTTATTGAAAAGAAGGGTGGCTATATTGGTCACTGATATATATATTTTTAAATGTCAGACATGTTTATTTGTACATTTTGGGTTGTTTGTTTGTTCTCATTTTAACAGATGCAAATAAATGAGTGAGTTGGGCAAATTTTCATTTTTCATTTAGTTGCATAATAATTCTGCAGACTAATAGTTGCCTAATAATTGTGCACACATTCTCCTAAGAAAGCTAAAACCTCACTTTTACTTTCTCAAATATTCACGTTTGAGGTTTATTAACATTTTGGATTGACAGAGAGCATTGTAGTTGTTCAATAATAAAATTAATCCTCCAAAATACAACTTGCCTGATAATTGTGCATACAGTGTAAGTCTAACCCTCCTTGAGTGCGGTTGACCCTAAGTCTAAGCAGGTGCCCACCATGAGTTGAGAAGATTCCATAGACTTTTAGCAATAAATCACTTAATTGAAACTTCATATGTGGATCTGGTCTTTCACACCTTAACAATTCCTCATTCTGTTTCTCTTTATTTTACCCTGAGTAAATTTGGAAGTTTGGGAAATTCTTTGGCTACAAAATAAAAGGAATAACAATGAGCTTTGAATTATTTGCAATTAAGAATAGGGTAACTCAAATCTGGCTGCAATTTCTATTTTCTATATGGCTATGTTTTCAATATTGAATTTAATGATTTTTTTTAAAAAAATTACACTATAAACTTTAAATAAAGGTTTACTCTGGAGGTCTTGCTTCAGTTTTAAAGTTAAAATTAACTGAAGATTTTTTTTACTTAAGATATACTTTTGAATTTATATTTGTAAGATTGAAGCAAGTGGATACAAATGGACACATTTTAAGAAGCTTTGCCTGTATGAACTCACGTGCAAATATTTCTTGAAAACATTGCTAGGTGGCAGCACAAAATAAGTAATGGATTTCTCCTCTTCTGTTAGTACTTGTATAAGATTTCTTACAAATAAGTTTAACTTCCTAAGGGATTAATATCAATTTTTACAGTTTTCTAAGCAAAATTATGGAGCCTGTTTTAATATGTAGCTTTTTTTACATGCAGTATATATTTGACTTCATTAAGTTTATAGGTTTGTTTGAAATAAAGTAACTTCATTCTTTCCTGTAAATGACAGAATATCATTAAATATCTTAAATATAGAGAAATTATTAGGAATGGAATAAATACTTCAGCTTTGTTTCTTTTATGGATGTTTTCTATAATTTTATCAGAATTGTAAATTGGTATGTGTTGTTCAGTTGGTCTAAACTCTATATCAACGTATATAATATTCTGTGGACCAAAGGTTGAGTTTTGATTTAGAATTGAATGTAGAAACCCTCTTCCTAAAAGGAGTATTACTGCAATGACAAACTCAACTTGATTTCATTTATGGTGAAGATTCTATCTACTCTATAATGTTTACTCTTAAGCACTCTATTTCAGTTTTTTTCTTTCTGTCATGTTAAAAATTACTTTGTTGTAATTTCTAGAGATCTTTGAGAATTATACCAAAAGTCTTCAGAAGCCCTGGGCCACATGCAAAATTTTTTAGAATGACAATCTTTGAAAATTGATTTAGTAAATCAGTTTCTAGCCTTTGTAAGTTACATACTTGGAACAAGTTAGGCACTTATAGCAAAACCCCCATAAAATCTCACCTTATGATGATTTCATAAGTATGTCCATTTGGCAACAGTAAAAAAGTATTTTGTCATTTTTTTTCCAGAGCCAAAAAAATAAAATTAAAAAGACATGTTTAAGAAGTTGATTGAAGGACAAAGTATTTATCAATTTTTTAAAATTAGTATAAATTTACTAATGTTGAATATAAAGCATTTTCCGTGTTGAGTATTGCATCTGAATAGTTACAAAGCTACATTTTGTATTTTTACAAATGTAAACTTTTGTGTCAGAGTTTAGTCATTGTTTGATTATCTGATATCTCATTTTCCTCCAAAGGTTTAAGTCATATTCTATGGAGATTTCTTGTCAATTTATTATAATCTTTAACAACTCTTTATGGACTTTATATTCCTAGGCAACTTGCCACATTGAAGATAAGAAGGAGGTCATATATAAACTGGCAGCTACAGTATTTTATATGTGTGTGTGTGTGTGTGTGTGTGTGTGTGGAATTTCTGTTACCGCAGTTATAAAGTGCGAGGTCACATGACTGCATTGTAAAGCAATGACAATTCCAGCATTCCCTGTTACCACTGTCACTGAATTCCACCAGTTGTTGAACCAATCTAAAGTCTAGCCAAGCCATTTCCCGGCTTGGTTCCTCTCAACCCTCAGCCTCAATAAGGTAAAGGATTACCTCAAACTCCCCCTCTCCAGACCTATGCCCTGCATTTCTGCTCTTTTGGCCTTCTTGGATAGAAAGCAGGCCCAAAACTGAGGCTTTACGGTTGCTTGCCATTCTATGGCTCAGGCTTCTTGATGTTTTGTGATTCTGGTGTTTCAAGAAGCCCTGTAGCCATATTATGAGACCACAGCCACAGCAGTGTGATGCAAAACCTGGAAAGCCTGAGCTCCTAGCCCAGTCCCAGTCAATCATCGTCATCTGCATTCTGGGCCCCTGCTGTCCAGCATTTCTCCCAGGGGACGTTCATCCCACTGCTGGTATTAAATATAAGTATAAAATATAAGCCAGTTGTTGGTGATGTTAGGCTATCTTCCTCAGGTCTCGTGTGGAAATCGCCATGTGCAACCTTGGAAAGAAAGTTTTGTGCAGCCAGCAGCTGCCTTGCAAAGGCCTTGGTGAGCAGTGGGAGCAACAAAATAGAAAAGGTCAACTAGAACAACAGTGACCACAGACTGCAGGGACCAAAAGAGCATAGATTGAAGGAGGGGGGAGATAAGTGGATGGGTTGGATTTAAAGTTCCTCTCCAGTCAAAAGTGTGAGCCGGCTGCTAAGCACCAGAATTTTTATCATGCGAGGGGGCACTGCAATGACTTTGATTTTGCAGATGAGTGATAAGTCTCTTTGTTCAATGCCACTGTAATTTCAAATGGTCTCAATGGATAGTTATAACTTGAGAGAGATATGTAGGCCATTTCTGGGGTTTAAATCACAAGGCTTTTCCTCACAGTTCATTGAGGTTAACAGATTCTTTGTTTTTCATTCTGCAGCCGTAAGATTGGAGCGTACTTAGTGGTTATAGAACAGCATATTGCATTTTGAGTAGTCCTGATTACTATCTCACTAGCTTCAGTATGAACTGAATTCTGAAACTTCATAGCTCATGTTATTTGTTTTTACTTCTTGTTATTTCCAAGTCCCGATAAGATTTAATTTCCTTGTTCCTCTCTTTGGTACACCACCACTTCCTTACCCGTCTAATCACAGGATCTTTATTCAGAAGCAGTATCTTATTTCTTTAACTTGTTAAGTAAATATATATTTTAAAAACACGTCTAAATTATATCCATCTGATGTCACTGTATTTTCATAGTCTATTTTCCTATTGCCAAGAGTACATCAAAATCTACAGAAGAAAAAGATAGAACAAACAATTATAACAAAGTCCAATATTTTGAGGTGTATATTTTTAGAGTTCTGCTGTAGCTCCTAAGGTTATTTGCAACTACAAAGAGACAGTTTGAAGGCTCTTACATGACTTGAAGTTTAAAAAAATACAATCCTGAGTACACAGGTTCTCTAGCCAATACTCATAATTCTTCCTTTTATCCAACAGGATGAAGGCATTCAGCTCAATGGTTTGAGTCTAGGCATCTGTGTACCCCTGTGGTTAAATTTATTTGTAAGGATGTCTTATTCCTTATTATTGCTGCTGTTTTTATGCCTTCAGCATATGTACAAGACAAAATAAATGTTGCTAATCAATAAGGGAGTGAAATTAACTGCATTTAACTGTGTTTTGTAACCCTACAATTTTAGTAATTTTATAAAAAGGGCTTTATAATATGGAAGTTGCTCATTTGTGGTCTACATGATTTGTCTATACTTTTTACAATTGAAGTAAATAGAAACTAAAAGCAAAAACCTAACAACTGTAGATATTATCCATAATTTATGGCTATCACAGCATTTGCTTTTCAGTTCTTGCTGATTGCTACTGATTTGTTGGCTCTCTATAGTTACATTGCCCTCTTATCCTGGCTTTAAATCTGGCAGAAGAAACTTTTGAAAAATTGGAATGTTACTTACCTAATACCATATTTTCCGGCATATAAGACGACTGGGCCTATAAGACGACCCCCGAATTTTCCTGTTAAAATATAGGGTTTGGGCTATACTCGCTGTATAAGACTACCCCTCTTCCAACGTACACCAAATAAAAATTAAAAAAACATCAACTGGCTCACCCACAATGTAAAAGCAGCTGTGCTAGACCCAAAATGGCCCCTGCAACAAGCAGGAACCTCACACAGCCACAAAAGGCCCAAAAACCCAACTTTCATACTGTACACACACAAAATTCCACATACAGCTTTGTGAGATTTTGTGTGTTTGTGTAGTTAGAGTGAAACACTACAGAAACACACTAAATCTCAAAGCTGCACAAATATTATTTTATTTTATTTTTATTTTTATATGAAAGCTAAATTTAAAACTTCCTAAACTTTAAATGGCTAGGTCTAAAAAAGAACAACTAAAAAAAAAAACTATTTTTTTTTAAAGATCCCAAAGGGGGAAAAAAATTACCCAATAGAATAGGGGTCTCCAACCTTGGCAACTTTAAGATTTGTAGACTTCAACTCCCAGAATTCCTCAGCCAGCTTTGTTTTGCTGGCTGAGGAATTCTGGGAGTTGAAGTCCACAACTCCCTGCCTGCTTGATTGCAGGCAGGGGGTTGCTTGCTGATGGAATGGATTCAGGCAAGCGAAGCAAGGCAAGCAGCTAAGGCAGTGGTTCTCAACCTTCCTAATGCCACGACCCTTTAATACAGTTCCTCATGTTGTGGTGACCCCCAACGATAAAGTTATTCCTAAAACCATCAAAAATATGTGTTTTCCGATGGTCTTAGGCCAGAGGTCCCCAACCTTTTGGACCTCAGGGACCACCAACTTCATAATTTTAAATTTCGCGGACCACTAATACGAATCCAGTGCGCCGCTTGCTGAAGCACCTGGACTCCCAGTACGGGATGGGGTCCTTCAGGCACTCTCCCTCCTCTCTGTCTCTCTCCCTCTCTCTCCCACTCTTTCTCTCTCATTCTCTCTTTCTCTCTCTCTCATTTTCGCTTTCTCTCTCTCTCTCCCTCTCTTTCTTTCTCTCCCACTCTTTCTCATTCTCTCGTTCTCTCTCCCCCTCTCTCCCCCACTCTCATTCTCTTTCTCTCTCCCCCTCTCTCCCCCACTCTCATTCTCTTTCTCTCTCCCCCTCTCTCATTCTTTCCCCCCCCACTCTTTCTCTTTCTCTCCCCCCTCTCTCTCATTCTCTTTCTCCCCCCTCTTTCTCATTCTCTTTTTCTCTCTCTCCCCCCACTCTCTCTCATTCTCTTTCTCCCCCTCTTTCTCTCTCCCCCCACTCTCTCATTCTCTCTTTTTCTCTGTCCCCCTTTCTCTCTCTCCCCCCACTCTTTCTCTCTTTCTCTCTCCCCCTCTTTCTCTCTCTCTCCCCACTCTCTCCCTCTCATTCTGATTCTCTTTCATTTTGTCTCTCTCATTCTCTCTCTGATTCTTTGATTCTCTTTGATTCTCTGTCTCTCTCTCTCTCTCACTCACTCTCTGATTCTCTTTCTCTTTCTCTCATTCTCTTTCATTCTGTCTTTCTCTCTCTTTCATTCTTTCTCTCTTTCTCTCTCTGTCTCATTCTGATTCTCTCTCATTCTCTCTTTCATTCTTTGTCTCTTTGTCTCTTTCTCTCATTCTGATTCTCTCTCTTTCTCTCTCATCTCATGGGCCAGCCAATGTCTTGGGGCTGAGAGGAACTCAAGCATCTCCCTGAGAGACTGAGGGCCAGAAGAAGTGTGGGAGCGAAGCACTACTTGAACTTGTGCGGCATGAGCATTCGCCTTGGTATATTTGTGTCAGCCGATGGCCAAGGCAGCCCTCATCTCTCTGCTGAAAGTGCAGCATCAGGATTCTGCCTTGGTATATTTGCGGCGCAAGGCAGCTTTCGTTTCCTGCTGCTTGGGACTCAGAGCGGTAAATGGTGACTGGTCCGGGGAGCAGCTGGATTTTGCTCACCATTGCGGACGCCAGATCAGCCCCCTGCAAGATCTCATCTTTCGAGGAGCACTCTCTGAAGCGGGGCTGGAAACTTTGGTTGGGCTGCTTGAGAGAGGAGAGCTTGCAAGGGGGCGATATGGTGTCTGCAATGGAGAGCAAAATCCGGCTTATTCTCTCCGCTGTAAGAGCGGCATCAGGATTCTGCCTTGGTATATTTGCGGCACAAGGCAGCCCTCATCTCCTGATGCTTGGGACTCGGAGCAGTAAATGGTGACTGGTCTGGGGAGCAGCTGGATTTTGCTCTCCATTGCGGACGCCAGATCAGCCCCCTGCAAGATCTCATCTTTCGAGGAGCGCATCCGGATTAGAGAGCAAAATCCAGCTGCTCTCCGGATCAGACGCCATTTACCACTCTGAATCCCAGGCAGCAGGAGAGGAGGGCTGCCTTGCGCCACTGGGTGGCACAAATATACCAAGGGGGAATGCTGTTGCCGTACAAATGAAAATAGTGCTTCACTCCCACAGCTTCCAGCCATCGCAAACGGTGCTGCTTCCCGCTTCTGCCGCCCCCTCCCCCACCGCCACAACAGCACCATTCATTCTGGATGGCGAGGGCTGCGCTCGTTTTTCTGTATTACACCACCTGCAAAACCGCTGTGAAAGGGTTGTTTGACCCCCAACCACTGAGCTAAGGTAAGCAAACTGGAGGGGGGAAAGTTTTTCCCTTCTCCATGGCTCTGGCGATCCCAGCTGAGTTGCCTGATTAGCAGATCGTCAGAGCTTGGATCGCCAGAGCCATTTAAGGCTCGTCAGCCTGGTTACAGGAAAACGACACCTGGCGTATAAGACGACCCCCGACTTTTGAGAAGATTTTCATGTGTTAAAAAGTCGCCTTATACGCCGGAAAATACGGTAACTCTGTTCCTTGTATTAATGTCAGGGTAGGCAAGGTCAAGAAACAAGCCTGGCAGGGATTTCAAGAATATTTTTTATACCACGTTTCACCCAAAATAAGACCCTGTCTTGTATTTTTTGAACTCCAAAATAAGGGCTTGGCCTTATTATCGGGGTGTATATGTCTTATTATTTTGGGGTGCACGCGGTGGCAAGCATGGCCACCTCATGGCTGCTGCTTGTCAGCCCCCCAAGCTGCATTTCATTCAGCTGTTCATTGGGGCAACCAAAGGTGGGAATCTCCCCAGTGTTTTTGGCACTCGCCCGCCTCCCATCCATCCATCCCCCTCACCTGCAAACTCCTGCCCCGCTCCCGCCTTTCCACCGGGCGGCCCCCGGCAGCCCCAGATGCCCAAAACCTGCGCCTGCCCAGCTCTCTTTTCCACAGCACCCGGCTCTTTATGGAGGGGGATAGCATGTGGGGCGGGGGAGAAGTAAGATGCGTGGAGCGTGATGGGGCTCACTCCTCTTGTCGTCTCTTTCCCCCCCCCTTGCCAGGGGCCCGGGAGACGTGAAAGGTGCATCTTACCTGCCTTGCAGCTCTGTCACGTGTCTTGCTGTTGTCTGCAGGCGGACACGTTGTAGGGTAAAACCAAACTTCTCACGAGTTCAAGAAGTTTGATTGAACTCGCAAGTTTTTTTTTTACCCTATGTGTTTGCCTGAAGACAATGACGAGACACACGGCGGAGCTGCAAAGCAGATAAGACAGCTCCATGCGCCCAATTGTACCGTGTGCTGGAGGCAGCGGCCTGAGCAGCACCCGTGAATCAGCTGTGAATGGCGGCCTGAGCGGTTCAGCTAGTCCGATTAAGGGGTCGAGAAGCCCTGAGGTGACCGGGGAACGGAAGGGCTGCCTTCTATGCTGGACACGCCCACCCCGTCACTAGGGCTTATTTTGGGGGGAGGGCGTATATTTACACCTATCCCAAAAATCAGGCTTGGCCTTATTTTCGGGACATGTCCTATTTTGGGGGAAACTCGGTATATATAGTTGTAGGGCTTGAACTGCAGAATCTTGGAAGATTTTCTGGCTGCCCCATCTTATACCAAGCAAATTCAAGGTTATTTTGAGTTTCTTTCCTTACATTTTTTTTCTTTCTCACAACCAATTTTTTCTGAAAGTCTCCTTTCCCTCCCCCCCCCCCCATTTTTTTAAAGGGCTCATTCATTCTTTCACCATTTCCAAGGACAGGTCTACATTATTAATTTAAATACATTAAACAACTTGAAAGCCAAATGGATTTATAGATTTATAAATAAACAACCTTCTTTCTCTTCCTCCCTGGTTTTAATGGGATTAGCAAACTTCGACATTTCAATAGATTGCCAGATAATCCTGTGACAATCAATAGGTGTTGTTATCAATAAAGTTAATGTAAACTATATTCCTAGTATGTTGAAATATTTGGAATAATCCTAAATATTGGTTGCCATGCTCCATCTTATCTGAATAAACTGTGAATGAAGACTTGCTAAATGGAATCAGTACAGATCCTTTGTATACTTCGGAGTCAGCTCACACAGCCATCTAAGTCACCCAGTCTTTGGGAAGCAATGGAAAGTCAAAGAGACCTGGAATTCAGTGGATCTTCTGCCTAATTATTATGCTTCCTTTAGTATTATCAAAGATTGGGAGTTGGCTGAAATGGCAAAATGGACTATATTGATTAAAGAAAAAAGTATAAGTACTTTTGTTTCAATATGGAGACCGCTTCTGAACTTTATGCTTCAAGTGGAAAAGAATGAAACTTTGGTTTTGGGTTTTACTGATTAGATTGATAGATCTTTATAGAAATGGCTTGTTTATATTATTATGAAAAAACAAAGTTGTGATTTGACGTTAATGCCTTATTTTACTGTAACAGAGACAGAAGTCGATGTTTCTTTTTTTCCTACCCTTCCTTACTACTCTTCCCCCTCTTCCTCCCCACTGTTCTCCTATTTACTTTTGTATTTTGTATCTTATTTTATCTTATAACTCAATAAATGTTAAACCAAAAAAAATAAGTAATATCAAAGATTGGGAGAAGGGAAGGCCTTCAGGCACTATAAGATTGCACCCTCTTTAAAAAAATCAGAAATCTTTGCATGAACAATATCTTGTACATGGTAGCTTGCAGTTTTTTGATTACTGAGAGAGTACAGCACAGAAACTATTTTTTTTAAGTTTGAGAGAAACAAACATTTATACCTTTTTGCTATGTTCTTGTCATCCCAAATCAATTCATTGCAGAATGAAGTTGTTCTCATATTGTGAAGGTAAATGAGTGTAATGTAGGCTGATAGACAGATGTTTTTCAATTTCCCAATCTAGGCAGAGAGTGAATGATTGGCCCAGAAACATTCAGATAGTTTCTCTTCTGGAGTGGGAATTAGAACTTGGATCTCCACTCCTAACCATTACAATACAGTGGCTCTTATGCATAGCTTAAAAGTGTGAACTATTGGAAAGAAACTATTCTGTTGTCTCAGTCCTTTTTTGATTCTTTGGTAATACAAGTAATAAGTTCATAATTATGAATGTAAGTTCATTAGTAAGAATTTTCTGTAATGAACTGAACCATGCTTATTTTTTTTTTCATTGTCTGTCAAATAATGTCAGTGTTGTAAGCAATTTTTCTTTAAAAGATTATGAAATTTCCAAGCTCAGAAACTCAGAAGGAATTCAGGCAAACAGCATTTTGTCCTAGGAATCTTTCCAGCAGCTCTCCTTCAAGTTCAGATTGCCACATCATCAGCATCAGAACACTAAAGTCAAATTGTGATCAACATTTCAGGCATATTTGCTTTCAACAAAAGCAAATTAATTTAAAGTTAAAAATGCAAGCACAGTAGGCATATTTGCTATATGTTAAAATTGTTAAATGAGTATGTATCGCAGAATATTATCCCTCTCCAACTCTTCTATTCTGAGCAGCTTGTATAAAATGTGTGTGGCTGGGCCACGTAGGCTAGCTAGAAGTTGACAAAAATAAAACATGTGGCTTCTTACTTGGCCGGTGCAGAATCAAACTATGCAAGCTAGGTCATGGGAACTTGCTGTAGACTATATTTAAAATGTTTTTAGCATAGCTGTGATGAAAATGATGCTTATTCTGTACTGATTTATCTACAGGTGTCTGAAGTATGAATTTAAAAGGCATCTGGCACAGTTGATCTGTAATTATTATTCAGATCTGTCACCACAGATATCCCTCTAATTCAGTGTAACCAATCCTGAGCTCTTGTGTGTAATTATTCCTTCTACTATAACCTCCCTCTCCCTTTACATTTGGCTCTTTGCCACCAAAAGATTGTTCTGATTTGCTTTAATTTTGGGCTCTGGACTAATAATTAGTTTAGTATTCAAAATACACTTAATTCATGGTTTTCTAATTGGAATAAATAAACTTTTATATTTCAGCCCCAAATCTTCTCCTAAATGTAAACAATATTATTGGGATTCATGTAATCTTCCCACTTAACTTTCTTCCAGTGGCTGAGCATTTAGTTCAGTGTATGGAAACGGCCATTTGATTTTGAAATTTAAACAGGATTAAGCCCAGGTTGGTACTTGATTAAAAAAAACACAAGGTACATAAAATTGGGATGGAAGGCAGGCAGAGGGCAAAGAAGGAAATTGCAAACATCTTCCATACTGTGGCTGAGGAATGTAGTCATTAGATGTCAAAATCAACTCAAAAGGCATCTTTATTTATATAAATATTTGGATGATTCTAATTGTGTATATTGGAATAAGAGTTTACAATTCAGTTGTGTAACCTCAATTTGATATTTCAAAGATATGTCCTATACCACCATCAGTCCCTAACCCTAATACTTTGGTGACCAGAATCATTTTCACTTAAGAGTTTGACAAGCTGCTCATGCAAATATTTGATTGTATTTGATTGTACAGTGGGATTCTATTTTTGAACAAATTTTTGAATTGTTTTGAAAATTACAAATAAGCCTATTTTAAACTTACACTAAAGTGGAATGTGTATTACTGTGTACCAGATGATGAATCTGGTGCTGTAGGGATAATTCCATTTCAGGTAAGAATACAGGTCAAGATAAATTTCACTGTTGATCTCCAGGAGGTGGATGGGGGACATTTCACTTTCAATCTTGGCTCTACTTTGGCACAGAAAAGTTATGGCCTAGACCAGTGATGGTGAACCTTTTAGGGACCGAGTCCCCAAACTGCAACCCAAAACCCACTTACTTATCACAAAGTGGCAACATGGCAATTTAACCTGAATAATGAGGTTTTGTGAGGAATTTCAATCACTGTTTCACAACTTGACTTCTCCCTGGTGGCACTGGATTTCTTTAACAGCACAACTCAGGAATGATGGGAGTATAGTGCAGTAGCCTCTGGAGGGCCATCACATCCTTATTCCTTCCTTCCTTCTTTCCTTCCTTCTTTCCTTCCCTCCCTCCCTCCCTTCCTTCCTTTCCCTTTCCCCTTCCTCTGATTTCCCCTTCCTTACTTTAATTCTGTATATTATGGTTCGTTATTGTTAGTATTCATTAAAGAATGCTGTGTAGCTTAGAAGCTCCTAGCAAAAATAACAGCAGCAGTTGTTTGTGGCTGAAGCTATCCCAGGCTGTTATTTATACACACACACACACACACACACCTATTTTTATTCCAGTTTCCCTGGGCCTTTTGGGAAAGGAATGGCATCTTTTCCCCATCCACGTCTTCAATAATCAGGACTTTTCACCAGCATGAGATTTAAGCACACATTTTGTGGAGTGTTTCTCCTCTCCCCACCCAGAAAAAAAACAGGATTCAGAAATATGAACCAGGAAACCCGGGGGTGGGGGGGGGAATCGCTTCTGGACTTGGGGGAGCAGAGAGGGAGGGTCAGAGGGCTACCAGTCTGAGAATGTGGTGCAGTCTGGAGTTGTTGCTGCCCGTTTTTATGCCTGTTGTCTCCAACCAAGGACCTTCTCTTCCCCACAGAAATGTTCTGAAGCAGATGGGAAGGCAAAGACCTGGTCAATACCATGGAGAGGGTTCTCTATCCACTCCTCCCTTGTAGCCTTTTAGCTACTATTGTCCCACCTTGCTTTCCCCTCCCCTTAAAAGGGAGGGAGGGAAAAAGACCCAGGCAGATCCCTGTCTGAATAGCTTCCTGCCCAGATTTCAACTGATTTCCTCTCCAATCTTCCGATGAACAGATCCCACCCCCCCTTTTTGGACTCTGGGCCACCGGGCTTTTACTTTCCCCATTTATTGGGGGAAATTTGATTTTTATTGGGTCTTCCAGCTGCCCCATGTCAAAAGGGAAGCCAGACGGGCTTCTCCTAGAACCCCCCTACCCTTCCCCCTGCTACCTACCCCCACTCAATCCCACTTCAGAACAGAAAGTGCACGCTGGAAACGTGTGTTGGGATGACATGGAAGCACACCTTCTGACCCTCTGGCACTCAGCCCGCAACACTCTGCACTCCTCCAGCCCCGGTTTGCTGAGGAGAGGGAGAGCAGCCCTGATGCCTCCGCTGCCCCCTCACGGCTCCAGCCATCGCTGCCCTGCTTCCTCAAAGGCATGGCGCATTTCAAAGATAGCAGCTCGTGTCTGGAGGTACTGAACTTGCTGCGAGAGCCGGACCACCATCCAATTCACCAAAGGGGGCACTTCTGCTGGGCCACCCCCCTCCCATTGGGCTTTTGTGCTCAGCGCTTGGCCAGGGGAGAGGAGCACTTCCCCATGCTGCCCCTTCTTTCTCTTGGCCCTGCCTATGGGAGAGAGGATGAAGGCCAGGCATGGGGGATGGCCCCCACCCTGCAAGATCCATCCCCGCCATTCTCCCCAGCCCTCTTTGCTGGTGGCAGCACCAAATGTACCGCGATGAAAGCAGAATGCTATTGCCTCACAAAGGCAAGTGCAGGCATGCTCCACTCCCACACTAAGGCTCCGGCCATCGTCACTGCTGCGACAGGGCAACAGCTGTTTCATCCCTCTACTGTGACAGGGCAACAGGAAGCCGCAGGAACTGGGTGAAAGAGCTGCATGAGTTGCATTGTGGCTCCGCATCGTAATGGGCTTCAGGAGGAGGACGGGACCCCACCTCCCCCATTGTGAAGTGTGCGAGTGAAAAAGTTCAATCAATTCCAACTTAGCGAGATCTTTTTCTTTCATGAGAAGTTGGAATTGGTTGAGTGAAACTCATGGAGAAATGTGATTGGAGCTGGGCTGGGGCGACAGCGTGCATGTGTGCCCACAGAGAAGGCTCTGTGTGCCACATCTGGCACATGTAGCATAGGTTTGCCATCACAGGCTTAGACTGATTCCAAGATCTGGAATAACTCTTGTTTATTAAAAAGTAGTGATATGGTGAGCAGGAAGACAATGAAGAGGATATGAAGTTTCCCCAAACTTTCTCAAGGTCATTTTGTAAAATCGGGATTCCCTTTCCCGTGCTGTATGGTCTACCAAGTGAAAGATTAAGGGCAGTGCCCACACTGGTTTTGTTCCAGTTATCACAAAGTGATTCCAATGAAGCAAAAATAGTTGCACATCTCAATCCCAGACTGACCAACGTCCCATGCCTGAAAGTTATTGAGACCTGGTTAGGGAGGAACAAGCTTAAATTCAACTCTGAAGAATGAGTGGCTCTATGTTTTTGGCTATGAAATTTCTATCTTTAGTTTTGAATGAGATATAATTTCCCCAGAAAGAATTGTTGTGCAATTTCAGGATCCTCCTAGATTCATAGCTCCTGCTTGAGGAGTCCATTGGTTCTTTTCCCCTTATATGTCTGGTGCATGAATTCCACCCCTTCCTAGACTAGGAATCCTTTTTCAGAATTATTCATGCCTTAATCACCTCACATTTGGACTATTGCAATGTGCTGTTTATGGGATTATAATAAAAGATCACTTAGAGCTGGACCAAAGTGTAGTGAAATGGACAGGTACTGACACAGTTCAATATCCCATGTAACATTCATTCCACTACTTGAGAGCCTTTGGTTATCAGTAAACTTCTGGGTACAATTCAAAGTGCTGGTTGTGACACATAAAGCCGTTGATGAAATAAGATTTCTTCTAATGTTTCAATTCCTGTCCAGTAAGATTTGACAGAGTAGGCATGCTCCAAGTTCCATATTTAAAATGGTGTCCATTGATAGGAGTTAGACAGCATGACTTCTGAGGCCAGGATGCCTGCCACCTGGAGTAACTTCCCCATGGAATTTTGTATTGCCACAATAGTGTCATTCTTTGAACAGGCTCAGAATACCTGGCTTTTTTCCAAGGGTTAGGAAAGCCTTCTTTGGAATATTATTAATATCCTAGGTGTATTGGTCCCCAGATTATCACATCTCTTTGTTTTTATTGTATTGGGTGTGTTTTTAACATGTATACCAACATTTTAATACTAGAAAAAAAATTAAAGCAATCTGTGTGAACAACAGAATTGTGTCATTTGTATCATAGTAATTCTTGTTACTTTATACCTGTGCTGTTTTTTTGACTGCAAGTAGTTAATAATATGTAGGTGCTGCCATGTGTTAAATTTTTGTGCATGATGTTGCATAATGTTGATAAGTGATCTTGGAAGTGTAATTTGGACAATTTAAAGCAGCACCTGAAAGGCCACGTGCAAAATATCAGCAGCTAGGGATTTTGAACTTTCTGCCTATTTATTCTCAGGATTATAATAAGATTGACATACTGACTTCCAAATGTATATTGGATGCTTAGGATCACACTTAAGGCTGTCACTTTGTTTTATAGACACACTAACATTCAGTGTTATTATATAGCTGTTAGATTGATATTACTGTGAACTTTTCTTAGATTTTGGGAATTTTAGCTGGGTATTCAAGACAAAAATTATGATCTGGGAAAGATGGCATAACTTGATAACACTTGTAATATTTTTATTCCATGGTGGCTTACTCTATTTATAACTTTAAGATCTTTTCCCCCATTTAGTAAAACTTTCCAATAGTATCTTAAATTTTTGGCTGTGGGTTAGCTTAAATTGGATGTCTTTTCTCTGTTCAACTTAAAAACAAGCCCCTAATGCAGCCAAACATAACATTTTATTCTAATGCAATATTTCTTTCCAATATTTGCCACCCCATACAAGGTCTTTACAATGTATAAAATTTGGATGTGATTCAGAGAGGCTTTTTTTAATATAATTTTTTATATATTTTTTATAATTTCACAACTTTTTAAATATTTTTAATATATTCTGTTAATATTCCACTGTCCTTTTTATTTTGCCTTAAATTTTCTTGCAGGTTATTAGATTGAGTTGAATGTCCTAGGGACATTCAACTCAATCTAATTCCTACATATTTGAAAAAAATGTAGTAGGGTTGCTCTGAGTGTAATTATTAAATACTTGTTGTTCTAGTGTGTGTGCAAGAAGAAACTGGAAAGTATATTTGATTCTCAAGAAACTGAATTTTTTAAGTTTTATAGAATGTATTTTTGGCTGAGTAAGAAAATTTTATAAGAGGAATTTGAATTTGAAATATAGTGGTTATATGTAATACGTGGAATGAGAAAAAGAATTTGAAAAATAGACAGAGTAAAAGGTGATTTATGGCTATGTCATAGTGACAATTCCTATGCTACTATACCTATAATTGACTGATTATGTGTCATCAAGTCAGTGTAAAACTTGCAAATCACAAAGGTGTGTGTGGTCTGTCTCCAACCTGGTCTTTGAGATCTTCTAGTTTTGCATCCTTTGTCACTGTAATTGAATCTATCCAACATGCTGGTGATTGTTCTCTTCTTCTCTTCGTAATTAGAGACAGAATGTCTGTGAATATTAGATGGTGTAGAACATGACCAAGAAGGTGCTGTTGCTTTTGTGACTTGCTTGATCAAAGCGGGAAGAGTGTGTGAGACTAAATAACCCTTTGGATTCCTCTAGGCTGGCATTTTTAAGCTTGTGATCAACAGTCAGAATTTGCTTTTGGTTGAATTAGTTACTAAAAATATACTCTTCCTCTACATAGTGCTCTATAAAGGAGTAAATATTGGATAGAAAGTTAAATATATATGTTTTAGTGCATAATGATCTGCTGCTGTTCTTTAAATTGTAGGTTTTTGTATATGCCAGGTTGTTGTTACTTTTACTTATTATAGTTTGTGAGCTTTTCACTCATATCAGCTAAAACATCTGTGCAATATAGTTGATGTACTTCTTTCCTCTAGATATAAGCTTTTGAAATTTTATTCACGGTGACTTTGAGTTTTTAAAAAGCTACATGCTAGGCAGAAATTCAGTTGGTACAGCTATTCATGCCATGGATATTCTGTGAGCATAAGAACTGTACTTGTTTAACTGTTGATTACATGCCAAAATTCAATGTCAGGAGACATTTGGCTAAGTCTGGTTTAAAAAAGTTGAAGCACCAGGTTGTTTTAATGCATGATGAGAAACATGGGTGAGTGGGCAAAATATGGTAGAAAACTTGGTAGGAGGTGAACCTTGTTGACCGGAATACTTGATGGAAGGCTTTTAAAGCCTAGCCAAAAACTTGTAATGAGAACCCCAATTTAATTTATCATAGATACTTTTTATAAATAAACTCCACTTTTCATATCCATACCTAAAATAGCCAAGTAAGCTTCTAAATAAAATATTTTTCCTTTTTACATGATTATTTATTGAAGTTATGTGGGTTTGAATGTATTTCCTTAAACATAATCATGAATAATATTTAAAGGCAAGTATTTACTATTGTAGGGATAATTTATTTAAATGTGCACTCTGTAAGAGGATTTCTTTAAAAAGAGTGCTTTCTGTTTATATTAAGAAAGTATTGGTTAATGTGAAATAGTCACCTTGGACTAATTTCCTATTTATGGCTTATGGTTTTGAAAATGTAAGCTACCTTTCTACCAGGCAGTTAACTTCTTAAGAATTTTTATAATTTTTATTTCCTCTTTAAAATCAAATTTTACTTGAGCTGCCATTTCCCTATATTTAATTCAACTTTTGAAAACTGAACAGCATGAGGAATACAATTCATGCCCCTAAAATACAGCATTTCCAGGCTGGTACCTGAAATATAGGAGTCCTCTCAATTTAGTGCTTTTTCAATTGCTGCAATTATATAATTGTGAATTTTCTCGAGCGTGGCTAAGAATGCTTGTTTTTGGAGTGGCATTTCACAGATGTTTGGCATAGAGCCTTTACTGGCTTGCTCAAGATGGCTGGCTCAATAGGCTCATACATCTTCAAATTAAAAAAGTTTACCTTCTCTTTTCTAAAAGTATACTTAACAGATATCAGCTATGCAGTCCCTTGCTAATGATAGTTCAATTTTTTTTATATCCATTATATATGGGGGACTCCTTCAAAAGTTTGATTATCAAGGATAGAAGTTAAAGTAATGCCGCTTAGTTTTGATGAAAAAGATAGATGATTTAGCAAAATAGCAGGATAGTCTCTTAGTTGGTCCAAATCAGAATTGATACCAATAGGTAAAAATTGGGTTACCCATTCATTTAAGGAATATCAATTTGTATTTGTACTGGATCTATTACATACAGTTGCAAGAAAAAGTATGTGAACCCCTTGGGATTACGTGGAGTTTTGCATGAATTGGTCATAAAATGTGCTCTGAACTTCATGTAAGTCACAACAATAGAAAAACACAGTCTGCTTAAAATAATACTACACAAACATTAGATGTTGCCATGGTTTAATGGAACATAACATGTAAACATTCACAGTGCAGGGAGGAAAAAGTATATGAGCCCCTAGTCTAATGACTTCTCCAAGAGCTAATTGGAGCCAGGAGTGAGCCAATCTTGACTCCAATCAGTGTGATGATATTGGATGTGTTGCTAACAGCTGTCCTGCCCTTTAAAAACACACACCTGTTTTGGGTTTATTGGTTTCAAGAAGCACTGTCTGATGTGAACCATGCCTCGCAGAAAAGAGCTCTCAGAAGACCTACGATCAAGAATTGTTGACTTGCACGAAGCTGGAAAGGGTTACAAAAGTATCTCCAAAAGCCTTGATGTTCATGTGTCCACAGTAATACAGACTGTCTACAAACGGAGAAAGTTTAGCACTGTTGCTACTCTCTCTAGGCGTGGTTGTCCTGTAAAAATGACTACAAGAGCACAGCACAGAATGCTTCATGAGGTAAAGAAGAATTCTAGAGTGTCAGCTAAAGACCTACAGAAATCTCTGGCACATATTAACATTTTTGTTGACACATCTACAATAAGGAAAACATTAAACAAGAATGGAGTACATGGGAGGACACCACGGAGGAAGCCATTGCTGTTCAAAAAAAATATTGCAGCATGTTTGAAGTTTGCAAAAGAGCACCTGGATGTTCCACAGCACTACTGGCAAAATATACTGTGGACAGATGAAACCAAAATTGAGTTGTTTGGGAAGAACACACAACACTATGTGTGGAGAAAAAAAGGCACAGCACACCAACATCAAAACCTCATCCCCACTGTAAAACATGGCGGAGGGAGCATCATGGTTTGGGGCTGCTTTGCTGCCTCAGGGCCTGGACGGATTGTTGTCATTGATGGGAAAATGAATTCCAGAGCTTATCAAGACATTTTGCAGGAAAACGTACGACCATTTGTCCGCCAACTGAAGCTCCGCAGAGGATGGGTGATGCAACAGGACAATGACCCAAAGCATACAAGTAATTCAACAAACAAATGGCTTCAACAGCACAGAATACGTCTTCTGGAGTGGCCCAGTCAGAGTCCTGACCTCAACCCGATTGAAATGCTGTGGCATGACCTTAAGAGAGCGATTCACACTAGACATCCCAAGAATATTGCTACACTGAAACAGTTTTGTGAAGAGGAGTGGTCCAAAATTACAGATCGTTGTGCAGGTCTGATCTGCAACTACAGGAAACGTTTGGTTGAGGTTATTGCTGCCAAAGGAGGGTCAACCAGTTATTAAGTCCAAAGGTTCACATACTTTTTCCTCCCTGCACTGTGAATGTTTACATGTTATGTTCCATTAAACCATGGCAACATCTAATGTTTGTGTAGTATTATTTTAAGCAGACTGTGTTTTTCTATTGTGGTGACTTACATGAAGTTCAGAGCACATTTTATGACCAATTCATGCAAAACTCCACATAATTCCAAGGGGTTCACATACTTTTTCTTGCAACTGTATCTAGGTATGTATTTAGGTATATGTGTACCAAATGATATAATTCAGTAACAGTTAATAAAAAAATTTCTTCAGATATTGATAGATGGGAGTCATTAAACTCCTCATTAAAATTTGGGGAAAGATGAATGCTCTCAAAATAAGAGATTAATTTATATTCTGAGGAAATTCAAATTTATATACATGGAAAATATTTTCAGAAAACATATCCTTTGTTTAGAAAATTTCTGTGGTACCCTTTGATTCCAAGAATATCTTTATAGAAAATATAATTACCAATTAATGCGGGATGATTTTGGTTTTTCATATCTGGACTTATATTATCATGCTTACCTATTATCTTACTTGATAATACTATTATCAAGTATTAAATACTGATTCAGGCAACTTTGTAATATACATATATAGTAACTTGTTGGATGGACAAGATCTAACTACTGAAACTCTAATACTTTTGGAAACAATTACATCCATTAGAAAATTATGAAATGTAATGTGTAAAAAAAATGTTAAAAAATGATCCATTTTTCCATGCCAAATTCTGCTGGGATTGCCATTGTTAAGCGATGCAGTCATGTAACATTGCTTTACAACTGCATTACTTAGTAATGAAAATTTTGCTACCAATTATCGTTGTTAAGTTAGGTCTACCTGTATTCCTTAATTGTCTGACAATTTTGGAGAAACTTTTTGACTTCAATGAGAACATTATCTGAAAATTTTGGTAAGTTAAGGAGTGATAAACTAGTATTTTAGAATAAAGTATATTGATGAGAATACATCTCTTTCTCCCCTTCTCATTCATAGGTTGTCAAGATGAGAAAAGAAGTGAAGAAAATCAGAGTTTTAACAATTCGGAAACTAACTAGGCATATTGCTAAACTGAAGGCAAAAAAGTAAGTTTAACTCTTTTTTATACTTCTTTGACTTTTGTGTAGAATAAATGGGCCAAATATAATTGTGTCTGATTTCTGATCATGTAAGCTGCTGTATTTGGTGGAAGAAGGCTAATTCAAGGCAAACATGTCCTCATATTTTGAATGCTTTTAAAATATAAATTATAATACCTGAAACCCTATTTTGTGATACTTTGATAGTCATATCTTTCTCCTTCCTATGTGGATGGGTTTATCTTTAATGAAATTTAGATTAAATGTAGCAGTTGTCAAATATTGTGGTATTTTGATTTTTTGTTGTTGAAAAGAATTGGCTATCAGTCAGTCTCAATATGCTGGAAACAGGATGGATAAAAATTGATGATTTTTTTTTAAAAAAACAGATTTTTAAAATTTAAAACGGATTTTTTTAAATTGGTTTTTTTATTTTTATCAAATTATTTTAATAAAATGCATTAAATAGATAGTTTTCTATTTAAGATACATTAACAATTTAGTTTATTCAGCATGCAATGGACCTTAGTTATGTAGCATGAGGCTATGTATTCTGCAATATTGGGACTGTCGGTGAGTCAACAGAAGGTCAGAGGAGGAGCCACTGTGGGACAGAGATGACAGTTGCTCTTTAAAACTTAGCTTGTCGATCAGAAAAGTCGGCAGATTGGTGGTTCAAATAGCTAGTATAGATCTCCTGCGTGAGCAGGGGGTTGGACTAGACCTCCAAGGTACCTTCCAACTATGTTACTGTTATTATTATTAAATCAAGCCTTTTTACTAATGATTTAGATCATGATTTAAATCAAATTCACCCTGGCTGGAAGTAAAAAATGAACAGAGGCACTAATGATATGGACATATCTCACATTTGCTCTGTACTTGTTAAATATCTATAAATTGATACAGCATTTCAAAGAACAGAATTATTTTTAAAAAATGAGTGTAATTTTGAACTACATACCAAAGAATTTCATTGTATGAAGAATTATTGATTTACCAAATATGGAGAACAGCAAAGATTGCTATATTTTTGAAAAGGCAGCGTAGGATTTTAATCTTGGATTGGTGAAATTTGTTCACTTTCAGTCTCTGATCTGTCTTTAGTCTTGTGGTATAACGGAAGGATACAACATTATTTTATGTGGTCAAAAATTAATGATGTGTTTTAAAATTGGACTGCATGACTTTTTGTATATGTAGTACAGTGTTTCTGTGAATTACTTGGTTTTACTCTTTTGGAGGGAATTGGTTTTATGGATTTTGTTCTAACAAAGAGTGGGTGGGTGGTCTATATGAAAGCATAACATGTAAAAAAATTATAATGGCCTTAAGTGACATTACATAAAATCATGTATTTTTTAAAATTTATTTAAAAAAAGACTTCATAGCTCTGATTTTAAACATTGTACAATGTGAAAATCTTTAAGGAATAGTAGGCTATTACTTTAGCCTCATAGTTTCCAAACACTTGGAATGTAATTCAAAAGAACATGCCGAGCAAGAACCACAATAAATTTAATACATGAAATAACTTCTGCTTCAAAGGGAGGCATTATAGTAGAACACCACATCATATGAATATGGTTGTCTTTTGAGAAGCACATCTCTAGCAGTTAATTGATCTCATCAAGGTTAAAAAGATTCATAGGTTTCCAGAAAAAATAACATTCTATTCAAGCAGGTGAGTTCTAAATTAGGACCAGGAATATAAAAGTTGCAATTAAATTTGGAGATATTTTTGATAACATTGTAAATAAAACTATTGACTAGTCCTTAAAGTCATAGAAGCATCTAAAACTTAGCAAAGCAAGTACATGTAAACAATTACATAACTTTAAAAAGAACCCAAACATAATCATTAAATGTACTGTTATAGACATCTTTTCACGGTAAAAATGTATGTATCAACATTAGGCCTGCATAAGATAATATCTTTTGGAATAATACACACACACACATGCTAGGCCTGAACATATGGCCCATGAGACACATGCCACACACCAACCAGCCTTGTGCAGCCCACCAGTGTTCTTTGAAGTAACCAATCATTACACCCCGACATCACCATCACCTTAGCTTTTGTACCACTTCTATTCTGTAGAGCACCTCCAGGCTTCACAGACATTGCCAGCTCTATTTTTGCTGCTGCGAAACAGCTGATTGGCATGCCAGTTATTCTTTGTGACACGTAATTATTTTTTAAGGTATCAATCTGGCCATTTCCCCTCTATGAGTTGGGCAGACCTGACAAACACTGTCATTTGCATGCTGGTAAAATAAACACTGAGGAAAATCCAACACAGATTAAAGTCCTGAATGGAAAAAGAAATACTAGGTTTTCAAAACAGCTTTGGAGAAGACAAGAAACACAAGATGTTATAACCAATGTATAATGAATAATTGAAAAGGCCAAAGAATAGCAATAAAGAAACCTGACAGGGCATTGATTATGTTGATGATGTTAGGCTGTTGTTGTTAGTCTGTCAGGCCTTAGCAAAATGGGAATTCCAGAACATCTCATTGTCCACAGGTGAAACCTGTCTATAGGCCAGAAAGTCCTAGTATGAATAGAACATAGTGAAACAGACTGACTCCAGGTTGGTAAAGAAATAAGAACAGGCTGCATATTATCCTCTTATTTATCCAACCTATATGCTGAATATATATTAAGTAAAGCAAGATTGGGAAAAAACCGAGCATGATTTTAAAATTAGAGAAAGAAATACCAATAATCTGCACTATTCTGATGACACTACTGCGATAGCCAATAATACAAAACCTCTGCAAGTTCTATTGATAAAAGTTGAAAAACAGGGTGGAAAAATGGGACTAAACTTAAATATAAAAATATAAATATAATAGTAGAACAGCCAACTTTAGAATTGACTTTAAAGCTACTAAAGCTACTAAAGTGATACATACCTTCTGAGTTTTAGGATCAATCATCAGTAAGAAGTAAGCCACAGACTAGCACTTGGTAGAGTAGCCATGAAGACCTTGGAAAAAATATTGAAATGCAAGATGTGTCTTCACTTACAGAGATCAGAATTTGGTGATATTCTATGGAAGTGACACTCTATAAAAGCATATATTAGATTGCGAAGAATCAGATAGAAAGAGTATTGATGCCTTTGAAGTTTGGTATTGGAGAAGATTCCTGAGAATGCCATAGTCAGCCAAGAATACAATCAAATGGATTGTTCAACAAAACACCCAGAGTTCTTACTCAAAACACAAATGATCAAGTGTAAAGTATTTTACTTCAAAAAGCTAGGTCTTTTTGAAGTTAGTCAGTCACCACAAGAAGACCTGAAGGTTAGAGACAGATCACTATGGAGGAAAATCTATTATCTGTTAACAGTAGAGAACAATTTGATTGGATATAATCAGTGAATCATATACAGATGATCCTTGTCTTATGATCAGTTGCTTAATGACCATTTCAACTTACAATACACTTGAAAGTACTTACAAACTGTTCTTGAAGTTAAGACTACTGTGCCCTCCTGTGCAGTTATGTGATTACATTGCAGGCTCCTGGCAACCAGCTCACATTTATGATCAGTTGAAGCATCCTGAAAATAGTTGAAAATGCCCATTGAATATTCTGGATTTGCTTAATGCCTGCAATGGCTTGATTTACAACCATGTAAAAATGTAAAATTGAGTCATATCACATGGTGACCGGTTTAACAATCTCAGTGACTTTTAATGACCCAAATTCTGGACTCATTTGTCATAGTAAGTCAAGAACTATCTGTAATGTTATACACAGTATATAACATCAAGCATTCTTACAGTTTTAAACATAACTTATTTTATTGCCTGTAAAATAATATGTTAATTGATAAATGATAGAGTTTTGGAAACCAATTAGATGGCTTTTCAGAGCACTACTCCTCATGACAAAGGTTACAGCTTTCTCAGATCTTCAAAGGTAATGCTGCGAGCAAAGCATTTCCCTAAATGATTTAAGAAAGGTGGGGGACATAGAGGATAAATGTTTGTGATCACATATGTAGGTACACACATTAATACAGTATGAAGTACATGCCTTTCTTTTTCAGGGGTACTAAAGATGAAGTGCTGAAAAACCAGAGACGTGCGCAAAGATTACTAGAAGAAATTCATGCCATGAAGGTAGTGCCATGCCTATTGTAAACAGCTCAAATTGCATGCAATTTAAATTCTACATATAGTTTTGAAACTTTTGGTTTTCAAAGCTTTTTCATTTAAGTGAGTTTGTGGCTTTAGCTCTTGTATATGCCAGGTTTGTCTATTTATGTCTGAGAAAGGACCAGACTGTAAATTTGATGAGACACTACTGTAAATTTGTATTTATTGTTTATTGGTATAATTGTCAAGGTGATAGTCACGTTTGATTTTAAGTGTTCCAAAATTACATTTTTCCAACTTTACTATGAATCTCAGACTCCATTCTTGAGGTTAACAGTTTCGTTAAGCGTAGCTGCTGCTTAAAAGCATGGATGGTCATTACAGTGGCTGACATCATAGTTCTTAGTCTGTTTCTTGCCAACTCCTTAAATTTTTGTGTGGTGGTGTCACTGCTCTAATGCACAAAGCAGCAACTGACAAAGTGGATTGAAACCATAGCATTTTTTTTCCTCCTAAGCTAAGGCATTCATTAGTTTCTGCAAGTCTTTTATTTCTGTTACACAGACATGATGGGCCATTAAGAGTCTGGCAAGCTCTCAGCAAATATTTTTATAGCAGTGAACTGTTAATTATACAATGTATTTGTATCATACATCAAAATATAAGAATAATCTTTGAGGTTTACCCTTATGATTAAACTGCAGGAATGTTCTTTTTCCCTATTAATGAATGCTTAACTTTGTGTTATAATTAGATCAGCAATGTTAATTTAGTTTTTCATACTAATCCTTGCAAATATTTCAAACTGAGAAATTTTAACCGGATTAATTAATAATAGATTAAAACAGTCTCTTCAAGTTTGTAGCCTATAGAATTAGTTAAAATGGTGTGGAACAGCTTTCAAAACAATACATATTGAGGACTTTGTATACTTATCATGCTTGAAATCTCCTTTTGCCTGTTTCCCCCCGCCCCCCCCCCATCTAATTCGTCCTGGCTCTGCCCTTTTAGCCACCCTATGTTCCACCACTCCTGCTGTCCTGTGCGTCACTGCACGTCACCTTGCACTCCACCTTTCATCCATGCCACTGTTGCTGCACCATCTGACCTTTGGTCTCTTTTTCTTCCCACTATTGAGGTTCACCCAGCTCATTGTAAAGCATCTGCTAGCCACATGTGGGCATCTCAAAGTGCCATGCAACATTCCTCATATAGCTAGCAGCAGTCTTGTGGAAGGCTAAGCTAGGCATACCTGATCAGCAACAGGAGGAAGAAGATGGCAGAGATCAGCTGGTGGAAGCAAAGGAATAGGGCAGGGTGGAAGTAGGCTGTAGGATGACAGGGGCAGAGGAGTGAAGGATAGTGGTGGTGCAGGCCATCAGGGCAGTAGAGCACGGATCTAGGGCAGAGTGCAAGGCGATGAGGACAGCAGAGGTGGCAGAATGTAGGGCACACAAAGGGTCAAAAATGGGAAGGTGGATGGGAAGAGTTAAAGCATACCCAGTGATTGTAAATTTGGGCATGCTGCCAAGTGCCCAAGTTTTGATTATATGACCACAGGGCACTGCAACAGTCATAACTTTGAGGATCAGTTGTGTTATTACTTCAGCAATGTCGTAATTTCAAACAGTCATTGAATGAATACTCATTAACCAAAGACTGCTGGTAAAATGCTTTGTTATCTGGAGAATTTTAAGATATATCTCTACTATTGTTACTCATTGGGCAAGTATTTATGGCCTGCGTTTATTATTTTTATAAATAACTCAAGGCAGCAAACTGTTCTTCCTACTATTTTCTCAATAAGAACCTTGTGAGATGGGTTGTGCTGAAAGAAAATTATTACCCTAAAATATTGTCAAATTTTTAATCCTGCCTTTATTTTATGTATATTTTATTTTGTATGAGATAGTGTGAAACTATCAGAGCAAGAATTGCAAATTATATTAAATTTATTTGGCTCAAATTGGTTCTGAAAAAAAGTTTAGTATGATAAATTGCAGATCAGCTGACAGTCATTTGGGAGTGTTTCCACTTCTTAAAAAAGCCAGCTGGACAGTTAGAGCACCCACCAGCATTCTATTCATTGCTACAAGATGAAATTTTGATGAATCCTAATTTTCTGATATTTGCAAATACAATTCTTTATAAAGAGGAAGTCCTTGATCATCTTAGACCATTGGACACAAGTGAAATTTGAAGTAGAAACACTAAAAGGAGAATATAGAGAGAATACCCATTTACAAATGGATGTAACAATTCCTGAAATATTAGAATGCTGCTAGCTATTAATTTTATTGACGCTTCTCCAGAATTCTAATGGAGTCCAAATAATTTTTTTAAAATTAAAAAGTACCTACATTTATCTGTCTGTTGCTATTATTCCATGCTGCTCATTTCAGATTGGCTCTGTGCAACTGATGTTTTGCAGCATGCCAGTTTTTAATATTGTTTAAATTAGTGTCATTTAAAAGCATGGATACACACCAAAAGATGATGTCAGTTGCAAGTAGCATGGAATATGAAGAGCTATTGAATAGTCACTACTGTATTTAAAGCGCATCGATAAATACTAGCCTCTTGAATATTTGTGTTACTCTCAGTTTGCTATCCAAAAGATATAGTTTATATTTAACTATATCAGATTTACTCTTTAAAATGCATTGCAACAAAGTATGAGAGATCTCTTCCCTTTTATATTTATATTAAGGAAGAATAACTACTATTAGTAAGATTTTTTAAATAAAATATTCAGCATTACTTATTTAAAACCTAGAAATGCCCGTTTGTGAGGAAACAACATGGTATAATATGAGCTAAGTGGATGAGAAAAATTGGGTTTAATTGTTTGCAGGAGTTCTTGAAGCTATTGGAACAGAAAAGTGTTTATAGTTTCTTCAGACTATTTCATCAGAACTGTATGAGGCATTTATATTAAAATACCAGGAACAAAGAACATTATGAACCTTGCTAGAAAATGGTTTTAATAGAATTTGCTGTTAAATGTTCTCAGTTAGTCTTCATGGATAATCATTTAAACTATGGTATTTCACACTATATTCATAAGATAAAATGTAACATTAAACACTAGAGTATGATACTCCTAAAAAAACAAAACATATTTGTTTGTCTCTTAAACACTATTAAGAAAATGAAAACTAATTATTTTTTCTATGAACTCCTCCCCCCTGGAAATAAATATTCTCTCATTATTTTTAACTGAGGTTAAGGAATTTTCCATTATTGATATTAATGATACTTAAAAGTTAAAAAGTGACATTTATAATCACTGTCTTCAGTTAAAATTTGAAATAGATTAAGTAAATACTACAGACTTGCAGATTCATTATTTTTTAAAATAAAATCTATTAATCAAGTTCAACCTCTAGTAACTACATGATGAAATCTATAAAGATCTTTGGATAAGAGATATATATGTGTGTATGTATATGTCTGTCTGTGTGTGTGTACATACACACACACACACACACACCACCAACAACAATAACAACCAACCAGTATTTGACTTTACCTTCTTCCGGTTATTTACAGTATTTAGATTGGAATTGTCAAGCTAAGCAAAAGCCCTGCAAACAGTTCAGTTCCACTACCAACCCACCCCAAATAATGAATATTCTAGTAATTTGGGAGGGTGGATAACTCTGAGCAAATTAATTTCTAATTTTGGAAACAATGATATATATTTAAGATGGATGATCTTCTGTGATATGCAAATACAGACTTGCACTGATAAAAAAATATTTGTGATCTACAAATATTTGTGATCGGAAGCACTAGGCCCCCCCATGGCCTTCCCCACCCTGAGATACCTCGTGCATCAGCAAGGAGTGATCACGTTCAAGTACGTGATTCATTATCTTCCAATTTTTTTTGTCTTCAACTTTTTTCAGCTCAGTAAAGTACAAAATAGAATTACAGCTTCAACTTTACCAACTTAATAATTACTTGCCTTTTCTATAACAGCAAACTAATCAGCAAAATCCAAAGTCAAGATATCATCTTTTTCTGTCTCAAATCAAAAACTCCAGAAAAAGTTTCCAGGTAGAAATAAAGCTGGATATATTCTTTCACTAATTAAAATAGTCAATTTTGCCATCTCTGCTAGTTCCATCACTTTTTCCATCCATTCTTCTGTTGTGGGGATTGATGTATCTTTCCATTTCTGCACTTAACATATACAATAACAAAGCTCCAAATCTTTTTTCCAGTTCCTCACCCAATAATACCAAAAGAAAAAGGTTTCAGTTTTATATTCATTTTAAGTCTCTTTTGCATTATAACATGGATCTGGCCCCAGGTAAGGCATATTTATTTGCCTTATCAAGGCTTCATATTTATTTTAAAGTTATCTACTAATTTTAGCTTTACCTCACACAGGTTTCAGATTTTTTTTTTCCTTTTATCCAGTGGTGAAATTCAGCCAGATCTATCCAGATCGCATGATCTGGTAGCGCTGGTGGCGGGAGGCTCTGCACACCCGCCTGGACGTCATCATGTCCCGTTTTTGATCCTCTGCGCATGCACAGAAGGCTGTGCATGCGTGGAGGTGTGCGCGAGCATAGCATGCGCACGCTCACATTTGCAAACCAGTAGCAAAGGTAAGTAAATTTCACCCCTGCTTTTATCCCTGAACCTATTTAGCTGTAGCAACCACTTCTCTCTCCGTACTTGTTTTATAAGGTTTTGTCTCCTGAACATTGGTTAGGTTAAGTCAACCAGATTTAGGCTGTCAGGTGTGGAAATTAAAGGAATAAATTAAAGGTAGTAAATACACTTTGTCAAATCTTCCTGTCTTTTGAAGGAGGATACTCCAACTCATGCCTGCCTTTAGAGATCTGAGGATTTTTTTCTTCAAGTACTGAGTATAGGAGTGGCTGACCTGCTGGTTGAACTTTTTGTTTCTTTTTTTTCTTCGAGCACTTGTATGTATTTATGTATATATTATACGTCTATAATATTGCATTTTTGTTTTTTTACATTCTGTTCTATTATAAGGTCCCTATAATTTTCACTTTATTGAATCAATATTTAAATCCATCAATAAGTAGATCAGCCAAGGTTATTGAGGGGTGTGTGTGTACACACACACACACACATACACACAGAGATACAGACACTACTATATTCACTTCAGTGGGTATATATGATTGGTCTCCGTCATAAATTATTTTTTGGTTAATGAATTAGTTAGGATAAATCAAGTGAAGAGATGACACTATTGATGGATTAAAAAAAAGTCTATTTGGGTGAAAGAGTTTATGATGAAAATGATCCTTATACTCCCCCCCCCCAAAGAAAAAAATTGAAAAAGAAATTAAGTCCTGTGAAGAATGCCAAAATGCAAAAATAGCAATTGGGGAAAAGCTTCCCCAGGACTGGGTATAAATGAATCCTAACTGCGATTTTGAAGGAGATAATAAGGACAGTACTTCAAATGCAAAAGAGAAGATACCATCCCAAGTAAATGCTGACTTTCAAAATGGGAGTATTTTAGGAAATAGAACATTTAAACATTATAATTTTGGCTTCTTTGGTTGCCCTACTGGATAATGTTATGACCTAGCTTTTTCCTTTTGCATAATTTAGTTTTTCTAAAGTTGATAGCCAAATTACTTTCCTGCAGTAGCTAGCAAAGAGCATTTTGAAGAACAGTAGTTTTTAACATTACCACAAAATTACTATCTTGTTCATTGATGGTTGCATCTTAAAGGGAAGACATTAAATTATAATTCTTCTATTTGAAATAGTTCCTTTAGTGATTTTGTCTAAAAAGCTCAGATCATAATTTCCAGTTTAGAGTTTAGTCTGAAGTCATTACATCATTTTCTCCTGGTGACTTCTTAAATGCTAAGTATTCAACATAAAATCCTTAATGCACGTTTGCAGTATTTATGAAGTATGATCCTATGTGTAGCTCAGGGGTGAAATGCTCCCAGTTCAGACCGGCTTGGGCGAGTAGGTAGCGATGGCGGCGGGCAGTTCGGAGAACCGGTAGCAAAAATCCCTGCCCCGCCCCCCATGCCCAGCTGAGCCACGCGATCATCAGAGCCTTTTTTTCCTTTTAAATGGCTCTGACCAGCCAAGCTCTGACATCCCAGCTGAGTTGCCTGATTAGCAGGCAACTCAGCTGGGATCGCCAGAGCCATGTAAAAGAAAAAAAAGTTTTTTTTCTCCCCCCCCCCCCAGCCTCCAGCTTTCTTACCTTAGCTGCTGATCACATGACGATCGCAATCCATGCATCAGCAAGCAACTGAATCGCCCTGCCTGCAATCAAGCTCATCGGTGAGCAGCTCTTTCTGCCTACCTGCCTTCCTGCCTAGATTTGTGGACTTCAACTCCCAGCAAAGCTGGCTGAGGAATTCTGGAAGTTGAAGTCCACAAGTCTTATAGTTGCCAAGGTTAGAGACCCCTGTTCTATTGGGTAAGTTTTTTTCCCCTTTGGGAGCTTTAAAAAAAATAGTTAATTGGGTTTTTTTAGTTGTTCTTTTTTTAGACCTAGTCATTTAAAATTTAGGAAGTTTTAAATTTAGCTGCTTTTATATAAAAATAAAAATAAATAAAAATAAAATAATATTTGTGCAGCTTTCTGAGATTTAGTGTGTTTCTGTAGTGTTTCATTCTAACTACACAAACACACAAAATCTCACAAAGCTGTATGTGGAATTTTGTGTGTGTAAAGTGTGAAAGTTGTTTTTTTCGGCTTTTTGTGGCTGTGTGAGGTTCCTGCTTGTTGCAGGGCCATTTTGAGTCTAGCACAGCTGCTTTTACATTGTGGGTGAGCCAGTTGTGTTGTGTTGTGTTTTGTAGGTTAAAAATGGGCAAAGAAGTGACATTGACTTGGCCACGCCCACCCAGTCACCTTACCACCAAGCCCCGCCCACTAATTAACCCACACCCACAGAACGGGTAGCAAAAAATTTTAGATTTTACCCCTGGTGTAGCTCCCACTGAGTTTGGTGGAATTTACTCTTAAGATTAAATTGAAAGTTCAATATATAGTTTAGTTTTCATTTATTGTAGTGTCAGATATTTAAACCTTACAGCAGAGACGCTCTTCTGTTTTTAAAGAAAGGTAAAGGTTTCTCCTGACCAGTCATGTCCGCTTGTAGGGGTCGGTACTCATTTCTGTTTCTTAGCTGAAAGAGCCATTGTTGTCTAAAGAGATTTTCATGGTCTATGGCCAGCATGAATATATGTGGAGGTGCATGGAACGCTGTTACCTTCCCACCAAAGTGGTACCTATTTAGTCACATTTGCATGCTTTCAAACTGCTAGGTGATCAGTAGCTGGAGTAATGAAATTCACCCCATTGTGCAGCACTTGGATCTTGAACCCGGGCTGTCAGCTTTCCATCTGACAAGTTCAGCATCTTTAACTGCTGAGCCATTGTGCTCCCAAGTTGCTGAGCCATCGCATCCTTAAGCTTCTGTTTTTAGATAGATGATTTCTATTCAAGGAACAGGTGGCAGTCACGGCTAGGAGAGCCTTTGCACAACTTTGTGTTGTGTGTCAGTTGCAGCCTTTCCTGGATCAGGATCCCCTGCACTTAGTCTTTCAGTCCCTAGTCATCTCATGACTGGACTATTGTAATGCACTCTATGTGGGGCTACCATTGAAGAATATTCAAAAGCTACAGTTGGTGCAGAATGTGGAAGTGTGGGTAGTTTTGGGTGCCCCAAAAATGGCCCCTGTGACACCACTGCTCTACGAGCTGCACTGATGCTTCTGGGTACAATTCAATGTGTTGGTGATCACCTTTAAAGCCCTTCATGGCATAGGTCCAGGTTACTTGAGGGACCATCTAACCCCAATAGGATTGGCCCATACCACTCATGCCAGCAGAGGAGGTATGCTGCGGGTCCCATCAGTCTGAATATTCCATCTGGCGGGATTGAGGAAAGGATGGCCACCTTTGCTGTTGCTCCTGCCCTCTGGAACATCTTGCCCCCGATGTGAAGTTGGCCCCATCCCTCCTATCTTTTCATAAGAGCCTAAAGAAGTGGCTGTGCCAGTCAGCTTGGGGCCCTAGTGAGAGATCAGCACAATGGAGATGGTTGATTGTGTAATAACAGATCCCACTTCCCACTTACTCCGCCCCCACCCTCTCATGTGTCTTTGATTTTAAGGTTTCATTTTAACATTTTTTGTTGTAACTAAGATGTAACTGTAAGCCACCCAGAGTTACCCTATGGTAAAATGGGCAGCAAATAAATAAATAAATAAAATAAAATAATAAAATAAAATAAAATCTATTATTATTACACTAACACTATATCTGGATGTTTCTGATACTTTAAGAATGAGAAAACTTATATAGGTTTCTGACCCTGTTGGTGCCACAATAACTTACAATGCATCTCATGATCTTCAAAGCAGGGAGGAGTTGCATCCAGAGTCGCTTGAAAAAACAGGTTTGCAGCCCTTAGAGCTCTTCCAAAATCAAACTGCAATTTTTGCGTGATTATGAATTTCATTTAATCAGTGCAATTTTTAATGAACTTTAAAGATACATTAAATTATAAAGTTAAAATTTGCACTGGTATACTACTTTTGGAGTGGAGCCTCCATCATGCCACTCGGGGGCTAACTGTAGTCATTGACCTGAACAAAGTTGCACAGCTCTACCAACACCACTTCCTATTAAGAGATTGTTAATTAGGAGATGTAGAGGGACACAAGAATATTCATGAAACCATCTCCTTTTTCAATTTGTGCTGGCAAAGAGGTCTGAATAAAAGTTGTAAAATGTGGTCAGATGAACATGATTCCTGTTCTCAGTTAGATTTCTTAGATGGATAATAATAACTGCATTTAGTATAGGCATTGCATACAAACTTATCTCAAAGTAGTTTGATTTTGAAACAACCATTTCAGACCATTTCAACCATATTTCAAGATTAGGACATGATTTGAAAACTTTTCAAGGTTGGAAACATTTTACACCTGTATGCTGTAATTTTATGGAGTTGCCAGAGAATTCTGAGATTCAGTGAATGTTGAACACTATTTCCAAGTGGGTTATTGGTTTATTTTTAAATTTTCTAGCCTGCTGATATAGCACTAGAGATGGATCGTGTCTCTGGTATTACTGGCTGCAGAATGGCATGCTGGGCAAAATGGCAGGTATTCAAGCAGCACATGATTCAGTAAAAAAACCATTCAGGATCTAGTCTTTGCTGCTTTTGGAAAAGATTTGGAAAACTGCTGTGATTCACCGGCTGCAGCTAGATTCTTATTGCTGTTGGATTTTAATAAGTATTTCTTACAGCAGTAAGTATTGTTTTTTTTAAAAAAGCTAGTTTTTTTATTGCAATGCATTAAAATTAAAAGTATAGCAGAGTTTCAAAAACTGAAAATGGTGTGTTGATATAGCTGATTTTCCCTATTTATCAATTCATTACCTTATAAAGAAGTGACATTTTAACCTAAGAAGTATGCGAACGACTTGAAAGATATATTTAATATTGAGCATATTGAGAAATATTATTGCAATGTATAATAACAAGTTTGCCAAAGTAGAATATATTGCCTCATCCTTTATTATTATTTACCTTTGATTAGTGGGAAATGCTGCCTTTTCCAGGCCAGATAAGAAATTATTTCCAAAAGCTATTCTTCAGTGTCTGAAATAATGCCACTTCTAATTTTTCAACATTACTCTTTTAACCACTCCTCCTGCATGATAGAGTCATAATTCTTGATAAACAAGTTCCAAATATTTGGTACATAATTTAATACTACATTGATATCTTTAACATTTAAAGGTGATTGCATAAATTTAAAAAAAGAAAACAGATAAAGGGTTCCCCTGTCTAGGTGTGGCCGACTCTAGGGGTGATGCTCCTTTTCCTAGCTAAGGGAGTTAGCATTGCCTGAAGCCGCTTCCGTAGTCATGTGCCAACGTAACTGTACACCGAGGCACAGGGAGTTCTGTTTTCTTCCTACTAAAGTGGTAGCTATTTAACTAGTTGCTTTTCCACACTTTCAAACTGCTAGCTTGGCAGAAGCTGAAACAAGGACAGGAGCTCACCCCATCACATGGTGCTTGGGTCTTGAATTGCTAACCTTCTGGTTGATAAGCTAACGTCTAACTGCTAGGTTACCATGCCTCTCCCATATGTCTGCTTACATGCATTAAAATAACATTCCAAAAAAGTTGACAAATGATCAAAGAACCATATTGTATGGGTCAATATCACATTTTTACACCTCAATCAGGAAACATTGATGTCCTTCCTTTTGAATTCATTATTTAGGGAGTCCAATAAACTCATATTAAAACTGTTAATGAATCAACTTTAATCGCAAATCTGTTCATTCCATTTTAATATTTTTAAGAGTTGGAGCCATTGATACAGCATTATTGGAGATTCCAATTCTTTAGATCATATTTAAATCACTCCAAAATATTCACTTTAAAAAAAAAACTCCTGCCCTTTTGATGGAAATATGTTATGGAGTTTATTTTGTCGTAGATACACTTCAATATGAAAGCTTCCTGGGCCTTTGAAGTGGTCAAAGTGTCTGACTCATATTGAGCCATTCAAAATGCTTGTTGAAAGTGCTACCCTGTTGTGAACTAAAAGCTCAAATTTAACTTGAAATCAGGAAAAATCCTTAAAATAATCATTACATAATAATTGGTTTAAAGGCATAATCCCAGCTTCCACCCTTTCTAGTCAATAAAAGATTTTACCCCCTATAAAATAAAACTAGATTTTTTTCTGAAGAATTAAATATTCATGAGTATTATCATCAAAACTGTTCTGTGCCACAATATGATCCAAAGATTTCTGACAGCTGGCACTCCTGGAAATAAAACGCCTTTTACTGGTATATATTGTTCCAAACACTTGCTCTGATCCCAAGGCAAATAGGTAATACCTTTACAACATAGCCCATAGAATATGTTTTAGAGTCTTCTATTCACCTTCTTGTTATATCTGACCATGCTCCTATTACATTAACTCTTTGATTTAAAAAGTTTCTGCCAGTTATGGAAGGTATTTTAAAACTGCGTTGTTACCAAAGGAGGGGAGAGCTCTACTAACAATAGCAGTTAGGCCGATCTATAAGGAAGAAAGTATTTTCATAGAAATTCAAGTCTCAAAGTGCTTAAACCCAAGCTGTTTAGAAACTTTAATATCAAAATCATTAAGTTTGGCTACTAGCAAATCAAGTCAGTAGAGCTCTTTCAGCACTTGTCTAATTTGGCATCACACAATCATTTATTCTCATCCTGTCTACAGTTCTACATTTTGAAAGTCTCCTAAGCTCTTAAGAATCAAGTCAATATTTTTTTTGCAAATGTCTTTAAAATACAATGTCTCCAAACTTGTTATATGTTGCCTATAATTCTTGGAAAATACCCTGTTTGCATATTTTTACATATTTTCCAACTGTTGGCAAAATGGGACATAGCCAAATGCAGGTCAAAGCATCTGAGAAAGTTTAATATAGCAGGGAAAAGGCACTGCTAATTGTGAAAACCATTAAGCTGAAAGTGATGTCCGCTTTACACAGAAGTCTGTGTTAATATTTAGCAACACAATTTAATGAAGTTTTAGAAAAAGTACAGAAAGAAACCTTAGTCAGATTGACAGGAAGATGTTATGGATGATCCTAGTGCCGTGATGGCGAACCTATGGCACACGTGCCACAGGTGGCACGTGGAACCATATTGGTGGGCACACGAGCATTGCCCTAGTTCAGCTCTGGCGCGCATGTGCCTGCCAGCCAGCTGATTTTTGGGCCATCCAGGCCCACTGGAAGTTGGGAAACAGACTGGTTCTGGCCTCCAGAGGGCCTCTGGGAGGGTGGGGAAGGCCCATTTTACGCTCTCCCCAGGCTCCAGAGGCTTTCTAGGAGCATGAGGAGGATGGAAAAGCCTTCCTCACTCCCTCAGAGGACCTCCCGTGGCCAGAAATGGCCCATTTGCGTGGGGGGTGGTGCTCATTGAATTATGGGTGTGGGCACACACACGCACGACGCCCCTCCCATGCTCTATCCACTTTTGACACGTGACGGCAAAAAGGTTTGCCATTACTGTCCTAGTGGGTGTCCTCCATATTGATTTAATAATTCTACTGCCTCAAAAATTCCATGGAAGAGAAAGCTGACATTGCAAGTCAAATGGCATGCTGCTAGAATATTTAAGAGCAGCTGTAGACGGAGCACTGTAACATAGAAGACAACCTAGGAGATTATTTTTTACTAAGTAACCTTAATGCCTACTTCTAGTTATGTGCCAGAAGATATGTTAAATACTTTATGGAAAACTGTTAGCCTGGGGAAGAATTTGTTGTTCACAAAGCTGTAAAGGCAACTATTATAGTTTGTAAAACCTTTTTGGATACAATTCATAATTATCACAGAATTAGTTTTCCCATAAAAAAAATGCTATTGAGAGCCGAATGTAAAAATATAAATGGAGATATTATAGAAAGGTAGTCAAAAGCAGCGGTCCTCAACCTTTGCAGTTTGGCGGCCTGGCTGGGGGTTAAGAAGGGAGCCTGGCTGTTTGAGGTGGACTAGTGCACATGTGTGTGTCCTCATAGTTCCACTCACACAAGAGAGAAGAGAAGCCTTTGGAGCATGGTTTCACATTTCTTCAGGCTTCTCCGCACCAAAAGCTGAGGCCAGAAGCAGTGCAAAATTGCTCCCCCAAAGCCTTTTGTCCATTTGCAAAACCTTTTGGTGTGGAGAAGAAAAGCTTTTCGGGGCACGGTCTCATGTGCCTTCACACCAGGGTTGAGTTCCACTTACCTTTACTACTGGTTTGCAATGGGGCCACGCACGCGCTCTTCTGCGCATGTGCAGAAGTGTTTTGATGACATCAGGGTCAGTGGGCGGAGCCTTCTGCCGGTTTTACTACCGGTTCTATAGAACTGGTGGGAACCAGGTGCAACCCACCACTGCTTTAGACTCACTGAGGCTGCCCAATGCTCCAAATCAGGTGTTGGATCAGGTGTCCTGCGCAGGCAGCCTCGGTGAATCAGCAAAGCTGAGCAGGGTGTACTTGTCACACTCAGCCTCTGCTCTCACCGTTCCACTTTTGGAGCATCAGGAGCAGGCCACATGCGCAATTCCACTCAAGCAAGAGAAAAGCCTTTGGTGCGCCGCTCATGCAAGTGGAGCTACGTGTGAGTAGAGCTGCGTGTATGTGCTGGCCCTCCTTTTATGCAGCCCAATTCTGAATAGACCACAGCCCGGGGGCTAGGGACCCCTGGTCAAAAAAACTAGCAGAAGACACTGTCTATTTTGTGTGTGTGTGGTTCTGTTGTTTAGAATTATTGTTCCTAACCATGCATCTGTGGTCTCATGCCTTTGCGTCAGCATGCCTAACTCCTCCCTGGCATTTTCTGCTATCCACCACCCCAATAATTGTTACAGGTCATCAAGAGTAGATAAAGGTGATGGAGCAAAGCTTCACTGGTTAGCATTTCAGCAGCTGGTCTAGAATGTAAGCTTTACTTTGTAAGCAAGCACAATTATGTGTTTACTTTCACTAGTTGCACTAAACTAGGCAGGATCTATTCTTGAATCCTGTTTCTATTTACTTCTCTGGCCATTATCATTCCAGAAGAAAGGGCCTCAGATTTTTTGAGTGTAATATCTATTTTATTTGCAATAAATTGCATTGCTTGAATTTTTGAGGGTTATTAGTTTGAAATGTAGAATATAAATAATTTTAACAAATAATTATATTTTTGCTTTTTTGTGGGTTTTTCTTTTGCTGTAATTATTTTTACTTCATTTTTTTGTGTCTGTACTTATGTTTAACTAATTACTCTATTGACTGCTGCCCCTGAACAGAACACATAAAAAACCCAACATCTGTGTTGCTTGTTTCTTGCACTGAAACTGCTCACTGAAATACACAGAGGAAATAACCAGTTCTGTTATATTTTCTAGGAAATAAAACTTGATCAGGTTACCAAATCAGCACTTGGGAGAGAAATTGACTTTGGGATTATCTGTAAAAAGGTATGATGCTTTCAACTTTTCTTAAAAGTTGTATTTTTGTTTGGAACGTCTCTTTCTACCATCAATATATTAACACAAGCAGAAATGTTTACATCCCTCTTTAGTAATAGATGAAGCTTCCCAGTGTAATGCATCATATGGAACATCTCCAGGGGCATATAGCAGTGTCAAAATGGTAGGCGTTGGTAGGCATTGTCAGGTGATCAAAATCTTGGCACCTTTTTATTTTATGTGTGTGTTCATGCGCGCAACCATGCAATGCAAGGTTTTGATCATCTAAGTTGCTTTTGTTGGCATTGACCATCCCTGCATATGTCATTGGCAACATGTCATATCGTGTGTGTAGATGTCAGTACAGAGTCTTCTTAGTACTGTTGTTCTTGAATGTTCTGGCTTACTAGTTCCAAATGCAAGTTTTGGCATGATAGAATCTGTGACACAATTTCTAATAATTAAAAGTCTTTACATTTTTTCAGCACTCTGCAAAATATAAAAAAATGAATAATTAGGTGTTTCAAAGAGTAGTTCTTTATATAACAGTTGACAAAGTGGTTGTCAATACTTCCAGCTTTTGATAATCATGGGAAAAACTAGGCCCTATAGAATTGGGAATAATCATGCACTTTTGCTTCAAAAATCAGTATCAATGTTTTTTTAAACTTTTCTCCAGCCTTACTTTTATTTTAGATGTTGTATGCTGATAAAGGGAAAAATTAATTAATTGACTTTAACTTAAATTAAAAGTACAGAAACATTTGAATACAAGTACAGCAACCAAAGTTGGGATTGGTAACTCTGTTGGTAAGTCCTGTGGTCATTAAGCAGAAAATCATATGGTTGCAACAGGTTTATGTCACTTCCCATTTACTCGTTAAACAGAACTGCAACTTTTGATTGTACTTCTGTGTTCTTGATTAACTTTGTTTGTTCCAAGCTAGTTGGGAAGTATCAAATGGGGATCACCTGACCTCAAGATGTTTATGACAAGATGTGGTCACAAATGTGAGGATTGGTCACAACGTTTTTGTTTTCACTATCATAATTTTGAATGGTTGGCAAATGAGGCAATTAGTAAGCGAGGACTATAAGTTTTTTATTGTTCTGAAATAACTGTTTTGAAAAATTCACCTATTCTCAAGAGTGGTAACAATTATATTGTTTCATTATGTTTTGTGTCATCAGCACATAACTCAGTCTTTGATCAGAGATCCTGAGATTTCCAAATTTCTGCTTATTCCATGTTTCTGTTATTCCTCCTTTTTATTTCTTTATTCAAACAAAAACAAAGCCAGTTCAATGTAGTGAGTGAGTCTAAAAGAAAGGTAAGGATGACCGTAGCATTATGTATCAGCCAACGGTATAATCCCTAGTTCCAGCAAAGCAACAGTATATAGTCCATTGAACAATACGGGAGCTTGGATATATTGAATAGTTGCCATTTATAATAACAAATAACATTCATAATAACAAACATTACTTTTGTTATTAATATAAAATTGAAGAAGTTGCATGATTGTTTTTGAACGTATTTGTAAGGTCGTGATTAGATCAAGAACTCCAGATTTGGTCAATACATTTATACTCTGGTTTCTCTTCATATGTAAATATTTCACCTTTTAATTATTGAAGCATAAACAATTAAAAGGAAAGTATAACCTTTTTTTAGCTCTTGAGAGTGAGTGGTTTGGGAATACATTTAATATAAAAAGAGAAAATTAATTGTGCAAATTAGCAGGAAGGTACATTTTTTATATTGAACAGCTACCAAGACTGTCTTTGGTCACTTTTCCACCATCAAGATTACAATTGGATTGCTGTAAAATTAAGAATTTTCCTTTTTCTTAAAAGGTAATCTTGTATTGATTGATTGATTGTTGCAGTTATTTAGGACTCAGGCTCAGTCATATTAAAGATCTTGCTTTAATACTTGTATGTAGGTAAATAGGTATTTATATTAAATTATGAGATTCAACTATATCAGGACATTTGTTTAAAAACAGAGCAATGTGTCACGGTGCATTCAATCTTAATGCACTTTTTCAGTGAGCATTACAGCTAACTGTTTGTCAAGTGATTTCAGAAATGTAGGAATGCAGTCTCACAAACCTGTATTGTTTTGATGGATTAAGACTCTTAACTTTGAAAACGTTATCTTGTTATTTTTCAAATGCTTTGAAAAATGTTGGCATTTCTTAATGCATTAATAACCAAACACATGATTACTTAAATAAACTCTTTACATTCTTTTCTTTAAAAGAAATGCATGTGTAGTCCCGAAGCCACTAAATGAATGAATGAATAAATAAATAGTCAAGTCTTTTGACTAAGAGCTGGCTTAGCAGCTTTTACTGAATTAATGTAATCTTTAATATTGTACATACACTTTATATTGTATGAACATGGAATTCTATCACAGGTGTGGGTTTTGCTCTTTACTTGTATTTTTGCATCTAAAATGCTTGCAGTATGAAGGTGGAGCTTTCACTAGGGGACTTGGTTTTGTTTTGGTTTTTTGCTTGTGCTTTTAATTCTGCACACCTTTAGGGCAATATCATTGCTGGTTATCTTAGTGTTTTTCAAACTTGTCACCTTTAAGATGTGTGGACTTTGACTCCCAGCCAGCTCCCAATGCTACTCAGAGTTCCTTGGATGCCAAAGTAATAATATCTAAATATTCTTATTTCCACAAATACAACAAAATTAGTATTTTAGAGATAAGTTTTACAGATTTAAAAGAGCTCTTTGATCTTGGCTGAAATGGAAACGACTGTGGATGTATAAAACCACAGTTTCCTGATAAATTTCCATGGCAAACAGATGTGAACTTTAAACAGAAATAGCTGTGATTACTTTGGGAACATTGGTGATGAGAGAGTGTTGCATGGAAGTGTAAAATTTGCCTGCTATGACTAATTCTCTTCCAGTAAGGTACATGAATAAATCTTCTGATCCTCAGAAAATGTGTATATTTGAACTGTGCTCTTAAATATTTTCAGAGCAGTAGAATTTTTTTTGCCTAATTAATATCTCCTCTCATGCCAAAGAATATATCTTTTAGCAAAACTAGTTCAAGAAAAAGTTAGTTATAAATATTCCTGTCTTGGATTACTATTTAAATGGAAGAATGCTTAACTTGAATATTTTGTTTATTTATAGTCTTAAGTTTTATTATGATCATAAGCTCAGATTCCCCAAATGTGTCAATTCTGTTGATGATCATCTCATCTGCACCTTTTGATGAAGCTGCATGAATATTTCCTTTGCCATAACTTGCAGGATGTCCACATCAACTTACCCAAGTAGGAGAAATTTCCGCATTTTATATATCCTGCTCAGGCACTATGGACATCAAGGCTGATGGCCTTAAAGAAACTCTGCAGTGACAGTTACAAGAATACATTTTAAGCCACGAAAATGAAGGCATTAGAAAGAAAATCAAATTGATTGCACCTTAATTCCCTGCGGTATAAGAGGGAGAGTGAAGAGAAAACATAATTAGTCTTTCAAGATTCTGTTACTATAGCCTATAAGAATAATCTTGAGACCCAAGAGCTTATTAGACAATGCTTGGATTGTGAGCAATTATTATTCTTTGATGCATGCATAGGGTTAGAAAATACTTATTTAACACCAGACATGGACAAAATCCATGCAGGACAAAATCTTTGTGACCCCAGTAAGAATAACTAATACAAAGAAATTATTTCATGGAGCTTTTTTGTCTGTTGTGGTAATGTTCTTGAGTAAATGTCAGGATTCTTTTCAGTTGAGTTTCAGGGAGGAACATAGAACCAAAACACTTCACATTTGTAGTTGACATCCGGACAGAGCCAGGATAAAGATGGTGGCTCAGTGGCTTAATGATGCTGGAGATGGTGTTTGCTCCAGTGGTTTGAGTCCTAGCACTGCATGGTGGTGTGAGCTCCTGTCACTCTTCTCAGCTTCTACCTTCCTAGCAGTTAGAAAGCATGTTATATGTGAGTAGATAAATAGGTACCATGTCAGTGGGGAGATAAACTGGTGCTTCATGTGAATGGTTAGAATCCAGCTAGTGCTGGATCTTCCTGGTTGCGAAGCCCATTTGCGAGGTGGTTTCAGTGGAGGGAAAGGGCCTTGGATGATACTTCAGGAAATGGTGCAGGGCTACCTCACCCCCTGTAGTGCACCTTGGAAAGCATGCAAGTATGAGCCAAATATGGCTAGCAGTTTTAGGCAGCCAAACTACTACTCTGCATTGGCATTGTCATCACCTGGCTGATACAACACCGCCATACTCTAAATAAATAAAATCGGTGGCTTTTGACACCATAGATAATGTTTTCTTTCTGAATTGATTCTGGAGATTAAGAGTGGGAGGCACCGTGTTCTAACAATTCTCCTTCCTTCATAACTAGTTGTATTCAGTGTTGATTGGGATGTAGGCTGCCAGTGCTTTTGTCACTCATGTTTAACATGAAGACACTGGAAGAGGTCATCGGCCAAGGTGAGGTCAGAAGTCAACTGTATACTAATAATACCCAGCTGTATATCTCGCATTTGGGTCAGCCAACAATCCCATTGAGGTCTAGTCCAAATACATAAGAGTTGTTCAGATCTGGATGGAGAGGATCAGGCTGTCTGCTCCTGATTGTTCTAGTACTAAGAACTTTGTGTTTAGTTCTGATGCAAATGCGCTTTTGTGGATAGAACTGATGCTCAGTTTGTGGTTATTCTGGACTTAGAACTCATGCTCAATGAAGGAATGATGGAAATTTAATTCCCAGATTAAGATTTTGTGGAATTTTCTTCTATCTCTGGTTGAGATCCTAAATAATAGTTGGGTTCTCCAATGATGCAACATTGTTTTCATATATCAAATATGGAGCATAATCCATATAAGATCAATTACTGTAATTCACTTTGGAAAAACTACAGCATCCTTTCAGAGAATTGAAACTTAGACTGTCTAAATTCTAAGACGTGGAAAAGATAAAGCATATAAAATCAAGGTCTATTGAATTCAGTTCAATTTATTTAGTCAATAAAATGTCAAGCAGTAGGTTCTTAGGTGTTTAAATTTACCTGTGTTAAGAATGCTTTGGGGGAAATTAGTTAAGGTGTTTTAACAGAGGCAAAATGCAGATTATTTCCCACTTTTGAAACTAGACATTCCACCACAAAAATCTTTAGGAGGATCTGGGACTTTAGGGAGCAAATATCAGCTTTTGGTTGAAGTGGTATTCTACCACTTTGAATAGCATATAGGCATTTCTTAAGCAAGGTGACAGCTCTAATTTGGGATTGAAAGGTTCATGGACATAATGTTGAGCTTCGCAATACACCCTTGTTTCAAGGAACATTCTTGCAGAATCAAATACCTCTTTATGTACTTTTCTCTTTTGTTACTATGTTCTCATTCAACATAATTTTTCAATTTCCTAATATAGCCCAGTTCTACAGCAAGAGACAGAGCAATTGCTAGATTGATATCTCATCCATTACTGAAGACCAAAATTGCTAATATTGAAAGTAAGCAGAATTCACTCCATCTCGTCTGCATACAAGATTATTTTCTAAATTTGCAGTCTCTTACTTTAATGTATCTTAAACTATACAACAATATGTCTATATGTTGTTAGCCTCCGAAGAATAACTTTTATGGTTGTCATACAATTTAAACATGTTTTCATTCTGTTCACCTGTAGGAAAGGGTGAAGAACTCCAGAATCATCACAAAAATTAGTTGATGCTCCAACTTCACATTATCCAAATAGTTGCAGTATTTTTTGTGTAGAAATAAAGCTGTTATAAGCCATGCATAATGTTGCATGTATATCTTCTAGTAGAAGATTGATAAGCTAGCAAACTTTTAATTAATATTTTTACTCTTCCTTGTGAAACTAAAAACTAATGAAAAGAACCAAGGATTCTAAAATCCCTAGTAATACTGTGAAAGTAACACAAATAGTACAAAAGACATATAGTTCATTAAATAAAGATTTTGTAGAGCTGTAAAATACTTAAACTTGTAGCTAGCAGGGTTGTTTTATAACTTCTTTATCATTGCTGTGCTTATATAAAAGTTGTTGCAATTTTTTTAAAATCAAACCTGGGTTTCTTTTTCCTAGCTGCCGTGAAAGACTTTAAAAATGCAAGACAGAAGCCAGCTAGAGCTATTTCTTCAATGGAACAACAACTGGAAGAGCAGCTTAATAAGTATCCTGAGGAGATCCAGCATTCTGTTAGTAGTGAAACAGTTAAACAAGCTGAATCTCAAGATAAAACAAAGGCAATCAAAAAAGCACAAACTGATAGGGGGAAAAAACATATTTTTGAGAGTGGAATACAGAAAATGGCAGATAATATGAAAAAATGTCCCTCATACACTTCTGCTATGTCTGACACAGAAAATGACAAATTAATTCATCAGGATCAAATTGGAAACTCCGAATATTCACAAGAAAAAATATATTTGAATGACAAGACGGTAGGTGACTCTGATGAAGATGTGGATAAAAGTGAGGGCAATAGAAAGGAGGAATGTTTTGATGACAGTACAGAAGAGAGGTTCTATAATCAGTCTTCCGGCACTGATGAAAGTAACAATAATGATGATTTCTTCATTGGCAAAGTAAAGAGAATGAAAAAAAGGAGAGCAGCTAATGCTTCACAACCCACAGAACAAAAAATTAAAACTATGCCACTAAAAAAAACAAAGGATCCACAACGTGACAGAGTATTAGACCCAGATTCAAAAGACAGCAACCAGAGTTCCAAAGCAGGGAAGCCAGGAACTGTGTTTTATCACGTATTGTCCGACGCTCAAGAACCTATAATTCTGAAAAGGTAGGAACATTTTTTTTGCACTGAAAATCTGGTCAGTTATTTATTAAAACAGTGTTTTAAAATGTTCAAACAATAGTGTAAAAACAACTTTTCCTGATAATGAAATAGAAGAGAATAGTATCCTCCTCAATCTTGAGAATCTCTTCAAAGTAGCATGTAGCAAAAACGAATTATGCCCTTGGGACTAAAGTAAAATTCCTTTATTTTCAGTGGGACTGCGTTTGTGTACCGAGTCTCCAGAGAGGAAACAGAAGGAGCATTATAGTGGGGAAGACAGATTCTAGTTAGGCCCAATAAACATAGCATTAAGGAGCTACTATCAAAGAAACATGTAATTAAATGCATGCCTGTAATTTATGTGCTGCATATTTTAAGGTAAAATAGCTCTGCCTGGAGTTTTATTTTGGTGTTCTATGTTTTTCCCTGATAACAAAGTAAAACTGCATCTGTTCTCTAGGCCAGGCTATTTGTTTCCCCTACTGTGTCTGCTTTACATTATCCCTTCCAAGTTATTGAGACAGTTTTTATACTGAAGGTTATTCAGAGAAACTGGATCTTATTAGCACCCATTAACAGATTAAGAAGAATCTAGATTAATTGTAGGAAACATTATAGAAATTAAGTCATATTTGACTTAGCTTGGCTATGTAAGCACACTTATGTAAATAATTTATGCATTTATGTATGTATATTAGATTCAAAAAAAAATTAATTCACTAGCAGTGCTGTTCTTTGCTTGAAAATATTGTCTTTTTTCACTGTTAATTTTTTGTATTTTTTATTCTAGGAATATTAGAGGCCATTATATTAGAAACAGGGCAAGTAAGTGAGAATACTAAAGTAATATTTTTGAATTTTTTAGTATTGGTATGTTTAATAGTCTAAAAATTGGGATGTGCTTAACAATATTAAAGTTGTTTCTGCTTAATAAATATGAATGTATGTGGTTTACCATCAGTTTATAATACAGTATAATCTCTAATATGTGAAAAGTTATTTATACTTTCAGTCAATCCATTTTTATTTGATCATAGACAGCAAATGAAACAAGAATATCATAATTAGGGTAAAAACAAAAAAAGTTCTGAAATATCTAAAAAGACTCAGGAAAAAAAATATGGCATACTGTACAAACTATATAACAGTACTTAGCCATAATCAAGGAAATAAAATTTGATTTGTCTGACAATAGCAATTTAAGATAAAAGAAATCTGAACAGCCAGGGTATTAAGTAAAGGATGGAGATGATAATACTTGATGAGTGTCTGTGTAGGGAGGACAGTATAAAATAATGTGTTTCATTGTCTCGATTATTTCTCTACCACATTGACAGTCTTTATTCAAAGGGAATCTTTCAGAATCTCACTTCAATAAAGCCTGTTAGAAACGACATTGAATCTCTCCAAGGATAAAACCCTTCTAAATTTTGGAATTGTTATGCAACTAAGTTGAGTGCATAACTGATTGAGTAAATAACTGATTGAATTACTTACACTTTATTCTTTGTTAATTTTTGGACAGTTTTTGAAAAAAATCACCCACAGAAACGGATGTCTAAAAGTTCAGCAGTGAAACATACAATTGGGAGGAACCCTCCACAGCAACCCCTTCATCCATCATGGGAAGCAAGAAGAAAAATGCGAGAGCAAATATCTCAAATTACAGCATTCCAAGGGAAGAAAATTAAATTTGAAGATTAGAATTTGATTTTTAAAGATGGCATCACTGATTTGATTTTTTTTTTTTTGCAGTGTTACATATTGACAATTCTGCAGCATATGTGTGAAGCAGTATAAGCTAAAAAAAATTACTTTAAGGAAAAATAATTTTTCACTGCACAACGTTCCTGTTTTGATGTTGGCACTTTTGTCAAAAATATTTTTTTAAAATATTTTTTATTGATTTTACAACAATACAACATACAAAACATCAACACATCATATGTGTCTTTTTACATATCAGTTTCGTTCCTCTTACTTTCTACTTTCTACATTCCCCATTTTTTCATTCTTTATTGCTTTATCTTTATGATTGGCTAAAGACTAGGGAAGGTAAAAGGGAATAAATGATGTGATAAATGTCAAAAATATTTTTAGCAAACATATTTTTTGTTTACTTATAGAGATCTTGCATAAAAAGATCAGTGGATTGATCATGGTCTGTCGACATATGTAGAGTTCCTTCACGGACAATATTTTGAATCTTCTAAGATCCATTGCTGATGATCTGCAAGACACTTATTAACCAAGAGAGGAAGAAGGAAGCTCCAACTAGCTAAATTAAAACTAAGAAGTAAATGGGTTTTTATTTATTCAACCTAAATTATAGCATTTAAAAGCTAATGTCAGCTTTGGAAGCCATATTAGGCCGGAAGCTCCAATGCTGCCACCTTCTCATGTGTGGGAAAGTAGGAGAGGGGGTTAGTAGACATAATAGCATTCTTCCTGTCAGTCAAGGTCAGGGCGATCCTGCATCTGGAGAAGGAGGGGTCAGGGGGCTGGATCGGGATGGAACGGACATTGATTGGAGCATGTGACCAACTGGGTGGAAAAGGGGATGGTTTTGGGAGCTTTGACTTACTGAAGGAAAACCCGGGCTTTTCAGATTCGTGTTTTCCCAGATGTGCCAGTTTGCCTATTTTAGTAAAGAGGACTTTGGAAAATGCTTGCTTCTGTGTCTTTACTTGGAATGGGGGTTTTTCTGACAGCTAATTCAGCTGCAAGGTTGATTTTGATTGCAAGGTTGATTTTATGGCTTCTTTGTTTGTTTTTGCCATTTAGCCCCTACTCAGCTGCTTCTTTCTGTGGTCATGGATATGAAACAAACATGTATGTAGTCTGCAGAACAACTCTGATGAATCTTATGAAAGTAGACTGGTGCCTTTGAAAGATTATACCATAATAAATCTATAATTTAAAATACCACATTGCTTTATTTATGGCATGGAATATAGCCTTTCTGTTTAGTTACTATTTCCTGAACAAGCTGAATGAATGGATGTGATGGCCTGATTAAGCACCATAAACTTTAAAACTAGAGTGTGCTTGACAGAATATTTGTGGAATATTCAGAAAAGGATTCTTCTAAACAGATATAGTTGATATAAAATCATGATAGTGGTAGAATTCCAAATGAAAATTGAAATGGAACATGACAACGGCTAAGTGCTTTTATTTGTCGTTTCAATATTTTGAGAATATAAAAGTATTTGCATTTAAAAATATTACCTCTACTTATCTAGAGTTGATTAAGGAACTGTAGGCTGCAGTTGTTGCTTACATTTTTTGCAGCTACCTATATTTCTCCGAAAATAAGACTGAGTCATATTTTCTTTTGGACCTCAAAATAAGCACTAGGGCTTTTTTGGGGGGGGGGGTCTTATTTTTTTTCATATACGAAAGGCCCACTTCTACTTGCTTGTGGAGGGGTAGGAGGCCGTGTGGCACACCAGTGCCACCATTGAAGGCAGAGAGAGTGGAGCTGCCCTACACATCCCACAGCAGCTTATCTTAGGGCCTCCGCAGTCAGGCCACCCCTGCTCCAATACCTGCCTTGTCTCACAGCAGTGGTTCCTTCAGCCCCATCTGGCAGGATCCTGCGTGGCTCTCAAGGGTCTGGACCGACACCAGTAGGAAAAATGCCACATTCTTGAATACAAACTGGGTTTATTCAGCCGGACTCTGGCACACAGTGAGTTCATTCAGCAGCAAAACAGCAGTTCGTAAAATCTGTTTGAAGCAAGTCTGTTAGATGCAAAGTCAGCGCTGGGAGCATCTGCCTCCTAGCGTCCTTAAATAAACGAGCCATGCTTCTTCTCTGCGCTGGTCTCGCCCTGGTGGTTGTCATGGGCTGAAGCTCCAGCCCAGCTGATTGTTGGGCCAGAACAGTTGTTTGGCCACGTTTGTTCCTTGTTTGGCCACATCTCCGCACCTTGCAGCTGAGCTCCGCTGCAGCCTCTGCCTCTGCTGCGTCCGCCAAAGCCACATGAATTCACTCACCATCAGGTCCCCATTATCATCGCTGTCATAGGATTTTTGTACTCGTCCACCGGTATGTCATCTGCCCGGGTTGGGGATGACGGTACTGCCGCCAGGGTTACCATGCTGGACTTTTCGGGAGTCTTCAGAGGCGTCTTCACCTAGCTTAACCGGGGAGGACCGGCCTGGGGGGGTAGAAGCCGGACATTCAGCCACACAATGGCCTGGCTGGCCACACCGGAAACATTTCACTGGAGGCAGGGTGATCCCCTCCCGGGTTTCAGCCACCTGCCTGGGAGCCGTTCTACTGGCAATGGGTGGTCACTCCCCGATCCTCCGTGGACCCACACCAGCCTCCCCCGTGGGCCAGCATTGAATTCTCCTCTGAAACAGCACTCCCACAATTCAGCGTCCAGCTTCTTGCTTGTATCTGAGCTGTAGCTATTTTACCACCATTTTGAAGAGTTCTTTTGGGGAACATGGGTCTTGTTTTCTATTCCACATTCTGGAGTCCTGTGTTCTACCCCAAATTCCCAGAATTTAATAATTCCTTATTAAAGATTTAGACTGCATTTTGGTTGAATCTAGAGGAGACATTGAGCATTTGAAACATTTTTATTTATGTCATTTTCACATAAATTTGCAAACAGTACAAGAATATGGAAGTTTTGTGAAGAATACAATGTTAGTGTATGATTAATTATAAATTATTTCATAGAAAGATGTTTAGATTTTAAAGTTTTTGGGAAAAGATATTTACTTTTTTCAGTTCAAGTTAAATACATAAGCACCTTTGTAATTTGTACAGTGTGAAAATGTGTTGAAAATCACAGGATAGACCACTTTTAATGAAATGAGTATAAAACCTCAGTTATATCCAGCTTGAAATGATAGGAATGTATAGAAATTTCTATTATTAGTTTGTCATTTAAAAAAATATTTTAATGTAGTGCATTATGAAGTATTTGGCACAGCAAAGGTTTTGTTTTTAGTGAGTCACATAGATGGGTCAACCTCACAATGTGGAACACTCCTGTGACCTTTGCCACATTCAACGTTTCTTCCAGTTGAGTGGCCAAGTTGATAAGAAAAATGATTTAGGGTCAACAAAAATTCTTAAATCACAGCATCCCATCCTTCACAAAATAGTATCCTTTTCCATTCAGGCCTTTTTCTGGATTCTACACAGACCTTCTGTTCACATAATAAATAACAGATACTCTATGTTTATACATGAAAATATGGTTTTATCATAAGAAAAATGCATCTTATACATTGTGATCCTATATTGCAGTTACTCAATTGTCAGGCCAACTATCTTTTACATTACGAGAGAAGATCAGCAACTTTCCTGAGGGAATGTCCTCTAAGTAGTTACTGGTGTCACAATACCAGTTACAGTTCCTTGCTACAAAAGTCTGGGGTTGTTTTTTTTTTTTAAACTGGAGTTTAGGTATTCAAGTGGTTGACATAATAGTGCAACATATGTTAATGTATGGTTGAGAATATGATCAGGACTGGCAGTTCAACATCTATCAAAAAGATGAGGTGGCCTTGACAAGTGGATAGGAAGCAGAGGTGGGTTTCAGGTTCTGACCAGTTCTAGAGAACCGGTAGTGGAAATTTTGAGTAGTTCGGAGAACGGTACTAAAAATTCTGACTAGTCCCGCCCCCATCTATTCTCTGTCTCCCAAGTCCCAGCTGATTGGGAGGAAATGGGGATTTTGCAGTAACCTTCCCCTGGATTGGGGTGGGAATTTGTTATTTATTTATTTTTATTATTCATATTTCTATGCCGCCCACTCTCCGAGGACTCTGGGCGGCTTATACCAAAGACACTAAATAGCATATTGCCCCCAACAATCTGAGTCCTCATTTTACCCACCTCGGAAGGATGGAAGGCTGAGTCAACCTTGAGCCGATGAGATTTGATCCGCCGATCTGCTGAACTAGCAGTCAGCTGAAGTAGCTGCAGTACTGCACTCTAACCATTGCGCCACCTCAGCTCATGGAGCCGAATGGAGATTTTACAGTATCCTTCCCCCGGAGTGCGGTGGGAATGGAGATTTTACAGTATCTTTCCCCTGCCATGCACACCAAGCCATGCCACACCCACAGAACCAGTAGTAAAAAAAATTGAAACCCATTACTGATAGGAAGGATCCAGTCCTGTGATTTTGTCCAGACATGTGGGCATGTTGCTTGAATGATAGAATAAATGCTTAATCTAAATGGATGGAACAAATTATAATGCTCATTGGATGACGGTAAATTGCTAATTTTTTACAATGCAGTCATAGGTGTTCCAGAGCAGATTTAGGGAAATTTGCTCTAAAATGGAATCTCGTCACAAAAACTAGACAATGAGATTATCAACCCAAATGTTTGGGATTCAAACTATAAAATCTTTCCACAAAAATTTTTTCATATATTCCAAATGTTACATGTCATATAATAGCATGTATATCACAATTTAAGAATTCTATGTCAAGATGATTCAGTGAACGAGGATTTATATATCCATTTTGAGGAAAAATTTCAACCTCTTTTATCAGTAAATTGAACTACTATTCCTTAGTACAATTAACCGTGGTTCAAATTTGGTTTGCTCTATGTAATATCCCAAGTAGAAATTTAAACTACAACTTTATTTCCAAGTTTGTAAAATACCTGACTGATGCAGGTGCTTACAGGCTTGAGTATATGTTCATATGAGCACATCTGTGCTTTCGCGTATGTATAAAATAATTCATTTTGATTTTCTAAACGAATATTTTAAAAGAACATTTTCTTATATGTTCATGAGGTACAGAGACAAATCTGGGTAAGGCTCATTTTATGACTTCACCTGAATGGTTTTTGTTTGTTTGTTTGTTTTTTTATGTAGCTAGAAACTGTAGATTTTATAATGGAACACAACATAAAGCATAACATAAAGCTTATGAGCTCAGTTTTTTTTTTCTGGTAAAAATATATCATTTTCAATCTGTTATCCAAGTCCAATTCATGGGAAGTGGTTTCTAAACATCTGTAATTCAAAATCTTTCCAACATCTGTAATTGAAACTCTTTCCAGTTGAGGGGGGGGAGAGAAAATGCAAAGCAGACTGCAAGAAGCACTGGAAATAGGCAAATCTGGTGTTTTAATATTCTAAGTAATGTATTAAAATACTGATATACTTTTTGGTTTAAGATTATTTGCCTGCTAATGCTTTAAAAATAGAATCATTTTATATGCAATCGGATTTTAAGCATAAATCTTTCCTTTAAAATGAAGCCTACTTTTGTATCTATTAGACAAAAAAACAAAGCTTTGGTATTTGTGGAAGCTTCATCTTCCCTACCAATTTGTTCCACAACAAGAGTTCCTTCCTATACTTTTCACAATCAGTATTATACGACTGCATATCAAAGAATTATGAAATTACTCTATAATCCCAGAGGATTTGGACACCATTGGCTGTTGGTAACAAAAAATATTGCAAAAAGATTTTAGAAGATTTTCATGATACTATGTAGCAATGGGCCTACTGTTATTTAAACATAAATGTTTAAACTCCCATTAGACGTGCCTCAACCATCCAATGAAATTGAAAGCAGCTCTTTGGATATCTGCTTATGCTAGCACCCTTTATATTTCTAAGAAGCACTTTCAAATATTATACTGATTTCCAGTAGTCAATGGAAAAGATATTTATATAAGTAGGTTAACTTCCTTTAGAATTCATTATTCTTTCTATAGAGTACCATTGTCTCACTGGCTTCAAAAGCTGAATAGCTGAATCAAACAAGCATTTCATTTTGAAGAAGTTCTTAATGCTTCAGAGTCAGATTAAAATTCTTTGAATATATTTTCTGGTCCTTCTTCTCATTTTTCAAAAGTGTTTACATCCTATTCAGTTTATAAAATAAATGCATCTCCAAACCTTGGGTATCAGTAAACCAATTTTCTTTCATCCTAATATCTACAGGGAAAAAAAAACAAGTTTATTATTAGGAACAGAATGCTGCACAGAAAATTACAAATAACAATGTTAAAAATGCAATAAATATTTTTATTAGGAATTTTTATTAAATATTAGAATATGGTAAATTTCAATTTAGAAATTCAGTTTGGATGAGATTTGATTGAGTCATCCATTTTTTTTTAATCAAGACAATTCAATTTGAAGATTCAAATGATTCTGATTATATACACATTATTCCAATTAAAACTGATGAGTCAACTCAAAAATTCAAACTGGATTATTAATCTGAATTGGATTTCAGTTAATTTGCCTACCATTGTTAGGTAATTGTCTTTTGCTTAAATTATTTTTACGAACACTGCAGACAGAAGCACTAGACAGATGGTTCACTATCTGCATTGGCACGAATGAAACATCCTTCCTAAAAGCAAGGAGTAGTAATGTAGTAGCATCTTTTAGGAGCCTTTCAGAGCTGCTTTAAAAGCTATCCTTGCTCATCTGTACATCTATATAGAGGTAGTCCTCGACTTACAACCACAATTGAGCCCAACATTTCTGTGGCTAAGTAAGACATTAAATGAGTTTTGCCCCATTTTACAACCTTGCTTGCCATAGTTGTTAAGTGAATCACTGCAGTTGTTAAGTTAGTATCACAGTTGTTAAGTGTATCTGGCTATGAGTCAGTTGCCAAGCATCTGAAATTTGATCGCTTGACCGTGAGGATGCTGCAATGGTTGTCATAAGTCATTTTTTTCAGACCTGTTGTAACTTTGAATGGTCAATAAGTGAACTGTTGTAAGTCGAGGACTACCTGTACATTCTACTGGGACCAACAGCACAGACAGGGACAGCCTTTGAAAGTGAAACACACCTAAAGAATGCAGCTATTTAAACACTTGTAGGTTTGTGCTAATGTACTTTACCAAGCATTTTTGAATGCTTTTCCCATACTTAATATCCATTCATGTAAATCTTTGGTAACTAATCTAAGTAGTCTGAGAAGACATTTACTCTTTCCATTTAAAAAAAACCTGACTCTAAAAGAAGTTTAGCTTCTTTCAAAATAATTTCCAGTGTTTAAACTTTAATTCTGAGATTTCAAAAATGTCAAATTCTGCTAATAGAACTGGTGACATTTAACGTCATTAACGAGCTGCAGCAAAAAAAGGATGGTCCCTCCATTGGTTCTGTAAACCAACCACTACTTCAAATGGATAGTGATTTTTTTCAGTTTGTTATTTGATAAATAGCATGTAGCAGCAATAGTGATAGATGTCAAATGCTAAATTATTGAATGCAAATTAAAGATTAAAGGGAAACAATATGGAAATTGGCTGTAGAGAGATTAAGGCAAATGTTACATTATTATAAATAATTTTAGTTACTGAAAGATTAATACTAAATCTGATAGGTACAAATGCCATGTTTAGGCAACTACTTAAATATTCACACAGAAACAATACAAAGTTTTCAGATATAGACATGTTGGAAAATGGAAAATACTCAACTTTCTAACATCTACATGGGTGTTCTTCTGTAAGATCATGTATAATTACATGATTTTGAGTGGAGAAGTCAAAGCGGGTCATAATTGTGACTATGGTCTATATTTTTAATAGATAGCTACTGTTAGGGATTTGTCAATGTGAGCTAGAAATAAAAGCAGCTGTTTGTAAAATTCATGTAGCAGTGGGGAAGTACCGATCCCTTTAAAGGTTCAAAACAGGATTTCTACATTTCACAAACAATCCAATCTGAGTATCATGCTTTGGCAAACAAAATTGAGTCTGGCATTATTCTAGGTTCATTCTAGGCCACTCAATTAAGACAGATTTGGGGGGGGGAGGAAATGAAAGTTTGGCAATTTCATTTTTATAATGGAATGAATCTAACATGAAACCAAAACAAGTATAAAATACAGGCAGACATAGGCCCAGTTCCAGGTATGTGAAATCATAACACTGCCTGGCACTCCAAAGCATGTAGGGGCCCAGAATGCAACACCTATCTGCAACTCTAAAGCAGCCATGCCTTTTCCCAGGATTGCATGTATTCTGCACAGCAGCTGGATGGAAAACATCCAGCTGCTTTAAAAAGTTGCAGACAAGTCCCATGTGCTCTGGAGAACCTTTTTGGAACTGAATCTGAAGTACTACACAGCCCTACTTTGTAGGGATTTGGTTCCATAAATATGGCTTGCAAATGTAGCAACCTTTTAAAACAGCTTTATCTGTTTCCACGTTCGATCCAAGTCATATCCCTGAAAGCAGATACGTCTCCTGTATAAGTTAACTCTCAATGCTGTACAGCCCCAATACGCCATGCCTTTAAGCTTCTTCCTAAAACAACTTCCACCTTTTGGGGGACAATAAATGTTTTACTTTTAAAAATGAGTGTAATTTCCTATCATACCTGAACTTGGCTTTGACTAGAAAGTTGTTATTCCCAACCTGGCATCCTCCAGATACTAGATGACAATTTCATTTACAAAGTATTTTATAAAGCAATTGGTTAAGGAAGGATAATTTGAACCATAACTAGCTCAAAAAAAATAGGCTCCCGGATTGTGTGAAAATTTATATTAAGATTAATGTAGAATTCTACTTAAAAGAGTAGCCATAGTATGGCAAATAAAAAGAGTACATAAATTCCTTATAGAAGTATAGCACATAACTTTAATTGAACATCGTGTTTGACAATTTCATTAAAAAAAAGTACTTCATATACTTCCTGTCATTATAATGCACTTCTATCTTCATGCTACATTTTACTAGTACTACTGCAAAATACTAGAGAGAAACAAGAAAGAACTTACGGGGAGATTGTACATCCAGAGGCATATGCATGATGGCCTGTGTAACGGATATCACAACGTACAATGTTGTTGGAATAGTCTGATTCCGGTACCAAGTAACTAGGGTTGACACTAACCTACAAAAGAAATACATGCTATACTTTACAGGTTTCATATAATACTAAAGTTTGGGTTCTCTAATTAATGCAATGTGATTACCTTTAAAATGTAATTTCCAGGTTTAACATCTGTAATATCAATCCACTGGCAGTCTATATCAGCATTGTAGGTATCATAACAACCAGGACTCAGCCCCTAGAAATGTAATGCTGATTTTTTAAAAAATTGAGAGAATAACCATTTTAAAATACAGTATAATAAGCATATATTACTCATAGAATAAAGAAATAGTCACTTTTCTTCTGTAAAGATTATTGGTTTATTTTTGCCATATCTGGAGCCTTCAACAGTCTTCAAATACCAGCAGATTTTTCTTCTTCAAGTATTTTATGTCTAATACTTGAGATACATGGCTGGTCTAAAAGCAAACAGTGACATCCATTGGAATAAGCTAGTAAAACAGATGCTTATGCTGCTATCTTCTAACTGCTATCATGCTTGAATACCCTGAATGGATAGCTCCATTTAAGCTACATATATAGTCTTCACAATTTCTAATATACAAGGTCCATCCCTTTCTCTACCATGAAATTATTCTAAGTGATATCTTGACTGTTTCTAGGGAAAGTATAATGTTTAGTCACAGACTTTGTGTCACTTGGCAAGAACAGTCTTGGCTACGGAAAGGAAGGTCATGGGTATATAGAATGCTGGCAGCTGAATATGTTTTTTAGATTTGGAATCAGACTGCAGTCTTCAGTAATTGCTGAGGAAAATGCTTCATAAAATGAAGCTATTAAAATGATCATGTTAAAATGAGATGGAGATAAATTCTTTAAAAAATTCAAAATATGATACTATAAGGCTTGTTATAGTTGGTTACTTATTTGTAATTGTGAGATACATGCTGTAGAGATTAATTATTGCTGATTGCATCAGACGTAATATGCTTGTAAGTGGTGTCAATCAAAATATAGTCAAGGACATTGTTGCAATTTATTATGATGCAATACAGTTCTGTCAGCTATGAGAAAACTGAAGTAATGCTGCTGAAAAACGTATAGAGGAATAGGAGGATATGTTTATAGCAAGTCAAAATAAAAGAAGAGAGAATGTAAGTAATTTTCACCTGAACAGGACCCTAACACAAGAAATCTGAATCAAGATTTCATCTATGGTCTATTACCTTCACTATTAATGCTATTACTTTTAAATTTTAGCTAATATTGAAGCATAATTATTAGATTTTTGCAAACATAGATCTAGTTTAATGTAGATGATATAAAAAGATGGTCTTTGCTGTTTCTTCCATTCAGCCCTTTACAGTTTTCTTGGCAAGATTTTGGAAGTGGTTTGCCATTGCTTACTTCCTAGGACTAAGATTAAATGACTGGCCCAAAGTCAGTTTGTGACTGGCTTTGTGCCTAAGGCAGAACAACAATTTATTGTCTCCTGGTTTCTAGCCTAATGCCTTCATCACAAACTGGTCCTGTAATATTTATTTGTAGTACATTATATATTATTATTTGATTATTTAAATTAATATTTAATATAAATACTGTTCATGAAACACTGCTAGATGGTATTATATACTGTAAGTAAATAATTCATAATACTAAGGGCAGAAAGATACAAGCCTAAGCTGATGATAATGTTGATATTTCCTTTAAGCCAATGCACCAAGAGAACTGAGCAAACTATTACAAACTCAAAGTTCATATTAGCAAATCTACTCATTAAAATTAAAGCAACTCTTAACAGCTGCAAGTTTTTTTTCACGTTTATGTGGAAGTTTCAAAAAATTGAGCTGCTTAAACAAATTTCAAAAACAAAGAAAGCTGCTCTTGTGCAGAGTACAATGCACTTCTTTCATATCATTTTCAAAATATCAACAACCCATCATCAATTATCTCTGTCTACCAGCTAAGTCAGTGTTTCTCAATTTCAGCAACTTTAATGCTGGCTGGGGAATTCTGGGAGTTGAAGTTCACCCATCTTAAATTGCCGAGGTTGAAAAACACTCAGCTAAGTAATTCTCTGTACCAAACTTTAAAATGCAATAAACCTTTGAAAGGGATCTAGTTACTGATATATGTCAATATTAAATTGAAAATGAAAATTGTTTAAGGAAAGACAAATTGCTAAACTTGAACATGATTATACTCAATTTAATCTGATGGTTAATCAATGAAAATTAATAGCATTCTGGAAATGAAATTTACTTCAAGAAAACTTCAAGAAACACTTACCTTGATTATTTGCATTACATATTTCAAGTGAGTAAAACAATTCATTTACAAACTCTTGCTATTTACTAAAGGACAGCCTTTTGTATTACAAAAGGCAATAGGATAATCAAGATTAGGTTCAAAATTATGCAGTCCTATGATTTTTATTTTCATTCTTTATTCGGAGGAAAGATTATCAGGAACTGTTGCCCATTTTTAAGAAAACTTACATTAAGATCCCCAGAGCAACTCTTCATAGACAGAATTCTTTGTACTATTCTATTAAGGATATTGGTAGTCCTTGACTTACTGTATTACTGTAATTAAGCCTGGAATGATGGTTGTAAATTAGTGTAGTCATAAGTTGGGGTACTCATGACTGGAAGTAATTTTCCAGCCTTTTTTGTGGACTTTGTTCAGCAAATACAGTGGTCATTAAGCAAATGTAGCTGGTAGCCACTTGTTAACTCATTCATCTTAATAGATTTTTGCCGGAAACCGCAAATAATGTCAGAAACCAGCAATGTTGCGAATCCCAGTCATGTGACTGCAGAATGTTGTGCCAATCATAATGCTGACCCACCCAACATATACTCATGTGATCCTGGGGGCAACAGCATTTATGACGGCCAGGGTGATTTACAGCCCAAGCACAAATTTCTTGGTTGTCATAATTTCAGTTATAAAACAACTAATCATAAAGTGAGGACTATCTCTATTTTACACTAACTCACTCTACCTGGCAATAGATTAGAAAGATGTTACTCACCATTCCTAAAGAAATTTAAACATCAGTTTTCATTCATTCTATTCCTAACTATTTTTTGGTAGATTAAGCACTTTAAAACTAAATCAAAAGATGTGAAACTTTCATGATATACTTCTTTGTAATGCAAAATTTCATAGTTTGTAGAAATTGATAGCTGATATTAATCTAAATTCTATCTAAAGAATAGCAGTATTAATAATTATACATTACCTGTGTATGGGCTGTACATGCAAATCGCCTATAGTATCCATAGTCACAAGAAGTGTCTTCAAGACAAAAACTTGCTTTGTGTCCTTCAGCTACTCTACTGTGTGAGCTTGCTTCAAGTAAGTCATAATGACTGAATTCATCCATGCTATGGTAATGTCTGTTAATAAATTAACAAACAATATTACTTTAACTTACCGCACCAGAAATCAACATCTTAATAATAATTTGGGTCAACAAGGCAATAGTCAAAATAATATTTTCCCAAATTTTAAATATTGCAGTATTCAGTTCTATTAGGCAAATACTTTGAAGTCCAGTGATACTACTGTCTACGTATTATAATTCCAATGATTATAATAAAATATAGCCTTTAAGAATGTTGTTATATGTTGTTTGTTTAAACAATAGGCAACTGCTATTTTCAAATTTCCTATTAGATTACGTAAGGAGCTAAATATGGAAAGTAGATTCATGCACTATTAGTCTTGTTTTAACAATATTTGACTAAAATTTTTTGTGTTACTCTCATAAATTCAAGATCCTTCTCTTTATGAAATGTTTCCTTTTTTAAATGGATCTAGTAAAATATGCAAAATAAATTAAAATTAAGGTCTCAGGTCGTCTTCTAGTTCAACATATATGCAGATAGGTTTGTTTGTTTGTTTGCATATTGCAGTTCTATTGTCATTTTATAGACCAGGGGAAGTGTTTTCTATTAACAATATTATTGCTGTTTATGGCCATTACATTAAGATGCAAAAATCTGGTTAACAATATATTTTTACTGGCCTCTAATTGTCACCTGGATTTTGGCAGCCCAGGTATGGTGGCCCAAATCTCAGACTCCCTTAACCAGATTATCTCCTAGGCATTTTGGAATTGCAAATCCTAGAAATCCGAAGTCACATATTTTCTCCTTACTCTGGCTGCAAATTCTTACTAGTTCTGGTGTATCTAAAAAGCATCCAGTTTGAGAACCCTGAGATATTGAATAGAAAATGAAATCACCCACACTTCAAAATGAATTTCACCTTTATGATCTAAAGTCATAAAGACAGCCAACAGGTAAGGATCAAAAGTTCTATTCCGATTTTAGCTAGTGTTTTCATAATAAAAAATAACATTAACCATTATCTTTGCAGTATTTTTACATGTAGATAATTCATATTTACACAGAAGGAAAAGGATTCTACATTAGATACCTTTACCCAGTAATGCCTCCATTACAATATTTAAATGTAATTTATCCTTTCTTTTCAATTAAATTTGATTGGTATTAATGTTTATACAAACAAATTAAGATGATTGGTGCCACACACTTATTTTTAGTATTCTAGTATTACCATGTTTACACCCAAATTATGCACCATTTTATATATTAAACTCAGCAATTCATTTTGATATCTAAAATATTCCTTTACTGAGCTATAAATCAAAGGAAAATGGCTATTCAGAGAAGATTCCAATCTATTGACAATTTCTTCAGAAATTTCCTGAATTTACACAGTGCAACCCAGGAAGACAAAAGAAGCTGTCCAACAAATGTGATACACAGGCTCATGTTTGCTGCAAGTTATCTTAATGTTTTCCACACAACAGCAACAAGAAGAGGGGAACAGACAAAAACAGTAAATAACAAAGGAACATAATTTAAAAGTGCCACATTGAACACTTCACTCACTGATGACAGCTGTGCCATTCCCATGAGTATCGTGGTCGGCTTGGTAAGAAATCTGATGTACCTTGATTTTTCACTCTCTGTGGAAATCTCAGAAGTACTCGGTTATCATAATCTCTAACATCTGATCTGTAAGCTGAGCTGCAAGAATATGCATATGAAAAGAGTGAAATTGTTTAACAAGTAGGTCTTAATTTAAAATGTCATAATTATATTGTGTAATTGAATACATTCTCTTGGAATTTATCAGGTTTAATGCAGCTTTCATCAGTGAAAACAACAGGGAGTTGAGTCTTGGAGAAAGGCGGCATACAAGTTGAACAAATAAAATCAGGACTAACATAAATTGCAATGGTCCACACCTTAAGGATTCAACCCAGTGAAAATCTACTGTTTTTAAGATTCCAAAGCTGCTAAACAATTTTTATGGAATGTCTACATTAGAAAAATATTGTGCAATATAATTGATGTTTCTCATTCTTTCTAGATAACAGACATGGATATTTTTTTAGTTCAATCAGACTTTCATTTACAGGAAACATGGAACTGCTCTCAGCAGTATAACAATCTCTTTGATATCAGTATTCATAACTTCAAAATAAAGACCATAAAATATTTCCATTTTTATTTAATTCTACATAAAATATAGCCAAACGCTATTGATAGCCAGACTCTTTTGAACACTTTTTTCTAATTAATATTCTTCCTTTGAATAAAGTCACTGAGCAATTCAGGTTTCCTGTTTCTTTCAGAATTTATGGAATTAAGAATTAAGGAGAAATGTCCTGACAGAACAATTAATCAGTGGAACGACTTGCCTCCAGTACTTGTGATTGGTCCAGTACTGAAGGTTTTTAAGAAGAGACTAGGCAACCAGTCCAATTTTTCTAGATTTGTTTCTTCCTATTATTTCTGTTGTTGACCGCTCCCTTGATTCTTCGCTTTTTTCTTCCCCATCAATTTCAGCAGAATTCATTTGTTTTATCAATAATTTTTCTGATTAAAAGAAAAACTGAACTGAAAAATATAGCTGGAATCGTATATTCCTAGTTTCATCTGCAGTTTAATTCCATTTCCATTAAAAAGAAAATCCATATAGATTTACAACTATAGCCAAGAAAAAGTACCTGCCTCAAGCATATTAATGAAATCTAGACTAACGTTGCTTTGAATCAGCTTGAGTTATAAAAATCCATTTGGAACTTAGCTCTAAATGTTATTGGGCATTTTTTTACAATTGCTATGGTCAAACAAATCAAATATGTGTAGGTTGTCAGAGCTCTGTTCATAAATTAGATTGCAACATCTCTACTGGAACCAAGTCTCATTCAGTTCAATTGGGCTTAATTTCAAATATCTCGTCTGTCTGTCTGTTTATTATTAAGCCAAGGATTTGCCAAGGATTCAACAGCAGTGCTTCACAAATTAAAGCTTTTTAGCATTTAAGCAGTGATAACCTTTCAAACCTTTCAAAAACTTTCAAACGCATTGTAAGCTGCCCTGAGTCTCCGGAGAAGGGTGGCATATAAATCAATTTTTTAAAAAAAAACAAAAACCTTGTTGTCTCCTTTGGAAACTGTCCTTGGTGTTTCATATGTGTGCCTAGGAACTGTAGCTGTCTACAGACACATTACCTTTGCTGTAGACGTTGTGTATCCATGCAGATTAATGGGCAAACAACTAGATACAGCTTTCAAACTAGCAGTACAAACCTTGTATAGGGCACAGCTACTTTTAAGTTTCGGAGAGATGTGCTTTGCAGGATCCAATCTACATTGGCCATTGGGACCAAACATTTATTCTTCCAAGTTTTTGGGTTCCTGCTGGAGCCTGTCATCAAGGTACTTCTCTCTCTCCAGAATACGTGCACTGCGGTATCCTATGCATTGTATTTATATGGTTCCTGATTATATGTAGCTTTTACTTAATTGGGGTGTTTATGTCTGGCTATTAAATCATTTTTGTTTCTTTGTGCCACTGCACCCTTGGCTCCTATGTACTTGATAGGCTGGTGGTAGATCAGCACTTCTATTGACTGACAAGGGGCCCGTTTCTCAGCTTCAATCATTTCTCTGGCTATTTTTGTCCCTGCTCACCCAACAATCATAGTACCTGCGAAATTGAATGTTCATTGTTCATTGCGATGTGAAGCTACCAACGAGACCTGAACTTATTGAGAGCCTCACACTGCAGTAAGCAATGACATGCATTAATTTCCCAGCTACTATGAATATTGGGTGAACAGGGACAAAAATAGCCAGTGAAACGATTGAAGCCTGGGAAGTCAATAGCTCCTTGTCAACTTGGAAGAATAAGTCGGTTCTGGTGACCGACTTAGATTGGATCCTGCAACATTATCCTGGGACACATATATTTACCTTCGTTCCTAAGAGATGCTTTGGTCTGAAGGATTTCTGAGAGCTTTGCTGACTCCTAGTATCATGCATTATCATAGATTTATCCTAATGCATGTTTATGAAAGCCCCACTGCATTTAATGTAACTTACTTCCATAATATTGCATTCGATTACAGCTTCATTATGAAATGAACTGCACTGATTTGTGATTTGGTATCTGATTATCAATTAATCTAGATGCTGAAATGCAATGAGTTAAAAATAGATTAGAGTAGGGAGATAGCTGAGAAATAACTGCACACTACAATAATCAAACATCAATTTAAAAATTACTTTCTTCTGTTATGTACAAAGCAATGTGCTCAATAAAGGCTTTCTTTTCAAAAATTAATAAAGCTCTGGGTTAATGAAAAACAGATCCTGGTAAGAAAATAATTCCTAAACAATCAAAGCATGGAAACCTTATGTAGCTTGGTCATCAAGCTTTCAGCAGACATTAATAAAAACAGTATGTTTTATGAATTGGAATAGTAAAGGAATTTTCTCCACTGCTTAAATTCTACTGAAATCATGTCTATTTCCCTCTTGTTAAGTTACCAGTGCAGTTCAAAATCTTTGATAATGTATCCTGGGCGCAAAACAATAATGTTCAAACAATATGTGCCTCAAAAAAGTTAATTCTTTTATAAACCTGTATTCTATAGTTTGGCCTTCTTCAATCTAGTGTTTTCCAAATATGTAAGGGTTATTAGAATTCCCAGTCAACATGGGGAAAGATTGAGATACTGGGAGTTGTACTCCCCCAAAATCTTTAGGGAAAGACTGAAACTTATTCAATAATCTTTCTGTTCAACAGGTATTTTATGAGGATATGAAATCAAAGCCATCCCTGTACTTACCTAGCTAGACAATTCTCTTCAGCAGCACACCTCAGGTTGTACATAGACGTCTTTTGGACATAAGTGGCTGCTTGGATGTAATAAGGATCTGGCACTAAATCTGGCAACCCTGCAGTGCATCAAATCACACACAAATATACAAAAAATAGATCAGGCCCAGAAAACATCTACAAATTTTACTCTTGAAAAAGGCAGCCAAAGTTGCAGTTTCTAGTCATAGTGTGACAAATGGGAACCCTATACTACACAAATTACTTTTCAGAAGATCAAAAAAAAAAAACCCCAAAAAAACATTAAAATACAATGTGTCTTCCAGATTGGAACTATTATACCACATGATCTTGTAAAATAGTTTTCTTATGTATCTTAAAGGCATTTTCCTCATAAGGCCACCAGCTGAGGAAAACAATAAGTTTGCCAGATACTGGAACTGTGTCTAGAACAATAAATTACGCTTGTTGTCTTAAGGCAACAATAGATATTCTCAAACAAAAGTCTGTGAACATCCATTAAGTAGGCTACATTGAATTACAACCAAACATAAGCCTCAAAATGAAGCCAACAACAGCCTATCTTGAATTTGAGTGTTATCTAGGAGACCTACATTTCTACTTTTCAAGTTTGGTTCAGTCCCAGTGCTGAACCTTCCGGGTAGCAGCACTTGAAATAATACAAGTAACCTTGACCAGCATGCCTACAAAGCTTTCTCCTTGTGGAGAAATTTAGATGTGGAATAGTCACATCTAAAGTCAAGGGCAAGCTGATGAAGTTCCAATAAACTTATATGCAAAAGGGACTGGAATCCATCTAAGAAAATGAACCATTAACACCCCCCCCCCCTTATAAATTCCACTTCCTAATGGTTGCTGTTCTATTAGAATGAGGGTCCTCTCTCCTCGTAGCTCCCAGCATCGTGGTGTTTTGCATTACTTTAACTCTCAACATCTTATTTTTTAGCGAAAGTTCCCGACCGACTACCGGGCGAGGGGGAGACTTGGGACCAGATGGTGATCAGCGGATGTGGGGCTGGCCGAGGTGAAATCCCGCAGGCTGCCGAGAAGGGAGGGACTTGCCACGCGGCTGGGTTGGATCTGGGGGTGGGGGTGGGAGCTCGCTTTTTGGAGGGACACTGTTACACTCAAACGGCTAATTCGGTATCTGCGGGCAGATATTTAAAAACTTCCTTAGAATAGACGTGCAATTCTTCACCTCGTTCCTTTTAAGCAAGCCTGCCCCGCCGCCTGGGTGTGACTGCTTGAAATGCGCACCCTTACCGTATTGAAAATAGCCGGTGCCGTACCCCGGCCGGTAGCGGCCTCTCTGTCGGGGCTGCTCATAGGTATCATGGTAGTTATAATAAGGGTTGTCGTCCGTGTACTTGTACGGGTTGTACGGGTCGTCCCCCACCATGACGTCTCCGCGGGGCGGCTGCCGAAGATTGCTTAGAGTAAAGCCAGTCTCATTGCCCGTCCTGGCGGGGGCACTCTCCGCGGGGCTCCCTTGCGCTCCGTCTCGGCCCCCGTCCGTGCCATTTCTGTCGGACGGTTGCTCGTAGCCGGCTTGGAACCAGTACTGCGCCTCCGGTTTTCGGGTGGCAGTGGCGCCTCTGCCTGCGGCGCTTCCCGGCGCCCTGCGAGGAGAAGTGTCGTTGCCCCTGAGGAGCAAAACGTGGCCGCCTTGCGCGGGCTCCTGGCTGACCCTACGACGCGCAGGTTGATACTGGGAGCCGACGCTGAGGAGGCTGTACACCTGCCCGTTGTTCTCCCATTGAATCCGCTGCCTCCAGACGGCGGGAGGAGGGGGCGGCGGATTCCTCGGTGGCATCCCGTCCGCCGGCAGCCACAGCAGGCAACTCCAATAGAAACACGCTTGCAGCTGGGCAAGGCCCAAGAGAAGCGGAGTCCGGGAATGGAGGCGCATGGCGACGGCGTGGGTCTCTCACAAGCGAGCGGGAACTCCACTCGACGACACTGCAGGACTAGGGAAGGGGAGCGCGCTCCAAGGTCCCTCCCAACACTCTTATTCTGTTAGGTCAAAAGGAGCAGTTGGCGGCTTTCCTCTTTTCTTTTCCCAGCTGCAGACCTCCGACTTATTTTGCTCAAAGCGAGTGAGCCCACCTCGTTCTCTTTCTTTTCCTCCCAGTGCTTTCTTTTGCAGCGAGATGGGATTGGGGAGGAGCAGCCTTCGCCTCGTCCTCGCTTTCCCTGAAGTCTGGAATGAAGCAGTGGGAGAGAGGGAGAGAATTGGAGGAAGGGCGGAAAGGGGGAGGAGATGAGGGATTTCAAAGTTTCTGGCACATTTGCAAAGTTACACAAGCCCATTCTGGCAGACGGATTCTCTTATTTGTTCACGTAATGCCATTGGAAACGTGCAAGCCCGGTCGTTCCTCCTCCTCTCTGGTTTTCCATCTTTTTTTCCAGCCTTATTTCCCCCGGTCGGGAGAAACCCAAAGACAAACAGCAACCGAGCGCCACTCTGGGTATTTAGTATTCTCTTTCTACAATGGCACGCTTCTCGCTGTCTAGGGTTAACAATATGCAGGCATTTCACTTTCCTCAGACAATTTGGTCTGCCAGGAGGTGGGGCGCTGCCAAAATATGCAGAGAGAAAAATGCTATTAGATCACCACCACAACTTGAGAGGCCAGAAAGCAAAGTCAGAGAGTGAAGAAACATGTTTTCAGGGAAATATTTTCGCCGAAGTCATCTCCCACTGTTGGACCTCTGGTGAGGAAACTTGGTGGTGGCAGGATGAAAAAACAACAACTGCACATTCTCCTGCAATGCCCTTGCATTATGGCCCCAAATCCTTCTCAAATAAAATTGTGCATACCAACTTTTGTTTTTCCCTGGGTGAGTCACAGAAGAAGTTCGTGACAGACGTGAAGACATGAATTTTGCAAAGAGGTGTAAGTCAAAGTGTGTTTCCCATGGAACTGACTGTACAACACATCAAAAATGTTGCTGGGGTGGGTAGGAGAAATCATCAGTTTCAAACAGTTTTCACTTCTTTGGACCACCTCCAAGCAGTATCGTGAACCTGTTTTTCCCAGAATAATTTATAGATGCTCTTTGAATCCAACTAACATATAACTTCTATTATTAACAGTTTTTTATATCAAGAGTAACTCCATTTTGCTGGAATTCAGTCTGTGTTTGTTTAGACTGTCCAGACTCACACAACCTGTAGGTACTAGATCAAGATTTCCACCACATCATCTAGTCAACCTGAGATGGATATGTATTACTGGCTTTCATCAATATAGAAAAAATAACTTGTCCTAAGAGAGTGATGATCTCTTCCTGTGAATTTATAGATAAAAAGAATAGTGAAAAGGGCCAAACGATGAAGGCCTCAGCTTCCCTTCCTATACCAATGAAGAATAGAATCTCTCCAGAAGCAAGAAAGCTTCTGTAGAATAGTGACCAAGATGCCCAATCTTTGCAGATGGTCAAAAAGGACACCATGGTCAATGATTTTGAGTGCTGCTAAGAATCTCTAGTTTCTTGGGCGTTGGGGGGGACCACATGAATCCTACCACAGATCATCCACAAAAAAGAGTAAGGAGCTTTCCAATCCATTCCCAAGCCTGAACCCTGACTGGATCCAGGGATCTAGATAATTTGCTTCATCCAGAATGCTCTTTAAATGCTGGGGTAACCTTGTCTACAATCTTGCCTATAAAGAAAGGTTGGAGATAGAAGAGTGATTATCTAGAACAGCTAGGTCAAGTAATTGCTTTTTGAGGATGGGACATAACAAGTATTTCAAGATTGTAGCAGCATCACCTATTTTAAGGAAGCTTTCATCAGTTCATTTATCCAACCTTGTATTACCAGTGGTATTAAAATATCTGAAGACGGATCTTGGCAAAAATTAGATATATTTCACATAGAGTAATTTGTTCTCATTTACAGCTAAGTAAAGTATCACTGAATTTTTTTTTTCTTTTTTCCCCTTCTCTACCTTGCTATATAGTTTACATGGGGATTTCTAGCTAAAGCTCAAGTCTAGCTAAACAGTTTATATGTGTATCTTTTTCCTGATTTCTTCAGGTCATTCATTTGAAACAGAATTGAGGAAAAAAATAATCTATATTAATACAAATAGCACACCCTTGTCTTTTCTATTAATACTAATCACCACACATAGAAAGCATCCCTGCTTTTCGGTGCTACAGCTTCTGAGAAATAGTAATGGCAGGGATACACATACCACATCTATTCCATATGTTCTCGTCATTGCATAACATACAGTCAGTTAGTTTAACATGCTGTCTTCCACTGCATGAAGGAGAACCAAGTATGCTGACAAGAATTTCCTCCATCAACATAGCCGGTCTTTACTTGCCTCATTAACAAGACTGGTATGTAACATGGTCCTAACAAATTACTGTAAAGCAAGTTAGGGTAGATTTACTTTGGAACAAGTTACTGGTGGATTTCCCTGCCAGAGAGGAAAGCGTCCACCAATCCCCCTCCTTAACAGAAGGTGACTGGGAGAGGATATGGGTTTGGCCAAAGATGAGAGCAGGGATGCTGGATGGTTAAACCCTGTCTGCTTTGCTACGAAGGCCTTATCCACCCCAGAGATCAACTATGGCACCTGATCCATGGCAATTACATCATGAAGGGTGCAGCTCTGTCAAACAGTTCCTATGAGATACTGTGGGAGAGTGAAGAACCAGGTGTTTTAATATTTATCTCGGAAGAGGGAACTGCTGAAGATATGAAAAAAAAAGTTTAAAAGAGACTCTGCCTTAGTTAACTCAGTGTAAATACAATAATAAATTATTACAGTTTTCAGGGTACAGCCAGTATTAAAGTTGCTTTCTTAAAATGCATGTCATTCTTAGTTTCTTGGTCTTATAGCTATGTAAGCTTCACTCTTTCATGGATCAGGCACTTGGAGGAGGCTTCAGTAAAGCAGAACTTACTCTCTTTTCCTCTAAATTGGAAAGCCCCTACCCACCTCCAATATTCTCATGTTTCTCCCTCAAGAACTCCAGTGCAGTATACTGCCAGATTGTATGCATGGAGTATTTTTTTTTTAATTTGATTTATATGCCGCCCTTCTCTGGAGACTCAGGGCGGCTTACAATGCGTTACGCAATAGTCTTCATACTTTTGTATATTTATACAAAGTCAGCTTATTACCTCCACAATCTGGGTCCTCATTTTACCTACCTTAGAAAGGATGGAAGGCTGAGTCAACCTTGAGCCTGGTGAGATTTGAACTTGCAGTAATTGCAGGCAGCTGGTGTTAATAACACTGTTAATAACCGTGATTTAGTATGCTGTGCCACCAGGAGTAGTAGCATTGGATAAAGCAAAAAGATTCAGCTAGTACCAATACCATTGATCTGCTGATACAGATACCATACATATTATCTCTCCTGGATTACATGTCAGCAGCCGTGTAGGAAAATCATAGGGAGGTAGCACTAATAGAAGTTGCAGGACTTTCCTGGTTTTAGCAGCCTGGCATCCAATAGGACCTGCCAATATACTGCATTTCAATCAACCTCTTTTCTCCCTATTGCCCTGTGCAACCTGCCAACCTGCTCCAGGAATGTGGCACTAACTGGAGCAGGAGAATTATTTTCCTTCTACCTAAGTCATTGCTTTGTGGTGTGTTGAGACCAGTGGTGACATGTAAAATTTGTTACTACCGGTTCTGTGGGCGTGACTTGGTGGTAGTGGGGGTAATGTGACTGAGAGGGCATGGCCAACTTTTTTTTTTTTTTTTTTTACTTTTAGAACCATTTTTCGGTTCTAAATTTTTCAGCCGAAGAGGTTGTAAAAAAAATGCTTTTAAAAGCCTCTGACGATCAGGCAACCCAGCTGGGATTATCAGAGCCTTTTAAAAGTGTTTTTTCTACAACTTCAGCCAAGAGGTTGTAAAAAAAATTGCTTTTAAAAGCCTCTGACTATCCCAGCTGAGTTCCCTGATCGTCAGAGGCTTTTTTTTCTTTTAAAATTTTTTTTTCTACAACCTCTTTGGCCAAAGAGGTTGTAAAAAAATGCTTTTAAAAGCCTCTGACAATCAGGCAACTCAGCTGGGATGGTCAGAGGCTTTTAAAAGCAATTTTTCTACAACTTTGGCCCAACAGGTTGTAGAAAAAATGCTTTTAAAAGCCTCTGATGATCCCAGCTGAGCCACACAATCATCAGAGGCTGGTTTTTTTACTTTTAAAAGCATTTTTTCGGCCGAAGAGGTTGTAGAAAAAATGCTTTTAAATTTTTTTTTAAAAAAGCCTCTGATGATCGCACGGCTCAACTGTGCACATGGGGGCAGGGATTTTTGCTACCGGTTCTCCGAACCACCCACCGCCATTGCTACCAGATCGAGTGATCCGGTCCGAACCGAGAGCATTTCACCCCTGGTTGAGACCCATATCAGCAGTTTACACATGGGTTGGAAGCACGTACGCCAGTGCCTCTACCATTCCACAACAGCTGCTATACTAGTGAGCATACCATGAAGGGGATCTGGAAGAGAAGAATATGACTTTGAAAAGTCATGTCTCCTGACACCACATAACCTACCTTTTAGCTCCTACTTTCAGTAACTTATCAAATGGAAAGATAACTTACACCAGCCCAAAGCGGCCAATAGTAGTTGGATATATCCCATCCCTGCCAATGTCAAAAGCTGTGATGGAATGTATAACAGGCTCTGAGAAAGTGGAAGAGGAAAAAGTTGCAGCACCTTCCTTGTTAGGTATACATTGAAATTGCATTCCTATATAGGCGGTGAACCACTATTAATCACACCTGTTTCTGATGGTCTCATCTAAATGGAATTTATCAAAGAGGAGTCCATCTTATCAAATGTTTGAAATGCTTTATCTAATGCAGTCAAGAATGAGGCTATCAAAATTAAGAGCTTTTGTTTATTCTAGGTGATGATGAGACCATATCAATGTTAAAAGGTTTTCCAAAGTTTTTGATTGACAATGAGACAGATCATCCTATTTTACACAGGTTTCCCACCAAGGATAGGGCAAAACAAAATATACCCAAATATAACCCTCTGGTAACTAAAATAAATGCTTGCTTAATTCTGTATCATGCATATTACATAAGAATATAAAGTTGAACAGTGCACCATGGTAAATAAATATACACCACTATCCAATGCCTACTCACCAATATTTTGGTAAAACTGAAAGCACTACAGTGCTTAATATCTTTAGTTTAATATACTATGTTCTTCCATTATTTTTTCACTTTCCAATTTTGCCCTCAGGTTCTCTAATGGTCTTCTCAGGGGATTGAACTTTTTCAATAAACCAGGGCCAGGTAACTGCTCCAACCAGCACAATACAGAAATCTTAAGCAACACATATCATTCCATCAGGATGCATCATATTGGCTGGGGAACATAAGAATTATAAATTAGATTGTTTTAAGACTCCAGTTCTAGGGGTGAGATAGACTTTCCAGATGAAGTTTCCCAAGATTCTCAACTTTTTTCATTTTGGTTACATAATTTTTTACTTCATGCTTTGTTCCTGCTTGCAGCAAACAATGACTAAACCAAAGAAAAAATGGGAAGTCTGATAATGCTGGAAAGGCAACCATGAATAAAATAAGTGCTCTTTCTAATCTTTACATAAGTCTTAATAGTGTCACGTATAGCTTATTGTTTTTGAATGTGTAATGTTAGAAAGTATTTCACTATGGAAATACTTTGCTATGGGATTTGAGCCTTAGCTGTCCCTTTTCTGATGACTTTACTGCTTATATGAAAATGAAGAAAGCAATATCAAAAACTACCACTAGCACATTTTTACTATAGTGTATTAATTCCAATGTGTTCCATGTGTTCCATGTTTCTAATCAATATGGAATTTTCAAGTCATAGATCAAGAATAATCAATATATCAGCAATACTCAAACCATAAATATATTCATTTATAGATGGTTTATCATTTCCAAATGAAGTGGGCGAAGTTCATGAGAATTTAGTACTCTCAATACACAGATTAAAGTGTTTACATCACAGGCTGCCAAACTTTAAAGGCAAATCACTGAACTCTTTTTGACCCACACTAACTCATTTCATACAATGTATGCTGCCTTGAGCTGCTAAGTGAAAGATAGGATATATTTAAGATAACCGAACAGACTGTGTTTTAATATTTCCATATAAAACACTACCATATTGGATGTAATATAGGATTATTATATTCAACTGAATATATGTGTGTATTGAATTTACAATTACTTGAGTTTAGCAAATTTTAAATAGTATGATCCCAATGTCAAGTAATGCTTGCTAATGACATATCCTGTTTCCCTGAAAATAAGACCTTTCCGGATAATAAGCCCAATCGGGCTTTTAAGGGCATGTGCTAAAATAAGCCCCCTCACCCGCAAATAAGCCCTTCCCAAAAATAAGCCCTCCCCGAAAATATTAACATGCATGCGCAGCCTGTCATTTCCTCTGGTTAGGGTTAGGGAAACAGAGCTGGAAATTAGGTAAGACAGCAAAAAGAGCCCCATCTTGCTCCACATGCTCCAAAATAATAAGACCTCCCCCAAAATAAGGCCAAGTGCTTATTTCGGGATTCAAAAAAATATAAGACAGGATCTTATTTTCGGGGAAACATGGGAGTTTGATATCATATATCAGTATTTGTATTGTATTTTCATAAATTGGTATAATTGAGTGAAAAGTTATGCTTGTTAACACCCCAGTTTTTCTTCCTATTCATTCCATATTCATTTCCTCAAGCCTCTAAAGTACCTACTTACACATTCAAAGACTTAGGCATCCATAGGAGGAGGGGTCAAGCGATGAAATATCCATCACAATGCAAACTCAATTGTTTATGTATTTGCATATGATATCATAATACAAGAATAAAAGAGTAGAGCTCTTCTTTCCATGCACATTTCATCATTTCAGTGTTACCATAGTTGGGAATGGATGCCTTTGCCTCTAAAATGCCCCCAAACAACTTTGTTATGTGTCCTTCCACCCTAAAACATATTGGGATAAACCATGATTAATGCTTCATCCGTTCAGTAGAAAATCAGGCATGGCATATAACGGTAGCTTCAAAAGGGAAACACAAATAGGTTCTGGTGTGCTGGGTAGGTGAAATTTGGAAGAAATTTTGCACAACAGAAATAAGACAGTAAATAACTAAGGTAAACAATTAAATATGAAGGACAAATGAATACCTTTATCATTTTCTTAGATCCCAAAGGATTTTTGACCTTTGCCAAAGGACAAATGGAGAAAATCCAAGAAAATTAACTTTAGTTCTGAAATTCAGGGATAAAGACCTTTGGCAGGTGAACAAGAGAAATCTTCATCGGCTAAATTGCAAGGCTTAAAGCAAGTCTCCTTCCCCACCCCACCACCCCCCATCCCACTGCCTATCCTTTTTTTCTGCTCCAAGCAAATCAAGGACATACATATACAGCCAGAAATTTAAAATGGTAAAAACTAAAAACATAAAGAGTAATATTGGAAGAAGATTTGCAAGCCTAAAAGGACCCAAGTTCCAAGTTTCAAATTCATCTAATTTAATCAGAATTTTGGCACATGTTTAAAGCTCTCCAACTCTATCATATCATTCTTCTATAACCATTTTATTTGGCTGCCCAACTTGAACAGTGCAACTCTTGGTAGCTTGCAACAAAAAAAATTCCCCAAAATCAGCAATGTGGCCCATATTTCTACTCCATCCAATCCCTAGAACAATAGCAAAATTTTTAAAGCCTTTTTGAAGACCAAGTATGAAAAAGTTTGAGGGAAATCATTTCAAAGGCCAGGAGCCACTAAAGAAAAGGCACATTTCCCAGGTCTCATCAATTGGCATTCTTTCTAGAAAACAATTTTCTTATGTCAAATCATGCTTATGTACCTGTAGTTTTCCATATCATAATTACATGTTTAACATTTGAAAAAAATTAAGTGAGGGAACCAAAATAATTGTCCCTTATATTATGGTATTAAATATAAAAAAAAATTGAGAAGGAAATGAAACTTTTTCTAGCTGCTATGTACCTACCATCTGGAAATAAGGCTCAAATATCTCTGCTAAGCTTCTGCTATTGCTGCTCTGGAATTTGCAAGCAAAATATGTTTTTCATTTTCTGAGCAGGACTTTATTTATTTTTTTATTTGAAAAATAGTACCAGGTGATTAAATCAATCATTTTATTTAAAATTTATTAAGGAAGAAAAAGGAATTTGGAACAAAATGATTGATTTGTTAAAATTTGCATTTCATATTGAATATGAACAGTCATTTTGATAGCTGATTCAGACTACAGTTAAGCATTTATCCAGATTCAACCCACTGAACACTATCCAGTATTTTAATTTCTCTATTTCTATGCTGGAAAGACTGAGCTTCTAGCAATTTGTATGTAGGTCAGCTGTGACAATTATCAGTGTCAGGAAGAAAATAGATGTGTTTGTGGTATCTCTTTGAATATTTTTGAGCTATATGAACTTAATTTATTCTATGATTGAACATGATCAAGGGGCTAATTGTGTTATTTTTCTACTCTTTAATAGAAAAATACTATAAAAAGGCAAGTAAGAGAAATCATTACATAGCAATAGCACTCATGCTTTCCAAGATTTTGTTCCTGAGCCAGGCTTTTGTAATGAAAATTTAGAATTATTTTACTTTAAATATTTATATCCCACTTTCCCTTTTTAATTGAAGATCTGTATCATCTTCTAGAATCACAAAATTCTAGATTCACAATTGAATTGCAAGATGGGTGGCATATTCAATTGAACGATCAATCATAAAACTTCTGGTGAGGAAAATGGTGGTTTAGATACCACTGTCATTCTTGGTAATACATGTGATGGACGTTGACCCTTTGGATACAGAAGTATGGTACTTCTAGGAAATATACTTACTTTTCAGAAAGACCTAGATGCTTTTCAAGAATTGATATGATATTAATTTCTAAAAATCTTGCAAATAAGATTATTGTGATAGAGGTTTTATTTAAAACTTTTTGTGGCCACAGCCCCTGTCAGTTTGATATTTAAGAGAAAATCCACAACTTTTAGGAGACTAAATGAAATATTACAGAAATACTTGGGGTCGATGGCTGCAGGAAATTCCGTAAGAATTTTCCATTTGTTTATCCATTAAGCCCAAAAGAAACCCTGGTTTAAATAGTACATTCATCTTTAAAATCCTCTGGATAAAAAATATTTGAACCCAATATTTTCTATCTTTGTCGCACATCCACCCAAAATAATAATAAAAAAGTGTTCCTTCAGTTTGATTACATTTTCAACAAATATTTGAAGTTCCCATGTGCCAACAATATGTCATTTTATAAAAGTTCTCTTTAAAATTATAATGCAATGTATTTGTAAGACTCCCACCTTTGAGCATATAAAAACTTGCTGCCATCATCAAATTTATATGCTCAAAGGTGGATGAATTTTTAAATATCTACAATGCAAGAATGGATGGTGAAGCTGGTGGAATTGGCGGAAAGGGTGAAATCATTTTTCAATTTTTTGTGAGAAACAAAAAAGAAATAAAAAGTTGATTTGGGGATTTGATGGATAAAATTATATGTGACTATAGAAATAATGTAGACAAACATTAATATTAAAGTAAGGGTTTGATGTATTTTTTATCTACGTATATTTCTACCAAAGAAAGTCAAAAGTCTTTTTCTATTTTTCTCCTTTTTTCTTTTCTCCTTCTTGCACTGTTATTTTTTTTCCTCTGACCTCTTTTTTCAAATTTTTTTTCTTTGCTTATATTTTAATTTTCTACTGTTTTTAAAATCAATAAATTTGTATTAAAATAAATCAATCTTGAACCATGAGTAAAAAGCTAATAAACTCAGACTTATTAAATTACTAAGTAAGGATGACTACAAAAAGAAAAAAAAAATGGCAGAAAAAATAGTTAAAACAATTAACATGCAGCATGGGGGAAAAATTTTGGTTATGGTATTGATTTAGAGAAATGGCAAAAATTGTGGTCACATAAATATAAAATGACAATGTCTACAGCATATAAGGACAATTTGTATAAGATGTTTTACAGGTGGCATCTACCTCTGACGAGGATAGCCAGAATGTTCAAGAATAAATTGGAGAAGTGTTGGAAGTGTAATCAGACCCCAGGATCTTATTACCATATGTGATGGACATGCGTAGAAGCAAGGAGATTTTGGACTAAGATACACACGTGGTTGGAAAAAATGACAAAGAAACATATTGACTTTAAACCAGAGACATTTTTATTAGGGATCATACCAGAGACATTTAATAAAGAATTGCAATATTTAATTGTGAATATCTTAACAGCACCAGAATTGTATTTGCAAAAAATTGGAAGGGAGAGAAGATAATTACTGATGAAGAAATTATTAAGAAAATGTTGGATTGTGTTGAAATGAGTAGATTGACATTTGAAATAAGAGAACAGGAAGATAAACAATATTATTTGATATGGGAGCTATTTTATCAATGGATAGATAATAAAGCATGGAGGTGAAATATTATATATGAAATGAAATTTGGATAAAACCTTTAAACATTTGTTTTTTGTTAGAGGAAAGAACATTTGTCATATAATGAGATTTTGAAAATTTTGAGAGCACGAAATGATGTTAACCGATCGAAACATTGTCTGTAATTGTTTGGAAAGATGATGTTTTTATGTTGTTTTTGTTTAAAAAATAAAAAAACTTTTTTGCAAAAAAAACCAACAACAACACGCAAATAGCAAAAAAATGAATTATGTAAAATATTTGTTTAAAAGCTTTAGATATATTGTCCATCTTGGAATTTTGGAAGCCTGATTTAAATGCTGTCACAAAATTACTCTTTTCCGAAATGGCTGTTAGGGAATATGTGGCCAGTTCAAAATGCCAACATATGCAAAACTAATGATTAAGATTGCTTTCTAACTCTCCTGCTTTGTGGGTTTTGGGGAGCTCGGCGAAAAGTTAGTGCAATCAATCACAGTTTGCGTCCCTCTGTGAATTTCATTTGGGACCTCTATGAACCTCAATAGCTAGTGATATAATTAAGTTAATACATGAGTAAATGCAATATTGCTTTGCTTTGACATATGCACATTTTCATTTTATTTTTAATTAAAAGAATCTAATAAAGAGGGTCATGTTCTTATTTAGCCAGAGCGAAATGAGAAATACATTCCTTCATTAGCTAGAAATAGTCCATGTTTTACTAGCAAACAAAAGAGTACTGAAAAAACGAGCCTAACAGAACAGTATCTTTATTGTGCTATTTAGTTTAACACTAACTCAACTACATATTATAAATCTGCAAAGAATCATTGTCTTTCTTGACAGGAATGTGCAATTACCCTTTAAGGGACAACAAGTTATAGAACCGAAAAAGAGCACTGAAAGAGAACTTTGAGCATATCTAGTCCAGAGATTCCCGACCTATGTAAAAGAGCCCAGATTCGACCAAGTTAGAAAGAAAACACATTTTCCCTCAAGAATCTTTATGTAATATTGTAATTTGTATCCAATATTATATTTATTGGTTATAGTAAGCTTATAAAATTTGCAATAATACTTCTGACAATAATTTTTATTTCACTAACATTAAAACACAAAGGAATAATTGTATGGGAAATACCACAATTAGTGTTATTTCTCAGTGAGAAGTCTATGGTTCCATTTCCTGACTAGAATCTCAGGAACAAGTAAATTAAATTCTCCATTCTGTTGCAACATTGAATAAGCCTGACTGCCTCTGCATATACATCTAGAGATACCTCCAACTTTCTTCTTTGCTGTTCCCTTAACTTCCATAGACTTCAGGAGCTGGGTCGCACAAAGGATCCTTCTTCATTTCACCCATGATACACTTGTCACTAGATGCAAATAATTGTCTTAGAGACCAACTACCTGTCAAAAACCGAATCTACAGTACAGAATGCAACAGCAGCAATCTTACAGATTCCCATGCTTCAGCACGTCCTATAACAGAATTTAATATTATTGAACAGCTTTTGAATATCCTCTCAGTGTTTAACCTCCATTTAATTTTCTTGACTCTTTGTTCTCTGCTATATAGAATGAACTGTTCAGTCGCATTCATTGAAGGAGGCAGGAGGGATGAAAGCTGTATTGCATTGCAGGTCCTGCCCAGTGGTGGGTTGCCCCCGGTTTGCACCGGTTCTATAGAACTGGTAGTAAAACCGGCGGGAGGCTCCGCCCATTGACCCTGATGTCATGAAAATGCTTTTGCGCATGCGCAGAAGAGCGCAAGCGAAGTGAGCACATGCACGCGGCCCCGTTGCGAACCAGTAATAAAGGTAAGTAGAACCCACCCCTGGTCCTGCCCCTTTCCTAGAGATACCCCCCAGAAGAAGCAGGTGCTGCAGGTGCCACAGAACAAGCTTCATCCCTGCATCCATCATGTCTTTTCTTAACCCTTTCTCTTCCCTTCACTCCTTAGAGATTCCTAGAACTTGCACAATTTCTGGCTCTCCTCTTTTGTTCCAGTTTCTCTATTTACTTGTCTGGTTAAATAGGGGGCTTAAAACTGGATAAAAGCTCCACTTATAGCTTAACCAGTGCAGAATAAATTATTCTGGACAACATAAGCATTTACATCTCTATGTTTCTATTAAATTTCTACCACGTATTTGCACAAAAAATGTTGTTCAAAGAAGCTAACTATGAACAATAGAGCCTTGATGGTACAGTGGTTTAATGCACCCTGTTATTAACACAGCTGCCTGCAATTTCTGCTGGTTCGAATCTCTCCAAGGCTCAAGGTTGACTCAGCCTTCCATCCTTTCTAAGGTAGGTGAAATGAGGACCCAGTTTGTGGGGGCAATAAGCTGACTTTGTATAAAATATACAAAAGAATGAAGGCTATTGCTTAACGCATTGTAAGCCGCCCTGAGTCTCCGGAGAAGGGCGGCATATAAATCAAATTAAAAAAAAAAAAACAACAATAGATAAAAAGTTTTTTTTTAAAAAAAAATTAAATAAAGTTATAAGAAATGCAAGTAGGGTGTATAATTTTTTATTATTTTTTTTAAAAAGCAACATTCAGATGATTAAAATCTGTTACAGTCAAAACTTTTCTGAATAAAAATGTCATTGTCTGCCAATAAAAGATCAAGAAGGATAAATATTCTGGCTTTCTTTGGCAGAGAGTTTCAGAGCCGGGAGCAGTCACAGAAAATCTTTTTCTCATATTTCTACTAAATATGCCTCTAAGAAAGATGGGACTATGAAAAGGACTTCTTCTAAGGAATATCCATATGGGAAAGCTCAAATGGGAAAATGTGGTACTTCAAATAATCTGCTTCCAAATTTTATAGAATTTATAAATTAAAACCAGCACTTTAAACTTAGCACAGAAAGAAGCCAGTGCCTACTGTAGAGAAGCTGTTGCAATAATGGAATGGAATGGAATGGAATGGAATGGAATGGAATGGAATGGAATGGAATGGAATGTTCTACCACTATCCGGTGTCAATAGTTTGTCCACTTCAAGAATACAATGTCACAATTTTTTTTTAATGTGCTTAATTAGACTAATCCAAACTCAAAAGAGCTACAACTGACCTCTGGACATGAAATTTTTAGTATCTCCCTATAATGGCTGGGAAGATGTTTTATTTAAAAAATAACCCAAGCTATAAATGTGAAACCTACAAATCTATATGTGAGTTTTTTTCTATTGTTTCTCTCTTGTATTTTTTCTGCTGCTATTATTGCTACATTAATTATTATGATTACTATAACCATTATGATACTCTATACTACACTCTATAGCAGTGGTGGCAAACCTTTTACTCACCGAGTGCCAAACAGATACTTGCTTCACTTACGCACAGCTCATCCCCTGGGCGCTGCATGCGCAACTGCACCATCTGCACATGCGTACGGGTTTCGCGTGGCTTGCCCCGTGTGCTGCGCACACAATTGCACCATCTTTGCATGCACATGGCTTTTGTGTGGCTCCCCACATGTGCTGTGTGCACAATTGCACCATCTGCATATGCGCACAGCTTTCATATGTGCAATACATGCACATGAATACCATCTGCACATGTGTGCACTGCACGCAGGTACTCACGTGCACATATGCAAATACTCGCGCCTGCACAGGAGAGCTCCAAAGACTGATGCTGAGGAGAAGACTCAAATAGAAGGGGAAGAATGCAACACATAGCCACATTTTTTCTAAGCAGCCTACTCTTCCACTTGTCCTACCTGCAAAGACCAGGGGTGACAAACTCATCGTGTCACGTTGTTGTCACGTGACGTATTGTGACTTTTCCCCCCTTCGCTAAACTGGAGGGGGACGTGGCCAGCGCGTGATACATCCAGCCTGTGGGCCATGAATTTGACACCCCTGTCATAGAGATTCATAATCAAGATGTGAGTCATGATGACCAGCTGTGACATCTCCTGGAATGGGCAGTTGGTGAATTAGTCTTATCTCTGCAAACACTCTACAATTTGGACATCCACAATCATACTGAATCTATGAGTTAACTCAAGCAACAAATCTAAGTCTTCAAAGGAAATCTCATCTCATCTACAACAAGCTGAATCCTCATTCCCTGACTGCTTTTCAATTAAATAGGAACATGTCTGGATTAACCTTAGTTTGCATGCCCTTATCTGGTGTAATATCAATATTACACATAGTTATTGAATATGAACACCTTTCTTGGATTTGTGTGAAAAAAGAGAACATGATGAATCTCTAGATTTGGATAACCTCTTTTGAGGAGTACCCTAAGTCAGCCTCCATAACATTGAGCAGAAGTCTTTCACCCTTGCCTATGGAAATTGCTATTCACAGGAATAATGAAACAACAGTATCTTTAAGTCCCAGTGGAGCTGTGGTCGTGGAGATTACCATATCTGATGATTTCAAAAACCGTGGAAAGGTGCAGCTGAGTAATATGGAGCCAGACTTCCTATTTAAGTTCCAGCATGAACATTGACCAAGTAGGTACTGTTTTATAACTAGACCTGAAACTGTAGCAATCAGTATTGATAGTTGTCTAATTCAGAAAATCCTGGAACTGAAGGATAAAAAAAAGTAAAGGAGTCCCCGTGGATTTTACCCTGCTAGTTGTTGCCAACTAGATGGGGCAGTGCTCATCTCCATTTCAAGGCCATTGAGCCATCATTGTCTGAAGGCATTGCATGGTCATGTGGCCAGCATGACATTGTGGAGTGGTGTTACCTTCCCAATAAAGTGGTACCTATTTATCTACTTGCATTTGTATGCTTGCATTTGTATGCTTTCAAGCTGCTAGATTGGCAGAAGCTGGGGTGAGGTCAGGAGCTCACCCCATCATGTGGAGCTCAGGTCTCAAACCTGGGCTGCCAGCTTTCCAACAGATAAGCTCAGCGTCTTAACTATTGAGCAACCATGCCACCCTTCTGGAACTGGAACCCCACCATAAAAGTCCAGCATTTTCCAAATAACTGAATATTGGAGATTGGCTGGAAATAACCCATTACAGAGAGATTTAGGTAGAATTCATATATTCTCTTTCCAGTATTATGAATGTTAAGGAACATTCACTACTGCCTTTACAACTTAGCCAATTCTCCCTCTTCCTCCTGGCTATTTCTATAATTAAGGAACTGCAAGAATCAAGCACACTTTTAATGACTTTTATCCCTCAGTGGATGCTGTTTATAGGCAATTCAAGTGACAAGGTATTCATTGTAACTAAAAAATAATCTAAAATTAAAACAACTGGACCTATATCAATTATCATTAGCACTGAAAAAAGTCAATTAAATGTAACCTAAATTGATTATAATAGGCAATTGAAAGGTCAATGTTTTCTCATGGGTAAGCATGTAATGCAGGACTTAATCGGAGAACTCCCATGGTGCACACTCTGGTTTCTGTAATGCACAAATGCAGAAGGATGAAAGAAATGATGTAATCTACAAAATCAACTGTAACCATTGCAGCCAATTCTATGTGGGACAAACGTCATGTCAATTAAAAACTAAGATCCATGAACACCAGCTGGCAACCAAACACCACAATCTCAAATATTTACCCACACTGACACCAAACAGCACCAGTTCGATTGGAGCAACACAAAAATCATCAGCCATGCTACCACCCACCACGCTTGTGAGTTCATCAAAGTTTGGCACGCCACAAGCAATTCCATCAACAGACACATTGGCCTACAACCAACCTAAGAACCCCTCAAAATCCAAATCAACTGCACAGCCAACCAGAGACAGCACCAACCCTCAACCAACTCATGCAACCCTCTCCCCAGGGGTGAAATCTACTTACCTTCCCTACCGGTTCGGAAGTGCACACGCCACGTGCATAAAACCAGGAAGTAATGACGATCGGGTGGGTGGGTGGACCCTCATGCTGTCATCACTACCAGATCTCCAAACCACCCGCCGCCATCATTACCGGTTCAGCTGAACTGGTCTGAACCGGTAGCATTTCACCCCTGCCCCTCCCACACTAGCAGTTTACCATCCAATGACTCTGACCTGGTGTAATCTCTTTATCACAAGACCCATCACAGGACTCACTGATGACTCACTGAGGACCCATCACAAGACCCTCTCTTGACACACCCACACCTGAAGCCCTTATAAACAGAAGAACACTGACACTGACACTGACATCACGTAAACTCTGCTGAAGATGTTACCTAGTCTGATAACAAAATGTTTGGAAACCAACCCACAAGCTCTTTTGACACACCCACAACCTTCACCCTCATCCTGCACCTGAGCTACAGATATTGCCACTATTGCAATGCACAAATACTGTTAAGGAGATAAGAGAATAAGAGTAAGTTTTTAATCTGAAAGCAAGAAAGGGAAAGAAATTGTGATCATGTTAGTGATGATATTAATCTGGACCTTTGTTTCTGACAGCTTTTCAAAAAGCTACAGCTCTTTGCCTATTATACTCTCTCTCAGCCCAACATACTTCACAGGGTTGTTATGGGAAAACAGGAGGAGAAAGGAATGTTAAAGATGCTCATTGCCTTGAGTTATTTATTAAAAAAAATAAATAAAGTTGGAATATAAATTAAATTAACAAAAACCAATTTTCCACAACAATTTTTGACAATTATAATATTCCATCTGATTTTCACTTAACCGCACACCATGGCATTTCAATTTCAGTGATTGAAATAAAGCTACACGGATGTCTCAAAATTATTTCCAAACTCTAATTTTAACTTATTTTCCATTCTCTTCACTGGCCTGTATTCACCTAAAGAACATAAAATTCAGTCTAGCAATATATCATGAGGGCCGAGGAAGATGGCAAAGAATTTTAGGAAATCTCCTTGGGAAGTAATTCATTACTGGCCCTAGAATTTTAATAATATACTTGATGAAACAGCAAGAGAGTCTCAAAAGAGACCATCAGCTCTGTACCACATGGGCTTCATTGACAATATGTAAGTGCAGAACCAGTTGATAGTATTTATAGGGGGAAACATTTTATAAATGTTGACAGGACAGACCATTCTGACTAGCCATTGTTAAAGAAAAAAAATACGGAATTAGTTGAGGTCAAAGAATTTTTGTTCCATTTAGATCTACTTTGTCTACTGTAGCAGCATTATTAGGAACAGGAATCTAGCTGGAATATCTTTCAAGCCAAACTGGAGCCTTGATAAATAATAACATATGATGCCCTTCATAAAACTCAAATATAATTCTTAAAGCAATAAAGATTTGATACGTTGTTTGTAATATAGAGAAAGTCACAGAAAGGTCATCCAGCAGCCAGAGCTTTAGACCTATATAAGCCATGCATACTCAAGCAGGATGTCAAGTAACTTAACAGCTGTGAATGGCAGTGATACCAAAATCAAACCAAAAGCTACTTCGTAATGCACACACACACACAGTGGGGGCGGGAGCGGGGAGAGAGACAGATAGACAGACAGACTCTAAAAAATAGCAGTAGTTCTCAGCCATCTCTTTGCATTGGTGCATTTGGGTTATTTAAAACAGAATTCAAGGCTGAGGTGGTTGATTGCTATAAGCTACTATATATAGTAACACGTAATAGATTTTGATCTGTCTTGAAAAACTAACCAAGGTCAGAACTGGTTAGTACAAGTGGTCCTTGACTTACAACAATTCACTTAGTGGCCATTCAAAGTTACAGCGGCATTGAAAAAAGTGACTTACTCCCATTTTTCACTCTTGCAGTATCCCCATGATCAAAATTCGGATGCTTGGCAACTGGTTCATATTTATCACGGTTACAGTGTCCCAGGATCATGTGATCAACATTTTGCGAACTTCTGACAAGCAAAATCAACGGGGAAGCCGGATTCACTTAACAACCCTGTTACTAACTTAACAACTGCAGTGATTCACTTAACAACTATAGTCATAAAATGGGGCAAAATTCACTTAACAAAGGTTTCACTTAGCAACAGAAATTTTGGGCTCAGTTGTGGTCGTAAGTTGAGGGCTACCTGTATTCAGGTGGGAATCCCCCATAAAGTTGCAGAGTTGTAGGCCTAGAAGTTAAAAGCCTCCCCAGAATTAGGCAAATTTACTTTACATTGGCAAGTTATAGAATCAAATTTGATTTGAAAACAAAACAAAACAAAACTACTTTTACTGTGGACTGGGTTTTCCTGTCTGACCCATCATTTTATCTGTGGGTGCATATGTGGCAATGTGGTTTCCATCCTGGAGGAATCTCCATGTGGGTTGCATATAGGCACTGTCATTAACACCATGTCTGCTCATGTGTCATGATTTTTCAGGGAATATTATGGGTATATGTATCATTCATAAAATCTTTCTATCAACTCGGTTTTGTGTTTTCTCCTCTCCTATTTGAGCTGAGCCTATATGGGATACATTTCATTAACACCAAATAACATTTATCTCCTTCTCTACAATAACTAGAGGATTATTCTGCTTAAATGTAACACACCTAGTTTCCACCTCCTGAAACTTCTGGAATATGACTGTAAAACTGCAAAATGAAGACAAACATTCAGCAGGGATTAGGACAGATTTATTTTCACTCTAATCAAAGCCATTTTCTCCCATAAAAGAAAAAGAAAGAAAAAAACACAACTGGGCCTGTGAAATTATAAGTTACATTGTCTATATAAAGGGAGTGTCCTTGAGAAGAAAAACAAAACAAAATTATAAGCCTTGACCAGCATTCCAATTTATAGAAGTTTACGTCTAGACTGATTCTAGAAGTGAGTGTCCAGCTTTTTTATTACAGTATTGGAGAAACATTAATACATGTGATTTTTTTCTTTCTTTTTGGATTTCATCAAATGACCAGTCATTTTAAATAATGACTTCAAAATGAAATATATCAAAGAGCGAGAGTTGAAGAAGAAAGAAGTGGTTATATTTTGGAACAGATGATTCCTAAAAATGCATCGCATATTTTTTACTAAGTACAAGTCCTTCCATGGAATTTAGTCTGGGACACTGTCCAGTTAAACACTTTATTCCCCATCTGCTCCACAGGAAGCTCCCAAAACCAGCCACTGGATTGCTTAACATAATTTTCCTTTCATCTCAAAGATTGCCTTCACGTACAGGCCTTCCCAATAAAGTTAAGATGACAAGTGTTATTAAGTTCACAGCCAGAAGCAAAACTCTGTATGGATGATCTACTGGGACCAGGGCAAATATATTGCCATGGTAATGACTCCCACCCCCTCCTCAAAAAAAAAAAGAAAGAAAGAAAGAAAAGAAAAGAAAAGAAATAAGAAAAAAGTATAAAGGACATAATTCTTAGTTTATTCAGCAGTTTCTGCTAAAATCATTTTATTTGTTAGGCTTCATCGCCCTCTCCTGGTCTTAGACTGGATTTTTATATTTTAAAGACAATAAAATTATGTATACCAAACGAGAATGGATTCAAATTCAAAATTATTTAACAAAATGTTCATTGAAATATGAGTTAGCTTTTCCTAAGAATTCTGCTATAAAAATGACCTGACTATGTTCACCAAAAAGCAAAAGCTTCTGCATTGGCCATAAGAAACATATTTATCACAATAATACAGTACTTTGATGAAGGAGGGTTCTAGAATTCCCCTTTATACTTTGTCATTCAACTTTGAGCAGTCATTAATTTAGGTAATTACCTGAACAGGATTTACAACAAAATAGGGAAAGGCTATCCTTGACAGTATTCAAATTCTGATGTGTGTATAGGATGTCTAGGTATCTTATTATTGGGACAGAGACTGTTTTGGCAAGGAGGTGGAGATATGGGGTAACTCTGTTGTTCCATAAATTTCTCCTATTGAAGTTCATCTTTGAACAGCTTCGTCCATGATTGTGCAAGACCTGTGACTTCATAATACTGCTATGTACCAATTGTCCTTCTTTTCCATTTGGCCAGCTGTTCCAAACCTCTTGAGGGAATTGCTTTTCTCCAGAGTTGATTCATATCATACAAAATGATTAGAAATTTGTTAACAGTATGTTTAAAAAGTTGTCCTTGGAGACTGATGAATCTACTGGAAAAAACACCCATATTCTGTCACCCACAAATATTGGTGATTAGTTCCACTCATATGGGGACTTTCTTTCTTTCTTTCTTTCTTTCTTTCTTTCTTTCTTTCTTTCTTTCTTTCTTTCTTTCTTTCTTTCTTTCTTCTTCTTTCTTTCTTTCTTGTCACCCAACTGCAACTGACTTTTATAAACGCCCAATTTTTTTTTCTGCTTCCAAAATGGGACTTCTTCATATAACTTAACTTGTTCATATACTTGTTTTAAGCATATTTTTTTAGAAAGCACAATGTGCTACAAATAAAGCAGTTCAATGTGAACTGGATTTCCACTTGGTTACACTTTAAAAATGTTGTTGATCATCTGAATCAGACTAGATTCCTATTTCCATTTACATGTTCAAATCCTTCCAGCTTCTTAACGGCAGAACCAGCTTCTTCCTCCTCAACATCATACTGATATGTAATTTATTATTCATTTTCTAGGTTTTTTTTTTTTAAAAAAAGGCAGCATATTAAACACCAAGTGGCAATTAGTGAGTTACAACTCCCAAGAGTTCAGTTTTTGCTTAAAGCACATATTTTTCTCCAGAATTCCTCCATGTAAATATTTATTTTAAATGTAATCTCAACCAGATGGGGATTTTACTGTGATGTACTTGAAATCACAGTCTGAAAGATTCGCCTTTTGCACCAACACCCGTTTCATAAGCTTGTTTTCAACTAGAAGTTGCATATTACATGCTGCATTTTTCACAGTATCACATTAAGCATTTGTGCTGTTAAATGTAAACTTTGACATGATGCAGTGAAAGACATCTGGATTGGTGCCTGGTTTTATTCTCAACCTGAATCCCATGGGCAACCTTCAGGAAACAATCAATTCATCAACCTAATCTCTAAAATAGATGTAATGCTATCATAAGCCCCCAAATAAGTTTTTCAAACTCATGTTAATTGCTCATGTAGTGCTGGGAGTTTGTTTTTATAAATCTTGCCCAACATCTTTGTTCATCCTGTTTTTATTTGTTGATACAGCATCTTTAAGACTAAATTTTAGCAATCCAGAAGCTCCACTCTTTCCTCCTTAAGAGCTTAAAGAACCTTCCTTATATTCCTGTTCAAGGATTTAATTTATAATCTTACAGCAAAAATAGGGATCTCCTGTCTAGCACTATCCCTTGCACTCCCAACCAGAAGTGCAGCTGAAACCATGCAGGGGTAAATGCAGTTATAATTCTTTACAGAACTGGCAGGTCTCTCTCATTCAATAGGATGGATTGGGGCTGGGGAGACCTGCTACAAGCCTTCATTCAAGGATGAAGCTCACTGGATGTATCTGAGGAAACTATGGGTAGTCTTCGACTTACAGCCACAATTGAACCCAAAATTTATGTTGTTAAGTGAGACATTTGTTAAATAACTGTTGCCCCATTTTTATGACCTTTCTTGCCACTGTTGTTAAATGAATCATTGCAGATGTCAAGTTAGTAACATGGTTGTTAAACAAATCTGGCTTTTCCACTGACTTTGCTTGTCAGAAGATCGCAAAAGCTGATGACACAACCCTGGGACACTGCAGCCATCATAAATATTTTTTATGTTGCCAAGTATCCAAATTTTGATCATGTGACCATGGGGATGCTACAATGGTCATAGCTGTGAAAAATGGCCATAAGTCACTTTTTTCAGTGCTGTTGTAACTTAGAACAGTCACTAAATGGACTGTTGTAAGTTGATGACTACCTGTACTTTCAGGTTATCTAACATAGGTTGTTGCTCATGTTAGGTTAAAATTATAGGAAACTCCTTAGACATGACATGACATGACATGAAATGACATAGAAGATCCTAATGTGGAGATCAGAAATTATAGGCTAAATTCTGCATAATTGTATGGAAAAATATGGTAAGATAATAATGCCACTAAATTCTCTGTACTGTGTGTCTATAAAGTAAATAGAGCAATCCATTTATATGGCACCAATGTAAATCAATACTATATATTCATAATAAAGCATTTTAGTAAAATGATAATATAATTTGTAATAAGAAACAAATCAAACAAATCTAACAAAATATATCCCACCCATAAAGGGTCTTGTTTACTCAGCTGCATTAAGTGCTTCAAATTATTGATTTGAAGTAAATACTGAGGCTGATATGATTTTAGAGAATGTATTAAATTACCTATTTTAAGTCAATAGTAGGAAAAAAGAAATAATGATTTTTAACAATTACTTGTCAGATTTGTGTAATTTATCTAGAGGTAATCTTCACAAAGAAGAAAGTTGATAGATATTTTGAACAATGTGCCAAAGATATCATAATAAAAGCAACTATCTGTGAAATGGCAATTATTAAATAATAGAAAACAGTTGTTTAACTAGAAGCAATGAAATGAAATGAAATAATGAAATGAAATATCCTGTGATCAGATTCAATGCCTCATGATTTCATAAGTATGTCCCTCAAGTTACCGGTATCTTGGTAACATTATGGAAGTGGTTTACTACCACCTCATTCAGGTTTCTTTTCCCCCCCCATTTTACTTCTCCATCTTGCCTATTAACCAGATTTATTTATTTATTTCACATATAGCATACAATATCAGGGAAATGTACAAATGCTAGACATAATGCATTGTCCTAAACTGCTAGTTCATGTTATTCAGCACTTGTGTGTGTCTCCTTGATGCAAACTAGCTTACACCAGCTGATTAGCGGCACTCGGGTTGCTGGCTGTTCCAGTCTCCGCCACTGGTCTCACTTTACCTCACCTCACCTTGTGTTGTGTTGCCTTGGTCCAATCAGATCCAGCGCCGACTTCCACTCTCTGCACACACAAATACAGCTAGGTTTTTCCCACTGAAGTGGTACTAATTTATCTACTTGCAATATTGCTTGTTTTCAAACTGCTGGGTGGGCAGGAGCTGAGGAATGGGCAGCAGGAGCTCACCCCATCTTGTGGAGCCAGTTTCGAACTGCTGGAGTGCAGACCATTTCTGTCTGGCAGTTCTAGTGTCATTAAGCTGCTATGCCATCACATTAAGTATTAACTAGAGTTAACCTTGTTTAGCTGTTTGAGAAAAGCCAGACAGGTTTATCTATAGCGAAATAAAACATTGCTTTGTGCGGTTTTGAATATGTTTAGTCCATTGAAAATGTAACTCATCAACTGAACAATCTTATGAAATGGGAGAAAAAAGACTCAGTAATGGAGAAATTGATTGATTGATTATGACCATGAGGACATAGATTTTCCCAAGATGATCTGTCTTTAATCTAGTCCTTCAGATAGTCCAATGGTGTACGCATTGCTATTATAACTGATTTCATCCACCTTGCTCTTGGTTGTCCTCTTCTTCTGCATTCTTCTACATTTCCCAACATTAGAATCTTCTCCAGAGAGCCAAATCTTTGCATAATATATCTGAATTATAATAATTTGTACCTCATGGAAGCACTCTGGGTTGATTTGATTGATGAGCTGTTTGTTTTCTTGGCTGTCTATGGTATTCTAAGAGTTTTCTCCAACACCAAGAGTCAATAATCTTTCTATCCTGTTTCTTCAAAATCCAACTTTAACTTCCATAGAGTGTGACATGGAATAACATTGTCTGCACTGTTTGTATTTTTGTAGATAGAGATCCACTAGAGCATCTGAAAATCATTTCCAGGGCCTTCATGATTTCTCAATCAAGTGCTAGTCTGCAGCATATTTCTTGACTTCTTGTTCCTTTATTGTTGATGCTTGATTCTAAAAGGCAGAAGCTGTCTACCACTTCAATATTATCATTGTCAAATTGGGGCAATTATGATTTCTAAATGGATGGAGCAACTTGGAATCATTATTGTCTGTGGCTGTCCTTGTTACTCTTAGAGCTTTCCTTCAAAATCGCAGGAAATTTGGAGAACACAGATTTACTGAATGTAAGAGATTCTAGACATCTGCCTCTATTCATCACTGCCAATTAACGTTGGTTGGAAAGGGGAAACCATGGCAACATAATGTTGTGGAAATGTAGAGGTACATTTGGAGCCTATCCTGTCATTGGAAGTTCATTGGTCTTTTTCATGCATGCTAGCAAATACCGTATTTTTTGGAGTATAAAATGCACTGGACTATAAGATGCACCTACCTTTTTTGATGAGGAAAACAAGAAAAAGAAATCTGCCTCTGCCTCTGCCTCTCAGCAATTTTGCCTCGTTGCAGCAAACATCAAACAGCCTGCTTTACTTTCATTTTTGTTTTCAGCATAGCTTGATTAACACAAGGGAAAAAAAATCTGCTCCAGCAATTTACCTCTTTGCAGCAAGCAGCAGAGGCCCATGCAAAACAGCTGAGAGCAAAACAGCTGAGAGTCGGGAGGCTGATCCAATCAACTTATGCTAATTAGGCTGTGCTGAAGCAGAAAGGAGCTGTTTCCTCTTACTGCTTGCTGCAAGGAGGTAACTGCTGGGAGGCAGAGGCCAAAGGGCCTCTGCTGGTGGGGCCAGTGGGTGGGCGTGGCTACATTCGGTATATAAGACACACCTAAATTTTCACCCCCTTTTGGGGGGGGGTAAATTGTGTCTTATAGTACAAAAAATATGGTACAAGTTTCGATTCATAGGTGTTGACAGGGTTTTCAAGAACACCACTATATTTATTTTATGTTGTTTCTTTTCCCTTTCCCCTCAGCTAATTCAAATATAGTTGCACCTGGGTTCCCCAATGCACCCATGGACGTGTCCCTGGCAACCCCCATAGCTCTATGCCATTTTTAGGACTTTTAATTTTTTTAAAAAAAAATAAAAAAAATAAAAAAAGCGGAAAGCTCTGCAAAGCAGAGCACCATTCTCAAATGTAATTCTTATTGCTAAGAATGCTTCATGGCACCCTTTTTATCCATATATATTTTTGTTGATTGGTTGGTTTATCAAATGTATAAAGAAATAATATGAACTCATTCTTAGGAAATAAAAATAATAGGGGCTGCAGCCAAGTGCTTTGTTTGGAAATCTTCCTGTCCAGTCAATGGATGTCTTGTATCTGCTAAATCAGCCAGACATTTTCTCAGAATAGCCATAGCATCATATTCTCTCCAAATTCCCATTCCTCCCCCCCCGCCAATCTCCAAAATTTGGGAACCCTGCAATAGTTGATCCATTGGCAAAGTGCTTATGTAACATCTTGAAAACAGAAGATGCTGTGTCTAAAAGGTACAGCAACGCCATTTTAAACCCTGCTGAAGAAAATCTGCCCTGCTTTCCAACTCAACTTCTCTGTGGCCCAGCACTCGGCCAGCCCTTTTTCAATAGATTTCTTCTATTATAATTCTAAATAAAATCAAGTATTGCTTCTGTTTCTAGTCCAATCTAGTGTTTCACTTTAGCTCAAGATTTAACTGTTTGAACTTTGCCCTATATTATTATCCTCCAAAGATAGAAAAGATTGGGGAAAAAAAAGTTTGAAAAATAAATAAATGATTTATAACATGCATAGCCAGCACATGGCAAAAGGTCAAAGACAATAAAACAAACAAACAAACAAAAAATAGAGTGTCATGGACAGAGAGCAATGACTGCAGTGTGCACATCTGGAGATAGCATACACACATACACTTGCACGCACGCAACTGAATGTGTTGAGTAGATAGGAATGTATTTTCCACCTTTCTTATCCTTAATGATATGGGCAATCAGAGAAAAATAAATAAGGCAAGAAGTTACTTGAAGCCATGCAAGCCATTTCTGAGTGTATTGTTGAATATATATGGTCACTGTCGCTGGACAGCAGCCAGTGCCCCAGTCTACAGAGCCACCGAGGTGGGGAAAGAAAAGCCCAGCTCTTTCCCCTTCAGCCTCTACTGAGAAAGCAGCTGCCCAGGACCTCCCTCTGCAGCAACCCTTCCTTTTAGCTGCCAAGCAGATGGACAAAAGAGAAGCAGGACTATTCCATCATCACTACTTGTGTGCGGCAGCCATCTTTGGCTTCCCTCAGCTAACCTCAAATGGCAGCGATTCCAACACCCTGCAGAGCCAAGCGAGAGAAAAGAAACAGTCACGCTGACTCCTGTTGGGAGCTCTCCTGACCTGGGCCTTTCCCCATCTGTCACTGGGCTGTTGCCATTTTATTCCCTTTTCTGGTTATCCTAAGTGTTTGCCTCCCCCATTTCCTTTTCTTTTTTATACATGGCTCATGCTTTTTAGATTGAAAGTATAAGGAACTGGTACTAACATATTACTGATCAGGGTTTATAAGGTGCAGGAGAAGAATTAGGTAGACATAAAAGAAGGGTTTCATTTATTTGAGCTCCTTATTTGTCCATGCTGAGTGGGAAATATATTCGTTGAAACTTTGTGAACTCTTTTTTCTGAATAGTTTCATAACATGAGAGGCTTCTTTGTTTAGGAATTGTTATCACTGTATACCACTCCAGATGGCTTATTGCTGACTATTGATGGTTGCTCTCGACACAAGTTAATCTTGATTCTTAGTGTGTAAATGCAGGAACCAGGCCCTTTAAAAAGGGGTGTGGATCCTTCAGCTGGAGATTCAAAATTCTTCCAGGATAGTGGCACCAGAAGGAAGAGCTAAAGAAAAAGAATTTAAGAACCAAAGACGAAATCGGAAGAAAGAACTAAAGAGGAAAGCTTGAAGTAAAAGGAAAATGCTAAACCTGAGAAAAATAGAATCAGAGAAAAGCAGCAAAATAGTTGAAGAATTAAAGAAAGAGGAATTGGGGGGAGGAGGGGAATCAAGAAATCCTGCACGTAGTGGTCACTGAGAAATAAATGAGAAGAAGATTGGCCAAGCTATCTGAAGGAACTTTGAGTGCTGGTGAACAGTCAAGAAGCTCAAGAAAGAACAGTGGCCCAGGACATTGGCAAGTGGCCCAACCTAATAGAGAAGGTCAGGAATTCTCACTAATGGTATCCTGATGATTTAAGAGCCTAGGGAACTACATACAGCAAAATTTAAACCCCAAAGATGACCTCAACAATCTCAGAAAACAAGAATCATTTGGCTATCCAGAAAGATCATTACTAAGAATGATCTTAATTTTGAAACTTAGAAGACTGAGGAAAATCCTCAAGGATGACTCACACCCTGGTCAGCACTTCTTTATTCTCCTGCCGTCGGGAAGGAGATATAGGCAGTCACACAAACAGGCTGAAGAACAGTTTTTATCCATGGGCTGTCAGGCTTCTGAATGGAAAATAACTTTACAACAACAAAGTACAATTGACTTGCGGAGCTGGCGCAATGTGCAATTAATTCACATGGTGCAGTAGGATTGTGTGTTAGTAGGATTCACTGGGTTAGGGATTTTTTTCCGCTGTCTTTCACTGTGAATTGTATTGGGTTGGGGGGTGCACGAGGGGAGGCTAAGCCAATCTCATTGTACACATGTTGTACTCTGACAATAAAGGTTTGAATTGAATTGAATTGAAAACCTGTCAAATCCACTTTCCCACTGACCTTATACCTAATTAATTCAGTGTAAGTAATTCCACTGAGCCCCTTTTTCACACAACAGCACTCCCAGCACAATGAAGATCAAGCCAGTTGACAATAGATAGTAGATCTTGCAGCAAAAGAACCAGCAGAAACAGGTTGGCAAAGTCATAGAATGGAAGAAAGTCAGGTGATGATAAGATAGACCTGATAAGATAATAAGAATAGAATTTTGTACAGAGAATTTAGGTTGAAAGAAAGTAAAGTCTACAGGAAGAATATTAGAGAGTAATAGAGAAAAAAGCAACACGCAGGTAGATACAAAGACAAGTATGAAAAATTTAGACACAAAGATACACAGGGTAAACAAAATATGCATTAGGTAGAAAAATAATAAAGCAAAAAAATAAAATAAAATAGCAATAGTGCTTAGATTTATATACCACTTCGTAGTGCTTTCCAGCCCACTCCAAGCAGTTTACAGAATCAGCATATTGGCCCCCCAACAATCTGGGTCCTCATTTTACTGACCTCAGAAGGATGGAAGGCTGAGTTAACCTTGAGCCAGCCAGGATCGAACTGCTGGGAGTTGGCATAGTTAGCTTCCAAGACTGCATTTTAACCACTGGGCCACTTAGCTGGGAAAAGAGTAAGTAAAGATTCTGGAACAGAACCTAAAAATTATGAAAGTTCATAGAAATAAAGTTACTGTGTACTCATCGCAATTAAAGTGGTAGGCGTTCTGACCTAGGCTTCCTTAGACAGTATACAGCACAAACATAGTCCCGGGAAACCTCTTTAATTCAGATGGCTGTGAATTGTCATTCCCAGTCAAAAGGCTTATCAAACAGTCTTGCAGGGGAGTGTCTACAAACACTCACCTTATCTCCCTTGGAATGCTGCCAGAGACTAATTGCCACACGCAGGGCCAGGCCAAACTTAGCACAGAGTCAAACTGAACTTTTCCACAGCTTTTATCAACCAGATGAACTAATTGCTTCCTGTAAAAGCTCACGTCCCATTTGCTTCTCTTTCATGTTTTATGGAAGGGGCCAATCATCTCCAAGCATTACTCCCAAGTCGACCCTATTTCCTATCTCCTGGCAGCTCTGCGCATGCGCATACTGGGAACAGGCTCACACTGTTCTTCTGCCTCACTGATATCAGACTCTGGAGACCCCAGAGGCAGCAAAGAACTACCAGATTGCCTTGGTCCCCTCTCTGCCTCCGACTCAGAGCCATCATCCTAGCCTTCTCCAGACTCCAGGACTGGCCCATGTTCCTCCCCAACCTCCTCACTGTCCAAATCCCAGCTGAGTTGCCTGATCATCAGAGGCTTTTAAAAGTATTTTTTTTCTGTAATCTCTTCGGCTAAGGAGGTTGTAGAAAAAAATGCTTTTAAAAGCCTCTGACGATCCCAGCTGAGTTGCCTGATCGTCAGAGGCTTTTGAAAGCATTTTTTTACAACCTGTTCTGCCCCAGTTATGGACCCCAAAGAACGCAGCACACACAAAGTCTGTATGAACCTTGGTTTACTAAATTAAATCAGTCTTTTTCAAATAAAGGCTGTTAATTAGCTTTCTTAACAGTCTACAAGAATCCAAAGAATAAATAATCGTAATCTTACTATGGTGGGCAGAAAGCCCAGAAGCAATTTGCAAAGAATTAAGATCAGGACGTGAAGGAGAATGAACGAAGTTGTTCCCTGCAAATTGCCTCAATCGTCATCCTTCCTTAAATAGACTAAGGGAGTGGCCAATTAGCCCCAAGCCTTACTCTCGAGGAGACCTCCTTCTGAGGAACCACTCCTTTGGCAGCTCTGCGTGCCTGTGTATCGAGAAGAGGCTCCTTATCTTCTTCCTCTTCACTTATGGGAGCTTCTGGAGGTTCTGAAGGCCCTGGCTGAATATCCGCCTCTGGCACCACATCTTCTACAGCCTCCTCATTATCTGACTTGAGTGCCAGCTGCACAGGCTGCTGGCACAGCCACACACCAGCCTCCTCGCTGTCGGAATCAGCTATTAGCTGCACAGGCCGCTCACGGGCCGCAACACAACCTCTTCAGCTGAAGAGGTAGAGAAAATGCTTTTAAAAGTAAAAGAAAAAAAAAGTTGGCCACGCCCACCCAGTCACATTACACACACACCCCACCAAATCACATCCACAGAACCAGTAGTAACAAATTTTACATTTCACCACTGCTGTAAACCATCTTAGGTATGCTACTTCATATGCTATTGACTGTCAAAGTCCCTAAAGGGATTTTTGGGCAAAACAAAATCTATTTTTAAGTATTTCAACATAAAATATTTTAAGATAAAATGCTGTTATGTTTTACTGTTGCACACTTATCTAGAATATTTCTTATCTAGAAGAAATATTCAACAGAAATATTATCACATTGCATTAGAGAAATAAAATGTCTAACATATGGAGTTTAGTTATATGTGATGAGAAACATCTTGGAACTTGAGTTTTTAAAGATATAATAATTCATTGCAGAGTATGCCATCTTTGTCCAGAGTTGGGTTGGTTTTTTTAGAAAGAATCATTTGATCATTCATTCCACTTTCTTTAAAGTGGTAACCTGGATGCGAATCTAAATGCAATATATTGATTTTTATTCCATTTCAATTAGAAAGGCACTCTGGATTTATAAAATTTACTCTTTGAAGTACTGAGTTTAGACAATTAAAATTATTGCCACTTTCTGAGTTCTAGTATTTGTGCTATCCTCTAATGATATATAACTTTCCTTTTAATTGAAAGTACGGTAATTTTATTTTAGAAATCTCAGGCCAAGTATCCAAATTTTTATGTATGAATTTCAAAACAGTGAGATTTTCTGTCCCATCCTTCAAGCTTTTAAGGAAGCTAACCCCTTTGGGGGAAAGTATGGCTTTGATTAAATCCTGCAGCACTACCTATTGTCTATTTATTGATTGTTTTTCTCTGAGTGATGCATCGATTCCAGGCTATTGAAGTTCTGGGGAAAATATTATTTGAAAACCTGCTGAAATAAGTTTGAATAAAATATTCTTATCTGCTTTTATTTAAAAACAGATGATCTGCATGAAGAACAGTACATATTCATTTCACCTTAACTTTTCACCAGTGGTAACTACTACTACCTTCCCTCTACCGGTAAAAGAGACACATGCGTAACTGATACATGCTCTGAGCCACCCAATCAATACTCTCCTTATCTTTGACATTATCATAGTTGAAGTGATTGGTATCATATAGCTAGATAGAACACCAATCAAACAGACCAGAGACCAGTTAAGGCATTGGTGCTTGCTAATTACAATCCTCTATTGCTGCTTCCTGCCATATCTTTTACAAGTTTTGTCATCGTTACTTTTCATCAGCTATTTCATTTCTGCCTTTAACAGCAATTTGAACTATACATTTTAATGGATGTTTATATCTATTTCCACATCACTGGGATCTTGCCCTGCCAAATTTCTGTATACTAAATTAATAGCTCTGTTCAGAAGTGAAGCTCAATAAAATTGATAGTCAGGTGCTCCTGTCCATTGAAATGAAGATAGACACTTAAGTGTTGAGTGACAGTAGTGATGAAACTACTTGACCAAAATGTGCATTGTGATGTAAACTCTGCTCTGTTTATACTGCTGATGGTATAGGCAAGTTAATAAGGGATGGAAATTTCACTGTGATGTCACAATGCATCTTTTGTTATTTGGCTTAAAACTATGGTTGCTATGGATTCCCATGGTTTATCCTCAATTTATATGCCTTGAAAGTTTGATAGAGCAAACTTCAGTGCAACAGAACCTTTCATGGAAAATACCTAATTTTCACTGAAATTTATATAATTTGTATAAAGCTATCCTTACAAAAATAACACCATTTTCATTCTTTGGGTGTGTGACCTAATTTGCATACTGGTATCATAAAACTCATGGACATCTACAAGGACTGAACTCGTATGAAGACCATAATCACTATATTAAATAAGATCCATGAAAAAAATGAATTTGGTGCAGTACTTATTTATTTACTTTTATTCCCAAAAATAAATGATCTTTATTTGTTAAATTGGTATCTTGGAAAACCCTTCTTTCCGAAAATTCTAGCTTAAATTTAAGGCTGAAGAGAGCTGGTAAATCCCAGTAGCTTCCAGTTTTTTCTACAACTTCGGCTTGAATTTTTTAAAAGACAAATTGCCTTCCTATTTAGTAGAAAGAAAGGGGGGATGTGAGAGAACCCACCTTTGGCATATGTGCCAAAACCCACATGCTTCTCTTTGAGAGAGAGAAGGTGCATATAAGGGGCTGACAAGCAGGCTGCCCACAAAGTGTGGAAGAATTTAAGAAGGGGGGAAGTAATGAATTAAGGGCATCGCTTGTTTTTTTTTTAAAAAAAAGCATTTGAAACAGAGACATACAGTAAGTTGCAAATTCCCAATACTTTTCATCTAAATGTGATTTACCCCAAATATCATTCTCTGCTTGCCACCAATGGTCCCCCACAACTTTAGTTAGCAAGGACTGCCAGCACTGGGACCAATGCTGTTGCATTGGTACTTCTCCTGTCATCCATCAGCTTGTCAAGAGAGTGCTTTGTGGAGGACTTTCGATGGGTACACTATAAATACCCCATCCTTTCTTTGATAGAATATTGCATGGTAGAGAAGTATGTTTCTTCCGAACCACTCCACAACAGCTCCTGGATCTTGTCCATTATTACAATGATTTTTTAAAAATTTCTGGCTTGCTGTTGTTGTTTTGTTCCTATTTTTAAAGTACCATTTCCCCCCCTCATTAGAAACATGGCCTCTTTTGGATATATTTTCCTGTCTGGTATTGTATACAGATCTTGCACTACTCTTTTTAGTCTAATCAGAGCATTGGAATCAAAATATTTTCGGTAAATAATGTTAAAATCAGCCCAAATTGCCACAGACATACTTGCGAGCAGAAACAAATTGTAATCTGCGATTTGATAGCTACTTTGATTGATTTTGGCATACGGTACAGATTTTGACGTGTGCAAAAGTTCTTGTTGCTTCAGCTGGAACAACGATCAGATTCACAGAATAACTTCAAACTTCAAAGGCAAACATAGTTTATGAGCATTTGAATGTGTTTTGGTAGCAATGTGAATGTTTGTGTCAACTGAGAACATTCATAACTTCAGAACAGAATCCCTGGTGTCTAGAAATGATATTTTGTGTTTGATGGCAACATCTACAGATTTGTGGTAAGCAACATGAAATGTAGGCATCTTAGAACTATAAGGGCAACAGAAACTATAGTGGCAGATAATACAAATAAAAGGAAATACTTCCAAAACAGGAGAACAACTAAAGAGAATAACATCTTTGTACAACACTTCCAAGGCGGGAACTCTCAAAGTCTGAGAATTTTGGGATTTTATCTAACATGCCTGGAAGACACCAAGTGAAGAAAGCTGGTGTCCATGTCTTAGTAGTCAAGCAGATGTTCACATTTTGTCTTAAAGATGAAAGTGGGAAACTATAGCTATTCATCAGAAGGGTTTTTTTAAGTCAGTAATTTTGAAGGAGAAAGTTGTGCGAACCAGATGTCTCTGACATGCTAAAAACTTCTAGATCATCTTAAAAACAAGGTGGTGGCTGTTCCCAACTTCTTGAATATTCTTTGGAGTGCTAAATGGATGTGATGGAAGCTGCAGTTTGGCTAAGCATTTAATTCAAGAACGGGCAACCATATTAACTATGGGATTTCACTTCTTCCTTTGACCCTACAAAATTGCCCAAGAGGGCACAACTGGTATTGTTATTAAGTCAACAAAACTGAACTTTCTGAACTTTCCATCCTCCTGCATTTTCAGTCTTAAATTTGACAATTTGGAACCTTTTAAGAACAGTCAGTTCTTTGGAGAGATAGCAAACATTTCAGTGATCTGCCAAAAGCATCAAAACAGGGGATACCTCTATGTAATCACTGGCAAAAGTGAAGGGAAAGAAAAAATAATAATAATAATAATAATAATAATAATAATAATAATAATAATAATAATAGATAAAGTATCTAGAGACCAAAGTACTTTTTGGTAGAAAAAGAGTGTGCCATTATCCTAAATAAATAAGCAAATAAATGGAATGTCTTTTTTCTCCTAGATTGCTCTTCAGCAGAAAGAGGTAATATTATAGAAGTATTTGACCTCAAACTACTAAATTCATTGTTTTAAAAAGTAGCGTAATCATAGTAAGTATTATCCTAAAACATTACCTCTACTGCACTAGAATATTGCTTTATTATTTCAGTGCTTGCATTAAAGGAGAGGCAGCCATTGTTAAAAGCTTGATTTCTCTTTTTTTCCCCTTGCTTTCTGCTATAGGTTGATGTTTACAAAAGACTCTTGTTGCTGAGTAGCACAAAACAAAACAATGTTTCTGCCAACGAATTTAGCAGGAATTAGAGACAGTTGAATGGGAAGAAAGGAAGGTAAAATAAAATCTAAACCGTATTTTTGTTCAGAAAAAAATAAAGTCAAAGAATACATTAAGTGCTTAACTTCTATAACCAGATGGAAACATTTCATACATTTGTTTAACTGCAGAAAGAAAGAAAAAGGCCGTGGTGTGTTAGCTGATTTGCTGCCCTCTAAATTGCACCCCAAATTTGGTTCAAAGTTTGCATGATCTTAATATTGTGGTCAAAGGAATAGGTCAAAAAACATTGCTTACACTACTTTCCTAAGCATTCTCTTTCTTCTGTAGAAATGATTCTAGGAGGAGCTTGGAAAATAGTCCCAGTTTAAAGAAAAGTGGGAAGCATTTTATGAACTCTTATATTCAACCATTGTAGGAGCAATAGAGATGACCTTTCCAAACTAGCACTGTGCAGACACCCCATCCCCAGCTCTTTCTGCTGAATTGCTGATTGCAACATCTCAATAGTACAATGCCAGATGTAGTAAAAGGATGTCTCTATAAGGTAATGCTGACCAACACTTCCTCCTTTGTTTTATTCAAAGCAATAGGGATGTTTTATTCAAAGCAATAGGGATGTTTTATTCAAAGCAATAAGGATGTCTTTCTCAATCACTCGTGGGCTCTTCTTTGGAACCTCTGAACTTCCCCAAACTTTTTCAGGACTATCAACCTTTTGGCAACTCTTTGTTCAAACTAGGAGAAAAGCCACAAATCCAATCTTGCCTGATCTATCTTTTCTCGCTTTTTAAAAATCTCTTCCTGACTCTCTTATGTTAGACTTGATCAACATTTTAGACTTTTTGCAGCTAGATATTTTTCCCACACTGCAGAAATATGCTAGAACTACAGAAAGATAACTTTATCCAGCTTTTTTCTCCTCTTTTCCTCTACTTTCATAACTGAAATCTTTCAGGAGAACTGCTGAGGACAAATAGTTTAAAGCTTTTCCCCTTACAGTTAGTTCTTGGTTAAAGATTGTAATTGGGACCAGGAACTCCACTGCTAAGTGATGCAGTTGGAAAGCACTATGTCACGTGACTGTGCCAACATACTGAATGACAATTCCACTTGTGGTAATTAGGTGAATCTCATACAGCTGTCAGATGCAACTTCAATGTGGTTGCCATTTGCAACTTCCAGCTGACTTCCCCATTGGGTTTGCTTGTGAGAAGTCAGCAGTGAAGGTCGCAAATTGTTTTCATGTGACCATGGGATTCTGAGATCATTGTAATTGCAAGCCAGTTGCCAAGTGTCCAAATCATGTTCCCTTGACTGCTTGGACTCTGTGAAAGTTGTAACTTTGAGGACCATCCATAACTTTCCTCCTTCATCAGCATCGTAACTTCAAATAACCGCTGAATGCATGATCACCAACAGGAGGGCTTTTCCTGTATTTGTTTCTCTTTGCCTGCCCCAAAGAGAAACCTCTTGAGTCATTTAAAACCAGGCTCACTTCACAGACTGGACAGGTAGTGCAATCATCACGTGAGTGAAAGGCCTGCCCTGTCCTCCATTAAGTTACAGTTCAGCCCCATGGAAGTTGTTAAAGTTCAGAGGAGCTAAACCAAACTTCTCTAATTCATTGCCTTCTCAGATTTTGGGAGCAAAGCTTTCCATGATCTTTGTAGCAGCCTGGCTCAGTTATATTTCATATTGGAAGTGCCAGCCAAGTTCACATGATCAGTTGAACCAAAATCAGGCAAAGGAGCAGTATATAAAGATCCACCTTGCAGCCTCTGAGCCTCTTGGCTCTAGGAGAATTACGGCTTTAAGAAGCTATGAAGCATGCTGAGCTGTCCTAGCCAAACTCTACTAATAAAGCAGTCATGGATACAAGGTCATCTTCCATCCCCTCCAAATATTGGAGAATCTATCAATACTGATTTTAAAGACCAGAAATCTATACAGAGGCTGTGAAAGTAATATACTCTGCTACCTGTCCTCAATCCAGAAATGCTGTCCATACTGTATTTCCTTATCTGCCCAAATGAAGTTATGCTACATATTGTAATTTTTTTCTCACTTTTTGCTATGTTGGGAAGCCTCTAAAATGGGTCGGCAACCTTAACACTCAAAGAGCCTTTTGGGCCCATTTCCCACAGAAAAAGAGAACATCGAGAACCACAAAACCTTTTCCATGCCTGACTATTTCCTGAGAGGCCACAGAACTAGCATATGTGGTTTATTTTTTTTTATTTTTATTTTTAATTTGATTTATATGCCACCCTTCTCCGGAGACTCAGGGCGGCTTACAGTGCATTAAGCAATAGCCTTCATACTTTTGTATATTTTATACAAAGTCAGCTTATTGCCCCCACAAACTGGGTCCTCAATTTACCTACCTTAGAAAGGATGGAAGGCTGAGTCAACCTTGAGCCTGGCAAGATTTGAACTTACTTAGACAGCTGGTGTTAAATTACAGTGCCTTTGTCTGCAGAGCTATCCAGGCTCAGTTGAATTAAATGTTCTGTTTTCTTCTGAAACTTTTCTTTTCTTGGATTTATCCATGGTTGGCCTACCGAGGGTCGAAAAGCTTAACAAATTGCATGCGGGCAGGTCTCACGCATTGGTGGTTGTAACGCATATTTTGAGCAACAGGGAGCTATAGCAGAGGGATGAAAGAGCCACATGCAGCTCCAGAACCGCTGGTTGCTGACCTCTGCTCTAAAACTTTCTGTGTAGTAGCATGAGACTCTGGTGTTCTTTTCTAACTTCTCCTTCTAGATCAGGGGTATCAAACTCGATTTCATTGAGGGCTGCATCCAGGTTGTGGTTGACTTTGGTGGGCATGGCTGGGGTGGTCACAGCCACTGGGTAGTTGTGGCCAGTTCAATGCTGCTCGCATTAGGGGGGCGCTTGTGGTGGTCTAGGTGGGGCTGGGGGATACATTGTCTCCAGCATGCAATCAGAGGGCGGCAGCACCCCCTTACTGACTCCACAGCAGCCCTGCAGATCTAAGGCTGACCGCCTTCCGGCCCAGATGACTGCCACCAAGTTTTAGTTCAGTGCCTGGCTGACCTGGGCCAGGGCTGAGGCATCAGGGGCTGGTCCTTCACTGTTTCCAGGGCAGCCTTGTGGGCCAGATCTAACCAAATCGTGGGCTGGATCTGGCCCCCGGGCCTTGAATTTGACACCCCTTTTCTAGAACTTAAACTGAATTCCTTCTTCAAACCTCCTCTTTTCCTTTTTGAACTTCACTTTTTGAACTTCTGCTTCAACTTTCTCCTGTTGAATTGAATGCACTCCTCCATGTATCCCTGGCCTTTCTTTCATTGAACAGAATAATGTGCTAAATTCTCAAATTATTACTGCCTCTTATTTGACTATTTTGTTTGGTAGCTTCATTTTGTCTTGTTCTAAGGTACTTTCGCAGACCTTAGATCCTTACCTTAAGCCAACATCCATTCCAAATCTCCAAGTGATTTTAAACACTTCAGGATCTGCCAGTAGTTTTTTCACTATTTGTCCCTTTGACATGTGGTCTGTTTTAATAAGTACTTGGCAAGTAAGAGGAAAAGTGAGGAAGCCTGAACGTCCCTTCAAGAGCTTTGGAGAATTTCTGTATTTATTGCTGAATAAAATAGAATATAGAGTTAGAAGGGATCTTGTAAGTCATCTAGTCCAACCCCCTGCTCAAGCAGGAGACCCTATACCATATCTGACAGATGGCTCTCCAGTCTCTTCTTGAAAGCTTCCAGGGGTGAAGCACCCACAATTTCTGAAGGCAAACTGTTCCATTGGTTGATTGTTCTCACTGAAAATTGGTCCTGCTCACACTTTTTTTTCCTTTTTTCCTTTTTTTTCCTTTTTTTCCTTTTTTCCTTTCCCAAACAATGCTGTAGAGCAATCAACTTCACTGAAACTCACTTTTGTGCATTCACTTTTGTTGATATGTGCAGCTAGGCAACATGTTAGAGACAAAGAAAGGGATGTCCATTACCGTGGCAACATCAGATGCTAACATACTAAATAAGCAAGATAGGCCTTATTAAGACCTAGTGCTTTGCTTCTGTTAATTCTTCAGCGTACTCAGAGGAATCATTAAGTAGAAGTTTAAAGACTGAAAGATTTCAAGGTAAGACCAAGCAACAGCAAACATGGAGTGGAGAAATGCAATTGTGAGTAGAAGGTGAGTTCAGTTACTAAATTCCTATTTTTTATAAGACTGAACTATTCAAATTACTGTTTAGTTATTAAACAAAAACATTTGTGTGAAGAATAAAAATAATACAGATATACAATTAATTATGTTATGTTGGTTTAATGCCAGATTTCAGAGTCATGAAATTCAGGTTCCTGCTTGTTTTTGATATATAAATTTCATTTGTATATATTCAAATTGGGACATAATTAAATATAATTCTATTTGGTTAAGCTGTTGCAAATTACAGGACATATTTTTGAAAAATAACAAGCTGTCAAAAACACAGATGCTTTGCTAATTAACAGGAAAATTATCATGAAAGTGTCTAATTTTATGAACATATAAACTTAGAAACAAATACTTTCTTATGCTTCCAGTATTCCTAATTGGCCAAAAGTTTGGTATAACACCTCTCAGAGAGTGAGCTAATTAATCTGGCTACTGATAATAACTATAAATGTCTAATTAGCCTACATAAAATCTGTTTTGCTGTACCAATTTTTGATTACTATACATAATCATACTGGATGAAATGTTTCCTATTATTGCTCTATTTATTTGACCCTTAAAACTTTAGCAATGGCTAGTGAAAAACTCATGAAATAGAAATTTCACAGTTACACAGTTAAATGAGGATTAAGAAATAACATGAGGAAAGCACCCTAATATGATAGGGTTGCATAATTACTGCTCAATCAGGGTGAATATAAGCATGTTTCAGTAGCTATGTTCTCTGCACAATCATCTGTTGTCATATAAGAATTAAAGAATAAGAGCCCTTGTAATTTCAACTAGGTACATGGCACTTTATCCAAACAGGAAACTGTTTATAGCAGGGGGATCTTGACAATTTAATATAGACACAGACAGAAAGGGATGGGAAAATATGAAATTGTTCCAACTATAGATGCTGTGACAGAAAAGTCTTCCAGTGCAGCTTTTAAAATAGTAATGGGGATAGTTGGCCTCAGGTGATTCCGAAGGCAAATATTATGACTATCAAAATAAATGGCTGGAAGTATTGGGAGGGAGCAGAAGATATGAGATAGCTGATAATGAGGAATCTGAGTAAGTGAAAACTGCTGGAATGAATATTAAGGGATAAATGAATGGACATATGCCATCCTAACACTGAATCTCTCAAGGAACAGTAGAAGTATAATTTAACTTGACACATGGACAGATGATCCTTAGAATAGTTCTCATCTAATTGGGGATAGGGAGGGGCTGAAGACATATGTAGGCTATAAAGCAAGTTCACCGTATTACAAAATTCTGGGAGTTTTGTTTTTATATTAATTTAGGTCTCTTCCAAACCTGCGAATTGGACAACAATAAGTATCTTCTTATTGGCTCAGGAAATTTACTTTCCTGATTTCTGTTGCCATCGCTATGTCCAGCTTACAGTAGTTTCAAATACGTTGCAACTGAATGAGAACCAAGTCAGCTGAGCCCTTAAGCACAGCTAACACCGTGGGGCCACACAAGCTCTGACCTATTTCCAAATTCATACAGAAATCCCATAAGAAGCAAGAAACTAATGCTGGCAGTTGGCTGTGCAGAGTGTCCTAGCTGTAGGAAACAGCAAGTAGATATGAGTGAAGAAAAAAAAAACAGTCAATTCACCACAAATATTGTCAGTGCAAAAATAATTTTGTTTTTCTGTGATGCAACAACATTTCTTGTGTTTGAACCCTATATCAGTTTAGTTTCCGCTCTGTTGCTTAAAGTCAGAATAAAACTTACTTCTTTAATGCTGTAGCCTTGTGGAACTTCTGAGAAACCATTTTCCCCATTTGCAGGAATTCCTGGTTTGAGATTCTTCCTGTGTCCCTATCTTGCTTTCCTTCCTTTTCAAGGTCTGCAACAGCTTGTTGTATTCCCAATTATTCCTTTTAGGAACCAGTAGGTCTTTTTTTTTTTAAGAGCAGAATATAAAATATGGATGTGGATGGGAGGTGGTATTTGAAGAAGGGTAGATTATCTTCAAACAAGTTTTAAAGGAGTAAGGAAGTTTTCAAGCTATTCACCAATACTTTAATGTTGATGTAGTTATTTACTTCTAAATCACCCCATAACCATAATATCCAGGGCACTGAGTTTGCTTATGCAACATAAAATAAATAAATAAATACTGAAAAGATATTCCAATTTCATTAATTGGCTGAGTTCTCATTATATCTTCAGCCTAACGAAGAGATCTCATGGACTACAGAAAAGAAGAGCAATATTTCTTGAGTTCAAATAGCTAATTAATCCCCAGATGGAGTCCTTAACTAGATATTACCTTTATCCTCAGAAACGATAAGAGATCATTTGACATTTTCCGCAACGCACTGAAAAAAATGTTGCATCAGAATTCCCAGATCACTGTGGGCATCATGGAGTCATGATTTGTAACTATCACTTACTGTCAATAGACAATCCTGGGGAATAAGAGGAGCTTAGGAAAGAAAATAGCTTTTCCCAGGGTTTAACTTTGAAGTAGATTCTGCCAGACTGGGACATCTGGATCATACCTACAATTAAGGGACATGCAAGCATACACACACACAAGAATGAGTCACTAAAGGGGTGAAATCTATTTAATTTCCTTACCAGTTCGGAAGCGCATGCAGACCTTCTGCATACCAGATCGCTGAACCACCAGCCAAAATCACTACCGGATCAGGCAATCTGGTCCAATCCAGGAGCATTTCACCCCTGAGTCACTGGATTTTTCAATGGTTTAGTAGTTGTTTTTATTTAGAAAAGCAGGCAGAGGGTACTCGAAATTCTATTAGGGCAGTTGCTGTGGGGAAGAGATATTTATTTCTTCTTATGGCTCCTCCAGTCTAAACTGCTTACCATAAATCTGTCCAATTATTGCTTAAACCATTTATTTACTTAACATGCTGCTTAAATTAGCAAAGGTAAAAAACAGGAATACACAGGATACTTCTGTCTTCCTGCAATAATCCTTGGGGAATGAATAAAACAAGTAAAGCTCTTTCAGTTGATGCCTAAGGGACTCATTATTTAGTCTGAAAAAGCTAAGTTTTAATGATGATTATTAAGCCCAAGAATATTTTCCAGAGGAGGAAGGCATATAGTCACCGTTTATTTGATGATTCACTGTGATGAAAAATCTTGGCACCCTGAAACATCCAGCAAAAAACAAAACAAACAAACAAACAAACAAAAAAACAACACCCCAGAATTATTTCTGACAACAAAAGAAAGTAATTGTTACAATGAAATGTTAGAAATTCTGCATGTTTTGTTCTGGCTACAATGTTACAAAATGCTTGATATAATAAAAATTGCAGTTATTTTCCATCTTGGTTTTGTGCATGTAGGTAAAATACATGACACTTTTGGCTGTCAAAGCCTTTAAAAAAAAAAAAAACAGCACTTCCTAAAAAATAATCCTGTGGTTTTGTTTGTTTTTTTCATTTTAAAAAATAAAATAAACTGAATCACCCTTTTTTTTTTCCACACAACTGAAATCACACTCTTTTTTTTCAAAAAAAGGGAAAGAAACCTGGCTTGAATTTTGTGAAATGTTTACAAAGAGAAATCTCTGAGAAGATAAAATAAACTGAGGACTTATTCATACTGCCTGGCTCCCCCATTGTCACCTTTTATTAAATCCTCATTATCTATCAAAGGACCTTAGGGCATGCTTTTCTTAGGTTTGTTGCTGGCTAAACCCAACAGCTCAATGGCTACTTCACAGAAGCAGGAATCCCCTTTAATTGAGTCACTGCTTATGATAATCTGTAATACCTTTTAGAACTATTCTTCCCATGAGTGCTACATTATACAGATTGTCCTCAACTTAGAACCAGTTGCTTAATGACCATATGTATGGTGGCCATGGAACAGGTACTTGGTGGCCTGTAAAGCATCTCCTGGCCATTATGAATAGAATAGAATAGAATAGAATAGAATAGAATAGAATAGAATAGAATAGAATAGAATAGAACAGAACAGAATATTCTTTATTGGCCAAGTGTGATTGGATACACAACGAATTTGTCTCTGGTGCACAAGCTCTCAGTATACATACAAACAACAAAGTCATAAATCATAAGATACAATCATAAATTGTAAGATACAAACAACAAAGTGATAAATTATAAGATACCAATAGGAGAAAGTAATAGTAGGATAAGGATAATAGTAACACATGGTTGCGTCTCCACTGCTCCTTCCCAAAGTCATGCAACTGAATGCCAGGCTCTTGGCAACTAGTCTTTATGACCAATTGCAGGGTTCCACAGTCACATGACTACAATTTGCAACATTTTTTGCTGGTTTCCTACTGTCTGGACTACCCTTGCAAGCTGTTGCAAAATACTGTGTGACTGGACTGGACCAGACAGGATTTCCTTCAAGTGGGTTAGAATCAAACCAACAGGAGCAGAGGAGAGAAGCAATTTAAATATTCAATGCAAGTATGCCCTGATGGAGGAAACAAATATTCTCACATGAGCATGTGGTTACTTTCAAAGACAAACCAAGAAACCAATAAAATAATAGACTTTGGGGGAAGCTATTGAGTTACTGGATGTACATGTTTTTGCTTATTGGTATTGAAACACACACAGGAACTAAACAATAAAGATAAAGTTTAAAAGGCCACGGCTTATTTTTCTAGTTTCAAGTGGAGAAAGTTAGGTTTCTTTATCATCAAAAATAAAAAAAAAATAGTTTTAAGATTAAGGTACCCATTCATTATGAGATATTATAAACATAAAGCATCCCCTTCTGACAGCATTTGGATTACCTCCTCTGTTCCTATAAACTCTTATTTGGAGCCAGAAAGTCTATTATTTGAAATTTATTTCCATTGCAAGTGTATAGTTTGTGAATCAAAGCCATCACTGAGGATTTCTGAATGTATCAAGTATTGTATGAAGGAAAAATGATGACCATATATGGCTATTTAGTTTTGTCTTAACATTCAAAGAAACAATACTTCACCTTGCCTTTTTTTAAAGAAATGTTTAGATTACTTTTAAAGACTTATGTGTTATGCAACTGATTGAGAACATAATAGTCAGTTTTCAAATTTATGAATATGAACTTACAGGTCACTTCCAGCTTGGCAGAAAGGAAAAAAAGATCACATGGTGTAATCTCACAATAAAACATAAATCTATTCTGTATCCCATTGAGAACTTTGAAGTCCAATAATAGACATTGCCATCAAGTTGTTTACTTTTTCCTCTTCTAAACTGATCTTCAGCAAAATGGTATAATTAATTCAGCATTCTTTTTCCCCCAGAACCTACAGTATTGCTTAAAAATACCTTAAATGGTAAACAGCTTGGTCAATCTTGATATGCACCAATTAATGCAAATTGGAGTGATGGACCAAATCTTAGCAGGCTGAAAACAAGGTATATTTTCCATTGTTTCTTCCCAACGGCCCTCTAATAAATCTCACATTTTCCTTCTCCATGACCTAAACAACCTAGCATTTGTAACCCTGTGAAGCCCTTAGGTTCACGGCATGTTTCACCATATTCATTTCATTATTTACTATTATAGTTTTCATGATGAGAGAAAAAAGGTTACCAGGATACATAAATATTTCAAATGTGTTATTTTTTCAAATGAATATTCAAGGAACAGCCTACTAGACTGGCTTTACCCACCTTATTAAAATCCATCTACTATGGATGACAGATTCTTTCATTTTCTATGTTGTGTGGCAGATGAAATATGCAGCTCAAAGTGTTGGAGATCTTCAAGTTCATTATGAAGATGCTAAAATCTACTTAACCCAAATGCTGTAATGTTAATAATTATTTTTTGTTATGAATACAAAATAATACTGTCTAGTATGAAGGCAATGACATGACTTAAAAAATTATTCATTAATGACCTTTGAAAGATAGATTCATGAATATACTATCTATCTATCTATCTATCTATCTATCTATCTATCTATCTATTCAAAATAAATTCCACTGTGGTCAGCTAGCCAGGCCTGCTCAACTGACAGAAGTATAATAATGATATATTTCAAAATCATTTTTATTTAATTTGGATATTTTATCTTTTTTAAAAAATCTATTTTTTTAAAAAAAATTAAAATGTGTTCATATATTTCTTTTCAGAATTAAAAAAGACACTTCCCCAAAAAACAGAAAATCAAAAAAGGACACATAGAAACCATCTTATTGAAACATCAGAGCACTACAAATGTAGTCAGATTTCTCTCAGTTACTCTTTAAGATTAGAATTTCTGATATTTTTTATCCCAAAGAACTCCATAGTATTTAAAAATCAACTGAAAGACAACCACAGAGAACATTAAGTCCAAACAAGCACAACTACTTATGTCCAGAGAGACTGTAATGGAATATTATAACTTTCATGGAAACAGCTTTCATGAAAAAGACTTTGAGCAAACATCATAAAACTCTGCCAACTTCTGGAAAAACCATTACTAATGTCCCTAGCAGATTGTCTTCAAAACAGGCCTCAACATCCATTGGGTCAGAGCTTCCTGCACTTTCACCAGATGTAGTGAGTTTAAATTCTGTAGTTAAAACAAATCCTGGAAAAAAGAGGCCCAAGACCGTGACAGTATCAAAAAAGCAAAACATTGGAAGCATGTCTCAGGATCAATGGGATCGACCAGTTATCCCACCAAGAAGACCAGGCTTAAGGGTGTGCTATATCTGTGGCAAAGAGTTTGGTTCACAATCTCTTCCTATTCATGAACCAAAATGTCTGGAGAAGTGGCATATTGAAAATAGCAAACTACCGAAACATCTCAGGAGAGCACCACCTGTTAAACTTCAGGTTTTTCCTGGAAAGTCTTCTAGTATAGCAGCTGAAAATGAAGCAGCAGCTCAGAGTTTTCAAGCTCAGTTCCAGCCCTGTCAAAACTGTGGTCGCACTTTCCTCCCAGATCGCCTCCTTGTACATCAAAAGAGTTGCAAACTGAAGTCTAATCCATGTTCTTCAAACTCCAAGCTGCTTACATCTACAGGTTATGGGGCATCATCATCAGACAAGGTAAATGAGAAGGCATCATACCTAGCTGAAAAAGGCCCCCATTGTTCTCATGTGCAGACTGCAAGATGATATTCTACTGGAATTGAAGTTAATGGTAAAATCTTCACTCTTGATTTCAGTCATGCTAGGGTCTTATGCCAGAAAATATAAATAAGTATTTTACATTATGAGCAAATGGCACCAACAACAAAACCTTAGAAGTTCAGATCAAGACCTGTCTCTAGGACAAGGATGGGCAATTAATCTTCCAAAGGACTGTGGTGGAGGGTAGAATTATAGGGCCGCCACTGCAGCCCCTGCCACCACAGCCCCCACCAACACTCTGGGCCCCACTCCTGCCATGGCCCAGACAGGGGCAACAAAAGAGACAGATGTGGCCCGCAAGCTGTAGAATGCTCAGGTATGGTCTAGGACGAAATAAGAAGAAAGGTGCAATCATACTATTTCATTTTGATAGAATACTCAGCATAACAGTTTGCTCTTTTTTAGCCTAATTGTGGTACTAATTTAATGTATTTGGATGTAAAAATTAACATGAAGCACATAGAACATTTTGCAACTTGAAATTGTTATAGCCATGCTAGGATAAAGACCAATATTTTTCAAAAGGCAGATTAACTTGCAATGTAACTTCTCCTTGTAATGGAAATCATTTAGGTCTTTTTATATATCCTACATACTAGATTACTAGATGTATAGCAAGGCAGTAGAGAGGATTGTAAATTGATTCTTGCAGGGTATGCAAGGAATCTTTCATGAGCTTGTCCTTTAACTGTGATTTACAAAAATTTACTTGAGAAAATATATTTGTTAAACATCATCTAGGAATATAGCAACAGTTAATGAGCATCAGCTAAATATTGAATTTATTAAGGTTTCCATCTCTATGTTTCCCTCAGGCTGAATGTGCATAGGGAAAAATTTAAATTTAAAATTTCAGCTACTATTAAAGGACTTTTTTTTCCCTTCCAGAAATAAATTCAAAAATACTTCTTTTCCTTCTCCAAAGAATTAATAACTTTTCTTTGCAATGGAGTAAGGTAGAATAGGCTATAATATGATTATGCCATCTACTTAAATATTAAGTAATTAATATTACTTAATATTAAATAATATTAAGTAATACTTAATATTAATATTAAGTAATAATAACATTATGATCATCAGATATGGACTTCTTTCCTAAGTAAAGAATTTACACACTCGAACAGTCCCAAAGAAGTACTAAGCAAAAATCAAGCAAGTAGAATGCTCTTGTAGCTCTAGCTGGTTGTTAATTGAGAGCTTTTCTCCCAGAACTAATGAATGTGCACAAAATTCAGTCAGAAGCATAGCGTTTTCTTTTACTACCTTGGGGATCCTTACTCTCCATACTGAGTTAGGTTCTTAAATGTACATTCCTTTACTGAACTGTTTGAAACTGCACCCATGGCATCTATACTAACTTAAAACAAGAGGTAATTTGGCTTATTTCACTGATTTGCTTGGGAAATTTTTAGGAATAAATGAGTTGGAGACCCACCCACAGGGTTCTTCTATGGCAATCTTTTTTCAAACTTGGCAACTTTAAGATGTGTGGACTTCAACTCCCAGAATTCCCCAGCTAGCCAGCTGAGATATTCTGGGAGTTGAAGTCCACACATCTTAAAATTGTTAAGTTTGAAATACACTGTTCTAAAGACTGGTCTGATAATGTCTCTCATTGAACAATAGAGGATCAACATTAATTACAGGATACAACTGAAAATATACAGTCCCAGTTGTGGGAATGAGTCAGCACTTTAATCAGAAAAGGGAAACAATATGGAGACTGTGTAAAAATTCTCAGTCATCCAGGTCATGGTTGTCCCAAAGGTGCTTTTTCAGGAGACAACTGGACTTGTTTTTTCTTTTGAAGACGTTTCGCTTCTTGGATGAGAAGCAAAACATTTTCTTGGGTGAGAAGCTTCTTGAATGAGAAGCGAAATATCTTCAAAAGAAAAAACAAGAAAGTCCAGTTGCCACCTGAAAAAGCACCTTTGGGACAATATGGACGGTATTTAAACTCACTTTTTGAGAGCTTATCAGAAGCACTTTAAGAGAAAATATAGGGGAAATAATTTCACACTCTTGGATTAAGGAAATAAAAATCCTTCTGCTTCAGCAATTTCTTGTAAGGCATACTTTTCTTCATTGCTTTTGTTCTGTCATTCTCTAATCTTCTCAGGCCTTTAAAACCATAGGTTACATTAAACTGTTATCAATCATAACTCTATTCTTAAAAATAATGATGGTCCTCATACAAGACCAATAAACTTTAAAAAAAATGCTCCACTGATTTTTTATCCAAGGCCTGATTTATTCCCAACTGAATCTTTTCTGATCTGTAGAGAAAGCCAGTTTCTCTCTTATGAACTTGTTAGTTCAATATAACTGTTTTGTTATGCAATTGCTAGGAATATATGGGCTCATTTGGATTAACCAAGTTTGATTGCACCTCAAGAAATAGTCTAGAGCAGCATTTCTCAACCTGAGCAACTTTAAGATGAAAACTGCTGAAATTTTAAAAAAATCAAAAGCTTGCTTGCCTAAGCTGTGTAGTCTGTTTAGATATCCTGCTTCTTGAATCCTGCTTTGGATAGCTTTTTGTTATGGGAAGCATAAGCATTCCAGAGATTAATATTCTTCCAGTGAAGAAAAACGACTGTGATCTTCCATGGAAATTTTTTCCTACTTCCTGCCTTGGTTGCTACTTAATGCTTCTAATGTCTTGTTTTGATGCTCTTCTTGTCAATCTACGGCAACCACTTAATTCCCTTGACTCTGTTTCTTGACTATCAGATACTGCCATCTGCTGCTTTTCTCTGTTGTATGTCCTCTTACAAAATAAAAATACATGTTGTTTCTGGTATTTCCTGTCAAGCTCATCAAAAATTGAAGTATTTCTATGTTCTCACTGCAACTGAGGGGCTAATATAGAGATACTTCTTGCCCTGTGTTTGCCTGTGAGGTAGTGCATACAAGAAACACAACCAGGAGTACTAGCTCTGTCTTTATTGTGACAGAATAATAACAGAACATAAAGTACAGTATCTTAGTGCTCAAACACTTTGAAACTCATCAGATGTGGTACTCAATACATTTTGACACAAAATTTTTGTTCCAGTGTTCATTGTTTGTTTGGTACTCAACACAAAAGTTAGAAGTTGTCGGTGTCATCTGCCTTGTGACTTGTTACATTATTTTTATGGGAAAAGTTTGTTTGGTACTCATCATTTTTGGTACTCATAGACCTCCTGGAACCAATTAACAATGAGTACCAAGGTACCACTGTAAACAAGGAGTTACATTAACAGAATCTTGCAAGACTGAAAGCATTTCTCCCCTCCTTTCTTTTTTGGTCTCTGGAAATCTAGGAAGAGTCCCTTCTGATACATTCCTTATGCCCTCCCTCCTTCTGTGGGCTGACATATCTTTTACATGCTGATTGGGTAGTGTGCAGCTCTCCCTCCTGTCTCCCAAGGTCAATCTCACATACCATTACACCCTGAAAGCCATATTTGAATTCCAGTACAACTACATCATTTTAAAAAATGAAGCCACAAAGCCTTCATTTTTTTCCAGTTTCCAGGGGGATAGTTCTGTTACTCGGTTGTATTAAAACTGCCAAAGAATTTGGCAACATCTTAAAAAGATTTATTAAGGCATAGGGTATTCTGGACATTATGATCATCAGATGTATGGAATTCTCTCCTAAGAAAAGAGTGTACACACTCAAACACACCTAGGGAATGGATAATAAAAGACGTGGACAGAGAGAAATAAAATACAGTAAGGTCAAAGATTGACAATTCATAAAATCATTTTTGGTTCATATATATGACACAAACATTCATTCTCTATAGGGTTGAGTGAAATACTTTTCTGTTTAATTTTCAGCTAATAACTAGATGCTATCATCACTGGATGCAATTCTTCAAATTCTTTTCACTTTATTGTTTGCAAAGTTATTTTCAGGGACTATTGTGGACAAAGGTTGGAGTAAAGTTAGGAAAGTGGGAAACACAATCTCCTGGTCAATTCAGGGAGTGCTAACAAAGGGAAGAAGCCTTTTCTCCAATGGTGCTAGGCAATCAGTTTTTGAAACTGAATAAAATTGAATAAAGGTGGAATCATAAACTTTGGCTACTTACCAATTTCAACAATGTTTTCCATTCATATCATTATTTTTTATTAAATCCTTAAGAAAAAAAACAATACTGGACCAGAAAACTGTGAGCTTTGAAAGAAAACAGATTTCTAAGGGTTTGAATGCCTTAAGTATATTGCTGTATATTATATCTGAGTGGAATTCCCCACAGTATTTTAAATAATTGACCAAATAACTGCAAGGTTCTGCAATTTGTGGCAGTCCCATTATGACATCATGACATAAATGACATTCAGTACACAATTCCCGTCATTTGTGTGATGATGTTGTAATGCATGTGATTTTTTAAATCCCTCCCTCCCCCCCCCCCCCCATTTGCCATGCAAGGGCTAAAACTCCAGGAAATCAATATATATGTTTAACAATAAAAATAATTTGGACTCTGAAGCAGGACCTCAAGGCTTTGAGTTGCCTGGAGGCAGAAAGTTCATCTGTGCATCATCCCCACAATTTTCTCATATTTTCTTTTTCCCCTGCTGAAGTCAATAGTCCAATACTCAGGAAAGGGGGGAGCTGGAATTCAAAACAAATTAACTCTTAGCATTATATTTTAACCAATTGATTTGCTGCCTTGAATGAATAATATTGAGCTACTGGATTCTTTCAAATATTGAACTATTGAACTTCATGATGAGGAAGGCAGGATGATTATTTCTACTTTGAAAAGTCCAAATTATCAACCTATTAGCAAGTACAATACATTGGTTAAAATGTGACTTCGCTTTTGCCACTCAAAGGTAGCTTTAAATCTTTTCTATTTTTAGTATATGGGGACTATTTCACATCTTGGAGAAAAAGGCCGTATAATCTAGTAGAACTCCTTGCATATATAAAATCTTCTCTCACTCTCCAAGTTAAAGACTCCAGTTAAGATAGGTAGATCTGCTCCAGCATTTATTAAGTAGGTTTGTTATAGTTTATTTGTATAAGTTAATGCAATGCAAGGGGCTAGCAACTTTTTCAAATATCAAATGCTGTTGTCTTACATCATGTAATAGCATTGGCATATCTGTCCCAACATATTTTAAATTACTAAAATCTGACCATATCATCAACTATCATAATTTTAGGTGATTGAACCCAAGTCCAAAACCAAAATGACACATGGCAATTCTTTCCATCTGAATTCTCACCCCTTTAGACAAAATCTTGCTAGACCAAAGACCCTACTATCTGCATCTACAATACACTTTCTGAACTAACATAGAGGAGCTGTCTTCACCCTCTTTCTCTCATACTTTATATCTGGGCTAAGTTACCTCTTACTCCTCTGGTATGTATCCCTTCCCTTCTGGGGATCTGCCTCCTCACATATTCCATTATATATTCTGAAATCTCATCCCACCCCAAATCTTATGAGATTTGACAATGCCAACATCCCAAAAGACTGAACTATTTAATGAGATTTCAGTCATTTTTATTTAATTTTAATGAAAACGTTTTAACTGAATGTTTTATTAAGGTAAAATTATTATTTCAATTATTTTAAATTAACAGGGTGGATGCAATTGCCATCTTGGAAATGTTGCAGGAACATTAGACAAATATAAATCAATCCAGTTTTATTACTATAGATCAGAGAACATTTTTTTACAAGTTGTTACGCATACTAGGACTGCTCTGATTAGGCTTCCTTAGACAGTATACAGCACAAATTTAGTCCCGGGAAACCTCTTTAATTCAGATGCTGTGAATTAAACTTATTCCCAGTCAAAAGCCTAATAAACAGTTTTGCAGGGGAGTGTCTACAAACACTCACCTTATCTCCCTTGGAATGCTGCCAGAGAACTAATTGCCACATGCAGGGCAAGGCCAAACTTAGCACAGAGTCAAACTGAGTCGCAGCTTTTACTGACCAGATGAACTAATTGCTTCCTGCAAAATCTCACGTCCTATTCGCTTCTCTTTCATGTTTTATGGGAGGGGCCAATCATCTCCAAGCCTTATTCCCAAGTCAACCCTGTTTTCTTAATTGTCCCTGTCTCCTGGCAGTTCTGCACATGCATACACTGGGAACAGGCTCACACTGTTCTTCTGCCTCACTGATGTCAGACTCTGGAGACTCCAGAGGCAGCAAAGAATTACCAGATGGCCTTGGCCCCTTCTCTGCCTCCAACTCAGAGCCATCGTCCGAGCCTTCCCCAGACTGCAGGACTGGCCCACGTTCCTCCCCAATCTCCTTACTGTCCAAATCTGCTGCCAGCTCTGCTGGCTGCTGGTGGGCCACAACAAGAACAGAGTCCCCAACCCTGGGCTGCGGACCACTATTGGGCTGTGAGCCATTTGGAACTGGGCCCTGGAAGGGGCGGCTAAGCATGCACGTGCATCCCCACTTGTACAAGCAACGTGTGAGCACATTCACACCTACTCCATCTGTGCAAGCATGCAGTTGGCCACTCGCATGGGACCATCCCCTCTCTCCCCTCCTGCCAGTCCACAAAGCTGAAAAGGTTGGGTAACTGGTGAGCCAGTTGAGCCTCATAAGGTGAGCCTCATAAGGGCCTTGTGGCTCAGCAGACTAAAAGCATTGTGATTAACACCAGCTGTCTGCAATTACTGTAAGTTCAAATCTCACCAGGCTCAAGGTTGACTCAGCCTTCCATTCTTTCTAAGGTAGGTGAAATGAGGACCCAGATTGTGGGGGTAATAAGCTGACTTTGTATAAAATATGCAAAAGTATGAAGGCTATTGCTTAACACATTGTAAGCCGCCCTGAGTCTCCAGAGAAGGGCGGCATATAACTCAAATTAAAAAAAAAAACTGGATTAGAAGCATCTTGAGAGTGCTGTAAAGCACTGTGAAGTGACATATAAGTGCTATCTTGAGAGAAGTTTCAAAAAAGTCAAGAGGACAGCTCAGCTCATGACCAAAGCCTGTTCTTTTTTTTTATGTGTGTCACATGCTTGACATCCATCAAGCAAAATGGGCTGGGGCTATAGTCACCTGGTTGCAGCTGTTATCTTACATCTCCTACAGACACCTCTGGAATAGACCCATTTCCAATATTTGTAAACTTTCCTTTCAACTGTTTTTTTATCATCTCCTTGATGAAATGTCCACAGTAGATTTCATGCAAACAAATAATAACCCACTTAAAAGCTTGGAAAATCAGCCAGCCCCAGGAGATTCATGTAACTGATACAAATATTTATCTATGAATTAGAAATTATCAACCTCTGAATCCATGTTTTGTAGATATTAAAATACCTTATCATGTACTTTGGAGCTTCCTTTTCTATCTCATTATCAGTAGAGTTTCCTTTAATGCAACATTACTCCCTTCCTGCAACTTAATTTGTTTTAAGAGTTCAATTGTCTTTTAACTGCATTTGTTATTTGCAGTCTCCCATGATAAGGCGACCTCCTACAGTTATTTGTTATATTTGTGGCCGTGAGTATGGAACCCATTCCATAGGCATCCATGAACCACAGTGTCTGAAAAAATGGCACATTGAGAACAATCAACTGCCAAAACATTTGCGAAGAGCTGAACCTGTAAAGCCAGTTGTCTGTTCCATAGGAGGTAAGTTACAAACAAGCCAGCCAAGCAGTTGCTGGTTAGGGATGAAGGACAACTCTTTAGGATGAAACCAATTTGAGAAAGGTTGCATCAAATTCTTTGGCATACATGTGATCCATGGATCACAGTGCTTGTACTGCTGTGACAATATGGCTTCTAGAGGCATATTTTCAAAGGCATCAGCAAGTTTTAACAGGTACTCTTCAAATTGCAGTCAATATTCTGGAGATTTAAATGAAATGCTTCCATCCTCTATGTTTGCAACCACATTTGAAGACAGTATTATAAAAAGTTAAACTTTTCATATGGACCAGGGACCTTTATATGGATCAGGAAGCAATCATGCCATAATTAAGAACTTGTGTGATACAGATCCCAGAAAAATTCCAGAATATTTTATTCAGTGGTTTCCTCCCCCCATATCTGTAATATATATTTAAAACTAAAAAACAGATTATTTTTAAAATGTTATGACAGTTTGATATGAGCATAGCAACCCCCCTTCAAAATACTCAATAAAAACTATGGAAAGATTATAAATTTTGGGGAACTAGAGAATGGAATCCTGGCCAAATTTTACACCTTGAACATTTGCCCAAATCTATGAAGTTGTCTGGATCCTGGAAGACTTCCAGAAGTAGAATAATGGAATTTATTGTAGATCCCATGGCCATCTTTGAAAAAGCAACTGTGGGTTTCAGCTAAGCATCTTTATTTAACAGACCTTCCTGCAAATGTAATCCATCCTATATAGACTGGTTGTGTCTTTAAAATATTTGAAAGTCACATGAGGAGCTGGTTTTTCTGCACCCCGCTATTGATACTTGAATTGTTTTAGCTGTTCTTAAGCATAGGAATGGAAGTTTAGATGGCTACAAGAAAGACGATCACAGATTTCTAGCAAGCATATGCAAATTCAGAACAATCTTAATTTGTGAAAGGATCAGTTTGGACTTTTGAATCAGTTCGGAAAAAGTATATTTGCACCTGCGTTATCAAACCTATCACACATCCCCATCTTGTTACCATTCCCCCTCCCCCAAATTGATTCAGAAGTGCCTGACTCTATTCGATACTTTAAATTACCATGGAGATTGAATTTAGAAATTTAAATGGATTCATCAAATTACTTTTGGATTGAATCTCTGAGCTGGATACTTGGACAGCTTTAATATCTAAGAGCTTTTAAGATGGGTAGAAATAATTATGCAATACATTACTCCAGTTTTGCTTTTTGCTTGCCAAAAGGTTCAAACTATATGTGATGCAAGAGTTGCATGTAGCAATCCAAAACTCATTTTCTTTTGCCAGGGCTGGGGCTCGAGCATTAGTGAAAAGGGGTGTGTGGGGGGAGGAGGGGGGAAATAGCGTTAACTTAATGTTCTCCTTAAAAGGAATGCAGTGGCTCAGTGGCTAAAACACTGAGCTTGTTGATCAAAAAATCGGCAGTTCAGTGGTTCGAATCCCTAGTGCCACGTAATGGGGTGAGCTCCCGTTACTTGTCCCAGCTTCTGCCAACCTAGTAGTTCGAAAGCACATAAAAAATGCAAATAGAAAAATAGGAACCACCTTTGGTCGGAAGGTAAAAGCATACTGTGCGCCTTTGGCATTTAGTCATGCTGGCCACATGATCACAGAGACATCTTCAGACAGCATTGGTTCCTCGGCTTTGAAACAGAGATGAGCACTGCCCCCTAGAGTCGGGAACGACTAGCACATATGTGTAAGGGAACCTTTACCTTTAATGTTCTCCTTAATATTCAGCCTTTTCTCCACAACTCCAGTGCTTCTGGATTAATACTGGCAAGATAAGTATAAAACTGAAACGCTGAACTTTACATGAGATAGAAAGCTTTGGAGACAACTTCAATGGAGAACTCAACTAACAGGGAAAAGATTAAGCATTCACTTTCTCTACTCACTTTTTAACTGCAAAATACCTTATCCCAGAGAGATACTTTTCGAAGGAGAAGAGGCCAATGTAATGCTGCTTTACATTGCTTAATGTTAAATATAAGGCATGCACATTCATTTCCTGAAAAGGAGTATAATTGCTGCAGCCAAAAGAATACAGTTGATGGCTCATCTAGTAAAGAGGAACATACACATTAAAAGATGTAAGGCTTTTACCCTTATATGAATCATAGTTCAAGAGTATGGCTTCTTGTGGAAAAAAAAGATATCATTTTGTCTCTGACAGAAATAACCTTTGTTTTCAGGAATTTTGCACGTAGTATCTTCAAATCTAGCTAATGCGTTAAAAGCTGTGCTTTCAAATGCCAGTCCTTGTGAGAAAAGCAAATTATTTGAGATTTCTCTCATCCTTCTCTGCCACAAAGAATGTGAGGTTCAAGAAGCTAGTGGCATAAACTTCAGCTAAAGGTAGCTCTTTGAAAAAGAAATTCCATTCAATCCCCCTTTTAAGTAAAAAATGGGAACAAAGATGTTGATGCAAATTATAGCATTTAACATGCATGCCAGCTGCCTTAATCTCTAAATAATTGCAGAAAAAACTGTAGCTGAAATTGCTGTGTATGGGAAAGGATAAGAAAATGGACTTAACCTGATGTCTGCTGATTTTGCTCTTTGGGTCATTGAGTTTATAGTACTCTGAGTCACACTGAAGACATAAAAAAAAAATGAAATTGGAACTAAGCAGAATTCTTTATCCCAAACAGCAAGAGTGAAAAAGTGAGAGAACACTGCACATTTTTTCTTCATCCCTTTGGTTGGATAATGTTGATTCATTAAGCAGGATTTTTTTAAAAAAGAAAAAAAGACGTGATAACACAGTCTGATATTTGAAGGGTAGGCAAATACGTTAAGAATGTGTAATGCAGCACATGCTGAAATGATTTCTCCAGAAGTACAAGATTATTCAGTTGTAGTTAGCTTTATGTTACTCCTGAGACAATAAGCAGAGTTTTGCTGGGTTTTTCTTTCCTCATAAGGGCTATGATTTAGTTAAAACTGAAGGGCTCAGTCAACAGGTATTTCCTAAAACTATTTTCCATAAAAACTGAGTATGATTCTCTAGAATGAAAACTGATATTTTCTCTCTTTAAAATTTTTCCAGCCAAAGGTTACTATGATCTTGATGCTTTAAATGAGTCTGCGTGGCAAAGCGCCCAGAGCCAGCTAGTTCCATGTGATATTTGTGGCCGTACCTTCCTGCCAGACAGACTGATTGTCCATCAGCGGTCCTGTAAACCAAAGATACCAAAATAAAGCTTTTCTCATGTTAAGGAATTAAAGAACAAAATTGTTCTCTAACCTCTAGAATGAAAGTTTCCACAATGAAGAATCATTGAACTATATAGACTCATTCCGAGTCTGCCCTGCATAAATTTAACATAGTATTGATTATGTGAGTGACATATGGGACCTGTAGCACCTGTGACAGTGTTTTGCAGCAATTATTGATGAAGTTGCTCATAAGGACAAAAAGAACCTTTATGGAAACATCTGCAAGATGGAGCCTTCACAGAACGGACAGTGGCCTTCACGCTGTTCAGTGATTACCGTTCTTCCAAGTATTGCAATGTCTGTTAAGAAATGGTTTTGTTTGATATACTTCTCATTTAGTAAATCATGTATAAGACCGTTTATTTTTAGTAATGAATTTTCAGTTTAAGGGATCGATCGACAGCAACATATGGACTATAAAAGTTTTGATAGCCTTCATCAAAAGTGGGTATAATTATTTCAATTTTTTTTTCAAATTTTGAATCATTGATTTAAAACTTTGCCTGTTGGTTCTGAATGTCTTGAGACAAAGGTCAACTGTTCCCCATAATTCCATTTCTCTCACCCCCCACCCCGTTTAATATCTACTTGAAATTTCTAGGTCAGTTTGAGGTCTACTCTGGTTTTCAGTTCATACAGCTAGAGTTAAGGTAACTGTAGGTAAAACCTTGTTTTATGCTCGCAGGTTATAATGTTATGCAGAAGGTTTGCTGCTCTTTGAGATTTCCAATATGAAGGGTGGAAGACAGGATTCAAAGTGCCAGAAGAAAGGATGGATGATGATGCAATTTTCTTCAGAATTGAGGTGGGAGGGGAATACCCTTAATCCTCTGTATACTGTTTGCACATCAAAGTACAAGTTTTGCTATCACTCCCATAGACATGTTTTCTTTTTTTATTTGCAATTATTACCTGACCAAACAGTGACCAAGTGACCATATAGTGTAATATAGTCCAGTAGCCACTATAGAAAGAATGTGATAGTAAGCAACAAGAGTTTTAACAGTATTAGTGAGCACACATACTGATTTTTAACCTGAAAGGTTGCATTCATAATTAGTACTATGAATACTTCTGTTGGTCCATCATAATCTTCTCTCTCCTAAGTTTCTTTAAGTAATCACCTCACCATATGGCAGTCTGCTGACTACAAAACATGATGTGGTCAGATAATTATTGTAAAAGAAAAAGAATAAACTATCATCAAGATGTAAATTAAAATAACCCAATGCTACATTCAAATTGGAGTTATTTTAGTTCTCTTTCAAAACAAACCTGGAAGAAATATATTTCAATGAATGAAGAAATAATATATAGACCGAGACTGACTACTCACTCTGATTTGCCCAGCATTCGTAGAACTCATATGACACAAGGCTATATACAGTATGAAAGCATTATTATTAATCTTTTCATTGTTCCTTTCACCCATCTCCTCCCACTTATGACTGTATGACTGTGACCTTGTTGCTGGTATCTTTAAGATTTATATTGACTGTTTCCCTATGACTATCATTAAGTGTTGTACCTTATGATTCTTGATGAATGTATCTTTGCTTTTATGTACTCCGAGACCGTATGCACCAAGACAAATTCCTTGTGTGTCCAATCACACTTGGCCAATAAAGAATTCTATTCTATTCTATTCTATTCTATTCTATTCTATTCTATTCTATTCTATTCTATTCTATTCTATTCATTGGAGAAAGCAGCCTTTCTGAAAGGGTCAAAAAGAAAACCAGATAAAAAAATGAACCACAAAATTGTCTTGTTTTTAAATTCTACAAGACCTTCCTTGTGACCAATTAATTGTGATAGCAACCACATTTGAAATTTTGAATGCCTTTACCAGCCTAAAAGAATTTGTCTATACCAGCTTTACTGTGCATATGAATATGAAAACATGAACCTGACATCTTCCAACACTGCTTAAAATTAGAGAAAATAATGCTGCCCTTTGAGGGAAGAGGATAGCCCTCCAGATATATATATTAATATATATAATATATAATATATTATATAAAATATATATAATATATAATATATATATATATTAATTTGATTTATATGCCGCCCTTCTCCGAAGACTCAGGGCGGCTTACAATGTGCTCAGCAATAGCCTTCATCCTTTTGTATATTTATACAAAGTCAGCTTATTGCCCCCACAACTGGGTCCTCATTTCACCTACCTTAGAAAGGATGGAAGGCTGAGTCAACCTTGAGCCTTGGCGAGATTCGAACCCTGCAGTAATTGCAGGCAGCTGGTCTTAATAACCAGCTTAATAACAGGGTGCCTTAAACCCCTGTACTACCAAGGCTCTTATTGGGAGTGCAACTCCCACAATTGCAACACAATATGGATTTTATTTTCTAATACAGCAGGAAAGTGCCAGGTTGGAGAAGACAGAGACATGTTTCATACTCTTTAATTTTCAACTGCTTTATAACTTCATATTTCATAAAGACTATGAGAAGGAAGTTTGGATATAAAACTCAAGTCTCATGTGGGAGTCATTTGACCAATTGGTTAGATGTCTCAGATGAGTGTGCTAAGCTTAATTGGCAAATCAGCATCCTTGCATCTGATTATGCAAATCTAATTTTTTCCTTTCCAACTTGCCAGATCAAAATGAGAATGCATGCTCTCATCTCTCCATATTCTGGAAAATGTTTTGGCTAGAAATTCACACTCTGCTGTGCACCAGTCACATCACAATACTAAGGAATTATTGTTTCTAACAGTGCATTCCATATGTCTAGAATCATGTTTCCTGGAGTGGGTTGAGATGTCTTAGATTTCATGTCCAAAAATGCATTTCTAACCCTAATTATGAAGAAAAGACTAACTGTGTTAACACATATGGTGTACCATATGATGTCTAGTACTCTAAGAATTGTGGGTGTTAGTCTTGTTCCTTTGCAAACCCAGCTTCAATCTCCAACCTACTATTCTTTTTTCATCCTTAATCAATAGTAAGTGAGATTTTAGGAAAGGTGCATAAAACAATTGTGTGTACTTTTGCAGGAAATTATTAATACAAATTTGCTCAATTAATATTAAATTGCAAAATATCTAAAAGCTATATGAAGTTGAAAGAATTGTTGGTGAATAGAAAACGGTACTTTATTAGCCAACCTGGATTTGGGAATTCTGCTCATTTGGAGCTCCAAATGGGAAAATTCTGATAACACACCAGGACTTTGATGTATCACTTAGGATGACTTCAAAAGGGCCAATATAAAAGATTTCATTATCAAGGAAGCATCCAAGGACCTGTTATATGTACAGCAATTAGTCTTCAGGTCATCTGAAAACTCGTGAGTGCTAGTCTAAATTAAAAACTGTGATTGAGTCGAGCACCATTTAATCAATTTTTTAAAAAACACAGAATATATCTGCTTAGGGAAAATGTTTATTGGAAAATGCATGCTGAAATCCATCCCTGGATGTTAAATAATGCAATAAAAATGTCTGCAATATAAGAAGGAACAATATCTTTCCAGTTTTCATCTTCATGTCCTACAGCTAATTGTAGGTATTTATAACAAATTGGACAATTTTGAGAGAATTGTCACCAGCATCTGTTTCCAAATGAAGTGTGCTGGAGGTCTCCATGCAACAGGAAGCTAGCTGAGGGCCAACTGTTTCTGATTGCCAAGCTATCATGTTTCACACTTTGCCTTCTAATGAAAACAAGAACAATGTTTCTACTTATGATACATATACATAGATAAATAGATAGATGATAGATAGATAGATAGATAGATAGATAGATAGATAGATAGATCTTTTTAAAAATAAAAATCATCAATCTTGATCATGGACCTGAAAAGAAATTTATTTAAAATGGCATTTAATGTCCACAATTTCCATATTATGTGAGAAAAATACTTTTTAGATCTATTAGTGATATTTCAGTAAACCTTTTAATCTGTATGAAAGGGAAAACAGATTCAATGTATTAAGTCAGTAGGCCAATTTCTCTTCTTAAATTCTGCCTTGCATAAATCCAAATGAAATCCCATGATTTGAAGGCATCCATTTCAAACCATGAAAGAATTTTCTTAGGGCTATGAGCACATATGAATATCACTGAGAAGAGAAAGCAGAGATCTTATGATTTTTATGCAATCATGCAGTTACAGATTAGAACTAATAGGCTGAAGTCCTGGATATTATATCTTGGGCACCCTGGCATTCACATAATGCTTTCTAGGGACCCAAAAAACTTCTTTGCAGACAATAATTCCCATTTGTCTTCTCACCAGCATCTAAGTAGGGTGGGTGATACTATTAAGAAAGTCAAGATGACGTCAGCCCTGCCTTTTGCTATGTGTATCCTAAATGCAGCATATTTTACCTCCTCTATCTCTTCCCTAATTAGATCCATCCTTCCTTCCTTCCTTCCTTCCTTCCTTCCTTCCTTCCTTCCTTCCTTCCTTCCTTCCCACTTCCCTACCTCCGCTACTCTATCCAGTCTGCCAGCATGAACATCACATAGCACACATTGGCAGCAGTAACCAAAGCTGGCTATTGTCCACTTTTGGTATTCAATAAAAGACAAACAAACAAGGGAAAAAATCTGCAAGATAGGTTGATTTCAAGAGAATCACACTGAATAAGGGTTTCAACCAGGGTCACATCAAGGATGTTCAACAACATACTGTATTTTTTGGATTATAAAACACAGCCTAATTAGCACAAGCTGCTGATTGTCGTTTGGATCGGCCTCCCGACAATCAGCTGTTTCAGGCTGCAGGGATTGCCAGGTCTTATTGTCGCCTCTCCGTGCCCCATTTTCGGCCTCCGCATCCCATTTTCGGCCTCCGCATGCCCCATTTTCCACCCATTCCAATTCTTGCTGGAAAATGGGGCATGTGGAGGCTAAAAATGGGATGCAGAGGCCGAAAATGGGGCGCACGGAGGTGGCAATAGGCTATGGCAATCCCTGAAGCCTAAAACACCTGATCAGCAGGACGCCGATCCCATTGACAATCAGCTGCTTCTGCTAATCAGGCTGTGCTGAAGCTGAAACGGAAACAGGCTGTTTGCTGTTTGCTGCAAGGAGGCAAATTCCTGGGAGCCAGAGGCCAAAGGGTAGGGGGACTGCGGGTGGGTGGGGCTACATTCGGTATATAAGATGCACCCTAATTTTCAGCCTCTTTTAGGGGGGGAGTGCGTCTTATACTCTGAAAAATATGGTAATTCTTATGCCACTAGCTGTGGAGATAAACAAATACCACAAAATGTTCAATTATAAAGAGAAACATCCCTTTGTATAACTTGCCACATTGGACTGCAAGATTTAAACAGGGATTCAAACTAATTAATCTTATTAAGAAATATGAATAAGAACAAAATAATTAAATGCAAATTTTGTTAAGTTAACTTCTCAACATTTGTGTAAATTTAGTTATATCTTTTCTTCTGCTGTAATTAAATTCTGGCATTTTCATTATTGTAATTAACTTCTAATCAACAAAATGTTCCTGGGATTCAGGAGACTCTCAGGAACAATTCCGATAACTGAGTTTGGGAGGAAAATCATGCAAACGTTGTTTGGCATTCAATAGAATCAGTGAAATGGTATTAAAAGCTATAAATGCTAGAATACAAATGAGATGGTTGCCTGTTAGACATATTCTTAAGACTGAATCTCATTGTATTCAGTAATGTTTGACTCTCAATAGAAGTCATTTAAGACTTTAAAAAATTAATAAAGAAATAAAATAAGACTTCATTGTTTCCATTAACATGTTCAACATATTCAGTATAATATAGAAAAAAGGAAACATGAATTTGCTTTTAAGCCAGTTAATAAATGCTTAAGTGAGATGTATCAATTTAAATAAACATGTTTAAATCAACTGAATTCAGAAATAATAAATATGCTGCTCAACAATGTAGAAAAATTGCACAAGGAATTAATGTTCTGGCATAAAATTTTAAAATATAATTTTAAGAAAGATTTTAAATGCAATAACTAAGGACTTAATGAGGGCAGTGGGGTGGCCTAGAAATGGAGCTCTAGCCTTAGAGGCTCTGAGTTCAATCCTAGGTAGTGGCAAATATTTCTCTCTCTTGGCGCAATGAGTAATTGCCTGCTGTGAACTCCACATAGGCATCAGGAAAAACATCCGGCCAGTAAATGCTCAGCTTCGTTCAGTCACCCCGACATCATCCTGATGCAAGGGATTACAGAGACATTAAAAGAAAAAGAAAAAACCTAAAGACTTAACGTATACATGGGGTGGCATGATGGCCTAATGGTTAAGATGCTGAGCTTGTCAGCTGGAACAATGATAGCCCATATTTGAGACCCATGTGCCGCATCACAGGTTTGCGTTCCCATTATTTGCCTCAGCTCCTGTCCTTCTAGCAATTCAAATGCATACAGATGTGAGTAGTTTCATAGATTCTGCTTCAACAGGAAGGTTATTCTGTCCTGTATTTTCGTGCTGACCACAAGATGATGGAAATGTCTCTCAGATAATGCAGGCTCCCTCAGCTGAGAATTGGCGATGAATATCGCCCCCTTGAGTTGGTCACGACTGGCCAGATGAAACTTTCAATCTATACACTATTGGATATGTTACCCTGGGAATTTTTTTTAAAAGAGGCAGTAGTTTAGAATTGACTAAAGGTAAGTAGTCTCTATCTATTATTTCTTTCATTTCTGCATGCACACATGCAAAGTAGACAGCATGTGACAAAAGTTTAGCCAGTAAAAAGGATGAAGATTCATTGCGTTTACACATTGCAATAGAAATTGATACTAATGTACATGTGTAAATAGTGCATGTCATAGAGTGTCCTTTGCATTCCTTTTTTGTAAGCATTTAATCATCTGGAAGATTTTATGCCCATTTGCTAATTGCTACATTTAAAGTTTCTGAAATTTCTATTTTTGCATTTAGAACACTTGAGCCCAAAATCTGCAGACATTTACTAATATATTTTCCAAACGTCTTGCTATAGGGCTTAAATTATCATTATATTTAAGAAGTATCCAAAATTCATTAGAGAATCTAGAGTTTACAATATTTGGAGAAATAATTCTGGGAAGCAATTGTAGAAAGAAAAGCCTTTTGTTAACACCAATTAACCTTATGTTATTGCTTTGCTGGCAATGGCAAGAACTCAATATCTCCAAGGTTAAATTGCACACTGGATACTTATATAGCATTCTGAACAGCAGCTCAAGATAATGGCAGGTGTTCCTTTCCTGAGAAGTTTATAGTCTAAGTGCAGTGCAATTGCAGGAAAGAGGCATAAAGCAAATGCAATTGCCAACATTCACATTTCAATTTTAAAAGGGTGAGTTTTAAGCGCCACCTTTAAGGAAGAGAGAAAACAGATCTAATATTATCTTAACAAGATGCCATGCTCCAATGGCTATGCTGCACTCAGATCAACTGATTATTGTTTTGTCAATTTGGACTGGAAAAATAGATGCAACAAGAGTTTGAAGAAATTGTATAAATAAAATATTTTTTATCATTGCAATCAGAGCAAACCGTATCCATCTCCACTATATATCCATCTATATTTCCAAATTGCTAACATATACAGTAAAAGAAGGTAAGAATTCACAGAGGCTTCCTTTTTCATCAGTCAATATAACTTGGTGTTGCTGGCTTATGTGATATCAAACAAGTTTGAAGTTATTGCCACTTAGGATTTTGAGCAAATGGTGCTTAAGCTTAAAATTCTAAGGTAAAAGAAATATAATGTATTCCTATTAATTGATATAAAATATACAGGCTACCTTTCAGATCTTCCAAAAAATGGATTGCCCTCTTATTTTCAAGTCCTATGTTGATTTAATACCATAGTAAGATCAAACAAAGAGACTGGAGTCTTGAGCCTCACTTTTCCCCCCTTTTTCTACTATTCAAATGATCCTGATACTTTAATGATATGATAGTTATTTTTTGCTCGTGCTAATGATTATTTGTGTGTTTTGTATCTTTATGAATTGTATTTTAATGGGTTAATTTGTCTTTATATTGATTGTCACAAGCAACTGCTTGTATTTATAGTGCTGCCAATGAAAATATGTTGTTGAAAAGCATTGTGAACTCTCTCCCATTTAGTTAAACTGCTCTCTGTAACTACCCATTCAAATATCTTTTTCTGTATCTTGGATTTATAAATGCTTATTCTTTGGCACGGAGGCTTCCAACAGAGGAAAATCAACAGATCAATGTATAAGTGGTCTAAAATTGCCTTCTCCCCATCATGAAGTTTCCACTTATTATTACTACTTAAAGTGAATGGGTAAACCCATCTGACACAGTTTCCTAAAGCCCTGTATCTATATCTTCTCATACCTGCATCAATCTTATTTAGTTTAGAGTTATATCTGAGTGGCAATCCTAAGCATGCTATTAAGATAGTAGAAAACATTACAAAACAGAAGAACGGAAAATAGAACCCTTTTCATTCAGCACACTCCAGCATTCTCTGTGACCTTTCAGGGGGCACTCTGCTAATAATACTGGACCAAAATAAATTCACTTAAACCTAAAGGGAAAGCATGATTGATTAGTTAAGAGAAAAAACATTCCGCTTGAAAAGTTAGTTGAGACAAGAAATTCTCAGCTGTGTGAGTCAACATATGTTTTAAATATTTGCAAGAGATTACCACTATAAATTAACACCAAAAGCTGATGTTCCTAATTCTGATATAGTCTCAGCCCAATCTGAGAAATAGATCATTTGCCTGCTTGTTTATACAAGTGACATTCCAGACAGCAATAGCACTTCCAACTTTGTATTTGGAAAGGAATCAAATTGTCCTGCTCATGAATCAACAAACCCCAGCAGGTGGCAATAGAGACACTTCTGCTTTCCAAAATTTTGAATCTCTCTTGTATTGACTTAGGTGTGTGTGATTCTTTCTAGTGCTTTATAGCTTACTATAAAAAATTTTGTCCAGGCTTTTGTTCAATAAAATAAGAAGACTGGGTGTGATTTCTTAGAACGCTTTCTATTATTTGATATATATTGTCAAATAAATTGAAAAAAAAATCAAATCCTAAAAATGAAATTGAAAAAAAAAGCAAGGATGTATTCATTAATGAATAATTTCTGTATTAATAAATTAGCCAGCATATTATAAAAAATAGTGAAATACTAGCAACATAAATCAAGAAAATGAAAATCAAAAATATAAATAGTCTAAAAAGATGTTTTTTTTAAAAAAAATATTACTTTTGTAAGCAGTCTACAGGAGTAGAATTCCTCTTCCACAACACTTTTGGAATTTATTCTTTTCCTCTTCATTTATTCAAATAATTTAATAATATATGTTAGAAATAATGGGATTAATATACATCAGTTATCTTTTCTTAGATCTTTTTCACTGTACTACTAGAACTGTTATTATCCAAGACAATCACAATAAAAAGCAGTAATTGTAAGTAAGCAGTTATTTCTTTTGTGTTCTTCTCCTTGACCATCATATCTCCTCAATTTTAAGTACAGGAGAAAACTTTAATCAGCTCTACATTGTTAATTTCTTGTAATTTCTAATTACAGCTTACTTGAAACTATTTTGTATTCATTCTATAAACAAATTCCTTCTACCTTAAACTGCAACAAATCTTTAACCACTGTTCATACTTCAGTGGTCCTAGAACAGGGGTGTCAAACCCACGGTGTCATGTTGTCATCACGTGACGTATTGTGGCTTTTCCCCCTTTGTTAACTGGGGTAGGCGTGGCCAGCACGTGATGCATCCAGCCTGCGAGCTGCGAGTTGAACACCCCTATCCTAGAAGGAAGCTATAGTAGGGTCTGGTGGCTCAGCAGACTGATAGCATTGTGATTAACACCAGCTGTCTGCAATTACTGTAAGTTCGAATCTCACCAGGCTCAAGGTTGACTCAGCCTTCCATCCTTTCTAAGGTAGGTAAATTGAGGACCCAGTTTGTGGGTGCAATAAGCTGACTTTGTATAAAATATACAAAAGTATGAAGGCTATTGCTTAACGCATTGTAAGCTGCCCTGAGTCTCCGGAAAAGGGCGGCATATAAATCAAATTTAAAAAAAAAATTAGTAACATAACATCTTGGAATGAAAATGACCATATATATTTCCAAGTAACTGGACCTTTATCCCATGTACTTCTAGGTTTCTCTGTTGTGTAGGATTCCACTCTCTGGCCTTATTATTTATTTTATATCTAGTGTATTTTATAGAAAAGGGAATTATTCTCACATCAAGCCATTAAGCAGTTCTCTAGGATCTCCCTCTAGTATCATTAGGAAATGGACAAAATTTCCTAGTGATCCTAACCTGTTAAATCTGTTCTTTCTTAGCCCAGAAGTAATTGTTAGCAGATACCAGAAGAATAGTCAGTCAAAACAAGGGTGTGGAGTTCATTTGGATGCTAATAGAGTTGTGAGAAGAAAATTGGGAGGGTAAAAGAAGTCACAGATGATAGAGACGGGATTAAAAAATGGAACCATATTCTAAGAAAGAGTTTCATGTAAACATGTCATTCTTATTTAGCTACAATTTGTGGCTAGTTTATAATACCTGATTTTCTCTCAGGACTATCTCTATTAGAAAGTAAATCCTGTTCAGATGATGGAATGAGCCAGGGGCTATTCTGTTATAAATGTATTATGTATGGTTGCATAAAGAACTCTCTGATAAACTGAAAGACAAAAAAAAAAAAGGACAAATATAAAAAAATGAAAAGAGGGACACATAACTAAGGGAGAATATCAGCATATAGTTTGAATGTGCAAAGATGAAGTTACGAAAGCTAACACTCAGAATGAACTGATATCAAAAATAATAAAAACAACTTTCTTTCAACATGTAAAAAAAAAGAAAAAAGTGAAGGAAATGATCAGTCCGCTAATAGGAGAAGATGTCAGGGAGGTGACAGGCAGAAGGGAAGACACAGAACTACTTAATTCATTCTTTATACTTATTTTTACACAAAAGGAAAAAAAATCCAACCTATCACAATCAGTACCATAAAAGACAGATTATGAATACAAGCCAAAATAGGCAAGAAAATGGTAAGATAGCACCTAGTCACTCTAGAGGAGTTTAAATTCCAGGAATAGATGGAAATATCCCAGACTTCTGAAGGAGCTGGTAGATTTGGCCTCAGAGTTACTGAACCATATCTTTCAAAGATCCTGGACCAGGGGTGAAATTCACTTACCTTCCCTACCGGTTTGCTCGCTCTGCTCATGTGAGCCATTGTCTGCACATGCACAAAGCCTTCTGCACATGTGCGGAGGCTTAAAATGTCACAAAAAAGTGATATGACGTTTGCATGGGGTGGGCGGAGCCTCTCACAGCCACCGCTACCGGTTCACCTGAGCTGGATAGAACCGGCTGAATTTCACCACTGTCCTGGACACTGGGGAACTATTAGAGAAGTGAAAGAAAGCTGATGCAGTTTCCATCTTCAAAAAAATGGATCCAGGAATCTACAGACCAATCAACTTGACATTAATACCTGGGAAGATTGTGGAAAAGATAATCAAGTAACGGGTCTGCAAATACCTAGAAACAAACAAAGCTATTACTAGAAGCCAATATGGCTTTGTCAAAACAGATCGTGCCAGAGAAAGCTTATTGCATTCTTTGACCAAGTGACTAAATTAGCAGATCAACAAAATTCTGTCAACCTAGTGTGTTTGGACTTCAGTAAGGCACTTTAAAAAGTAAACTGGAACCTACTTCTTGCTAAAATATAAAAATGTGGGATAGACAGCATCACCACTAGATGGACTAGTAACAGGCTGACCAACTGTACTCAATGTGTAGTTCTCAATGAAACCATATCTACACTGAAAGAAGCATGCAGTGGGGTACTCCAAGGTTCTGTCTTAGGACCAATACTCTTCAACATCTTCATAAACAATTTAAATGAGGGGATGGAAGGGGAACTCATCAAATCTGCAAATGACACCAAGCTGGGGTGGGGGGAATAATCAACACTTTAGGCTCAAGATCCAGAGGGAACATGACAAACTTGAACACTGGCCCCTGCCCAACAAAATGTTGTGGCATGTCAGCGGCCTGTGCAGCTAGTAGCTGATTCTGACAGCGAGGAGGCTAGTGTAGTGCTGCGCCAGCAGCCTGTGCAGTTGGCACTCAAGTCAGACAATGAGGAGGCTGGAGAAGATGTGGTGCCAGAGGCAGGGATTCAGCCAGGGCCTTCAGAACCTCCAGAACCTCCCTTAAGTGAAGAGGATGAAGAGGAGGAGCCTCTTCTCCATGCATGAGCGCGCAGAGCTGCCAAAAGGCAGGAATGGCTCCTCAGGAGGAGGTCTCCTCAAGAGTAAGGCTTGGGGCTAATTGGCCACTCCCCTAGCCTATTTAAGGAAGGACGACGACTGATGCAATTTGCAGGAAACAACTTCGTTGATATCCCTTTGCATCTTGATTCCAGAAACGTGTGATCGGCTCTTATTTCTCTCTTGTCAGTTTTCCTGCAAATTGCTTCTGGGCATTCTGCCAACCACAGTAAGATTATGGTTATCTGAAATACTGTGCTTCAGAATTGAGTTATTATTCTTTGGATTCTTGTCAGCTGTTAATGAAGTTAAATTAACAGACCTTGTTCAGAAAAGACTGATTTAAACTGTACTTGTGTTCAAACAACTACTAAGAAAGCTCATTAGTAGTCCTTAATTAGTAAACTAAGGTTTGTATGGACTTTGTGTGTGCTTCATTCTTTGGGGTCCGTAGCTGGAGCAGAACACAAAATGCAATTCAGTGGTGAGAAAAGTAAGGATTTACACTTAGGCAAGAAAAACTAAATATAAAGATATGGGATAGGATAGGTGGTACCTGGCTCAACAGCAGTAACTGTGAAAAGGATCAAGGAGTCCTAGTGAAGAACCACTTAAATATGAGCCAAAATGTCCACCACTGCCATAAAGCCAATGCAGTCCTAGGCTGCATTCACAGAGGGAAAGTATCAAGGCTACGTTACTATTGCTTTATACTGCTTTGGTGAGACCAAAGCAGTATAAAGCAATAGTAACGTAGAGACTTGGAATACTGCATCCAATTTTGGTCACCACAATACGAAAAATGTTGAGATTCTAAGAAAAAGTGTAAACAGCAACAAAGATGATTAGGGGGTTGGAGGCTAAAATATAGGATAAAGGTTTCAGGAATCTGGGTATGTCTATACTAAGAGAAGGACTAGGTGTGAATGATAGCAGTTTTCTAATATTTGAGGGTCTGTCACAGAGAAGAGGAGATTAACATATTCTACAAAGCACCTGAAGGCAGGACAAGAAGCAATGGATGAAAACTAAGCAAGGAGAGATCCAACCCAGAATTCAGAAGAAATTTCCTGATAATGAGAACAATTAACCAGAAGTTGTGTATTCTCCATCATTGGAGGTTTTAAAGAAAGGATTGGACAGCCATTCGTATGGAATGATATAGGTATAGCTTAAGCAGGGGTTTGAACTAGAAGACATTGAAAGGTTCCTTCCACCTCTCTTATTTTATAAGAAATTCTTATTTCTTAAATCTCTTTGCTCCTAAAGGGATTTTTAAGTGCCATTCTACTAAACAAGATCATATTGTATAGAGCAGTAACTGGAGAAAATTATAGGAATTTTATATACAGAAAATGTTTGGATATTACCATTATCCCGCCCCAATAAAAACGTACATATGAGACAGATAGATTATAAACATCTTGTCTAGAAATAATTGTTTACTCAAATTGTTCAATCAAGTGGAACAATTTTCTACTGACACCAAACCAAATCTCTTATTTGAAAACATACTGTCTATATTAAGAAATTCCATATCTCCTATACAACAGAAAGATATATGTAGGCAGTTTTAGTTGCTACCTCATGTGCTAGAGAATTGCTAACAGCTCAAAAACTAAAAGAGGAAAAATTACCATGTTAGATATAAATGTATTTTTGAAGCTACTGGACATTAAGTAACCAGAGAGTCCCTTTGGATGAAACTAAGAAGCAGGAGAGGTATGAAGCTTTTCAGTATACTATTTTAAAATCTGACAGAAAGTAATAAAAGTACTTGCACTTCTAAAGCACCTTTAATTGCCTGAAGATTTTTACAACCAATTATTTATTAAGACTTTTAGTCTCAATAAGCCACATTCTATTAATTCAAGTAGCTAAAGAAAAGATTCAAGTGGCATGAGCGTTTCTTGAAAAATTCATGCTGGCTTCAAGAGCTGAGCTGAAATCAATTACAGCAGGAAACATTACTAAGAAAATCTGACAAGTATCCTTCCTTCCTTCCTTCCTTCCTTCCTTCCTTCCTTCCTTCCTTCCTTCCCTTCCCTTCCCTTCCCTTCCCTTCCCTTCCCTTCCCTTCCCTTCCTTCCTTCCTTGGCTTAGAAGGGACCTTGAAATTTTTCAAGTCTACCTCCTGTCCAACACAGAAGTCCTCAGGTCACCTTGGACAAATGGATTGCCAATCATTTCTTCAAAACTTCAAGCAATGGAGCAATCCAGTGATGGACCGGTTCACAAGAACCGGTAGTAAAACCAGTGCGAGGCTCCACCCACTGACCTGGACATCATCATAAGTGATTGTGCATGTGCAGAAAATTCTGCGCATGCACAGAAGAGCACGTGCGTGTGCGAGCGAAGGGAGCACAGGCACGATGCAAACTGGTAGTAAAGGTAAGTAGAACCCACCCCTGGAGCAACCACAACTCCAGGAGGAAAGCTGTTCCGCTGATTAATCATTTTCAATGTCAGGAAATTCCTCCTTATTCTTAGGTTGAATCTCTCTCTGACAAGCTTTCACCCATTGCTTCTTGTCTTACCTTCATGTGCTATGGAGAATAAATCAATGTCCTGTTCCCTATAGTAGTCCTTCAAATATTAGGGTAGTCCTAATAAAGAGTAGGCAATAATAACTGAGAATAATATGATTTTGTAGTGTAGCTGAACATGCAAAACTCACTGAACCTTTCAGTTCCTGCTATTAAATTATTTTTATTGCTATTTATTTTTATATATCTTTTTGGTTATTATACTCAATGTTCCAAATCTTGTGGATTTTTGTTTCATTAGTCTGCATGCTGTTAGACAGATGGGAGAGATGTTTATTTGCCTAAAATGAATAAAACAGAATGATTGACATAAGGAGTTTATGGAGGCAATTTTTCTGCCATTTATACTGTTCAGTTTCTCGGGATTTGTACCAGGGTATCTGTAAGTGGAACATGGCTAGGGAAAGAATATTAATCAATTAAAAAAATATCCAAGTTTCCTTTTCTTTCCCCACAAGAGCTGCTGTATTACATCTTATTTTTATTCTGATGTCACATGTGTGAACTTCCCCTCCTCCATGTAGCATCTTCCAGTCAGAACAGAAGATGAAATCAATAGTTACACTTGTAGATGGATTCAAGCTACAAAACTTGGAAGCAGCATATACTTCCACATTGTCCAAGTCAGCGTTTGGGCTTTGAGAGTTTGTAGCTCATTAAAATAAGAGTTGAGAAAATTGTCCAAGCAAGGAATAGTTAGTTTTTGGCTCCTTTGTATCCTCTGACATTTGGGGCCTTCATCCTAGAAGCTGATTGTGACAGCTGGGATGGCTCAGCACTTCTCACGCTCAAATTCATCATGTGAATCCACAAACATAAAATAAAGTCCCCCCTTAAATGCATGCATATCAGCAAGAAACCCCCATACACAGCAGGAATAACATTTACAGTATCCCTCTGACCTCTATTTCACCTCATCGTTTTTTTCAGTACGTAAACTACTGTGCGTAGCAGATGTGACATATCATAGCTTGATGCAAACCAGTACAACATCAGATACAGTTCATTTAGACAAATACCTTTGTAAAAGGAGGGGAGAAGCCCACAAATGTGCAGAATTGCTTGCCATAAAGGAAGTCCAAATTTCTTGCGTTTCCTGTGGACACCTGATGAGACAACTATATGATAGCAATATGCTTTCAATTAGATTTGGACAATGTTACTTTTCCTTCCTTCCCTTTGTTAAGCATGTTTTTTTTCTTGTCGACAATACACAATAACATTACTATTCCATTGGATTTTCTAACTCCAAAGTGAGATTTTTCTTTTAATGCTACACAATTGCTTCTTTCACACCTCCATCAAGGTGCTAAAATTGTTAAAGGCAGATGTGTCTAGACATTGTAGTTCCAGTGTTTGCTGCACTGCCCTATCTACCTCCTTCAACAATGGCCTGTGGAAGAACATTAAGAAAAGTAGTTTAGCTAGAACTAATGGGTCATATGTTCCCCACTCTACTTTACAAGATAGGATCTTTGGCATGGGCAGGCATTCCATTGCTTCTCTGATAGAACCATAGCAGAGCCTTTGAGCATTGCAATCAGCTTGATAGTATTTAAACTATTTCTCATGTCTTTTGAATGATTGATATTCCCCAGATCTACTTCAGGAGTTAGAATGGATAAATAAAAATATAAATAATTCAAGAATAAGGAGCAAGCATGAATGTCAAGTATGATGGTTTAAAGGGCTGTTGAACAGAGGATGAGAGACCTTTTTCTTTGCTTCCACCATATGTGCAAAGTGCTTTCACAGCAGAAATGTTTTCAATCACAGATAGCCTGATGAAAGTACACATCACCTAACAGTTAATAGGATAAGAAAATTTCCCTCTACATAGCTGGAAAGTACCCAAATCTTTAGCTGCAGATAAATGAATAAACAATTCTTCATTTAAACTAACATAAATTCTACTGAAGTGCTCTTGATTTTAACTATTCAAACAGTTTGTTCAGTTACCTTCAAATCTCTAAGCAACTTCTAAGAACATTGTACTGAATGCTGGAAGAATCAAGTTCTACCCTGCTTCCCCAAAAATAAGATCCAGACGGAAAATAAGCCCTAGCATGATTTTTCAGGATGTTTGTAATATAAGCCCTACCCCAAAAATAAGCTCCAGTTCAGATCATCAGCCAGATGGATGCATTTAGTACCGTATTTCCCCGAAAATAAGACCTAACTAGAAAATAAGCCTAATGTGTCTTTTGGAGCAAAAATTAATATAAGATCTGGTCTTATTTTCGGGGAAACAACAGTAGTCCCCTTGAACAGGATTGTAACTGGGTGCATTCAGGCTTACTTAGCTGACAAAATTATTATTAGAAAGATGGTTAGTATCTTTGAAATTTTTCTATCATCAAGACCTGTCCCAGATCTCTGGCCCTGGTATAAGACATATTTGGCATTATGTTTTGTGTGTTATTTCCACCTTGGCACCATTTTAGTTGTTAAGATTGATGAAATATCCTAAAAACTTTTTTTAAAAAAACTCATAGCAAATCTGTTTGCTTTGACTTCCCCTTTCTAGATAACTTTTTAAAGTTTCTGATATACAGAAAAAAATGTTATGACTAACCCAGAAGAACAATAGATATGGGGAAATGTATGACTCACTTGGGTTTCTAGGTTATAGTGCTCCATAGAATAATGTAGTTGTACTTATGTTATTAGAGGAAAAGGAAATCTCTCTCCAAATGACAAAAGCTTAACTGCAGACCTATTGCAACATTTCATTGGCTAAGAGAAATTCTGAGATGATGCCAAGTTGCTTTTCAAACTATTTCAACTTGATAAGGTTATGGATGCAAATGGCATCTTCTCATTTCCTTCCCCTCCCATACTATATTGTTTCACATGAATAAAAACTGAGCAACTTAAGTGAATTACTCTCAAGCAATGTCCCCACTGATTTAGGTTTGTTTGCTTTACGTGCAGGGATTTTTTCCCCCTGCTAATCATTTTAGTACATATGGAGGAGCTTGAATGGGTCTGCAAAAACATTGTGTGTACCACAATTTCCATCTTTTCTTTTTAAATCAATATTAATATACCATAGGGATTTTCTAGGGGGATAAATGCCTGATTCAGAAAGAATAGAAACTGTTTTTGTTTTTGTTATCATTATAACAAATTAGAGCCAGTTTGGACTACTTAAGGCACCTGGCTAGAAAGCAAGACACCTTGAGTCCAAGTCCTGCCTTGGCCATGAAAACCAGCCAAAATCACATGGGTCAGTCACTCTCTCTCAGCCCAACTCACCTCACAGGCTTGTTGTTGTGGGAAAAACAAGAGGAAGAGATTGTGGTGGATATGTTTGCTGCCTTTGTAAAAATAATAAAGGAAATAAATAAATATTTGTCCTCTTTCTCCTCTGCCTTTCTTTTCTAGATGGATAGCTATACTAAACTGAAGGGGTGATGACTCAGTGGCTAAGATGCTGAGCTTGTCGATCGAAAGGTCAGCAGTTCAGCAGTTCGAATCCCTTATGCCACGTAACGGGGTGAGCTCCCGTTACTTGTCCCAGCTTCTGCCAACCTAGCAGTTCGAAAGCACATTAAAAAATACAAGTAGAAAAATAGGGACCACCTTTGGTGGGAAAGTAACAGCGTTCTGTACGCCTTTGGCATTTAGCCATACTGGCCACATGACCACGGAGAAGATTTCGGACAGTGCTGGCTCTTTGGTTTTGAAACAAAAGATGAGCACCGCCCACTAGAGTCAGGAAAGACTAGCACATATGTGCAAGGGGAACCTTTACCTTTACCTTATACTAGACTACTACAACAACAATAACGAAACAAAGGCACTTGAAACACTAATAGATTTTCTATTGCATAAGTTTCATGGAAGTTGATATAGTCTTTGATAGATTTAAAGACTACCAGATGCCTTAGTGTTCTCTGTTGCTGTGTAAGTGCTGTTCTGCATATTTTCTAGACTATCTGTCACCTTCACCTGCTTACGAAGTTCAGATTTTTATGTTCATCAATTGACGGTAACAACATTAATGTAATTACTTCTGCACATGAACAGTTATTGACTTCACCTCTGTATGCTTTTCATGAGAAGCAGCTCTAATAATTAATTAATGGAGCTTCATACATAGCTAACTAAATCAGCTCCACAAGTGTCTTAATTACTACTTTAAACAATGGAGATGTAGAAATTTGAAGTTGGAGAAGGCCTGTTGTAGGTGAAATTCATTCGCACTTTTTACTTTATCCCATCGACTTGTCTAACCTCTACCTTACAATGTGTATTTCCAGGTCTTCTCTTCTTATCACTAGATTACCAATGCTGATAAAGAAATTATAATCTTTGCATCAAAATATGAGATAAATGATAGGTTGTGCACTGCTCCAGATTCAACATGGGTGTAAGAAAAACTCCTGTCTCTACCTGCCTCTTTCCCCAGCATCACATGGCTGCCTCTGCACATGCCATGTGATACTGGGAAAAGATATGGCAATTTTTTAAAAAAAAAAAGAATAAATAAATATAAATTTTTAAAAGATTTTATGCAGATAGTAAGAAATACCTTGAAAAAAGAAAAAGGTAGTAAATGTGAAAAAGAAAAAAAACAGAAAAAGGTAAATAAAAAACAGAAAATACACATGCATGCACGCACGCACGCACGCACACACACACACACAGAGAAAAATACACATACACACTCGCACACAAACATATATGTATACATATTGACCTCACCTCTGTATCCTTATCATGAAAAGCAACTCTAATAATTAATAACTGGAATTTGGTACATATATACCATAACTAAATCAACTGTGCAAATTTCTTAATTACTACTATTACTTGATTACTTAATTACTTAATTTTATAGAGACAATTCTAACCAAACTTCTCCAAGATTTCATCAATTCCTGCTTTCCATGGCCTATAATTTCTAATCATCAAAGCCGTTAAGTCACAAAATCATTTTCTTTCTTACACAAAAAATCCCAAAGGAGTTTCTAGTCATTTATAAATATCAGTAATGATCTCTTTCTCTCTAATCAAGAAGTCAGTTTATCCATCTCAGCAAATTCTGTCAATTTCTTCAACCATTCCTCCATTGTGGGTAATGCAGAATCTTTCCATCTTGATGTATAGAGTAATCTTGTCACAGTAATCATATGTCGAAATAATCTTCCAGGCTTCTTTTCTGACTGTTTATCCATCAGTCTTAAAAGGAATAGTTGTGGCTTCAACTGAATATTGACTTCAATTGGATTTTAATCTTTTAAACCCTCTATATCAATGTTCGGATTTGAGCCCATATTTTTTTAGCTTTTTTACATGTCACCAAATATAAAATATCTCTTCATGTTGTTCACATTTCCAGCATATATTTGAAATGCCTTTATACATTACAGATAATTTCTCTGGCTTCATCTACCACGATATCCTCATTTTATAAAAATTCTTTTTAAGATCATAGCATAATGCAAATTTCAATTCTTGCAGCTACATGTTCTTCCACTGATCCATTTGTTTATTATGACAAAAATTCTTAGCCCGTATTATCATACATTCTTTAACCTATTCTTCTTCCATTTCAATTTTCAACAAAAGTTGCTATATTTTAGCAATTATATGTATATCATTCATACACAATTGAACTTCACATTCTGTCTTACTATGCTCCTTACCATAGGTCTTTTTATCCATTTGAAATCTTTCTGATAATTATAATTGTGACAACCATTGACAACCCTATCCTTCTGCACATTAATTGCTCTCTTGATTTAACTTTATATGCCCCTTATTGATATTCCAGTACTTACTGGTATGTTAGCCATTTGCCTTTGCCTGTTCTATACACTTGCCTTTGCCTTTTTTCTATACAATGCTTCTTGTGCTGAGATCCATAGAGATGTTTTAAGACACGGCAACTTTAAAGAGTTGCAGAGAGATGTCAAATCCATGTGCCTGTAAATTCTGAAGAAGCTTTTTGAAATCAAATCCAAAGCATGGTACAGTTTTAATGATTTTTAAAAAGGCAAGCTTATGTAATAGCTCCAGGGTTTTTTTTTGTTTTTGTTTTGTTTTGTTTAAAAGGTAATATAGCAGTGGTGAAATCCAAATTTTTTTTAGTATGGGTTCTGTGGGTGTGACTTGGTGGGCTTGGTGGGTGTGGCAGGGAAAGGATATTGCAAAATCTCCATTCTGACCTCACTCTGGGGGCAGACAGAGGTGGTATTTGCTAGTTCTCGGAACTGCTCAAAATTTCCGCTACCGGTTCTCTAGAACCTGTCAGAACCTGCTGGATTTCACCCCTGTAATATAGGCTAGCTTTTCATCTTGCTGTGGCTACTCAAGTCACAGAGAAGAGATCTTCAATGTGTTTGATAACATTATTGCATCTTTATTATTCAAAGGGGGTAACAGCAAGTGAAAAAAAAATGCTTTTCAATATTGCAATGCAAATCTCACCTTATGCACTTTTTAAAATTTATTTATTTGTCAAACATGTATAAGATTACAGATATAAGTATAGAAATGATTATGAATACAGAATAAGGATACGAATAAATGGGGACAGTAGGACAGGGACGGTAGGTGACGCCACAAGTACAAAAAAAGCAGGGCTCACAGCATGACATCATAGTGCATGTTTCATTATTTTGGCATCAATAAGCTAGCTGCAGATGCTTCAGATCACATTTGATTCTATTGGGTTTTTCTCCAGATATTCTAATTAGCTTTTTTTTTTGGAGGGGGGGAATATGTTTTGAATAATGTGATTTCCATTCTTCTGCTATTCTGGAAATGTTTTTAAGAGTATAGCATCTGGATTACCATATTTTCCTCATCTTCTCTTTAGACAATTAAAAAGAGATTTGTAAACAGGAAATGGTTGATTAATGATATAAGGGTGCTGTTTTCTTCAGTGTACATACATAGTTGGAGAACTATGAATAGTCACATACTATTCTTTTAAAGGTGAATTTAAAGAGGGATGTAGGTACACCAAACTGCTGGTTTATTAGATTTATTAGATTAACATATCATCTCTAAAATTGAATAGTGGACGTACTTAGTACCTGGAGAGAGCAGAAGATAAGAGAAAAAAACTGGAGAAAGTCCCAAAATACAAAGATCTACGGATAGAAGTGGAATGCTTGCGGCAAAAGAAAGCACCACTTGGACACCAACGGCATTGACAAAATCATCATCGGTCAATTCCAAAAGATAGCCTTACTAGGAACAGCTTACATCCTGCGCCGATACCTTTAGTCCTATCAAATAACATCCGGCTATCGCTGGTCCTTGGGAAGATAAAAATGCCAAATGCGGTATAATGTCTGGCTGTCAGTGCAATTAAGCATAATAATAATTTAATTCTGCTTTTTTTGCACTGCAAGGATTTTACCTTATCCAGTTGCATTTCAAATACTTTTTTTTCTCATTTGACTCTTTTTCTTTACTGTCTCAAATCCTTTCTGTCTATACCCAACCCCATTTGGATTTTTTTTTCCAGTGTTCTTTCTTGCATTCTCCGCTAACCCTCCTAAGAGGGACGTCAATCACACTTTTGGAACTCCAGCATTTGGAACAACCACACAGTAAACTAGAAAATAATAGAGAAAATAAAGTATATCACTTTCAGAGACCCCAGAATCAGAATGCTAATTTCCATTAGTCACTTACAGGCTATGTCCTTATGTTACAGTTGTTACTTTGGCATGTCCCATGGGGTTTATTAATGCCAGTTTTGTATCTGTTATTTTTATGGGTAAGCTGTCTGCTGTGATGTTTTTTGTTTAGTAATCCTAAACACAAAATACTTGGCAATTATCAATTGCTTCTAAGCTTCTGTGATTCTCGGCTGCTCTCAGTAGGTAGAAGCCTATTAAAAGAAGCCTATTAACTAAACTAGGCCACATCCAGCTGGCAGCTTCCAGGCTACTAATTCATCCCTGCATCATCATGGGAAGTTTAAACTTTCCAACTGTACAATTTTTCAGCAGCAGCTTTTGGATATTCCTACTGAGCCCGTCCAAAAGTAGACAAGCATGTCACATCTTCCAAGGCAGTAGTGCTTGCTCAGCAACAGGAGAGCCAGGGAAATGTGGCCCAGAAAATCTCACTTAAACTCTCCCTGGAAACTGGGAGAAACTCTCAGGGAATTTAGATTTGTGATATAAGACTGTGAGAGATAATGCACATAAGTGGAAAGTCTGTTTTCCAAACTAATCTCTCTACCTCTGTTTCAGACTCCAATCATAACACCTCTTTTCTCCTATTTCAAGGCTTGCCTGTAGGATCTGGTTGCTCAATGATCAGGAAACCATTTAAGAAAGATAGAAAGAGGTGATGTATCTTTGTTAGTCCCCTATACATCATCAGAATGACCCTAAGATATGTTTTTCTGTTCCAGTCTAAGATTATATGTGGAGTCCTTGGTGCTCTCAGAGGTTGGTGGCTTGCTTGCTTGCTTTCAGATGTTTCATTATCCTATTAGCTAACATCATTAGTGATAGTGAGTGTGGAGTTTGCTCCCTATAGTAGCTTCCCTGCTAGTGTTGGTGGAGGTGCAATTTTCTTTTCTTTCAAGGAATTACCTTGAAGTTACCTATTCAGGGGTGGTCTTCAAAAATTTTAGCAAGGGTTTCTCTGCCCAGTTGCTGGGTGGGTGTGGCCATGGTGGGTGTGGCCTAATTGACTTCCTGCACCATGTGGGGGGTGGGCATTTTTGCCCTCTCTGGCCTCCGGAGGCTTTCCTTGAGCCTCTGAGAGGGTGAAAATGGCCTCCCCAGGCTCCAGAGACCCTCTGGGGTCTTGCCAAACTTCCGGTAGGCCCATTTTTCACTCTCCCCGAGCCTTGATGTCTGCATCCAAAATGGGCCGCATGGGGACTCCTGGGAGGGATGGGGTGGGGTGGGTGGGGCCAGCCATCAGTGGGATTTGGGGGTTCTCTGAACTGCACAGAATCTTAGCTAGAGATTCTCCCGAACCCTTGCAAACCCCCTAGTAGCAGCCCACCCCTGGTAGCTACTTCAAGGTACGTCCTCAAGAAAATACCCAGGAAAAAAATCATAGTTCCACCAACATGGCACGGCAAACTACTATATATAAATGGAGAGCAACCCGCCCCCCCCCGCATTCACATAATGTTACCTAGTCAGGTAATGAAATGTTTGCAAGCAAACATCCACAGCACAATTCAGTCTTTGAGTTACAAATATTCTTTTCTACTGGAACCAAATTACATATGCGGATGGTACTTGTGCCTTGAGTGTTCCTGCCCATTTTAGACAGCACTCTTGAGTTTGTAGCAGGATTGTTCCAGGGGTGGATTGGCTGCTTTGCAAAGAAAGAAATGCCTTTTTAAACGAGCCACTGCTTACTTTGTACTTTAATAACTTTTAAAGACTTCTTTTACCATTAACCATATAAAAGCACGCTGGTTTAACCACTTGCTTTGCAAATGCAAAATTGGTACAGTAGTTTAAAACCAGACTCACTTTTTAATTACTACCTATATTTGATTAATTTGTTTACTTTTCCCTGTGCCTTTTTCTTTCTTAAACGAACTACAGTGGTGCAGTATTTCAGCATTTTTCCTGTCATCTGACATTCCACCCACCAGCTCTCAAATTGGGAAAACTTTGTAACCTTAGGGGGAAGTAGACAATGCAGAGAAAATAAAATAGCTATTGGAAAGGAACAGTACAGCAAAAAATGTTTTTTTTTAACAAAAGCTCTGCTTGTTGTGCCTGTATGTATGCATTTTCATGTTTTAACTTCTATGTGTACAATAAATTTCACTTTCTGTTCTCTCCCTCTCTCTCTCTCTCTCTCTCTCTCACACACACACACACACACACACTCACACACACACACACACACACAAATAATGTCCCCAAGAATACTATCCTCCAAAAGATGTTTTAACCAAATACCTTGTAAGTTGTTGCCATAGTGTCTCAGTCCAGACAGAATTGTCTTAAACTGGTTTACAGTCAAATCAGCATATAAACAAAACAGAGGCAGCAAAATTGTAAGTGCAGATGTGCCCATCAACTTATCAATTAGTTTTGTTCTGGGATTACAAGTATAGTAAAGAATACAATTGTTTCTATGGGCAATGTACTCCCAATTTAATGTATCATTATAAATAAGCATCCATGCATCTAATAAAAGCTAAGAAGGATTTCGGAACTGATATTGGTACTTTCCTATCAATTGGAGTAGTGAAGTCCCTTATTTGAGAACTTGCTGATGACCGAGCAGCAATTATGGAAATTAGGCCAAAAGAAGAATGAAATGGTAGCAGGAAAAAAAAAAAGAGCTGCAGGGGAAGTAAGAAGTGGAAATGCAAATTCTTGAAAAAAAATAAATAGGAGACTAGATTTTTTTTAAAAAAAACAAAAACTAAAACTTGTTTTGTGCTATGAAATAGTGCAGAGACGATCTTTCATACTCTGGTATCTGCTAAGATAAAAGCAGAGTGAACTGAGAGAAGGAATAGTGTCTGACTGCTTTTTCTAAACAAATTCTGCCTTCCTGATCTGGAGAGGCAGGAATGTCTGCTAAGGATCCCCATATATCTAGATGGATGGCATAAATGTGCCAATGATATGTATTTTTTGTGGATACTCTCACAACTTGTTGCCTCATCCTAGGCAAAAACATTGTCTATGCTATCATACCCATTTCTTGTGTTACTCTTTTTTATTATTTCTGAGAATGCAATAAATGTTTTAGCAAACAAAAGTGCAAAAAAAGAAAATTAGACCATTCTAAGACCATTAAATTGTAATTATGGTTTTCTACCACATAATAGGATGCTATTATCATCACAAAACAGTCATTCTTACGGCTGAAATGATGGATTAGGAGGACAGGGAAGTGAGGCTTAAATCCACTGTGAGCCTTGGAAGCTTACTGTATGACTTTTGGCCAATCACTGGAGAAAAACATTGGAACACAACATGTTACATTGCTTTGTGTTCTTGGCAAAATATCAAGATATAAAGGTTCAAAGGTTTATTAAACCTTTCATGGCCAGCATGAAAATAGGGAATGCAGTAAGTAACCATCCTGCTAAAATGGTATCTATTAATCTACTGTTATGTGCATGTTTTCGAACTGCTAGGGTGGCATGAGCTGGGGCAAGTAATGGGAGTTCACCCCATTGGGCAGTGCTCCGGTCTGGAACACAGACTGTCAGGTTCCCAGCTAACAAGCTTAGCATCTTTATTGCTGAGCATTACGCCACTCTGTATCAGGATATGAATGTAGTCATTTAATAAATGAGAATAATTTTAGTATGTGGATCATATAAATATAATTATTATCAATAAATAGGTTGAATCAATGAGTTAACCATCATTCCCCAGAAGCAACTATAAATCTTCACTATGTAGAGGTTTTTTCTTCTGCATTCCTCAAAGTGGTACTTACTTCCAAATCAACTCTTTCTGCATAAACTAACAGCTGGCCATGCAAATGTGGCTGGAAATCAGGCCTGGAAATCTATAGGAAGTAAAGTTCCACTAAAATTAATGAGTTTTGACTAAAAATAGATACAAGTTTACTATATAATCATGATTATATTGAACACATGTACACATGAATGAATAGTGAAGTAAACAGCATGCAACATCTTGAAGGATGGAGAATAAAATTTGTTACAAACAGAATGCAAGCTGAATGAATGTCACCCCTCTTTCCTAACGTATGAACAAAGACGGGAAAGAAAACATCCTGAGGAATAATTGGAAAATATCCTTCAAAGGAGGAATATTTTGGCATCAATCTTTGCCAAATATTTGGATGCCCCTGGCTATTCTGACAAACTAAGTTGTGCTGAATTATAGGCACAACAGAGTGAAATACAACTGAAATTTGTTTCTAATTTCATCCAGGCCCTCAACATTATTTTAATGTGTTTTTCCTCCCTTGTGGAGCGCAAAAATAATGTTATTGTCTTTGTACCATTTCCAAAAATCAAGAGGATGAGGTGGGTTCTTTGAAATTGCAATTGTGTTTTAGAGATTGCTCATTGTCCAGGAGTACCAGATCTGACAGGCTAATATTGCAGAGCAATCTAACATAACTCACACAAATTTCTCTCTGATATTCAGACTCTTTCAATCAAGTATTGGTGAATATGATACTCTATGTAACATTTTACTGATATTATTTTTCAATCTTAAAGTGCATTTCAACATGTCACCAGAATTACTGTACAGTGATGGTACAAACATTATGTTTTTCATTTAAAAGAAAGAAGAGCCAACCCACATGAAGAAGATGGAAACATACTTCACATTTCTCTTGTTGTTGCCAATAGTAATTTCATGTATGCAATAGGCTACGGTACGCTATTTAAATGCTGCTGGAATGTGTGGTTTATTAGGAATAAGCCCCTAATTATAACAGCGCTACTGGGCATAGCACTAGGAATTTATTTTGTAAGCTCTAGAAGTGCTGACTGCTTCATTCTTTTGGAAGAACCGAAGCTTTTCAGGCAGGAAAAACTTCTCCTCTTTTACAAAGTAAAGTTCTTGTTTTTATGTCATATTGCATTACTGTATTCTGCTCCTTCCTCTCCCAATTTTCCTCATGTATCTTTTCCTAAATTGGAAACCCAATGGAACAATCTTTTCCAAAATGAATATAACTTTCAGATGACCATTGCTGTAAAAATTCAACCCTACTCTTATTTTCTCCAAAGGAGCTCCCCTGTGGATTTCTTGTGTGATTGACTGCTTCTTTATGTCCAGCTCTACCTCTTTTTCTACCCCTGGGATGTCTTGCTTCATATTTCAAAAAGACATTCAACAAGCAGCAGCAATGGCACTTAGACTTATATACAGCTTCACAGTAGTTTGCAGCTCTCTCTAAGCAGTTTACACAATTAGCATCAGTGGTGGGATTCAGCCGATTCGGGCCAGTTCGAGGAAACCAGTAGTTAAATTGCTGGCTGGCCCCACCCCACCCCTCCCCGACCCGACCCTTCTAGGAGTCCCCATGTACCCCATTTTGGTTCCCAGATAAGTGCAGGGAGGCCACCTAGGTCCAAAACGGGGAGCAAGGGAGTGCAGCACACCCCCCATGACCTGTTTTAACTTCCAGGAGGCTGCAGAGAGGCCCATTAGGCCCAAAATGGGGCACGGAGGATGAAGCGCTGCCCCTCTCCACAGCACATTTTTGCTCCCAGGAGGCTTCAGGAGGCCAAGTGCTGCCTGTCACACCCCCTGGCCAGGCCCACCATGGCCACGCTCACCCAGCTGATTATTAGGGCAGAGAACCAGTTGTTAAATTATTTGAATCCCACCACTGGTTAGCATATTGCCCTAACAATCTGGGTGTTCATTTTACTGACCTTGGAAGGCTGAGTCAACCCTGAGCCAGTGAGAATCGAACTGCAATACTGAATTCTACCCACTGTGCAACCACAGTGCTAATAATAGGCTGTGAGTTCTCTGCAATTGGTTTCTTAAGTTAGTAAATTACATCTGGTACTGAAAAGCTTCATATACGTTGCTGATTAGCATGCATGACTATAGATATATTCACAAGAGTCCAAACAAGAAAAACACAACATAAATTTTACTTGAAAAATGATCACAAACAATAAAAAGCCGATGAAAACCAATAGAGCAATTCCTGGCTAGAAATAAAACAAATGTCTGAAACAGCAAACATTTCCCTTTAAGCACATGAAGGCAAAAAATAGTCTGTACTTTACCAAAATGATGAAAGAAATTCAGAGGAAAAATGCATCCCAAATTTACCTGGCAAATTTTCTAGGCAATCCAGACAATTCAGTTAAGATTGTGGGTATTTTAAAAGCATATAAATGTGTTTATAATAAAAAGCAAATCCGTCATGAATATTCTTTACATATTTTTTAAAGTTGCCTTAAATTGTGATATTAGTTTTATGCTATTATGCTTTTTATATATACATATGACAGATTTTATCATGGAGAAAATCTATCTATATAGTTATTAGGAGTTGAAAATGACATGATGGCACATAATCAATCAATATGACAGATTATTTGACAGTATGACAGTATAGCAAACAAATAGTACAATGATGCATATTCAAGTTCCACATAGCAACAATTTAGTTTGATGTACTTTTTAAAAATAAAAAATAAGCCAAGTAAAAAAGTCACCTAGATTTCCAAGTCAAGTCATTTTTCATTTAATATAAAAACAGTTGAGTTTTTTAGTGTCAAATTGTACCTTGTTTCATTGCTATAAGTAAATTAGTGACCAAGTCCAAATTCTCTTCTACACAGGATTTTTCAGTTATCTCCAAAGCTTGTTTCAAGCACTTAAGAAGTCATATTCAATAACTTTTCCATAACCTCTCAGGGTCTGTTGGGTGTTCATCTGTATTTGGCTATATTTAATGAAATAAGTAAAATTACTTCCATCTCTCATTCTATGATTATTTTTAATAGAATATGATGAAAGTAATTTTAAACCTAGTTCCATACTCTGACACAATCACAAATTTCTCTCCTGAACCTTTTTAGTCATTGAATGTAGGCAAAGGAATGGCTGAGCCTGAGGGTGGAGTGAAAACAAGGATCAGTCTAGAATCCCTATGTAGCCACAAGTAAATTAAGTCCCACCCTCCTTCAGTGATGTTGACCCTTATTTGACTCTAACCAGGTGCTGACCTTTAGATGAAAAGATTCCTATGCATAGACCTTTAGCAATAAATCAGCTTAATTGAACCTTCACATGTGAATCTGGTCTTTTGCGCCTGACATTGTAAGAGATATGTCTGTTTCAGATAGGTTACCCCCAAACTCGGAACTGGAGATGCATGAGATGCTTACCATCTTTGCTTGGCCAAGAAATGCTACATATGCAGACATCAAACTCCAATTATGCAAAATAATGATTCTCCTTTCCCACTAGTGACTTTGAAGAGCAATCAATTTCATCAATGACATCATGGAAGTTAATAAATTATTTTACAGTTTGTGACTGCACTCTACATGATGTCATGGCACTATCAACCTAAGCACATGTTAAATGATGCTTTGAAAAATGCTATTTGTTACTTGCTTGTATACTGTAGAAAAAGTGAGTTGTCTCAGTGAAAAACATTTAGAAAGATTTTCGGCCAGGCATTTAACATGAACCAGGAAATGTGTCTAAGAGTTACCCTGTATTTTACATTTATTTTATGACATTTTAGGCAAAAGTAAGGATAGCATGCCCCATCAAAAGCAAAACACAAGATGGCAATAAGAATTTAATCCTTTCCATGCAATCACTGTCCCCAAGGAAATAAGCAGTTGGGAAAAACTAGTTTAAAACTCCCTTCCTCATTCATAGCTGTCCAGAATTGGATTGGAAAGCCCTGAGTTTATTTCTGAGTAAATACAAATACTCAAAACTTATATGGATGTCATATATTAAAAAGTAATTTTTCTTTCAACATACAACAAATTGAACTCCAAGAAAGTCAAACTAAAGAAGAAACTGCACATCGGGAAGAAAACCTACAAAGTTTTCTCATACAACAGTGTTTCTCAACTTTGACAATTTTAAGGCGTCTCTGAACTTCAACTCTCAGAATTCTGGGAGTTGAAGTCCATACGCCTTAAAGTTGCCAAGGCTGAGAAACAGTGTCACAGAACACAACAATTTGAAATGGATCCTTGAATCCTTTAATTGGGCCCGAACTCAGCCCAAATCAGTCAAATCAGGAAATTCTAAAGAAATGAAATAGGAGAAAGAAGCTGAATAAAAGAACAGGTCATTTCCAGTATTTGAAAACTACAGACTGACTCTTTAAATGCCAAGATTTAGGTGGCTCTCTTATGGGTGCAGAAATATTTAATCCTGACAAATCTACCCTAAATGGTATTTCTTTTTACAGCCTAGTTAGTCAAGTGCTGGGGAAGCTCAACCAATTCTGACTTTTTGATTGCATTTTCTGTTAGCACAATTTGGCCCGGTTTCCTTGCTATTTGGAAATTAATATCCTTGATTTCCTTCCCCACAGAATCATCCATTGGTAATAAGTCACTTCCTGTTATGCAAGCCATTCCCTCTTTCTTTTCACAAAGGAAAACTTCCTCTAACCTTGGGGAAATGGTAGAGTGTAATAGGCAGAAAAATATTGGCCAAAGCCTACGTTTTCTGCCATGGTTAATGGGATTTTTACTAGCAATCCCATATCCCAATAGGACATTATGCCTGGAGCATGAGATTTACAGCCAAGGAAATGCCCTGCAGGCGCTTTCTCGAGCTGAATTTGGCAGCCAGTTTGTTGTGACTTTCCAGGAGTTGGCTCCTCAATCCAGGAAACTGCATATACTCTTTCTAAGTGCCAGCAAGAGAGAGGGGGGGAGATTATAGAAGTGTATTTGATATGTTGGAGAATCAATTTGTATTTCTGGAGGGAAGAGTATGGCATATCACTCTGCCCCTTATCTATATATGCTTACATTTCAGTATCAGAAATAAACCTGCCTTTACTTTACACACAAACTCCAGATGAATGAGACGGGAAATATTTAACCTCTCTCTGCTGAATAACAGTAGAGCAACACAAGTCCAATTCAGATCACTATAAAATTGTACACTCCACTCTTGGAAATGTGCTCACCTGGATTTCAAGTTGAGCATCAACAAGGACTCCAGAGAAAAGGTGATGGAGTAACTATAGATATTTGAGAGACTCTGATGGCCTTCAGAGCCAATGCTTTGTAGATAACTTTGTGTGTTAACCTTATGAAACTCTTCTGGTAAGCATAGGGTCCCTTGGAGATGACCAGGTCATTGTCTAGCTTAATTATCTGAGAACAATTTGAAGCAGTTGTTCCTGCACAATTGGTCTCCAATTCTCTGACTTCAGCTACTTATAGTATGTATTAAACTGATGTCTTTCCTGGTTGGTGAAAGCCCTGGAAAACAACATATTTAGATCCATAGTAAATGCTTTCTTGTGAGAAGGAATTGCACCATCACCTCTTAAAGAGATAGTAGCTCATTTCCTCTTCAGGGAGCCTTTCTTGGATCCAGTGACAGTAGACAATTTTTGTTCAGTCCCCAACTTTCCAAGAGGAAATAGATTATCTAAATCCCTTTCAGTTGCGTTTCACATCAAGATATAGTATTGAGATAGCATTGACCACATTTGATGCTCAAATGTGGAAGAATATAACCATCTAGCCTTTCTTAATCTCGAGATGACTTTCAATACCTTTAGTCATGATATCTTTGTAGACTAGCTTTGAAGTTATAAGAGTGGTAAATATAGTATAACAATAATTATTCTATCTCTAGGGCAGGGGTGTCAAACTTGTAGCCTGCAGGCCGGATGTGTCACATGCTGGCCCTGCCCCCCGATGGTTTAACAAAGGGGTAAAAAGTCCCAATACGTCATGTGACACTGCTGTGATGATGCAAGTTTGATATCCCTACTCTAGGGCCAGTTCCAATTCCATTTGGTGTTGGTGAGTGTTCCTCAGTAATCTACTCTTTCTTACCAGTTTAACACTTACATGAAACCACTGGGTTATCTATTTGTATGCTGTCAAGTATTATTGATATGTTGATGACTCCTAGTTATATAGCTCCATTCTAGATTGACCAAATATTAGGTTTTTCCCCATTGTCTGAAGGTTGTAGTGATCTGTATATAAAAAAATAGGCTTCAGCCCAACCTAGTGAAGACCATATGGATAGTTTTGTTATCTTTTATTTAATCCCCTAATTTGGGGAACTCTTTTTTTTTGTTTGTTCTATATGGGGCTATTGTCCTCCAGACAGAACTCCTGTGCAGTGTGGATGTCCTCTTGGACACTTGAACTATTAGCTGCTGCTGGAAGAGCAGGTGGTGGTCATGGCTAGGAGATCTTTCTTTGGGGAAAAAAGCTACCGTATACCAGTTGCGCCCAGTCTTGGATTGAAAAGCCCTGTTTAAAGTTATTCATGCCTTACTCATTTTCTGCTTGGAATATTGCAATGAGTTGCCTTTGCCATGAGCTGCCCATGAGCTGCCCATGAGCTAATTGGACTTGGTTCAGTTAGTGTAAAAAGATACCCAAATAGCAGCGGTGAAATCTTCTGAACTCTGCTACCGGTTCTGTGAGTCTGCTACCAAGCGTGCCCGGTAGCGCTAAAAAAGGAACATTTTGAAGCCTTCCAAGTCTGCAAAGGTAAGTAGAATAGCGAGGGGGCAGGAATCCGCTGTGCCACACAATTTAGATTAGCTAGAAAGCAGGAAATCCAATGATTCTAGCTAATATAAATTGCATGTCACAGCTGATCGTCGCCCACCTGATCATTGGAAATACTGGTTCACCTGAACCAGTAGCATTTTTTACTACCGGTTCACCTGAACCAGTCCTAACTGGTAGCACTTCACTCCTGCCTAATAGGTCCAGGTAATGCCACCATTTCTTAAACTGATTTGCTCCTCATAAATTTCTGAGTGCAATTCAATGTCCTAGTGAGCCTCGGTGGTGCAGCGGATTAAAGTGCTGTTAAGTGCTAGCATTTAGCTGCCAGCTGCCTGCAATTAGTGCAAGTTCGAATCTCAACAGGCTCAAGGTTGATTCAGCCTTCCATCCTTTCGAGGTAGGTAAATTGAGGACCCAGATTGTGGGGGCAATAAGCCAACTTTGTATAGAACAACACCACTTGGGGGGGCCCAAAAGCCCTAATAAGCAGGTATATACAAAAAAGTATGCATGCTATTGCTATAATGCATTGTAAGCCGCCCTGAGTCTACGGAGAAGGGCGGCATATAAATTGGACTAATAAATAAATAAATAGTTATCATTTTAAATCCTTCCATAGCACAGGGATAGACTATTTATGGGACTACCTATCTTCAATGACTTCTGTTTGTTTCTTGACACCTGGCTACTTAAACATGGTTTGAGTTGCTTCTACAAAACAACGTTACTTAGCAGGACTTGGGAAGTGTTCCTTCTTTGTAGGAGATGAGGCGGGAGGAGAGAGAATGGGGTTGAGATAACCAAATAATGTTGGATTTTGCACAATGTCCTTTATATCCGTACAAAGATTTCCTTATCTGACATGCTTCAGAATTAGGAAAGTGTGGATCAGTATAATGTGTTTCATTAACTGCTTTATGGGCCAGAGATTCAGTTCAGCAGTTTTGCCTCTGAACTTTTAATTAAAAATCCAGACATAGATTTACCAGTCCAAAGGGGAGTAATGTTCAGAGCTGAAAATTTACAATGGGGTTAGGGTTGTTGGATTTTTCTTTCCATTTAATAACAAAAATGTTGTATATGCTGGCAGCAGCACAGGGCTCTCTGCAAAAATATCTTTTTTTCTGTACTTTCCATAATCACCAGACAAATATGAGATATCACTTGCATATTTTATCTTGTGAATATTTTAGGAATTAAAAACCAATGAGCTCCTTGAAAACTCAATGGCAAATTGATTATGCATCCCTACTTTATACTTCAAGATCTCTATTGCAACAGAAGGCCTATCATAAATTGTATCTGACCTAAATAATAAATTTGGTAGAACATATTTTTATCTATTTTTCTCTTCTTCTTCAAAAAAAAAAAAGAAATATGTTTTATAGATGAGATAATCTGGTGTGCTATTAATGGATTATTATCAGGGTTTCAATATTCTGCACAAAGAATGATCAAAATTCAAGGGTATCCACAGCAGGGGTGAAATCCAGCAGGTTCTGGAGAACTGGTAGTGGAAATTTTCAGTAGTTTGGAGAACCGGTAGTG